>OY997266.1:562616441-563816441 GCA_963921465.1 Triticum timopheevii
GGTCTATTCCTTCGTTGATCACGAGAGCTTGTCATGGGCTAAGTTGGGACACCCCTGCAGGGTTTAAACTTTCGAGAGCCATGCCCGCGGTTAGGTGGCAGATGGGAATTTGTTAATGTCCGGTTGTAGATAACTTGACACCAGATCCGAATTAAAACGCATCAACCGTGTGTGTAGCCGTGATGGTCTCTTCTCGGCGGAGTCCGGGAAGTGAACACGGTTTCTGTGTTATGTTTGACGTAAGTAGGAGTTCAGGATCACCTCTTGATCATTGCTAGCTTCACGACCATTCCGCTTGTTCTCTTCTCGCTCTCTTTTGCGTATGTTAGCCATCATATCATGCTTAGTCGCTACTGCAACCTCACCACTTATACATTCCTTACCCATTAAGCTTTGTTAGTCTTGATACCCATGGTAATGGGATTGCTGAGTCCTCGTGGCTCACAGATTACTACAACAACAGTTGCAGGTACAGGTTATACGATGATCTTGACGCGAGAGCGATGTTTGCTTGTTATGGAGTTCTTCTTCTGCTTCTTCTTCGATCAGGGGATAGGTTCCAGGTCGGCAGCCTGGGCTAGCAGGGTGGATATTGTTTGAGTTTCTGTTTATGTATCATCCGTAGTCGGATGTTGATCTCTTGTATGGTGATATTGTATTCGTGTGGCATTGTTTGCCTTTTGTATGTATCCCCATCTATTATGTAATGTTGATGTAATGATATCCACCTTGCAAAAGCGTTCCAATATGCGGGTCTATCCTTGGTGGGACCTTCAAGTTCCTTTTGGATAGGGTCGCATATTGGGCATGACAAGTTGGTATCAGAGCCTCAACTGACCTTAGGAGCCCCCCTTGATTGATCATGTAGTTTGGCCATTGTTGAGTCTAGACGAAAACTGTTTTCGGAGTCTAGTTATATCGGAGAGTAGGAATTCTTTTCACTCCTCAGCCCCCTTCGTCGCTCTGGTGAGGAATCTTGACGTAGGTGTTTTGAATTACTCCTCTTCCCCTTCAAAATTTTCTTTAGGATCACGTGGCTAGTTTTCGTTCGTTGTCCATCCTCTTTTGTCCGGTCCATTTCTCGTCAAGTTGACTCGAGCCTCTTCATCATTGTTAAGTTCAATTCCTCAGTTGTTTTCTTTTCCCACCCGCCCACCCTTTTTCTCTTTGGAGCCGGAGTCCCTAATCGAGTATCCTTCCTACTCGTGCGAAGTCTTTGCCTTCTTTCCTCAATGATTTCAACCGGTGTTTTCTCTTCAAGATATTCGTCGTTTTCCCCCTTCCAGTTGCCTGTGTTTTTTCCCGCCCTCCCACCCCTTTTCTTCCCGAAGTCTGAGCATCTATTCGAGAAGCTATTTCATTCGTGCGGAGCCTCTTCAGTCTTTTGTCAATTATTTCAACCGGTGAATTATCATCTCGTTCGTCAGACTTCATCTCTTTTCTTTTCCGGTGGATTCAATTCAAGTTTTTCGGTGTTGATCGCATTCTTTTCCTCGACTCTAGTGTTTTTCCCTGCTCGTTCGCCTCTCGCCAGTTTATCCTTCCGGAGTGCTCAAGACATCTCAGGAGATTCGTCTGTATTCCAATTACTTCAAGGTTGTCACCTCATGCAAATATTTCAATTGTTCCGGTGCATCATCTATCTGTTCAACATCCCTTTCCAACGGTGTTATCTCTTCAGTGGGCCCTAACCCACAGGTCTTTTCCCAGGATCTTACCTGACTCTTCTAATTTCCCGGAGCTATTCTCAATTTCTTTCCAAGTGTGACGTAAGAATGAATTTCATCAGTGACATGCCTTTTTCCAAGATCGATTTCGAATCATTTCATCGTTGGCTCAAACCTCTTCGCTTTTTCATTCTCCCGGAGTATCTCAGTAATTTTGGTGTTGTTTTCCGTCGCCATTTGAAGACCGAAGAAGATTTCTGTTAAATCTTGCCCGTTCTCCCGGAGATTCGCGGTGCTAGCTCGATGTTATCCTATCAAATTGTTTCAAGTCATGCAAATTCTTTTCATCCATCCGGAGCATTTCAGGAATTGCTTTCCCTCTCGATCATCCGGAGGCCATCTTTTTGGAAGATTTCTTCGTTCTAAGTTTTCAAATTCGTTCTCCAATTATTTTATATTCGTGCCCCTTCGTTCATCTCAGTATTCTTCCGGTGCTTCGTTCAAGTGTTCTTTAATCAGCTCATGATCTCTTCGTTCTTTTGCATCTAAATTCCCTCTAGCATATTGGTTCTTCTAATTCTTCCCGGTGATTCATTCTCTTTCGTCAGTCATTTCTGAATTCTTACGGTGGTTCATTCAAGATTCTTTTTCCTTCATTATCATTTTAATCCATTCATTCTTTTCAACCTACCGGTGATTCTTGAAGACCTTGTCAAGTTTGCGATATGTCACTTCTCAATCCTTTTTCAAGAAGAATAAGTAGTATGCAAAATCCATTGCTTGTCATCAATTTAATTTGATGAAGGATAAGCATACAATAAATCTTACTCTTATTTCATCCAAGTGATTAATCCCTTTCCTTCGGAGTTTGTTCTCGATGAATAAATTCTAGTTCCAAGTGTTTTCATCTTTTCTTTTCCGGAGTTCAAATTTTCTCGGTCATCTCGTCGGAACCTCCATCTAAATCACCGCAAGGCTCATCTTATTCTTTCATCCTTCAATTCAATCTCATTATCTTTTGTTTACCGGAGTTCTTCATGGCGTTCTTCAGGATTTAATTCACTCCTCAAGTGTTCAACAAGATTCTTCTCGAAGGAGCTCAAGTATCCTTCTTCTTGCATCTCGAAGTGCAATTAATTCTGCATATCCTTTTGAGGTAGAGTCTTGCATTTCTTCGTTCTTCTCAGCCATTCAATCTTTTCCGCTTGCGGCCGGAGATCACCTCGTAATTTTGAGATGTTTTTCATAAGTCCACAACAAGCTTATTCTTCCGTCGTTGATTTCCTCAACAACTCCGTTCAACCCTTCCTTCTAAGTTCATGTTCTATCCTTTCCATGTTCAGCCGGAGTGCTACCTAAATTCTTTCAGTCTTATTCGTTTCTTTTCTCATTCTAACCACTCCAGTTAGAACGAGTCGTTTCTTAGTCTATCTTATTCCGTGAGCTTTCGATCCTCGTCATTCTCAGCGTTCCTCTCTTCTTCTCGAGGCTCTCGACTCTTTCCTTCTTCTTTTGAGTTCTTGTTTCACCTCACCCCTTTTCCCTTCCGTCTCGGTCCTAAGATCTCGGGACGAGATCTCTTGTTAGTGGAGGAGTGTTGTAACGCCCCGGATCCGATGCGCCAGGTGTCCGCCAGTTATTCGCCTTCTTTGCCATGTCATTTGCTTGCGTGTTGCATTTTTCCATGTCATCATATGCATTTCATATCATGTCATCATGTGCATCTCATTTTGCATTCGTGTTCATCTCATGCATCCGAGCATTTTCCCCGTTGTCCGTTTTGCAATCCGGCGCTCCTATCTCACCCGGCGTCCCCTTCTTGTCTCTTTTTGTGTGCGGGTGTTAAACTTTCTCGGAATGGATCGAGGTTTGCCAAGCGGCCTTGGTATACCACCGGTAGACCGCCTGTCAAGTTTCGTGCCATTTGGAGGTCGTTTGATACTCCAACGGTTAACCGGGTAACCGCAAAGCCTCTTTTGTTGCAGCCCAACACCCCTTCCAAAGTGGCCCAAAACACAGCAAACTCCCCTCCATGCTCTCGGTTGTTCGATCACGATCGCGTGGCCGAAAACCGTGCTCCATTTGGACTCTCCTAGCTCCCTCTACCTATAAATATGTGGCCTCCCCCAAAACTCCCGCAGTCCAAACCCTAGATCCATCCCTTCCGCGCCGCCGGACATGTCCGCCCGGTGACCGGACGTGTCCGCCCCGCTCCCCCGTCCAATCGCGGCCTGCCGCGTGGCCTGCGCCGCCGCCCCGCGCCGCCGCCCCGTCGCGGCCTGCAGCGGACCCGCCTGGGCCCGAGCGCCCGCCGCTCGCCCCCGCCGCCAGCCGCCGCCGTCGCCTCCGCCGCCGGCGCGCGCGCCGCCCGCGCTGCCCGTTCGCGGCCGCCGCAGCCCGCAGCCGCGGTGCCCCGAGCCCCCGCGTGCTCCCCGCCGCAGGACGGCGCCGGCTCCGCCGCCTCGACCCTCGCCGGCGCCTCCCGCCTCCGCCTCCCCTCGCCGCCGGCGCCGCCCCGGCCGGAGCGCCGCGCCCGGCTCCCTGCCGCCTCTCCCGTGCCTCCTCGCCTTCGCCCCGGCCAGATCCGGCCGCAGGAGGGCCGGATCTGGCGACTCCCAGCTCCGGTGCCCTCTCCCTCCATCTCCAACGAGCTCCGGGGATATCTCCGGCCATCATCGATAACCGTGCAAAACTGGAGGTCGACCCCGATTTTCTTCCAAGTCCCCTGATTTTTACATTATCATGCCATGTTCATCGCTTTGTATCTCTGCGTCCATAGCTCCATTTCGTGCGTATAATATGTCAAATTGTTCGCCTCGACGAGTACTTCATTTCGTTCCATTGCATCATTTTCATTTGAGCTCATCTTGATGCCCGAAATGCTGTTGGAAGAGTGCATGATGATGTTAATCTGCTGAAACTGTTATAACTTGCTCATTTGTGATTTTTGCCATGATTGATGTGTGCATCCTATGGGGTTGATGTCTACATGTGTTTTGATCTACGCCATGCCATCTTTCCAGGCGTGTATGCCATGTATTTTTGTGATCAATATGGTGACTAGCACAAGCATGCAAACTAGGCTTCGTGATATTGCTGATTTTTAGTCCCTGTTCTGCTGTTATTTTGATGCCATGTAAACTTGATGCTACAGAGAGATCCATGCATATTTTGAGATACTTCAGTAAGGGTGTTTTGAACATATGGTTGTTGTCTATCCATTCATGCCCTTGTTTTCAATTATGGAGTAGTCTAGCATGTCATTTTGATGCTCTACTTTTGCTTTAAAATGTTTCTTGGCAGATTGTTTACTTGTTATTCAATTTAGCCAAGGTTGCTATAGTTGATCCTTGCATGCTATGGACTCGTTTTTTCCTTGGTTGGTTACATAAACATGTCTTCTTGATGATGATATGCTTATCTTGTCATTCAATAACTTATGGTGAGTGAATTGAGCTTGTTAAGTAGTGTACTTGCTGTTGCTGTTTTGCTAGGCTGAATCTGTTATTTGGTGATGCTATGTAAACATGTTGCTACTAATCATTCTATGCATAATCTGGAGATGTTCTATAAACATGTTTTGATCTACATGTTATGCCCTATCCATCCATGCCCCTGGTTGCATTTATAGCTTGCTGTAGATTGTTCATATCTTGCTCCAAAGTTGCTTGATAATGTTGCTGTCAGCCTGTTAACATTAAGTTCAATGTTTCCATGATTGTTTCCTAGTGATCCATGCACCCTATGACCTTGATCTTGCCATGTATAGCTTCAAAAACATGTATTCTTACTGTTAGTTGCCTTTCCATACCATGTGTTGCTTTGTGGTGACTGATTCAAGCTCACCAACATGCCTACTTATTGTTGTTCCTGCCATGTTTAAATCTGTAATATAACTTGCCATGTTTACATGGTTGCCATCATATTTTCTGATCCTTTTTGGCTCATGGTCACTAAGGGTCTTTTGATCTATGCAATTAGTAGATTCATGCCATGCCTTTGTTTGCCATGATAAGTTCCTGTAACATGTCGTTTGATAGCTCTAAACATTGCAACCTGATGTTATTTTCTGCTAAGCCTGAAACTGTTAATGTTTGCAATCTTACCATGTCATTTTGAGCATGTTCTAGTTGTTTCTGGAGATAGCTCAGTGTTCATGTTTTGTTATGCTTTACCTGTACATCATGCCCATGTATTTTGTTTTCATGTTGAGGTCCTGTAGCATGTTGTTTTGATGCTTGCAATATGCCTAGTTGCTGTTTTGGACAGATTGTTGCTATGACTTGTATAGAGTGTATGTGTTGCACCGTTGCTCCGTTTTGAGTGTGCTCTATATGAAACTTGCTTGATTTTGCATGTAGTTCCATATTATCATGTTGCATCCATGTTTGAGAGTGTTTGCTTGATGTTTGTATGCATTTTGCATCAATGCCATGCTTAACTTGTTTTGCTCATATCTTCTAGGCCGTAGCTCCAAATCTAATGAACTTTATATGTAACTTGACTAGAATTTCATGTAGATCATCTTGGTGCATCTTAACTTGCTGTTTAACAACTTGAACGTAAGGTTTATTCAGTTCTGGACCAATTTCGAAATATGCATATGAGGACTTACCGGAATTGTTATATGTTGTTCCCGGCCTCATTTAAACTTGCCTTGATGTGTTGTTCTTGTTTGCATCATCTCTTGCCATGAGTAGCTTCATGTAGACTTTGTCATGCATCATGCTTGTGGTGCATCGTGTCTTGCCTATGTGTGGTGTGTTTACCATGTTGTGTGCTTCTTCTCGATAGTTCCCGTTTCGTTGCGATCGTGAGGATGCGTTCGTCTACGTGTGGTTCTTCTTCGTGGCTTCATCTTCTTCATGGACTCGTTCTTCTTCCTTGCGGGATTTCAGGCAAGATGACCGCTACCCTGGATCTCACTACTATCATTGCTATGCTAGTTGCTTCGTTCTATCGCTATGCTGCGTTACCTATCTTTTGCTCATCAAGCCTCCCAAATTGCCATGAACCTCTAACCTTTGACACCATTCCTAGCAAACCATTGATTGGCTATGTTACCGCTTTGCTCAGCCCCTCTTATAGCGTTGCTAGCTGCAGGTGAAGTTGAAGATTTCTCCATGGTGGACAGGATTTTGGTTGGGATATCACAATATCTCTTATATTATTAATGCATCTATATATTTGGTAAAGGGTGGAAGGCTCGGCCTTATGCCTGGTGTTTTGTTCCACTCTTGCCGCCCTAGTTTCCGTCATACCGGTATTATGTTCCCGGATTTTGCGTTCCTTACGCGGTCGGGTGATTTATGGGACCCCCCTGACAGTTCGCTTTGAATAAAACTCCTCCAGCAAGGCCCAACCTTGGTTTTACCATTTGCCTCACCTAGCCCTTTTTTTCCCTTGGGTTTCCGGAGCCCGAGGGTCATCTTTATTTTAGCCCCCCCCCCCCCCCGGGCCAGTGCTTCTCTAAGTGCTGGTCTGAACCGAGTAGACTGCGGGGCCCCCTCGGGGAAACTCGAGGTCTGGTTTTACTCGTAGGATGTCTCATCCGGTGTTGCCCTGAGAACGAGATATGTGCAGCTCCTATCGGGATTGTCGGCGCATCGGGCGGTCTTGCTGGTCTTGTTTTACCATTGTCGAAATGTCTTGTAAACCGGGATTCCGAGAATGATCGGGTCTTCCTGGGAGAAGGTCTATTCCTTTGTTGATCGCGAGAGCTTGTCATGGGCTAAGTTGGGACACCCCTGCAGGGTTTAAACTT
Organism: Triticum timopheevii; assembly: GCA_963921465.1. NCBI lineage: Eukaryota > Viridiplantae > Streptophyta > Magnoliopsida > Poales > Poaceae > Triticum > Triticum timopheevii. Next base: position 562,623,873 of record OY997266.1, read on the forward strand.
TCGAGAGCCGTGCCCGCGGTTATGTGGCAGATGGGAATTTGTTAATGTCCGGTTGTAGATAACTTGACACCAGATCCGAATTAAAACACATCAACCGCGTGTGTAGCCGTGATGGTCTCTTCTCGGCGGAGTCCGGGAAGTGAACACGGTTTCTATGTTATGTTTGACGTAAGTAGGAGTTCAGGATCACCTCTTTATCATTGCTACCTTCACGACCGTTCCGCTTGTTCTCTTCTCGCTCTCTTTTGCGTATGTTAGCCACCATATCATGCTTAGTCGCTGCTGCAACCTCACCACTTATCCATTCCTTACCCATTAAGCTTTGCTAGTCTTGATACCCATGGTAATGGGATTGCTGAGTCCTCGTGGCTCACAGATTACTACAACAACAGTTGCAGGTACAGGTTATACGATGATCTTGACGCGAGAGCGATGTTTGCTTGTTATGGAGTTCTTCTTCTGCTTCTTCTTCGATCAGGGGATAGGTTCCAGGTCGGCAGCCTGGGCTAGCAGGGTGGATATTGTTTGAGTTTCTGTTTATGTATCATCCGTAGTCGGATGTTGATCTCTTGTATGGTGATATTGTATTCGTGTGGCATTGTTTGCCTTTTGTATGTATCCCCATCTATTATGTAATGTTGATGTAATGATATCCACCTTGCAAAAGCGTTCCAATATGCGGGTCTATCCTTGGTGGGACCTTCGAGTTCCTTTTGGATAGGGTTGCATATTGGGTGTGACAGCTCATCTTGATGCACTTCCTCGTTTTCTTCATCTTGGTGTGTCCCACTTGTGGATGCTTCCGTATCAACTCTTGGTTCACCTTGTCGTGAAGTAGAAGCTTCCACTTGGACGGACGAGGTACTCTCCTTCACCTCCATTGGACGAACCTTGCCAATAGCCAAGTCTTGGATTGCTTTTGAAGGATCTTTGTCTCCTACATCAATTGGCAATTGCTCTACTTGTGAGCCGTTAGATTCATCAAACTTCACATCTACCGTCTCTTCAACCTTTCGAGTGAAATTGTTGTAGACACGGTAAGTGTGAGAGTTTGAGCCATAACCTAGTAGGAAACCTTCATGAGACTTAGGAGCAAATTTAGAACGAGGATGCTTATCAAGAATGTAGCACTTTGAGCCGAATACTTAAAAGTATCCAACTTGGGGTTTGTTACCGGTGAGGAGCTCGTATGCCGTCTTGCCGAGTAGCTTGTGAAGATACAAGCGATTTGTTGCATGACAAGCTGTCTCAACCGCTTCTGCCCAAAAGTGCTTCGGTGTCTTGTACTCATCAAGCATCGTTCTCGCCATTTCGATGAGCGTCCGGTTCTTCCTCTCAACAACTCCGTTTTGTTGAGGTGTGTACGTGTTGGGGAACGTTGCAGAAAACAAAAATTTTCCTACTCGTTTCACCAAGATCCATCTAGGAGTTCATCTAGCAACGAGTTATCGGATGCATCTACGTACCTTGTAGATCGCGAGTGGAAGCGTTCAAAGAACGGTGATGATGTAGTCGTACTCGACGTGATCCAAATCACCGATGACCAAGCGTCGAACGGACGGCACCTCCGCGTTCAACACACGTACGGGATAGGAGACGTCTCCTCCTTCTTGATCCAGCAAGGGGGAAGGAGAGGTTGATGAAGATCCAGCAGCACGACGGCGTGGTGGTGGATGCAGGGCGTCACAGCAGCAAGGCTTCGCCAATACTACGAGGGAGAGAGACGTAACGGGGAGAGAGGGAGGCGCCAGGGGCTGGTGTGTTTCCCTCCTCTCCCCCCCCCCCCCACTATATATAGGGGTGCCATGGGGGGGCGCCGGCCCTAGTAGATGAGATCTACTAGGGGGGCGGCGGCCAAGGGGAGGTTTCCCTCCCCCCCAAGGCACCTAGGGGTGCCTTCCACCACTAGGACTCCTCCTAGGTGGAAACCCTAGGCGCATGGGCCTATAGGGGCTGGTGCCCTTGGCCCATGAAGGCCAAGGCGCACCCCCTACAGCCCATGTGGCCCCCCGGGACAGGTGGCCCCACCCGGTGGGCCCCCGGGACCCCTCCGGTGGTCCCGGTACAATACCGATAACCCCGAAACTTGTCCCGATGGCCAAAACAGCACTTCCTATATATAATTCTTTACCTCCGGACCATTCCGGAACTCCTCGTGACGTCCGGGATCTCACCCGGGACTCCGAACAACATTCGGGTTTCTGCATGTACATATCTTCATAACCCTAGCGTCACCGAACCTTAAGTGTGTAGACCCTACGGGTTCGGGAGACAAGCAGACATGACCGAGACGACTCTCCGGTCAATAACCAACAGCGGGATCTGGATACCCATGTTGGCTCCCACATGCTCCACGATGATCTCATCGGATGAACCACGATGTCGAGGATTCAATCAACCTCGTACTCAATTCCCTTTGTCAATCGATATGTTACTTGCCCGAGATTCGATCGTCGGTATCCCAATACCTCGTTCAATCTCGTTACCGGCAAGTCACTTTACTCGTACCGTAATGCATGATCCCGTGACCAGACACTTGGTCACTCTGAGCTCATTATGATGATGCATTACCGAGTGGGCCCAGTGATACCTCTCCGTCATACGGAGTGACAAATCCCAGTCTTGATCCATGTCAACCCAACAGACACTTTCGGAGATACCCGTAGTCTACTTTTATAGTCACCCAGTTACGTTGTGACGTTTGGTATACCCAAAGCACTCCTACGGTATCCGGGAGTTACACGATCTCATGGTCTAAGGAAAAGATACCTTGACATTGGAAAACTCTAGCAAACGAACTATACGATCTTGTGCTATGTTTAGGATTGGGTCTTGTCCATCACATCATTCTCCTAATGATGTGGTCTCGTTATCAATGACATCCAATGTCCATAGTCAGGAAACCATGACTATCTATTGATCAACGAGCTAGTCAACTAGAGGCTTACTAGGGACATGTTGGTGTCTGTTATTCACACATGTATTACGATTTTCGGATAACACAATTATAGCATGAATAAAGACAATTATCATGAACAAGGAAATATAATAATAATGATTTTATTATTGCCTCTAGGGCATATTTCCAACAGTCTCCCACTTGCACTAGAGTCAATAATCTAGTTACATTGTGATGAATCGAACACCCATGGAATTCTGGTTGTTGATCATGTTTTGCTCTAGGGAGAGGTTTAGTCAACGGATCTGCTACATTCAGGTCCGTATGTATTTTACAAATCTCTATGTCTCCATCTTGAACATTTTCACGAATGGAGTTGAAGCGACGCTTGATGTGCCTTGTCTTCTTGTGAAACCTGGGCTCCTTGGCAAGTGCAATAGCTCCAGTGTTGTCACAGAAGAGCTTGATCGGCCCCGACGCATTGGGTATGACTCCTAGGTCAGTGATGAACTCCTTCACCCATATTGCTTCATGTGCTGCCTCTGAGGCTGCCATGTACTCCGCTTCACATGTAGATCCCGCCACGACGCTCTGCTTGCAACTGCACCAGCTTACTGCCCCACCATTCAAAATGTACACGTATCCGGTCTGTGACTTAGAGTCATCCAGATCAGCGTCGAAGCTAGTGTCGACGTAACCCTTTACGACGAGCTCTTCGTCACCTCCATAAACGAGAAACATTTCCTTAGTCCTTTTCAGGTACTTCAGGATATTCTTGACCGCTGTCCAGTGCTCCTTGCCGGGATTACTTTGGTACCTTCCTACCAAACTTACGGCAAGGTTTACATCAGGTCTGGTACACAGCATGGCATACATAATAGAACCTATGGCTGATGCATAGGGGATGACGCTCATCTCTTCTATATCTTCTGTCGTGGTCGGACATTGAGCTGAGCTCAATTTCATACCTTGTAACACAGGCAAGAACCCCTTCTTGGATTGATCCATATTGAACTTCTTCAATATCTTATCAAGGTATGTGCTTTGTGAAAGACCTATGAGGCGTCTCGATCTATCTCTATAGATTTTGATGCCTAATACATAAGCAGCTTCTCCAAGGTCCTTCATTGAAAAACTCTTATTCAAATAGGCCTTGATGCTGTCCAAGAGTTCTGTATCTTTTCCCATCAAGAGTATGTCATCTACATACAGTATGAGAAATGCTACAGAGCTCCCACTCACTTTCTTGTAAACACAGGCTTCTCCATAAGTCTGCGTAAACCCAAACGCTTTGATCATCTCATCAAAGCGAATGTTCCAACTCCGAGATGCTTGCACCAGCCCATAAATCGAGCGTTGGAGCTTGCACACCTTGTCAGCATTCTTAGGATCGACAAAACCTTCCGGCTGCATCATATACAATTCTTCCTTAAGGAAACCATTAAGGAATGCCGTTTTGACGTCCATTTGCCATATTTCATAATCGTAGAATGCGGCAATTGCTAACATGATTCGGACGGACTTCAGCTTCGCTACCGGTGAGAAAGTCTCATCGTAGTCAACCCCTTGAACTTGTCGATAACCCTTAGCGACAAGCCGAGCTTTATAGATGGTCACATTACCATCCGCGTCTGTCTTCCTCTTAAAGATCCATTTATTTTCTATGGCTCGCCGTTCAACGGGCAAGTCAGTCAAAGTCCATACTTCGTTTTCATACATGGATCCTATCTCGGATTTCATGGCTTCTAGCCATTTGTCGGAATCCGGGCCCACCATCGCTTCTTCATAGTTCGAAGGTTCACCGTTGTCTAACAACATGATTTCCAAGACAGGGTTGCCGTACCACTCTGGTGCGGAATGTGTCCTTGTGGACCTTCGAATTTCAGTAGGAGCTTGATCAGAAGTATCTTGATCATCATCATTAACTTCCTCTCTAGTCGGTGCAGGCACCTCAGGAACATTTTCTTGAGTTGCGCCATTTTCCGGTTCAAGAGGTAATACTTCATCAAGCTCTACTTTCCTCCCACTTACTTCTTTCGAGAGAAACTCCTTTTCTAGAAAGGATCCATTCTTGGCAACAAAGATCTTGCCTTCGGATCTGAGGTAGAAGGTGTACCCAATAGTTTCCTTTGGGTACCCTATGAAGACGCATTTTTCCGACTTGGGTTCGAGCTTTTCAGGTTGAAGTTTCTTGACATAAGCATCGCATCCCCAAACTTTTAGAAACGACAGCTTAGGTTTCTTCCCAAACCATAATTCATACGGTGTCGTCTCAACGGATTTCGACGGAGCCCTATTTAAAGTGAATGCGGCAGTCTCTAAAGCATAGCCCCAAAAAGATAGCGGTAAATCGGTAAGGGACATCATAGATCGCACCATATCCAACAGAGTGCGATTACAACGTTCGGACACACCGTTATGCTGAGGTGTTCCAGGCGGCGTGAGTTGTGAAACTATTCCACATTTTCTTAAGTGTGTACCAAATTCATGACTCAAGTATTCTCCTCCACGATCTGATCGTAGAAACTTGATTTTCCTGTCACGTTGATTTTCAACCTCACTCTGAAATTCCTTGAACTTTTCAAAGGTTTCAGACTTGTGTTTCATTAAGTAGATATACCCATACCTACTTAAATCATCAGTGAGGGTGAGAACATAACGATAGCCACCGCGAGCCTCAACACTCATTGGACCGCACACATCAGTATGTATGATTTCCAATAAGTTGGTTGCTCGCTCCATTGTTCCTGAGAACGGAGTCTTGGTCATTTTTCCCAAAAGGCATGGTTCGCATGTGTCAAATGATTTATAATCAAGAGACTCTAAAAGTCCATCTGCATGGAGTTTCTTCATGCACTTGACACCTATGTGACCAAGGCGGCAGTGCCACAAGTATGCGGGACTATCATTATCAACCTTACTTCTTTTGGTACTCACATTGTGAACATGTGTAGCATCACGTTCGAGATTCATAAAGAATAAACCATTCACCATAGGAGCATGACCATAAAACATATCTCTCATATAAATAGAACAACCATTATTCTCGGATTTAAATGAGTAGCCATCTCGAATTAAACGAGATCCTGATACAATGTTCATGCTCAAAGCTGGCACTAAATAACAATTAAAGGTTTAAAACTAATCCCGAAGGGAGATGCAGAGGCAGCGTGCCGACGGCGATCACATTGACCTTGGAACCATTCCCGACGCGCATCGTCACCTCGTCCTTTGCCAGTTTCCGCTTATTCCGCAGCCCCTGCTTTGAGTTACAAATGTGAGCAACTGCACCGGTATCAAATACCCAGGAGCTACTACGGGCACTAGTAAGGTACACATCAATTACATGTATATCACATATACCTTTTGTTTTGCCGGCCTTCTTGTCCGCTAAGTACTTAGGGCAGTTCCGCTTCCAGTGACCGCTTCCCTTGCAATAAAAGCACTCAGTCTCGGGCTTGGGTCCATTCTTTGGCTTCTTCCCGGCAGCTTGCTTGCCGGGCGTGGCAACCTCCTTGCCGTCCTTCTTGAAGTTCTTTTTACCCTTGCCTTTCTTGAACTTAGTGGTTTTATTGACCATCAACACTTGATGTTCCTTCTTGACTTCTACCTCTGCTGATTTCAGCATAGCAAATACTTCAGGAATGGTCTTTTCCATCCCCTGCATATTGAAGTTCATCACAAAGCTCTTGTAGCTTGGTGGAAGCGACTGGAGGATTCTGTCAATGACCGCATCATCCGGGAGATTAACTCCCAGCTGAGTCAAGTGGTTATGCAACCCAGACATAGTGAGTATGTGCTCACGGACAGAACTGTTTTCCTCCATCTTACAGCTGAAGAATTTGTCAGAGACTTCATATCTCTCGACCCGGGCATGAGCTTGGAAAACCATTTTCAGCTCTTCGAACATCTCATATGCTCCATGTCTCTCAAAACGCTTTTGGAGTCCCGGCTCTAGGCTGTAAAGCATGCCGCACTGAACGAGGGAGTAGTCATCGGAACGTGCCTGCCAAGCGTTCATAACATCTTGTTCTGCAGGGAGAATAGGTGCGTCACCCAGCGGTGCTTGTAGGACATAATCTTTCTTGGCAGCTATGAGGATGATCCTCAGGTTCCGGATCCAGTCCGTATAGTTGCTGCCATCGTCTTTCAGCTTAGTTTTCTCTAGGAACGCGTTGAAGTTGAGGACTACGTTGGCCATTTGATCTACAAGACATATTGTAAAATATTTAGACTAAGTTCATGATAATTAAGTTCAACTAATCAAATTATTAATGAACTCCCACTTAGATTAGACATCCCTCTAGTCATCTAAGTATTACATGATCCGAGTTAACTAGACCGTGTCCGATCATCACGTGAGACGGACTAGTCAACATCGGTGAACATCTTAATGTTGATCGTATCTTCTATACGACTCATGCTCGACCTTTCGGTCTTCTGTGTTCCGAGGCCATGTCTGTACATGCTAGGCTCGTCAAGTCAACCTAAGTGTTTGCATGTGTAAATCTGTCTTACACCCGTTGTATGTGAACGTTTGAATAAAACACCCGATCATCACGTGGTGTTTTGAAACAGCGAACTGTCGCAACGGTGCACAGTTAGGGGGAACACTTCTTGAAATTAGTATGAGGGATCATCTTATTTACTACCGTCGTTCTAAGTAAACAAGATGCAAAACATGATAAACATCACATGCAATCAAATAATAAACGTGACATGATATGGCCAATATCACATAGCTCCTTTGATCTCCATCTTGGGGCTCCATGATCATCTTGTCACCGGCTTGACACCACGATCTCCATCATCATGATCTCCATCATCGTGTCTCCATGAAGTTGCTCGCCAACTATTACTTCTACTACTATGGCTAACACGTTTAGCAATAAAGTAAAGTAATTTACATGGCGTTTCTCAATGACACGCAGGTCATATAAAAGAATAAAGACAACTCCTATGGCTCCTGCCGGTTGTCATACTCATCGACATGCAAGTCGTGATTCCTATTACAATAGCATGAACATCTCATACATCACATATAGATCATTCATCATTCATCACAACTTTGGCCATATCATATCACAAACCACTTGCTGCAAAAACAAGTTAGACGTCCTCTAATTGTTGTTGCAAGTTTTACGTGGCTGAATTAGGGTTCTAGCAAGAACGTCTTCTTACCTACGTTAAAGCCACAACGTGATTTGTCAACTTCTATTTACCCTTCATAAGGACCCTGTTCATCGAATCCGCTCCAACTAAAGTAGGAGAGACAGACACCCGCCAGCCACCTTATGCAACTAGTGCATGTTAGTCGGTGGAACCGGTCTCACGTAAGCGTACGTGTAAGGTTGGTCCGGGCCGCTTCATCCCACAATACCGCTGAAGCAAGAAAGGACTAGTAATGGTAAGAAAGTTGACAAATCTATGCCCACAACAAATTGTGTTCTACTCGCGCAAGAAGAACTACGCATAGACCTAGCTCTGATGCCACTATTGGGGAACGTTGCAGAAAACAAAAATTTTCCTACTCATTTCACCAAGATCCATCTAGGAGTTCATCTAGCAACGAGTTATCGGATGCATCTACGTACCTTGTAGATCGCGAGCGGAAGCGTTCAAAGAACGGTGATGATGTAGTCGTACTCGACGTGATCCAAATCACCGATGACCAAGCGCCGAACGGACGGCACCTCCGCGTTCAACACACGTACGGGACGGGAGACGTCTCCTCCTTCTTGATCCAGCAAGGGGGAAGGAGAGGTTGATGAAGATCCAGCAGCACGACGGCGTGGTGGTGGATGCAGGGCGTCACAGCAGCAGGGCTTCGCCAATACTACGAGGGAGAGAGACGTAACGGGGAGAGAGGGAGGTGCCAGGGGCTGGTGTGTTTCCCTCCTCTCCCCCCCCCCCACTATATATAGGGGTGCCATGCGGGGGGGCGCCGGCCCTAGTAGATGAGATCTACTAGGGGGGCGGCGGCCAAGGGGAGGTTTCCCTCCCCCCCAAGGCACCTAGGGGTGCCTTCCACCACTAGGACTCCTCCTAGGTGGAAACCCTAGGCGCATGGGCCTATAGGGGCTGGTGCCCTTGGCCCATGAAGGCCAAGGCGCACCCCCTACAGCCCATGTGGCCCCCCGGGACAGGTGGCCCCACCCAGTGGGCCCCCGGGACCCCTCCGGTGGTCCCGGTACAATACCGATAACCCCGAAACTTGTCCCGATGGACGAAACAGCACTTCCTATATATAATTCTTTACCTCCGGACCATTCCGGAACTCCTCGTGACGTCCGGGATCTCATCCGAGACTCCGAACAACATTCGGGTTTCTGCATATACATATCTTCATAACCCTAGCGTCACCGAACCTTAAGTGTGTAGACCCTACGGGTTCGGGAGACAAGCAGACATGACCGAGACGACTCTCCGGTCAATAACCAACAGCGGGATCTGGATACCCATGTTAGCTCCCACATGCTCCACGATGATCTCATCGGATGAACCACGATGTCGAGGATTCAATCAACCTCGTACTCAATTCCCTTTGTCAATCGATATGTTACTTGTCCGAGATTCGATCGTCGGTATCCCAATACCTCGTTCAATCTCGTTACCGGCAAGTCACTTTACTCGTACCGTAATGCATGATCCCGTGACCAGACACTTGGTCACTCTGAGCTCATTATGATGATGCATTACCGAGTGGGCCCAGTGATACCTCTCCGTCATACGGAGTGACAAATCCCAGTCTTGATCCATGTCAACCCAACAGACACTTTCGGAGATACCCGTAGTCTACCTTTATAGTCACCCAGTTACGTTGTGACGTTTGGTATACCCAAAGCACTCCTACGGTATCCGGGAGTTACACGATCTCATGGTCTAAGGAAAAGATACTTTGACATTGGAAAACTCTAGCAAACGAACTATACGATCTTGTGCTATGTTTAGGATTGGGTCTTGTCCATCACATCATTCTCCTAATGATGTGATCTCGTTATCAATGACATCCAATGTCCATAGTCAGGAAACCATGACTATCTATTAATCAACGAGCTAGTCAACTAGAGGCTTACTAGGGACATGTTGGTGTCTGTTATTCACACATGTATTACGATTTCCGGATAACACAATTATAGCATGAATAAAGACAATTATCATGAACAAGGAAATATAATAATAATGCTTTTATTATTGCCTCTAGGGCATATTTCCAACAGTACGTAGCCGAGAACTCGTGTGAAATCCCTTCTTCGTCAAGAAAGGTGTCCACATTTGCGTTCTTGAACTCCGTTCCGTTGTCACTGCGAACCTTCTTGATCTTCACTTCAAATTGATTTTGGGCCTTCCTAGCGAAGTTTTTGAAGATCTTTTGGACCTGCGATTTATCATCGAGAAAGAACACCCACGTAAATCTTGAAAAATCATCAACTATAACTAGACCAAAAGAATTTCCACCGAGACTCTTGTAAGAGTTGGGACCAAAAAGATCCATGTGAAGTAGCTTGAGTGGCCTCATTGTGGTCATGATGTTCTTCACGGGATGCCTTCCTCCAACCTGTTTACCTGCTTGACAAGCACTGCAAAGTCTATCCTTGTCAAATATGACATCGTTAACTCCAAGAATATGATTTCCTTTAATATGCTTGTCAAGGTTTCGCATACCAACATGACCTAGTCGTCTATGCCATAACCAACCTTTTGAGGATTTAGCAATGAAGCAAGATTTAGGTTGAGCCTTTTTAGTGAAATCAACATTGTGTAGATCACCTCTACGCACACCGGTAAAGACCATTTTATGATTGTCTCGACGAAACACTTGGCAATCTACTTCAGTAAATAGGTCATTGAAACCGAAATCAGCAAGTCTAGATACTGAAAGTAAGTTGTATCCAAGAGATTCAACGAGCATGACATTTTGTATGGAGCTATCATATGATATGGCCACCTTACCAAGGCCAACCACCTTACCCTTTGAGTTGTCACCGAAAGTGACATGCTTTCAAGGACTATCATTATCAGCAAGCTCACAGAACATGTCTTTATCTCCGGTCATGTGATCGGTACATCCACTATCAAGAACCCATTCCTTTCCTCCTGACATATATCCCCGAAGATTTTCCATAAGACCAAAATGTCTCATTGCATCATCAAGATCGAAGTCACTATCATCATCCTCATCATAGTATCCATGTTCAACATCGTCATGTGGTGGATCAAATCCTAGAGAGGGTGATTCTTTAGAGTGAGTTTGACAATGATCTTGCTTATGAATTTTTATAGCTTCAGAAATAATATCACTAATAATACCAACATTTCCTTTGGCACGCATAACGTTTGTAAGCTCAAATAGACGATCACCAAACATAGGATCACTAGTATTCATCTTGCTCAAAGCAATAGACTTATGAAGAATTTCATCAAGATTTTTCAAGGAATAATTCGGAAAGCGTTCCTCAAGAAATTTCCATATAGTGTAGGCACACTTAAGAGTAGGCAAATATCCAATCAAGTTTCTAGGCAATCCTCTAATGATAAGTTCGGCAGTTCTAAGATTCCTAATCATGTCAATTGACTCATCATGGGTAGGATGCATATGGTCAACATAAGGTGCACAAGGGCTAGCAATGTACTTGTTCAAATGATATTGATTGAAAATTACAAGCATCTCATTTTTCCACTCATGAATATACTCTCTATCAAGAATAGGCACTCTATGTCTAAGACTCCCCAAAGTAGACTCATCCATCTTCCTCCAATGGTGATTAAACCAAGGCAATGGAGACCAATACTCTGATACCACTTGTAGGACCTTGAGAAGAGGTGTCTAGAGGGGGGATTAGACACTTAGTACCAAAGTTGCTGTTTTTAAGTTTCCTTAAAGTTTAAGTGGAGCTTAGGCACAAGTTTAACATTCACAATACATAACAAGCAAGCATGCAAGAGTATATGGGCAGCGGAAAGTAAAGCATGCAACTTGCAAGAATGTAAAGGGAAGGGTTTGGAGGATTCAAACGCAATTGGAGACACGGATGTTTTTAGCGTGGTTCCGATAGGTGGTGCTATCGTACATCCACGTTGATGGAGACTTCAACTCACGAAGGGTAACGGTTGCGCGAGTCCACGGAGGGCTCCACCCACGAAGAGTCCACGAAGAAGCAACCTTGTCTATCCCACCATGGTCGTCGCCCACGAAGGACTTGCCTCACTAGCGGTAGATCTTCACGAAGTAGGCGATCTCCTTGCCCTTACAAACTCCTTGGTTCAACTCCACAATCTTGTTGGAGGCTCCCAAGTGACACCTATCCAATCTAGGAGACACCACTCTCCAAGAAGTAACAAATGGTGCGTTGATGATGAACTCATTGCTCTTGTGCTTCAAATGATAGTCTCCCCAACACTCAACTCTCTCTCATATGATATGGATCTGGTGGAAAGAAGATTTGAGTGGAAATCAACTTGGGGAAGACTAGAGATCAAGATTCATATGGTAGGAATGGAATATCTTGGCCTCAATACATGAGTAGGTAGTTCTCTCTCAGAAAATGTATGCTGGAAGTGTAGGTTCAGTCTGATGGCTCTCTCCACGAATGAAGAGGAGGTGGAGGGGTATATATAGCCTCCACACAAAATCTAACCGTTACACACAATTTACCAAACTCGGTGGGACCGATTCAACAGACTCGGTCGGACCAATTTAGTAAACCTAGTGACCGTTAGGATTTTCGGTGGGACTGGCATGCAACTCGGTGAGGCCGATTCGGTTAGGGTTAGGGCATAACGTAATCTCGGTAAGACCGATTACACAAACTCGATGAGACCGATTTTGGTAATAAGCTTTCCAGAGAGTTGGTCAGGCAAACTCGGTTGGACCGATTACACAAACTCGGTGGGACCGATTTTGGTAATGAGTCAACCAGGAAATTTGCATTGTAATCTCGGTAGTACCAATTGCTCAAACTCAGTAGGACCGATTTTGATAATGGACATACACAGAGAGATTACAATCCCATCTCGGTGAGACCAAGAACCCTATCGGTGAGACCGATTTGCCTAGGGTTTGTGGCAGTGGCTATGACATTCAAACTCGGTGGCGCCGGATAGGAAGAATCGGTGTGACCGATTTTGGCTTTAGGTTTAGGTCATTTGTGGAAGTGGGGAAGTAGTTGAGGGTTTTGGAGCATATCACTAAGCACTGTGGAGCAAGAAACTCATTAAGCAACACCTCATCCCTTCTTGATAGTATTGGCTTTTCCTATAGACTCAATGTGATCTTGGATCACTAAAATGTAAAATGAAGAGCCTTGAGCTTGAAGCTTGAGCCAATCCTTTGTCCTTAGCATCTTGAAGGAGTTCCCACATCCTTTAGTCCATGCCACTCCATTGTTGAACTTATCTGAAACATACTAGATAAAAGTGTTAGTCCAACAAGAGATATGTTGACATTAATTACCAAAACCACCTAGGGAGCACTTGTGCTTTCACAATCAAACTTAGGTGTCATACCTGACTCCTTACCTTCGTCGGGATCCCAATCTTCAGAGTTGTGTTTAATTCTTTCCAATAAATCCCATTTGAATTCAATAGTCTTCATCATAAAAAAACCACCACAAGAAGTATCGAGCATGGAGCGATTGTTGAGAGAAAGCCGAGCATAAACTCATTTCTCTTGAGAGCTCATGATTGGGGCATGAATATAACATTGACTTAAGCCTCCCCCAAGCTTGAGCGATGCTTTCTCCTTCACGAGGCCAAAAATTATATATATAATTATGATCACGATGTACAAGATGCATAGGATAAAACTTCTGATGAAATTCTAATTTCAATCGTTTGTAGTTCCACGATCCCATATCATCACATAGCCTATACCATGTCAATGCATCTCCCTTCAAAGATAAAGGGAAGACCTTCTTCTTGATAACATCATCGGGTATACCTGCAAGCTTAAATAATCCAAAAACTTCATCCACATAGATTAGGTGTAAATCGGGATGCAATGTTCCATCTCCTGTAAAGGGATTAGCTAGCAGTTTCTCTACCATACCCGAAGGAATTTCAAAGTAAACATTTTCAGTAGGTTCAGTAGGTTGAGGAGCAACTATTTGCTCTACTGGTCGGGGTGAAGATACCCCGAACAAGCCCTTCAAAGGATTATGTTCCATAGTAACAAGTGACAGTAAATTTCAGCACACTATATAAATTTTTCCTTACCAAGTTCCACTTACCAAAGGCGCTTCACTCCCGGCAACGGCGCCAGAAAAGAGTCTTGATGACCCACAAGTGTAGGGGATCTATCGTAGTCCTTTCAATCAATAAGAGTGTCGAACCCAACGAGGAGCAGAAGGAAATGACAAGAGGTTTTCAGTAAGGTATTTTCTGCAAGCACTGAAATTATCGGTAACAGATAGTTTTGTGATAAGGTAATTTGTAACAGGTAACAAGCAATGAAAGTAAATAAGGTGCAGCAAGGTGGCCCAATCCTTTTTGTAGCAAAGGACAAGCCTGGAAAAATTCTTATATAGAGAAAAGCACTCCCGAGGACACATGGGAATTATCGTCAAGCTAGTTTTCATCACGCTCATATGATTCGCGTTCGTTACTTTGATATGTGGGTGGACTGGTGCTTGGGTACTGCCCTTTCTTGGACAAGCATCCCACTTATGATTAACCCCTATTGCAAGCATCCGCAACTACAAAATAAGTATTAAGGTAAACCTAACCATAGCATGAAACAAGTGGATCCAAATCAGCCCCTTACGAAGCAACGCATAAACTAGGGTTTAAGGTTTTGTAACTCTAGCAACCCATCATCTACTTATTACTTCCCAATGCCTTCCTCTAGGCCCAAACAATTGTGAAGTGTCATGTAGTCGACGTTCACATAACACCACTAGAGGAAAGACAACATACATCTCATCAAAATATCGAACGAATACCAAATTCACATGACTATTTATAGCAAGACTTCACCCATGTCCTCAGGAACAAACATAACTACTCACAAAGCATATTCATGTTCATGATCAGAGGGGTATTAATATGCATTAAGGATCTGAACATTTGATCTTCCACCAAATAAACCAACTAGCATCAACTACAAGGAGTAATCAACACTACTAGCAACCCACAGGTACCAATCTGAGGTTTTGGTACAAAGATTGGATACAAGAGATGAACTAGGGTTTGAGAGGAGATGGTGTTGGTGAAGAGGTTGATGGAGATTGACCCCATCCCGATGAGAGCATCGATGGTGATGACCATGGTGATGATTTCCCCCTCCCGGAGGGAAGTTTCCCCGGCAGAACAGCTCCGCCGGAGCCCTAGATTGATTCCGCCAAGGTTCCGCCTCGTGGCGGTGGAGTTTCGTCCCGAAAGCTTGCTTATGATTTTTTTTTTCAAGGGTAAAAGACTTCATATAGCGGAATATGGGCATCGGGGGGCTGCCAGGTGGCCCACGAGGCAGGGGGGCACGTCCAGGGGGGGTAGGGCGCGCGCCCCACCCTCGTGGCCAGGGTGTGAGCCCCCTCTGGTATTTCTTCCGATCAGTATTTTTTGTTAAATCTAAAAATGACTTTCGTGGAGTTTCAGGACTTTTGGAGCTGTGCAGAATAGGTCTCTAATATTTGCTCCTTTTCTAGTCCAGAATCCCAGCTGCCGGCATTCTCCCTCTTCATGTAAACCTTGTAAAATAAGACAGAATAGCCATAAGTATTGTGACATAATGTAAAATAACAGTCCATAATGCAATAAATATCGATATAAAAGCATGATGCAAAATGGACGTATCACAGCTTATACATGATGAGGTGATTATACGGTCACTACGAGATCGTATAGCTCCGTATCCATCCATTTTGACCAGTCAAAGAATCCTCCTGGCACGAATTATGCTCAAGTGTAGTTATCGAACCCGAGACCTCAAGTTTGATGAGCGAACAGGCTAACCAGCTACAAAACCCTCCAGCTATGTTCAACGAGAGGAAAATAACCTTTAATACATTCCTGCATTCGTGTGACAAGCATGTCGTGTTTTTTTGCGTGGGAGTCATTGGGATTTAAATCATAATCGTGTCATGTGGCTTTGGTGGTAAGACTATCCAAAGTGGTGCAGAAATAATGCAGCCTTAGTCACCTTACCTCTCTCCATGTAGTACGTTGGGTCCCACCAGTCAAAGGGTGAAACAAACAAATTAATAAGAAAAAATAAAAGCGCATGCGGTGTATCTTACCTCACACATCTCGCTACTGCTCGTGAACACTGTCCAATTGATCCCTCTGTTCGCTCGCGTACTATTTTAAGTGAATCCTTATTATAACATGCACACAATTTTGGGCACTTGTATTCGACCTAAGCCAGTGTGCCACCGTATCTCGTACTACTCCCTTCGTCTAGGTGTAATAAGTCACGTTAGAAGGTGCGGTGGGACCAAGGTGCAAGCAGATTGGAGGAGAAGGAGAAACTTGACCGGTCATTCCTCCAATCAAATCCCTGATTTCTGTCTCTAAACGCAACAATTAATCAAAACAACTAAGAGATGCCACATTAGCTACCATGCAGGGCCACGTATTAACTCGCATGCAAGCTGACTTTGATTTCTTGACTAATCAACGCGTAGTTGCGCTCCATGCATTGGGTTTCCGGGGGAGATAACAAGGCAAAGTAAGGAGCATTTGGTTACATTGCTTAGGCTGGTTATAGTGGTGAGTAACTTGGACTAGTAACATGCATATGTTACTAGTCTATGTTACTACTACGTGAAGTTTGCCGTCGGAAGCGAGCCGATCTGGCTCTCCTGAGCTAGCAAGGTTTTTCTAGCCCACCCAAGCTAGCTGGCCCACAAAAGCTAACATATTTTAATAGTTCCAAACGCCTAACCTTGCCCAGCTAGGCTATAAGCAGTTCTTGCTAAGGATCCAAACGCTCCCTAAGTAACAATGCTCGCTAGCAACGAGGCTAGGAGGGAATTGAAATGCGAAGTTATTGGACGACGCCTAAACATTTTGGGAATATCTGATTTCTGTAAGATGACTTAACACCTAGATGGAGGGAGTACTACTCCGCAGTCTAGATTTGATGGAATATTCGTCACCTCTTCTCTTCTTGTACGTACTCCATTTATATGAACCTGTGTGTGTGTGTGTGTGCGTGTGTGTGTGTGTGTTTAACAGCATGTGTGTGTGTTAGAGAGAGCGACAAATCGACCTACTCCTACAGAGAGATGGTGTGTAGTGTACGATTTTAGCCGTGAGAGTCAGTGCATCCTCTCGTTTCCGGGCGTCCGGTAGGCACAGGCGGACAGCTGCCACACTCACTCCTGACCAGCCTGGCCCACCCAAAGCCCCTCCATCGCCCGCACGCGCTTTTTGCCCAAAACGGTTAGCGCCGCTCCAAAGAATCGGTGCTGCATTCATGCCCGGACAGAGTGAACGCGACCTCTCACTGGCGCCTGCGTTGAAGGGAGAAGCGGATTCAAGAGTGATGGTTGCTTCGTCCGTCCAACTTACTGCTGGGTCTATGTGATTTGACGGCTCATTGGTCATTATTACTGAGGTGGTAGGACTGTTGGATGTCCCACGCTTTCGGCGAAAGGAGGTACTAGTAGATTACAATTTTCTCCATTCTTACAGCAGAGGAGTGCAAGAGCAGTGAAAACACGCAGGCTCAGTGATTACATGGCCCACCTCACACTATCACCATATCTTTTGGACACCGTGCGACACCTAATTCTTTACATAGTACTAGTATAGTACGTGCTGTAATTTATCAGTGAGATAAATTTGTACAATGCTATGAAGCTTCCAGCTTCTGTTTCATGTATCTTGCATCCAAGGTTGCTCGTTGCAACATTTCATCAAATACAAAGGAGACTAACATGCATGCTATTGCATCTCAATGATTGACAGATCATAGCCAATATGTACTCCCTCTGTTCCAAAATAAGTGTCTCGACTTTATGCAAACTTTAGTACAAAGTTGTACTACTACTAAAGCTGACACTTATTTTGGAACAGAGACAGCTAAACAAAAAAGTGATCTATGCAGTCCCTAGCCCTTGAACCGTAAACCCTAACCACGCTTTAATTTGCTGGCAGTGTTGGAGCTTCCCAAGAAATGAAGTTTGCAACCCTTTGACCATCGGATCATTTTGTGCAATTTCACCAAAATCGAGATGAGCATCCATGTGGCAAAGAATTTGAAGAAGCGTGATTAGAATAAGATTACTGGTACTAGTTGATGAGACATAAACTCATCACAAATACAGTACGTAGAAGCCAGTAGAGGTATGTGCGGGGCAAAGAAGTAGAGAAATATCCACATGGAGTGATGTGGGCAGCTGGAGCAGTGGTGCAAACCGGCTGTAAAGGGAGTTGTACCTGAGGGATGTTGGGACATAGCTCAACCTTGAGGAGGGCGGCGGGAGGCGGCAACTGCCCACGTCGCGGCAGTGAGCAACGAACGAAGGCAACCTCATCGGCTTTGTGAGAGAGAACGGCGGGGACCCCTGATCGGTACGTGCCGACAGTGGGTTTTCGCCGTCGACGACGGCGACCGCATCTACACTAAGCATCCACCCCTTCCCCCGGCGGACGTGATCCACCGGGATGTTAGAGATGTGGCCACAGTCGTTTTGTGCGAGAGAGTGTGAAGAGAGCAACCCCAACAAGCAACCGTGTAGGCTGGCCCGTCCTGACTATGTATATAGTGGAGCGGTTTCCTTTTCTCTCCATATGAACCTATTATATTGCGTACGTGCCACTGAAGAAAAAGAACTTTATTTATAAATGAAGCGGCACCTACTACTCGTTCTCCTATAAACCTTGCGCTTGGCATCTCCAAAATATTAACCTTGCGATTGGCTCTTCGCCTCTTCGGGAAGTCGAGCAATAATGGTACTGCAGTATATATCGTTCTAGCTATATGAAACTAAATGAATTGCTACACTCCACCACGTGGGCGAGGGAGAGTGCGTACTATTACGTCCGTTTCAATATAGACTACATGCGTTGCAAAATGAGTGAATCTACACTCTAAAATACGTCTATATACATCAGTGTTTGGAGTATGTACTAGTAGTTCATATTGAAATCTACTAAAGGACATATATATTCCAAACAATATGATAATCTCTCTAACCAAGGTAGGGACGAGGAGTGAACGGAGGGAGTAGTAAAATTTTCTCCTCGTCCTGCGAGCCACCGCGCGCGTGGGCGAGGGAGCGGTCGTAAGGCGTACAGTACTACTAGTAAGCAAGCTTCACCTCATCCTGCGAGCCACCGCGCCCGTGGGCGGGGGAGATGGTGTACTAAGAAAGCTTCTCCTCGTTCCGTGAGTTGAGGGGACACATCAAAAGTACTCCAGTGTATAGAGCCTTGCCTCTAAGGTAGGCCCCACATGGTTTGCCTCTTTTTTAACATAACGTGTCAAGTAGCAGTTTGTTTGTTCACCCGTGGTAGACGATCCTCCCTCCATCAAGTGGACAACCAGTACACGTGTCAAATTACCATGCGGGCTGCCTTTTCGTACAGAAATGAGCTCCACCGTGTACCCACGCGGGTATGGTTGGGAAAGAGACAGGAGTATGTCCGTCGTGCGTGCACCTCTTCTCTTCATGCACGTCCCCCACCTACGTGGATGTGTGTGAGAGAGATACAAACCTAGACAGATGGCGTGTGCGTTCGTGAGTGTTTTTTGTTTTGGGGGGGTGATTTCGTGAATGTATTTGTGGGAATGTGTGTCGATGACATCTCAAACAAAATTTTGCATGCAATGTGTGTGACATGGAGGCCTATCCATATCATATATAGATGTCCGGGCGATCCACGAGAAGAGAGGGAGGGGTCATAGATATCGATAGAGTCGAAGAGAGGATCAAGTGGGTGGGTGCAAGATCGATGGAGAGAGCCATCAAAATTGTGTGTGTGTGTGTGTGCAAGTCAAAGATATAGGGCGACTGACCTACCGGAACGTCAGAGGGCACAGGTCAAGTTTGTGTGTGGCAGGGAGACATGACTAGAGCGCTCGATGTATTAGTGTGTGTGTGTGGGAGGGGGAGGGGGGAGGGGGAGGCAGAGGCCTAACTATAGAGGTAAAACGACTCGTGTATGTGTTGAGAAGGAGAGACCCAGCTATGTCTTGAGGGAGATCGGTCGACATCCATACATAACTGAAGGACGGAAAATAGGATGGGACAGAGAGAGAGAGAGAGAGAGAGAGAGAAAGAGAGAGGATAGAGAGGGAGGGAGGGAGAGGGGTAGAGTGCTGGATGGGTGATGGAGTTTCTTCTCGAAGATGGTGGGAGAGGCCTACTAGACAAACTGAGGGTGGAACTGCAATATTATCAATAAGAATGGGGATGTGTTTCTGTGTGTGCCTGTGCGTGATAGAACTGTCGGGACGCATCCATGGATGATGAAGAGGAACCATGTGTTTGGTAGCAAACCTAACTAGATCGGTAGATCAATTGTTGTTTGTCGGAGGAAGCGAGAGACATAACTAATGAGGTAGATCGATCGACGCGTGGGAAAAAACGAGTTATAAGGACCTAGCTAGCTATATGTACAGCGAGAGATCAGTCGGTGTACATCCATTTGTTAGAGGCAAATAAGGCCCAGTGAGACGGATAGACAGAGAGAATGGAGCTAGGAGGTGGTGCGAGAGGCCCAACTACTAGCTAGATAGGGGGAGGAGTGTGCGGTTGTGAGATCGATGAAAAGAGGGGCGAGAGTTTACACCTGTGTGGGACCGTATGAGAGACACGAGGCAAGGACACATAAAGGAGGAGATTGAAGGTGCATGTGTATGTTGTAGGCAGACATCGCTGGAGAGGTTTATCGATCGGTGTGTGTCAGAAAGGAGTTGTGGAGACTGTGGGAGAACGACCTAAAAAAATGAATGTGCGCGATAGATAGAATGCCGAGGGAGGGGGAGGGCGAGGATGGCATGTGCATGCACGAGAGAAAGTTAGTGGTAGCTACAAAGGTTAGAGGATTGTGTGGGTGTAAGAGACTAACAAAGATCATAATTTGATATGAAAGTGGATTCATATATTTGAATAGGAGATCATAGTGTTATAAACATATGCATGCATGAATATAGCGGTGATACACATGTTGTGGTTTTGCACATGTTATACCATAATGTGATAATGCATGGCGTTTGCAACTCACAGCTAAATGTCGAACAATCTAAACCATACTATACATCGAACAATCTCACATTTTATTTGAATTTTTGATATGTGTGGCGTTTGTAGCTTACAACTAAATATCAAACAATCTAAACAATACTATATATCGAACATTCTCACATTTATTTGAATTTGTGGTAATGTGTGGTGTTTGCAACTCACATCTAAATACTTGTAGGCTTAGGGGGCGGGGCACCATACATTATGTGATAAACACATTATACATATGAGACATTGTTTAGATTATGAAGATCTAGCTAGAGCTTGAAATGTACTGTGATTTGGAATCAACATAAAGTGGATTCAAAAAATCGAGTTCGAGTTTATATAGTACACATAGTTCATATGTAACTCGAGACTAATCATGTGGTGTGCTGTGAAGATAATACACAAACAATGGTTTAACTTGACAATAATGATGATTGTAGATCTTATTAAAATAGAGAAACGAATTCAAATGGTTTGACTTCACAACAATCATTATTGTAGATCTTATTCAAATAGAGAAACGACTTCAAATTTAGTTCATATTGAAGCGGTAGTATATACGTTTGGAATGCACTAAAACGTTCATTTGAGTAGTAGGTTGCATGCATTATACATCTAGCGAAATATTTTAATTGAACATAACATGAATTCGAAGTATTGAATGACATTTGTAGTGCGAATTGATTTGGTACAGTACACGTTAGGCTTGTCCGGAAATTTCAACTCGCGCCTTGTTAGCCCAAAATATTTAAGATATATATTTGTCTCGTTGTGCTCCGACAACTCCCTCCATCTCAACCCGCGCCTTGCTATTCCAAAATTACAATCCGTGCGAAAACTCCCACCTCTTGTGAAATCCCGACACACGAAATGCCCGTGATACCCCTGAACCGAAAGAACCGCCTCAAATCTGTGGGGGTACTTTCGTAACTTACCCCACATTTTGGACAAGCGCGTCCCTAAACCATGGTTCCCCACTCCCATCCCATCCGCCCACCCATTCATACACCGAGGCCGTGAAAACCCACGAAGCCCCACACCCTCCTCCGTCCGCCACCCAGCCGGAGCCTCTTCCCCGACGACGTTGTCCACAGCAACACCTCAACATCCATCATCCACCATACCGGATGAGGATTCATCATCGATCTCATCGTCCCGCCGGTTCAGCCATCCCGTCCTCCACCTCCAAGGAGCTGCCCCGACGTTCCCCTCGTCTTTCGCGCCACCTCCATTCCCACACTGCCGTCTTCACCTGCACCACCGGAAGAGCAACATCATCACCGTTTCCTCGGATGAAGCTGCGGCCTAATCGGTGCCACCAAAGAGGTTGTATACTAATCGCCACATTTTCTTCTTGATTCGATCTCACGGTGCTGCCGGCACTTGGCCCCGAGCCGACACGGCGTGGCTCCATCCACGGCGGCGTCGCCGGTCACTTCCTCCACGGCGTCGCTCCCTCAGCGGCAACGTCCACATCAATAGGAGCTGCTGCTGCTTTAGCTCTCGCTCGCACTGCTGCTCTGCTCTTGCTCTCGATCCCCTGCTTGGTCCGCTCTTGCTCTTGCTCTTGCTCGCATTGCTGCTCTTGCTCTTGCTCTTGCTTGTGATGCTGCTTCGATTTAGCTACACTTCAGTCGACTGAATCGACTTTTGGGTCAGTCGATTTTTAGGGGGTAGGGGGCTCGGCGGAGTTAAGGAAGAACCAGCCGCAGCGGGAAGGGGGGCTCGCCGGAGAGGTACCCCACTATCTATCTTAGGGTTCAGGGTGGGGGCGGTGGTGGGGCGGTGGCATGGGGATCGCCGGAGAAAAATCTCGGCACGAGGGGGGGGGGCTAGAGGGATGGCCGGGCGGCGGCGGACCGGTGGTGGGAGTGTTTTCAGGGCGGATGGTGGGGGCGGTTGTTTGGCCGGTGGTGGCTGGCGGCTCAGGGGGGTGGAGGTTGAAGATGAACTACATGCCCTTGATTTCGTATCCAACGGCTGCAAAATCGACTGACCAGAGATGAAAAAGTCAGTCGACTGACGTGTAGCCTCACCTCTAGTGCGTTCAGTTTCGACAGTAAAATACAGTTTCGACAGCAAAATTCAGTTTCGACAGTTAAGTTCAGTTTCAATAGTTAAATTCAGTTTCAACAGTTAACTTCAGAGATGAGCGGCTGATGTATTTTACATCTAGCACTTTGTGGTTATGTATTTTACATCATCTATTGGATATGCTATTAGAATTCCACTCAGGTTAACATTGTCTCTCTTGTCCTACTTCAGCCTCGGCGTCGTACAACTCACCAGAGCTGCTCCAACAACAAAACCCTCCATCACAGTGGAGCAGTACCTCGGGCTCCGTCTCCAGATGCCTAAGATCTTCTTCCTCTCCTCCGACAGCCAAGTTAGCTGGAGCATCCTCACCGGCCAACCCAATCACGTTGAGATCGACATGGCTTCGCCAAAGAGGTTGTACACTTGTTACATCTCTTTTTTACTCTACATGTTATATATATTGTCCACTGAGCACACATAGTAACGTGAAATACGATTGTTTTATCCTACTATATGACAAGCAGTGAGGTACCATGCAACTTAGCTATCCGTGATGGACTCCCTTGAACGCCATCCTTATTTATCTCTGCGCATTTGAGCTGTGCATTTGTTGATGGGCCTGGGAGTTGAGCTAGTAGGGCAGTGGCGTGGGTCCAAAGTAATAGAAGTAGCACAAAAACATTTTTTAGTGTAGGCTTTTCCTTGCTCAAGCCTGCCTACTAGAAACGCCAGTGCTTGAAAGGAAAAGTGAATGAAAAACATAGGAATTGGATGTTGGGGAACGTAATAATTTCAAAAATTTCCTACACACACACAAGATCATGCTGATGCATAGCAACGAGAGGGGAGAGTGTTGTCCACATACCCTTGTAGACCGTAAGCGGAAGCGTTATGACAACGCGGTTGATGTAGTCGTACGTCTTCACGATCCAACCGATCCAAGTACCGAACGCACGGCACCTCCGAGTTCTGCACACGTTCAACTCGATGACGTCCCACAAACTCCGATCCAGCAGAGCTTTGCGGGAGAGTTCCGTCAGCACGACAGCGTGATGACGGTGTTGATGATGCTACCGATGCAGCGCTTCGCCTAAGCACCGCTACGATATTACCGAGGTGGAATATGGTGGAGGGGGCACCGTACACAGCTAAGAGATCAATGATCAATTGTTGTGTCTAGAGGTGCCCCCCTGCCCCCGTATATAAAGGAGGGAGGGAGAGGCCGGCCCTAGAGGAGGGCGCGCCAAGTGTGGGGAATCCTACTAGGACTCCCAAGTCCTAGTAGGATTCCCCTTTCCTTTCCGGAGTAGGAGAGAAGGAAGAAGGGGGAGAGGGAGAAGGAAAAGGGGGTTGCACCCCTTGTCCAATTCGGAACAAAGGGGGGGTGCACGCCTCCTTCCTTTTGGCCTCTGTCCTCTATTCCCGTATGGCCCAATAAGGCCCATATACTCCCCGGCGAATTCCCGTAACTCTCCGGTACTCCAAAAAATACCTGATTTACTCGGAACCTTTCTGAAGTCCGAGTATAGTCGTCCAATATATCGATCCTTACGTCTCGACCATTTCGAGACTCCTCGTCATGTCCCCGATCTCATCCAGGACTCCGAACTACCTTCGGTACATCAAAACACATAAACTCATAATACCAATCGTCACCGAACTTTAAGCGTGCGGACCCTACGGGTTTGAGAACAATGTAAACATGACCGAGACACGTCTCCGGTCAATAACCAATAGCGGAACCTGGATGCTGATATTGGCTCCCACATATTCTACGAAGATCTTTATCGGTCAAACCGTATAACAACATACGTTGTTCCCTTTGTCATCGGTATGTTACTTGCCCGAGATTCGATCATCTCGGTATCTCAATACCTAGTTCAATCTCGTTACCGGCAAGTCTCTTTACTCGTTATGTAATGCATCATCCCGCAACTAACTCATTAGTCACATTGCTTGCAAGGCTTATAGTGATGTGCATTACCGAGTGGGCCCAGAGATACCTCTCCGACAATGGGAGTGACAAATCCTAATCTCGAAATACGCCAACTCAACAAGTACCTTCGGAGAAACCTGTAAAGCTCCTTTATAATCACCCAGTTACGTTGTGATGTTTGGTAGCACACAAAGTGTTCCTCCGGTAAACGGGAGTTGCATAATCTCATAGTCATAGGAACATGTATAAGTCATGAAGAAAGCAATAGCAACATACTAAACGATCAAGTACTAAGCTAACGGAATGGGTCAAGTCAATCACATCATTCTATAATGATGTGATCCCGTTAATCAAATGACAACTCATGTCTATGGCTAGGAAACTTAACCATCTTTGATTCAACGAGCTAGTCAAGTAGAGGCATACTAGTGACACTATGTTTGTCTATGTATTCACACATGTATTATGTTTCCGGTTAATACAATTCTAGCATGAATAATAAACATTTATCATGAAAAAAGGAAAAAAAATAATAACTTTATTATTGCCTCTAGGGCATATTTCCTTCAGTCTCCCACTTGCACTAGAGTCAATAATCTAGTTCACATCGCCATGTGATTTAACACCAATATTCACATCTGTATGTGATTAATACCCATTGTTCACATCGTCATGTGATCAACACCCAAAGGGTTTTACTAGAGTCAATAATCTAGTTCACATTGCCATGTGATTAACACCCAAAGAGTACTAAGGTATAATCATGTTTTGCTCATGAGAGAAGTTTAGTCAACGGGTCTGTCACATTCAGAGCCGTATGTATTTTGCAAATATTCTATGTCTACAATGCTCTGCACGGAGCTACTCTAGCTAATTGCTCCCACTTTCAATATGTATCCAGATTGAGACTTAGAGTCATCTGGATCGGTGTAAAATCTTGTACCGATGTCACTCTTTACGACGGGCTCTTTTATCACCTCCATAATCAAGAAATATTTCCTTAGTCCTCACTAAGGATATTCTTGACCACTGTCCAGTGATCTACTCTTAGATCAAAATTGTACTCCCTTGCCAAAACTCAGAGCAAGGTATACAATAGGTCTGGTACACAGCATAGCATACTTTATAGAACCTATGACTGAGGCATAGGGAACGACTTTTCATTCATTTCTATTTTCTTCCATAGTCGGGTTTTGTGTCTTACTCAAATTCACACCTTGCAATACATGCAAGAACTCCTTCTTTGACTGTTCTTTTTGAATTACTTCAAAATCTTGTCAAGGTATGTACTCATTGAAAAATCTTATCAAGCGTCTTAATCTATCTCTATAGATCTTGATGCTCAATGTGTAAGCAGCTTCATCGAGGTCTTTCATTGAAAAAACTTTTATTCAAGTATCCTTTTATGCTATCCAGAAATTCTATATCATTTCCAATTAACAATATGTCATCCACATATAATATCAGAAATGCTACAGAGCTCCCACTCACTTTCTTGTAAATGCAGGCTTCTCCAAAAGTCTGTATAAAACCATATGCTTTGATTAACTCATCAAAGCGTATATTCCAACTCCGAGATGCCTACACTAGTCCATAGATGGATTACTGGAGCTTGCACACTTTGTTAGCACCTTTAAGATTGACAAAATCTTCTGGTTGCATCATATACAACTCTTCTTTAATAAATCCATTAAGGAATGTAATTTTTTTGACATCCATTTGCCAGATTTCATAAAATGTGGCAATTGCTAACATGGTTCAGACAGACTTAAGCATCGATACGAGTGAGAAAATCTCATCGTTTTCAACACCTTGAACTTGTCAAAAAACCTTTTGTGACAAGTCGAGCTTTGTAGATAGTAACACTACTATCAACGTTTGTCTTCCTCTTGAAGATCCATTTATACAATATGGCTTGCCGGTCATCGGGAAACTCCACCAAAGTCCACACTTTGTTCTCATACATGGATCCCATCTCAGATTTCATGGCCTCAAGCCATTTCGCGGAATTTGGGCTCATCATCGCTTCCTCATAGTTCGTAGGTTCACCATGGTCTAGTAACATGACTTCTAGAACAGGATTACGGTACCACTCTGGTGCGGACTATACTTTGGAAGACCTACGAGGTTCTGTAGTAACTTAATCTGAAGTTTCATGATCATCATCATTAGCTTCCTCACTAATTGGTGTAGGAATCACTGAGACTGATATATGTGATGAACTACTTTCCAATAAGGGAGTAGGTACAATTACCTCATCAAGTTCTACTTTCGTCCAACTCACTTCTTTCGAGAGAAACTCCTTCTCTAGAAAGGATCCATCTTAGCAACGAATATTTTGCCTTCGGATCTGTGATAGAAGGTGTACCCAACAGTTCCCTTTGGGTATTCTATGAAAATGCACTTCTCTAATTTGGGTTCGAGCTTATCAGGTTGAAACTTTTTCACATAAGCATCACAGCCCCAAACTTTAAGAAACAACAACTTTGGTTTCTTGCCAAACCACAGTTTATAAGGCGTCGTCTCAACGGATTTTGATGGTGCCCTATTTAAAGTGAATGGAGCTGTCTCTAATGCATAACCCCAAAATGATAGTGGTAAATCGGTAAGATACATCATAGATCGCACCATATCCAATAAAGTGCGGTTACGACGTTCGGACACACCATTACGCTGTGGTGTTTCGGGTGGCGTGAGTTGCGAAACTATTCCGCATTGTTTCAAATGAAGACCAAACTCGTAACTCAAATATTCTCCTCCACGATCAGATCGTAGAAACTTTATTTTCTCGTTACGATGATTTTCCACTTCACTCTAAAATTCTTTGAACTTTTCAAACATTTCAGACTTATGTTTCATCAAGTAGATATACCCATATCTGCTCAAATCATCTGTGAAGGTCAGAAAATAACGATACCCGCCGTGAGCCTCAACACTCATTGGATCGCATACATCAGTATGTATTATTTCCAATAAGTGTGTTGCTCGCTCCATTGTTCCGGAGAACGGAGTCTTAGTCATCCTGCCCATAAGGCATGGTTCGCAAGCATCAAGTGATTCATAATCAAGTGCTTCAAAAATTCCATCAGCATGGAGTTTCTTCATGCGCTTTATACCAATATGACCTAAACGGCAGTGCCACAAATAAGTTGCACTATCATTATTAACTTTGCATCTTTTGACTTCAATATTATGAATATGTGTATCACTATGATCGAGATCCAACAAACTATTTACATTGGGTGTATGACCATTGAAGGTTTTATTTGAAGGAAATATGCCCTAGAGGCAATAATAAAGTTATTATTTATTTCCTCATATCATGAGAAATGTTTATTATTCATTCTAGAATTGTATTAATCGGAAACATAATACATGTGTGAATACATAGACAAAAATATAGTCACTAGTATGCCTCTACTTGACTAGCTCATTAATCAAAGATGGTTATGTTTCCTAACCATAGACATGTGTTGTCATTTGATTAATGGAATCACATCATTAGGAGAATGATGTGATTGACATGACCCATCCCGTTAGCTTAGCACTTGATCGTTTAGTATACGACTATTGCTTTCTTCATGACTTATACAAAGTTCCTGCAACTATGAGATTGTGCAACTCCCATTTACCGGAAGAACACTTTGTGTGCTACCAAACGTCACAACGTAACTGGGTGATTATAAAGGTGCTCTACAGGTGTTTCCGAAGGTACATGTTGGGTTGGCATAATTCGAGATTAGGATTTGTCACTCCGATTGTCGGAGAGGTATCTCTGGGCCCTCTCGGTAATACTCATCACTTAAGCCTTGCAAGCATTATAACTAATGAGTTAGTTATGAGATGACGTATTACAGAACGAGTAAAGAGACTTGCCGGTAATGAGATTGAACTAGTTATTGGATACCGACAATCAAATCTTGGGCAAGTAACATACCGATGACAAAGGGAACAACGTATGTTGTTATGCGGTTTGACCGATAAAGATCTTCGTAGAATATGTAGGAACCAATATGGGCATCCAGGTCCCGCTATTGGTTATTAACCAAGAATGGTTTTAGGTCATGTCTACATAGTTCTCGAACCCGTAGGGTCCGCACGCTTAACATTTCGATGACAGTTTTATTATGAGTTTATAAGTTTTGATGTACCGAAGTTTGTTCGGAGTCCCGAATGTGATCACGGACACGACGAGGAGTCTCGGAATGGTCAAGACATAAAGATTGATATATTGGAAGCCTATATTTGGACATCGGAATAGTTCCGGGTGAAATCGGGATTTTACCGGAACACCGGGGGGTTACCGGAACCCTCCCGGGGGATATTGGGCCTTAGTGGGCCAAGAGGGAGAAGAGGATGGCCGGCCAGGGCAGGCCGCGCGCCCCCTCCCCCCCTAGTCCGAATAGGACAAGGAAGGGGGGCGGCGCCCCCCTTTCCTCTTTCCCCTCCCCCCTTTCCTTCTCCACCAAGGCAAGAAGGGGGAGTCCTACTCCCGGTGGGAGTAGGACTCCTCCAGGCGCACCCCTAGGGGGCCGGCCGCACCTCCCCCCTCCCTCCTTTATATACGGGGGCGGGGGGGCACCCCATAGACAAACAAGTTGATCTACGGATCGTTCCTTAGCCGTGTGCGGTGCCCCCTTCCACCATATTCCACCTCGGTCATATCGTCGCGGAGTTTAGGTGAAGCCCTGCGTCGGTAGAACATCATCATCGTCACCACGCCGTCGTGCTGACGGAACTCATCTCCGGAGCTCGGCTGGATCGGAGGCCGGAGATCGTCATCGAGTTGAACGTGTGCTAAACTCGGAGGCTCCGTACGTTCGGTGCTTGGATCGGTCGGATCGTGAAGACGTACGACTACATCAACCGCGTTGTGATAACGCTTCTGCTTACGGTCTACGAGGGTACATGGACGAACACTCTCCCCTCTCGTTGCTATATCATCACCATGATCTTGCGTGTGCGTAGGAATTTTTTTGAAATTACTACGTTCCACAACAGTGGTATCAGAGCCTAGGTTTTATGCGTTGATGTTATATGCATGAGTAGAACACAAGTGAGTTGTGGACGATATAAGTCATACTGCCTACCAGCATGTCATACTTTGGTTCAGCGGTATTGTTGGATGAAGCGGCCCGGACCGACATTACGCGTACGCTTACGCGAGACTGGTTCTACCGACGTGCTTTGCACACAGGTGGCTGGCGGGTGTCAGTTTCTCCAACTTTAGTTGAACCGAGTGTGTCTACGCCCGGTCCTTGCGAAGGTTAAAACGGAGTCTATTTGACAAACTATCGTTGTGGTTTTGATGCGTAGGTGAGAACGGTTCTTGCTAAGCCCGTAGCAGCCACGTAAAATTTGCAACAACAAAGTAGAGGACGTCTAACTTGTTTTTGTAGGGCATGTTGTGATGTGATATGGTCAAGACGTGATGCTATATTTTATTGTATGAGATGATCATGTTTTGTAACCAAAGTTATCGGCAACTAGCAGGAGCCATATGGTTGTCGCTTTATTGTATGAAATGCAAACGCCCTGTAATTGCTTTACTTTATCACTAAGCGGTAGCGATAGTTGTAGAAGCAATAGACGGTGTAAACGACAACGATGCTACGATGGAGATCAAGGTGTCGCGCCGATGACGATGGTGATCATGACGGTGCTTCGGAGATGGAGATCACAAGCACAAGATGATGATGGCCATATCATATCACTTATATTGATTGCATGTGATGTTTATCCTTTATGCATCTTATCTTGCTTTGATTGACGGTAGCATTTTAAGATGATCTCTCACTAAAATTATCAAGAAGTGTTCTCCCTGAGTATGCACCGTTGCCAAAGTTCGTCGTGCCGAGACACCACGTGATGATCAGGTGTGATAAGCTCTACGTCCATCTACAACGGGTGCAAGCCAGTTTTGCACACGCAGAATACTCGGGTTAAACTTGACGAGCCTAGCATATGCAGATATGGCCTCGGAACACGGAGACCGAAAGGTCGACCGTGAATCATATAGTAGATATGATCAACATAGTGATGTTCACCATTGAAAACTACTCCATCTCACGTGATGATCGGTTATGGTTTAGTTGATTTGGATCACGTGATCACTTAGATGACTAGAGAGATGTCTGTCTAAGTGGGAGTTCTTAAGTAATATGATTAATTGAACTTAAATTTATCATGAACTTAGTACCTGATAGTATCTTGCTTGTCTATGTTTGTTTGTAGATAGATGGCTCGTGTTGTTGTTCCGTTGAATTTTAATGCGTTCCTTGAGAAAGCAAAGTTGAAAGATGATGGTAGCAATTACACGGACTGGGTCCGTAACCTGAGGATTATCCTCATTGCTGCACAAAAGAGTTACGTCTGGAAGCACCGTTGGGTGCTAGGCCTGCTGCTGATGCAACTGACGACGTTAAGAACGTCTGGCAGAGCAAAGCTGATGACTACTCTATAGTTCAGTGTGCCATGCTTTACGGCTTAGAACCGGATCTTCAACGACGTTTTGAACGTCATGGAGCATATGAGATGTTCCAGGAGTTGAAGTTGATATTTCAAGCAAATGCCCAGATTGAGAGATATGAAGTCTCCAATAAGTTCTATAGCTGCAAGATGGAGGAGAACAGTTCCATCAGTGAACACATACTCAGAATGTCTGGGTACAATAATCACTTGATTCAACTGGGAGTTAATCTTCCTGATGATAGTGTCATTGACAGAATTCTCCAATCACTGCCACCAAGCTACAAGAGCTTTGTGATGAACTATAATATGCAAGGGATGAACAAGACTATTCCCGAGCTCTTCGCAATGCTAAAAGCCGCGGAGGTAGAAATCAAAAAGGAGCATCAAGTGTTGATGGTCAACAAGACCACTAGTTTCAAGAAAAAGGGCAAAGGGAAGAAGAAGGGGAACTTCAAAAAGAACGGCAAGCAAGTTGCTGCTCAAGAGAAGAAACCCAAGTCTGGACCTAAGCCTGAAACTGAGTGCTTCTACTGCAAGCAGACTGGTCACTGGAAACGGAACTGCCCCAAGTATTTGGCGGATAAGAAGGATGGCAAAGTGAGCAAAGGTATATGTGATATACATGTTATTGATGTGTACCTAACTAGAGCTCGTAGTAGCACCTGGGTATTTGATACTGGTTCTGTTGCTAATATTTGCAACTCGAAACAGGGACTACGGAATAAGCGAGCGCTGGCCAAGGACGAGGTGACGATGCGCGTGGGAAACGGTTCCAAAGTCGATGTGATCGCGGTCGGCACGCTACCTCTACATCTACCTTTGGGATTAGTTTTAGACCTAAATAATTGTTATTTGGTGCCAGCGTTGAGCATGAACATTATATCTGGATCTTGTTTAATGCGAGACGGTTATTCATTTAAATCAGAGAATAATGGTTATTCTATTTATATGAGTAATATCTTTTATGGTCATGCACCCTTGAAGAGTGGTCTATTTTTATTGAATCTCGATAGTAGTGATACACATATTCATAATGTTGAAGCCAAAAGATGCAGAGTTGATAATGATAGTGCAACTTATTTGTGGCACTGCCGTTTAGGTCATATCGGTGTAAAACGCATGAAGAAACTCCATACTGATGGACTTCTGGAATCACTTGATTATGAATCACTTGGTACTTGCGAACCGTGCCTCATGGGCAAGATTACTAAAACACCGTTCTCTGGAACTATGGAGAGAGCAAGAGATTTGTTGGAAATCATACATACAGATGTATGTGGTCCGATGAATGTTGAGGCTCGTGGCGGATATCGTTATTTTCTCACCTTCACAGATGATTTGAGCAGATATGGGTATATCTACTTAATGAAGCACAAGTCTGAAACATTTGAAAAGTTCAAAGAATTTCAGAGTGAAGTGGAAAATCATCGTAACAAGAAAATAAAGTTTCTACGATCTGATCGTGGAGGAGAATATTTGAGTTACGGGTTTGGTATACATTTGAAACAATGCGGAATAGTTTCACAACTCACGCCACCCGGAACACCACAACGAAATGGTGTGTCCGAACATCGTAATCGTACTTTACTTGATATGGTGCGATCTATGATGTCTCTTACCAATTTACCGCTATCGTTTTGGGGTTATGCTTTAGAGACGGCCGCATTCACATTAAATAGGGCACCATCAAAATCCGTTGAGATGACGCCTTATGAACTGTGGTTTGGCAAGAAACCAAAGTTGTCGTTTCTTAAAGTTTGGGGCTGCGATGCTTATGTGAAGAAACTTCAACCAGATAAGCTCGAACCCAAATCGGAGAAATGTGTCTTCATAGGATATCCAAAAGAGACTGTTGGATACACCTTCTATCACAGATCCGAAGGCAAGACATTCGTTGCTAAGAATGGATCCTTTCTAGAGAAGGAGTTTCTCTCGAAATAAGTGAGTGGGAGGAAAGTAGAACTTGATGAGATAACTGTATCTACTCCCTTATTGGAAAGTAGTTCATCACGAGAACCGGTTCCTGTGACGACTACACCAATTAGTGAGGAAGCTAATGATATTGATCATGTAACTTCAGATCAAGTTTCTGCTGAACCTCGTAGGTCTACCAGAGTGAGATCCGCACCAGAGTGGTATGGTAATCCTATTTTGGAAGTCATGTTACTTGACCATGATGAACCTACGAACTATGAGGAAGCGATGATGAGCCCAGATTCCGCAAAATGGCTAGAGGCCATGAAATCTGAGATGGGATCCATGTATGAAAACAAAGTATGGACTTTGGTTGACTTGCCCAATGATCGGCAAGCCATTGAGAATAAATGGATCTTTAAGAAGAAGACTGACGCTGATGGTAATGTAACTGTCTATAAAGCTCGACTTGTTGTGAAAGGTTTTCGACAAGTTCAAGGGGTTGACTACGATGAGACTTTCTCACCCGTAGCGATGCTTAAGTCTGTCCGAATCATGTTAGCTATTGCTGCATTTCATGATTATGAAATTTGGCAAATGGATGTCAAGACTGCATTCTTGAATGGATTTCTAGAAGAAGAGTTGTATATGATGCAACCGGAAGGTTTTGTTGATCCAAAAGGTACTAACAAAGTATGCAAGCTCCAACATTCCATTTATGGACTGGTGCAAGCATCTCGGAGTTGGAATAAACGCTTTGATAGTGTGATCAAAGAATATGGTTTTATACAGACTTTTGGAGAAGCCTATATTTACAAGAAAGTGAGTGGGAGCTCTGTAGCATTTCTAGTTTTATATGTCGATGACATATTATTAATTGGAAATGATATAGAATTTCTGGATAGCATAAAGGGATACTTGAATAAAAGTTTTTCAATGAAAGACCTCGGTGAAGCTGCTTACATATTGGGCATCAAGATCTATAGGGATAGATCAAGACGCTTAATAGGACTTTCACAAAGCACTTACCTTGACAAAATTTTGAAGAAGTTCAAAATGGATCAGGCAAAGAAAGGATTCTTGCCTGTGCTACAAGGTGTGAAGTTGAGTCAAACTCAATGCCCGACCACAACAGAAGATAGAGAGAAAATGAAAAATGTTCCCTATGCTTCAGCCATAGGCTCTATCATGTATGCAATGCTGTGTACCAGACCTGATGTATGCTTAGCAATAAGCTTAGCAGGAAGGTACCAAAGTAATCCAGGAGTGGATCACTGGACAGCGGTCAAGAACATCCTGAAATACCTGAAAAGGACTAAGGATATGTTTCTCGTATATGGAGGTGACAAAGAGCTAGTTGTAAAAGGTTACGTCGATGCAAGCTTTGACACTGATCCGGACGATTCTAAATCGCAAACCGGATACGTGTTTATATTAAACGGTGGAGCTGTAAGTTGGTGCAGTTCTAAACAAAGCGTCGTGGCGGGATCTACATGTGAAGCGGAATACATAGCTGCTTCTGAAGCAGCGAATGAAGGAGTCTGGATGGAGGAGTTCATTTCCGATCTAGGTGTCATACCTAGTGCATCGGGACCAATGAAGATCTTCTGTGACAATACTGGTGCAATTGCCTTGGCAAAGGAATCCAGATTTCACAAGAGGACCAAGCACATCAAGAGACGCTTCAATTCCATTCGGGACCAAGTCCAAGTGGGAGACATAGAGATTTGCAAGATACATACAGATCTGAATGTTGCAGACCTGTTGACTAAGCCTCTCTCACGAGCAAAACATGATCAGCACCAAGACTCCATGGGTGTTAGAATCATTACTATGTAATCTAGATTATTGACTCTAGTGCAAGTGGGAGACTGAAGGAAATATGCCCTAGAGGCAATAATAAAGTTATTATTTATTTCCTCATATCATGATAAATGTTTATTATTCATGCTAGAATTGTATTAATCGGAAACATAATACATGTGTGAATACATAGACAAAAATATAGTCACTAGTATGCCTCTACTTGACTAGCTCATTAATCAAAGATGGTTATGTTTCCTAACCATAGACATGTGTTGTCATTTGATTAATGGGATCACATCATTAGGAGAATGATGTGATTGACATGACCCATCCCGTTAGCTTAGCACTTGATCGTTTAGTATACGGATATTGCTTTCTTCATGACTTATACAAAGTTCCTGCAACTATGAGATTGTGCAACTCCCGTTTACCGGAAGAACACTTTGTGTGCTACCAAACGTCACAATGTAACTGGGTGATTATAAAGGTGCTCTACAGGTGTTTCCGAAGGTACATGTTGGGTTGGCATAATTCGAGATTAGGATTTGTCACTCCGATTGTCGGAGAGGTATCTCTGGGCCCTCTCGGTAATACTCATCACTTAAGCCTTGCAAGCATTATAACTAATGAATTAGTTATGAGATGACGTATTACAGAACGAGTAAAGAGACTTGCCGGTAACGAGATTGAACTAGGTATTGGATACCGACGATCAAATCTCGGGCAAGTAACATACCGATGACAAAGGGAACAACGTATGTTGTTATGCGGTTTGACCGATAAAGATCTTCGTAGAATATGTAGGAACCAATATGGGCATCCTGGTCCCGCTATTGGTTATTGACCGAGAATGGTTTTAGGTCATGTCTACATAGTTCTCGAACCCGTAGGGTCCGCACGCTTAACGTTTCGATGATAGTTTTATTATGAGTTTATAAGTTTTGATGTATCGAAGTTTGTTCGGAGTCCCGGATGTGATCACGGACATGACGAGGAGTCTCGAAATGGTCGAGACATAAAGATTGATATATTGGAAGCCTATATTTGGACATCGGAATAGTTCCGGGTGAAATCGGGATTTTACCGGAACACCGGGGGGTTACCGGAACCCTCCCGGGGGATATTGGGCCTTAGTGGGCCAAGAGGGAGAAGAGGAGGGCCGGCCAGGGCAGGCCGCGCGCCCCTCCCCCCCTAGTCCGAATAGGACAAGGAAGGGGGGGCGGCGCCCCCCTTTCCTCTTTCCCCTCCCCCCTTTCCTTCTCCACCAAGGCAAGAGGGGGGAGTCCTACTCCTGGCGGGAGTAGGACTCCTCCAGGCGCACCCCTAGGGGCCCGGCCGCACCTCCCCCCTCCCTCCTTTATATACGGGGGCGGGGGGCACCCCATAGACACACAAGTTGATCTACGGATCGTTCCTTAGCCGTGTGCGGTGCCCCCTTCCACCATATTCCACCTCGGTCATGTCGTCGCGGAGTTTAGGCGAAGCCCTGCGCCGGTAGAACATCATCATCGTCACCACGCCGTCGTGCTGACGGAACTCATCTCCGGAGCTCGGCTGGATCAGAGGCCGGAGATCGTCATCGAGCTGAACGTGTGCTGAACTCGGAGGCTCCGTACGTTCGGTGCTTGGATCGGTCGGATCGTGAAGACGTACGACTACATCAACCGCGTTGTGATAACGCTTCCGCTTATGGTCTACGAGGGTACGTGGACGAACACTCTCCCCTCTCATTGCTATATCATCACCATGATCTTGCATGTGCGTAGGAAATTTTTTGAAATTACTACGTTCCACAACATTATTCATGTAAACAGAACAACAATTATTCTCTGACTTTAAATGAATAGCCGTATTGCAATAAACATGATCAAATCATATTCATGCTCAACGCAAATGCCAAATAACATTTATTTAGGTTTAACACTAATCCAAAAGTATAGGGAGTGTGCGATGGTGATCATATCAATCTTGGAACCACTTCCAACACACATCGTCACTCAACTAGTCTCTGTTTATTCTGTAACTCCTATTTCGAGTTACTAATTTTTTAGCAACCGAACAAGTATCAAATACTCAGGGCTACTATAAACACTAGTGTGGTACACATCAATAACCTGTATATCAAATATACCCTTGTTCACTTTGCCATCCTACTTATTCACCAAATATTCAGGGAATTTCCACTTCCAGTGACCATTTCCTTTGCAGTAGAAGCACTCAGTTTCAGACTTTGGTCCAGCTTTGGGCTTCTTCACGGGAGTGACAACTTGCTTGCCATTCTACTTGAAGTTCCCTTTCTTTCCCTTTGCCCTTTTCTTGAAACTAATAGTCTTGTCAATCATCAACACTTGATGCTCTTTCTTGATTTCTACCTTCGTCGATTTCAACATCACGAAGAGCCCGGGAATCGTTTTCATCATCCCTTGCATACTATAGTTCATCACAAAGTTCTAGTAACTTGGTGATGGTGACTAGAGAACACTGTCAATCACTATCTTATCTGGAAGATTAACTCCCACTTGATTCAAGTGATTGTAGTACCCAGACAATCTGAGCACATGCTCATTAGTTTAGCAATTCTCCTCCTTGTTTTAGCTATAGAACTTGTTGGAGACTTCATATCTCTCAACTCGGGTATTTGCTTGAAATACTAACTTCAACTCTTGGAACATCTCATATGGTCCATGACGTTCAAAACATCTTTGAAGTCCCGATTCTAAGCCGTTAAGCATGGTGCACAAAACTATCAAGTAGTCATCATATTGAGCTAGCCAAACGTTCATAACATTTGCATCTGCTCCTGCAATAGGTTTGTCACCTAGCGGTGCATTAAGGACATAATTCTTCTATGCAGCAATGAGGATAAACCTCAGATTACGGACCCAGTCCGCATCATTGCTACTATCGTTTTTCAACTTAGTTTTCTCTAGGAACACATATAAAACATAGGGAAGCAACAACACGAGCTATTGATTTACAACATTATTTGCAAAATACTATCAGGACTAAGTTCATGATAAATTAAAGTTCAATTGATCATATTACTTAAGAACTCCCACTTAGATAGACATCCCTCTAATCATCTAAGTGATCACGTGATCCAAATCAACTAAACCATGTCCGATCATCATGTGAGATGGAGTAGTTTTCAATGGTGAACATCATTATGTTGATCATATCTACTATATGATTCACGCTCGACCTTTCGGTCTCAGTGTTCCGAGGCCATATCTGTATATGCTAGGCTCGTTAAGTTTAACCTGAGTATTCTGCGTGTGCAACTGTTTTGCACCCGTTAATTTGAACGTAGAGCCTATCACACCCGATCATCACGTGGTGTCTCAGCACGAAGAACTTTCGCAATGGTTCATACTCAGGGAGAACACTTATAACTAGAAATTTAGTGAGAGATCATCTTATAATGCTACCGTCAATCAAAGCAAAATAAGATACATAAAGGATAAACATCACATGCAATCAATATAAGTGATATGATATGGCCATCATCATCTTGTGCTTGTGATCACCATCTCCGAAGCACCGTCATGATCACCATCGTCACCGGCACGACACCTTGATCTTCATCGTAGCATTGTTGTCGTTTCGCCACCTATTGCTTCTACGACCATCGCTACCGCTTAGTGATAAAGTAAAGCAATTACAGGGCGATTGCATTGCATACAATAAAGCGACAACCATATGGATCCTGCCAGTTGCCGATAACTTTGTTACAAAACATGACCATCTCATACAATAAAATTTAGCATCATGTCTTGACCATATCACATCAAAACATGCCCTGCAAAAACAAGTTAGATGTCCTCTACTTTGTTGTTGCAAGTTTTACGTGGTTGCTACGGGCTGAGCAAGAACCGTTCTTACCTACGCATCAAAACCACAACGATAGTTCGTCAAGTTAGTGTTGTTCTAACCTTCTCAAGGACCGGGCGTAGCTACACTCGGTTCAACTAAAGTTGGAGAAACTGACACCCGCCAGCCACCTATGTGCAAAGCACGTCGGTAGAACCAGTCTCGCGTAAGCGTATGCGTAATGTCGGTCCGGGCCACTTCATCCAACGATACCGCCGAACCAAAGTATGACATGCTGGTAAGCAGTATGACTTGTATCGCCCACAACTCACTTGTGTTCTACTCGTGCATATAACATCTACGAATAAAACCGAGCTTTGATACCACTGTTTGGGAACATAATAATTTCAAAAATTTCCTACGCACACGCAAGATCATGGTGATGCATAGCAACGAGAGGGGAGAGTGTTATCCACGTACCCTCGTAGACCGTAAGCGGAAGCATTATGACAACGCGGTTGATGTAGTCGTACGTCTTCACGATCCAACCGATCCAAGTACCGAACATACGGCACCTCCGAGTTCTGCACACGTTCAACTCGATGACGTCCCACGAACTCCGATCCAGCAGAGCTTTGCGGGAGAGTTCCGTCAGCACGACAGCGTGATGACGGTGTTGATGATGCTACCGACGCAGGGATTCGCCTAAGCACTGCTACGATATTACCGAGGTGGAATATGGTGGAGGGGGGCACCGCACACGGCTAAGAGATCAATGATCAATTGTTGTGTCTAGAGGTGCCCCCTGCCCCCGTATATAAAGGAGGGAGGGAGAGGCCGGCCCTAGAGGAGGGCGCGCCAAGTGTGGGGAGTCCTACTAGGACTCCCAAGTCCTAGTAGGATTCCCCTTTCCTTTCCGGAGTAGGAGAGAAGGAAGGAGGGGGAGAGGGAGAAGGAAAAGGGGGCTGCACCCCTTTTCCAATTTGGACCAGAGGGGGGGCGCGCGCCTCCTTCCTTTTGGCCTCTCTCCCCTATTCCCGTAAGGCCCAATAAGGCCCATATACTCCCCGGCGAATTCCCGTAACTCTCTGGTACTCCGAAAAATACCCGAATCACTCGGAACCTTTCTGAAGTCCGGATATAGTCGTCCAATATATCGATCTTTACATCTTGACCATTTAGAGACTCCTCGTCATGTCCCCGATCTCATCTAGGACTCCGAACTACCTTCGGTACATCAAAACACATAAACTCATAATACCGATCGTCACCGAACTTTAAGCGTGCGGACCCTACGGGTTCGTGAACAATGTAGACATGACCGAGACACGTCTCCGGTCAATAACCAATAGCGGAACCTGGATGCTCATATTGGCTCCCACATATTCTACGAAGATCTTTATCGGTCAAACTGCATAACAACATACGTTGTTCCCTTTGTCATCGGTATGTTACTTGCCCGAGATTCGATCGTCGGTATCTCAATACCTAGTTCAATCTTGTTACCGGCAAGTCTCTTTACTCGTTATGTAATGCATCATCCCGCAACTAACTCATTAGTCACATTGCTTGCAAGGCTTATAGTGATGTGCATTACCGAGAGGGCCCAGAGATACCTCTCCGACAATCGGAGTGACAAATCCTAATCTCGAAATACGCCAACTCAACAAGTACCTTCGGAGACACCTGTAGAGCTCCTTTATAATCACCCAGTTATGTTGTGATGTTTGGTAGCACACAAAGTGTTCCTCCGGTAAATGGGAGTTGCATAATCTCATAGTCATAGGAACATGCATAGGTCATGAAGAAAGTAATAGCAACATATTAAACGATCAAGTGCGAAGCTAACGGAATGGGTCAAGTCAATCACATCATTCTCTAATGATGTGATCTCATTAATCAAATGATAACTCATGTCTATGGCTAGGAAACTTAACCATCTTTGATTCAACGAGCTAGTCAAGTAGAGGCATACTAGTGACACTATGTTTGTCTATGTATTCACACATGTATTATGTTTCCGGTTAATACAATTCTAGCATGAATAATAAACATTTATCATGAAATAAGAAATAAATAATAACTTTATTATTGCCTCTAGGGCATATTTCCTTCATTGGAAAGTTTCCTATGGTACTACTATTCATGAATTTGGTTCAAAGGAATGGAGCAAAGGAAAACTGTAGGATTTGTTCCTTTAGTGTCTCCTTGAAAGAAAAACCGTAGGAATTTTAATTTCCACTTGTCCTCCTTTCCAAATTCCTATTCATGAAGCACAAGACTAAGAGATAGTAGCATAATAGCATCATAACCGTACATTTTCTTGTGGTTTGACTTAATCTCAGCATGCTTCTTTGCATCCTGTGATCTTCAATTCTTGTGAATCAAACGCCCAGATTGGCAGAAATCCTGTGTTTTTAAATTCTCTGTGTTGCACGTGCATTCCTATCATATTCCTGTCTATTTCCTATCCCTGCATTGTTGGAATCCTCCAATTCAAACGAGCCCTTACAGAATTACTTCTCTTACAGATAGTTGTCAAAGAAAACCTTGTGTGGTTTGTCCCGCTCCTGCTGCGCCGTCGTCCACCCCAGCTCAGCTGCTCCAATGACAGAAGGGTCCAACACAGCAGGGATCTAGCCTCCAGACTGTCTTTTGCCGCCTCGGATCTTCTTCCCTGCCGCCGGCAGCCATGAAAACTGCATTACCATCATCAACCTAGCAAATGACCTCGAGGACTACACGGGTCCGCAAGAGAGGTCGCACTCTTTCGTGTCTGCTTACGTTATGCATCGCATAATATTACATGCTACTTTATCGTCATGTTCACCGATTAGACTCTAAGTCAGCTCCAAACTAATGGTCAAACTTGAGTTTTAAAATGGTTGTGGGGTACATATCGGGGCCGCAATCAATAGTATCTATCTACTATCTGGTTAATCTCTGGTGTCTACTATGAGTTTTATGTTGGGTGGGAAACAAACATTAAAGAAGCTATTATCTGTATTTTTAACTGAAGCCATTATCTGCCTGCTATTATTGGTTTTGGGTCTATCCACAGGTTGCTACCATCACTCTGGATTTCTGCATGCACTCCTTACATGATCTCACTATATTTTATTCCTATGCATGACAATTATTGTAAACAATGGAACTAAACATGTAGAGCAAAAGAGATGAGCCTTGCGTGGCAATAAAATTTCATGCAGATGTCGCTCCATGGTAGGCGCAAAGGCAACCCCCCTCCACCCATTTCAGATTGTAATCAAGATGAAGATATCTGTTCTGAGGGGGATTCAGAAGGAGAAGACCACTCCTATTTACCCCCTGAGGTGTTCGCTCTAACTTGGCATGTTGATGTTGGTTATATCATGCATATGGTGCCTTGCATTGCTTACTTTATACATCAAATATGTCATCTACTTAGTTTAGACATCCTTTGTGCGAATGCCATCTGTTTAGTTATTCATCATTTATGTGAATTATGCTACGCCATCTTGTTTAGCCAGGCATCATATATGTGAATTTTGCAATGCCATCCTGCTTAGCCAGTCATCTTATATGTGAATTATATCAGGCCATCCTTTTTTGGTTACGTATTACATTTGTCAACAATGTTAGTACATTCAACTACACTTCGTGTGCATCATCCATTTGACACGGTGATGGAAAATTCTGGAGTGAAAACAAGGTCTTCAGAGCAGACTATTCTATCTGACGAAGTGCATATCTCGCTGGCTACAGATAGCTCCTCAGAGGAGGATTCAGAGACAAATGACCAGTCCTATTTCCCACCCCCCGAGGTGTATGCTCTAACTTGGCAGGGTTATGTTGCTCATATCGTGCGTATGGTGTCTTGCATTGCTATGTCATTTGATTAGTTTAGACATGCTTTATGTGAATGCCACCTGTTTAGTGTCTAATTACCATATATGTGAATTATGCATTGCCATCGTTGCAAGACATTATATATGTGAATTATGCAATGCTATCTTGCTGCAAAGGCATTATATATGTGAATTATGCAATGCCATGTTGTTTAGCCAATCATCATTTATGTGAATTATATCATGATATCATTTTTTTGTATTACGTGTTCCATTTGTCGACAATGTTTGTATATTCAACTACTCTTCCTATGCATCAGCCATTTGAAGCGGTGATGGAAGTATCTAGAGTGAAAACAAGGTATTCAGATCAGACAATGCTACCTGCTAAAGCAGACATCTTGCTGGTTACAGAGAGCTCCTCGGAGAAGGATTCAGAGACTGATGACCAGTCCTATTTACCCCCTGAGGTTTATGCTCAAACTTGGCAGGGTTATATTACCCATGTCATGCATGTTGTCTTGCATTGCTTAGTTTTACATCATATATGGATTGCCATCTGCTTACTTGCTTACTATATAAATCATATATTTGAATTATATCATGCCATCATGTTTACATACACAGCATCTATCTGAATTATGGCATGACAACCCATTTAATAAAGACATCATATAGTTATATCATCTCAACCTGTTTAGTGTTTACAGTCATCATATTTTGAATTAATGTCATTCTATCCGTGAATGTATGTGAATTATGGCATGCCAACCTATTTAATAAACACATTATATAGTTATATCATGTCATCCTGTTTACATAGTCATCATATTTTGAACTATGTCTTTCCATCTTTTTTAGTTAGCCATCATAATGTGAAATTGTGCCATGCTATCCTGTTTAGTTAGCCATCATATATGTGAAATTGTGTCATGCTATCCTGTTTGGTTAGACAACATAAATGTGAATTATTTCATGCCCTCTTTTATTCCCCACTATCCATTGCACCTGTCTATCATACAATGTCTGTACTTTCAATTACTTTTCTTGTTTATCAGCCATTTGAATTGGAGGGTGTGATGACAGTATCTAAGGGAGTAACAACACGGTCTTCAGAAAAGATAGTGCTACCGGTTGATGCAGATAGAACCACGGTTGTACTTGCCCAAGAACTAGCCCCACCACACATAACCCAGACTCCCGCAGATTGTACCCCTACCCAGTTGGACAGAGAACCAGCTACACCCCTTCTAACTCCAACCCCGGCAGATAATAACCTAGTTCCAGTTGACACAACACCGTCTCCACCACAGAGCACCCAAACACGAGCAGTTAGTAAGGAAACTGCAGTGCCCAAAGCACGAGGACCACTCCTCCGAATCCCAACTCAACGCTTAAAGGAGAAGAAGATTTGTTCTCAGGTCAGGTTCTGTAGCTATGGTTCATAATTCTTTGCTCTTGCATCACTGTATTTACTCATACCAACTATTTTCAAATTTGAAGGATGGAATTGA
Source organism: Triticum timopheevii (assembly GCA_963921465.1). NCBI lineage: Eukaryota > Viridiplantae > Streptophyta > Magnoliopsida > Poales > Poaceae > Triticum > Triticum timopheevii. The sequence goes on from OY997266.1 coordinate 562,668,266, forward strand.
AACTCCAATGGCGCAACAAGTATGTTTTAAACCTGTTTCTTTAACTGGTTTGCTGTTGTAACTTTCTCTATGTTGATTTCAGTTTCAATTGAATAAATAGTTATGTTCTCATGTCAAGCACATTATAAGTGTTGTTATTGCTCTATAGTTTCCCACGCTTATATTCTGTCTATTCTGCTTTGTCTTGAACAAATATTATTTGAACTGTGTCTCTATCTTGATTTGGCAACAAAAACTAGAATGATATAGACCATAAAGTGACCATGGTACATAGATACATGTTTGTCTCATGCTGTTATCCTGTCCACTTTACTACTGAACCCATTTACCAAAATGAGTTTCATATACAACATGGTAAACCTGTGATGTGTCTGCTTGTTTCTCTTTTAGAATGCAAACAAAATATTGGAGAACAGTACCCCATTATGCAATGGTAAAGGAAGTAATGCAGATAAGGTTCAAGATAGTGAGACATCCCTATCGGTCTCCAAGAAAGCTGATAAAAACTATCTTGACGACAGTGAGAGAACCCAAAAGTCCTGTCTTGATGTAGTGTTCGAGTTACTGGCCACTACTGCTGGCACAAGCTCTTCGAACTCGCTGCCTGAATCAGTTCGTCTTCTTGAGTCTCAACTTCAAGTTGAAAGACATCGATCAGATGTGCTGCGACAGGAAGCTGAAGGACTGAGGAAGTCCCTGCAGAATTCAGATGCATACTTTCTAGTGCAACAGCAAGCGCTGGAGGATTTAAGCGCCAAACAAGAGAAAGTTAATAAGCTTGCTAAGCATCTTGCCAGCATTATGGGTACCCAGGATATTGTTTCTTGAGATCTTCTGAAGTGGTTTCAGTTCTAGACTTGTTTTGTTGCGGCGTTTATTTGCGCTGGTCGCCAACTTTGACAACCATTGTATATGATATGTTGCTTTGTTCCCTATATTTGCACTGGTGGCGAACTTTGATGCCCAGTGGATGTAATATGTGTAATAGCCGTGATAGCCTAGCGTAAGTTGCTTGCTTATTTATTTCCTTGTTGTCTTATTTATTTGTTTGCATGTAGTGAGTGCAGTTCTTTTTCCGCGGTTTGCTAGTGGCCGCAATAACCTATTTTTTTAAAACTAGGCCACAATGACCATGGGCTACATATTTACTGTAGTGACACTGGGCCTCCTACGAGCCGTAGAAACAATGGGCCTTCTGTGGGCCGTAGAAACAATGGGCCTCCTACGCGGCGTAGAAACAATGGGCCTTCTACGGGCCGTAGACACAATGGGCCTTCTTTGGGACATAGACACAATGGGCCTTCTACGGGTTGTATCATCAATGGGCCTTGTACGGGCCGTATGATCGATTGGCCAGACATTAGCAAATAATAGACCGCATTATGGCCGTAAACGGGCTAGAGTTGGAATCGTCCGTTCATGTGCCGACCATAACGGGTCGTCCTTAATCGACCGTATTTGATGACGCAATGAAAAGGGCCCAACGAAATAACGGGCCACAAACGGGCCAACTGTAACCACGGGCTGAATTTGGCCGACAAGCAGAAAATTATAGTAACGGGTCGTAAGTAACTGAATGATGGAAATGAACCCAAGAATAAATGGGCCCTAAGAAGGCAGAAAGATAACATGGGCTAGAAACGGCTGTCGGTGTCAAAACCAGCAGATCTCGGGTAGGGGGTCCCGCACTGTGCGTCTAAGGCTAATGGCAACAGGAGGCGGGGGACACAATGTTTACCCAGGTTCGGGCCCTCTCTATGGAGGTAATACCCTACTTCCTGCTTGATTGATCTTGATGATATGAGTGTTACAAGAGTTGATCTACCACGAGATTGTAGAGGCTAAACCCTAGAAGCTAGCCTATGATTATGATTGTTCTTGTCCTATGGACAAAACTCTCTGGTTTATATAGACACCGGAGGGGGCTAGGGTTACACAGAGTCGGTTACAGAGAAGGAAATCTACATATCCGAATTGCCAAGCTTGCCTTCCACGCAAAGGAGAGTCCCACCCGGACACGGGACAAAGTCTTCAATCTTGTATCTTCATAGTCCAATAGTTCGGCATAAGCATATAGTCCGGCTGTCCGAGGACCCCCTAATCCTGGACTCCCTCAGTAGCCCCTGAACCAGGCTTCAATGACGATGAGTCCGGCGCGCATATTGTCTTCGGCATTGCAAGGCGGGTTCCTTCTCCGAATACTCCATAGAAGAACTTGAACACAAGGATCATGTCCGGCTCTACAAAACGAATTCCACATACCACCGTAGAGACCACAATATTCCACAAGTCTAATCTGCTCACAACTTTTCACAGCATGACATCACGCCGCGGCCCGATCTTTATTCGAACCGTTTTTCTCAACCTGCTACTGCACTTCTTGCGAGGCGGTTTCATAGGCACCAATACGGGTGTGGGTAACCCAACCACGCCATCAACACAGCGCTTAGGGAATAAGCGAGTTTCCAGGGCAAGTGGGGAGGCGCATGGTTTCTACCGCCTTTATAAAGAGATAAGGATTCCCCCTTTTCACCCACGCCTTCTTCTTCCTCCGCTCATCCATTCCCTCTCGCTCGAGCTCTAACACCCAAGCTTTCACCTTCTCCGCAAAGTCATTCCGAGCATGTCTGGAGCAGGAGGCAAGTGGATGGCCTCCTCCGTCACGGAGGAGGACATTACGAAGCTTCGGGAGGCCGGATACCTGTCCGCAAACATCACGCACCGGATTCCGGCCGAAGGGCAGATCATCCCCACCCCAAAACCCCAGGAGAGGGTAGTGTTCCTCTCTCACTTCATCCGCGGACTGGGATTCCCCCTCCACCCATTCGTCCGCAGACTTATGTTCTACTATGGGCTGGACTTCCATGATCTGGCCCCCAATTTCATCCTCAACATTTCAGCGTTTATCGTCGTGTGCAAGGCCTTCCTCCGCATTACGCCCCACTTTGGCCTATGGGTGAAGACCTTCAACGTGAAGCCAAAGGTGGTGGTTGGCCAGCAAGCGGAGTGCGGAGGCGCCATGGTGGGAAAGATGCCCAATGTCACCTAGCCCGAAGGCTCCTTCGTGGAGACCGTGAAGGGGTGGCAATCGGGGTGGTTCTACATCACCGAGCCGCGCGACACCAACTGGGCAGCAACCCCCGAATTTCGATCCGGCGTCCCCATGCGGCTCACCTCCTGGAAAGAGAAGGGCTTAGCCTGGGGCTCATCGGTGGAGTTGACCGGACTTCAGACCTACGTCCAAAATATGATAGGCAAGAAAATCAAGCTTGTCAACGTGGTCCAGGTTAGGGGTGGGCATATTAACCGTTGACTGAATTACCAAACCGAAACAACCAAGACCGAAGCCGAATAGACCAAAACCAATGACATCAGTCAGAACTCCGGTTCTCATTGTTAGAAACCTGAATTAACTTCGGGCAGTTCGGTTTCAGGCATTAGGTACCCAAAGTGACCGAATACAACCAAACATGGCCATATGTCGTAGAAAATGCCAGCCTATTATTTAACTCTAAAGGCCCTCACGCTCCTCAGTCCTTTCTCTAATAGTGCCGGCCCATTATTTAACTTTCAAGGCCCTCACGCTCGCTCTGCTCTTTCCAGTCAGTTCCCACGTCCTAATCCCAAGTTCCCAATCCTAGCCGCTCGTGCCTCCAACCCAGTAGTTAGCGGCGGCGGTTGTCCAGCAGCCCGCATCCAGCCCCTTCTCCTCTCTCTCCCTCCATGGCGACCTCCACCATAACACCAGTCGCCCTTATCTCGCACTCCAGTAGCCAGAGGTAGTATTCTAGCAGCCGGCGCCATCTCCTCCTGGTCCCTCTTCCTTCTCGCCAACCTCCACTGCTTCCCACACCCTTGCCCTAATGGCAAAGCGAGGCTACAACTCATGAGCGCAAGCAGCGATTGCATGGAGGGCACATGATTTCTGCGGTCACTTTCTTGGTTGTAAATCGGTGTTGTTCGGTCACAACCGATGACCGAACCGATCTTTCGGTGGACCGAATCATCGGTTAGGTGTTTTTCTATTGACCGTTTGGTCAGCGTTTTCTCAAAACCGAAAGTTTGTAAGCACCGAGGTACCGACCCAATCGGTTCGGTGGAACCGAATGCCCAGTCATAGTCCAGGTCATGCTCATCCGCCGGATCCTTCTGTGTCAGAGACGGGCTTACAATCTGTGGGAGTTCGACCCGGCCGAACACTAGATGCTGCAAGAGCTCTTCGGCATAACGCACGAAGATGTCTGGAAGGTGCTCTTCAAGGCCAACGAGGTCCCTCCCCCCATAACCGAAGATCGCGGACTCAACGCGAAACGCCAAGCGCATCCGATGAGTTTTTACATTTTTCAAGATGTGCCTTTTACCAGCACATTCGCGGGAGGAATCTAAACCCCCATGCTGATTTAATAGGACTGGGTAGCGATAGCGGAGCGGATCGACTGTCCAGCTCCGCTACCTGAAGATCCAGCATCGTCTCTTCTAATGAAGATGCTATTTCCGGCGCCCTATGAGGTGCCGGAGAAGAAGGCCAAGAAGAAGGCCGCGGGGACCAGGAAAGGTATTCGGCGCAACGTTGTATCGAACTCGATGTCCGAAGACACCGAGGCGCACTCCTCCAACAAAGACGAGGAGGAGGAAGAGGAAATCCGTCCCCCCCCCCCAACCGGGGGGGGGGGGGCAGAAGAGAAAGGCCGCCCCGCAGGGGGAGACCGAGATGTCCAAGAAGGGAAAGACCTTCCTTCTGGACCACTCCACCACGGCCACCTACAGCGGCGATGAGTGGTTGCCCAGGGACAAGCCCCTGGCTAAGTCATAAGTATCCGGACACTATAATACTTCCAGTATGCTTTGCTTTATTTCTTCTTATCATGCCGAACATGCATATGCAGTACGGCCAAATCCCACATCGAGGTATCCTCTTCGGAGGGGTCCCTGGGCCCATCGGCGATGAACAACGATTCACTCCCGACAGCCTCCTCCCCCAGGCCCGCGGACGACACCGAGGTGTTGTCTCAGAGGATACCGGACCAGGGGGAAACAGTTCTGGAGATGCCCCCAGGCGAAATCTTAATCGCCGGGCACATGGGGGGAAGACCCCCATGGACTCCGATAACGGGGGCCGCAACAAGTTTGGCCCCCAGCCGAATACGGCTCCGGAAACCCAAGCGGTTCCGAATTCAGGCAGGCGGCCTCTCTCTAAGGGGGGCGAGCCGCCTATACCGATGACCTCTCTAAGGGGGGCAAGCCGCCTATATTTGATGCTGCAGAGTTCTACCGAGCCGAAGAAGGGAGCTCGACGGAGAAGTTGTTCTGGTCTCAGTATATTGGGACCGAACATCCGATGCCTTTGAGCGACCAGCTGAAGCAACTGTTCGAACTACACAAGGCGACCGAACTGGCCATGAAGGACCTCATAGTCCGACTGTGGCCTGCCGAGCCTCTGCCCAGCAACTACTTCAGCCTCGTAAAGCGGCTTGTGAGTGCCTGCCCGCGGCTTGAAGTCATAAAGCGGTCAGTTTGCATTGAAGGTGCGCGAATGGCCTTCGCTCGTGCAGAAGTGCACTGGGCGAAGATGGATGCCGAGAAGCTGATGATCGAAGGGCCGCCGAAGAGCAAGGAGCATCGCCACCCCGAAAAGTATTATGATAGTGTCCTGAAGGGCTCCCGCCTTGTGGCGGAGCAATGTACTAAGGATGTAATCTTTGAGTGAATGTACTCATTTTATCCTGTAATATGAAACAAGTTCTTGTGCGCAATATAACGCTTGTTGATTTAAAATTTTACCTTTTGTGCGGCCGTTTATAAAATCTGAGAGTTGGCCAGTCGTCGGCTTCTACCCCCATGTAACTAGTACAGGGGTGTTCGTGATAAATCTAAACACTCTTTATCCAAATTTTTGGTCCTTTAAGGAAGTGTTTAGCGCAACAAACAGGCAATCGAACTATACAGCTTTATCACTCTCACTTAGCCATAGAAGTTCTATCATTTTAAATTTGGGCGTAGCCCCTGGTATTCGGAAGGCCGAAGTTGGGGCGCTATACACGCCTAAATCGGACAAAGATCGATTCCTCGCCTGAAGCGGAAAAAATCTTTAAGGATTTGAAACCTCTCGAACAGCGACCAACTCTCGCAACATCATGACAGTCAGTTTTCGGCTTTCTCTACTGAGGTGCTCGTCCAGAAGAACCGGGGCACAATCGCAGTAGTTCTCCTTGTGCCACCTTAGCCGATATAGCGGAACGTAAGGCAACAAAACATGGGAGCCGGGCAACCCAACTATTGACCCAAGACATGATTCGGAGCTGATGCATATAATGCTATAAGTTCGGGGTGCTGCACTGTCGAAAGTGTTCGGACTTTTCTTGCCATGTTATGGGGTACACTGAAGCCCCTGGCGAACTGAATGCACCTAAATGTGCGGGTGCAATTTGTAATAGTCAAGGCAAAGAGAAAAAGAAATGTAATAATAAGCTGACACTGTACATTATTTTCCATTGTTTATTTAAATGATACGTCAAGGCGTATGTATACAAGTAGTGCGATGAGCAAAATAGGACTATTTGACATGTCCTAACCAAGAGCGAGCTGCGTGTGGGTATGTAAAACAGGTATAGCGATCATTATCAGAGACCACCTGGGGATTCCCTCGTATGTCAAAGCTTCTTGCCTCCTTGGTGTTTCCGTCCCGTGATGGGTCCAATAGTCAGGTTATCGGAAGAGCCTCAAGAAGGTGTACGGGTTTTGGGGCAGTTGAGCCACATTGTGGACCGCGTTGTAGCCGTGCCTCCGCCTATGCCCATGGTATTTTAAGTGCGTAATTATGTACGCGCAGCACAAATTTCACTGCTTGACTGGGACTAGGATGGAGGCCGAATTGCTAGGCGAGCTCTGGACGTGCCAGACGATCCTGTTGCAGAGTACTTCAGACTCGCTTGGCGGCGTCCGGGGGCTTTATTGCCGAATTGGAGGTCTGCCTAAGAAGGTTGCTCTATACTTCTACTGCGAGGGCCGCAGTGTGCTCCTCCGTACGGAGGGAGCGCTCTATGTTTCCATTGACTGTTATAATCCGGCGAGGTCCTGGCATCTTGAGCTTGAGGTAGGCATAATGCGGCACCGCATTGAATCTGGCTAATGCGGTTCGTCCGAGTAGTGCATGATAGCCACTGCGGAAGGGGACGATATCGAAGATTAACTCCTCGCTTCGGAAGTTGTCCGGAGATCCGAAGACTACTTCCAGTGTGATTGAGCCCGTGCAACAAGCCTCTACACTTGGTATGACACCTTTAAAGGTGGTTTTGGTGGGTTTGATCCTTGAGGGATCAATGCCCATTTTGTGCATTGTATCTTGATAAAGCAGGTTTAGGCTGTTGCCACCATCCATAAGGACTCGTGTGAGGTGGAATCCGTCAATGATGGGGTCGAGGACCAGCGCGGCCAAACCGTCATGACGGATACTGGTCGGATGGTCCCTGCGATCAAAGGTGATCGGACAAGAAGACCATGGGTTGAACTTTGGGGCGACTGGCTCCATCACGTAGACGTCCCTTAGTGCATGCTTCTGCTCCCGCTTGGGAATATGGGTTGCGTATATCATATTTACCGTTTTTTACTTGGGGAGGAAATTTCTTCTGTCCTCCTGTGTTTGGCAGCCGGGGCTCCTCGTCGTCATCACTATGCGGCCCCTTTTCCTTGTTTTCGGCATTCAACTTGTCGACCTGTTTAAATACCCAACATTCTCTGTTGGTGTGGTTGGCTGGTTTATCGGGGGTGCCGTGAATTTGACATGAGCGATCGAGTATGCAGTCCAGACTGGACGGGCCCGGATTGTTTCTTTTGAATGGATTTTTCCGCTGACCGGACTTAGAGCCACTGAATCCGGCATTAACGGACGTGTCTTCGGTGTTATCGCCATTATTGCGACGCTTGTGTCTGTTGCATCGGGGCTTGCCGTTGCTATCTCTAGCGTCTGAGGTGCCAGGATTTCTTGATGTGTTGTTGCTACGAGTCAACCAGCTATCCTCGCCCGTGCAAAAGCGGGTCATGGGTGTCGTGAGGGCTGCCATGGACTTTGGCTTCTCTTGGCCGAGGTGTCGGGCAAGCCAGTCGTCGCGGATGTTATGCTTAAAGGCTGCTAGGGCTTCGGCATCCGGACAGTCGACAATTTGGTTCTTTTTAGTTAGGAACCAAGTCCAGAGTTTCCTTGCTGACTCTACGGGCTGTGGGTTATATGACTTAAATCATTAGCATCCGGTGGCCGCACATAAGTGCCCTGGAAGTTATCCAGGAATGCATCTTCCAGGTTCTCCCAACTTCCAATAGAGCTTGCCGGCAAACTATTCAGCCAATACCGAGCCGATCCCTCGAGTTTTAGTGGGAGGTACTTGATGGCATGTAGATCATCGCCGCAGGCCATGTGAATGTGGAGAAGGAAATCTTCTATCCATACCGCGGGGTCTGTAGTCCCATCGTAGGGCTCGATATTCACGGGCTTAAACCCTTCTGGGAATTCATGCTCCATTACTTCGTGAGTGAAGCATAGGGGGTGTGCGGTGCCTCTATGCCGGGCTACATAACGACGCAGTTCAAATGAGTCTGGTCTGTTGTATTCGGCCCTGCCGGATTTGTATTTAGTATATCTGGTGTGGCGGTCATCGTCACGCGTTGGGGCATGCCCCCGTGATCCGTAGATCAATCTTGACTGTCCTGCTTTGTTTTCCAATTTGTCTCGCAGGTCATGCATGTAGCCCCGAGCCTTCATGTTTTTATTTGTTTGGCAATGGGGTGCGGATTGGTGTTCGGTCTGATGTGCTGCTTTGTCTCGGCCATGAGGTGGCCAGTCAGCCGCATCCTACGCTGGTAGTGTAGGCTCTAGTGCCTCCTTCTCGAATTGAGGTGACAACCTGCGCTTCGGGTAACTTTTGGTTGGGCGCTCGAGTCCGTATTCCTCGGCTGCCAGGACCTCAGTCCATCTATCAGTTAGCAGATCTTTATCAGCTTGAAGCTGCTGCTGTTTTTTCTTCAGGCTTTTGCAGTGGCTATAAGTTGGCGCTTGAAGCGCTCCTGCTCGACGGGATCCTCAGGCACGATAAATTCTTCGTCGCCGAGGCTCACCTCGTCTTCGGAGGGAGGCATGTAATTGTTGCCCTCCGAGTCTCCATCCATTGCCTGTGCATCAGGGCTAGCTTGCCCATCCTCCCGTCCGGCTTGCTCGGTGCTTGGCTGGGCGGGATTGTTTTCGTCTTCAGCATCATCCGGAGTGCTATTATCTCTTGTGCCGGTATCACTATTTTTGCTATGGCGGGGCTTAAAGCGGCGCCACTGACGCCGGCGCTTAGATTGCTTTTCAAGGGGCTTATCCTCCGTTACCTCGTCACCATTGCTTTCTTTGGGTGTGTCAACCATATATATATATCATATGATGAGGTGGTTGTCCAGCACCCTGTGGGCGGTGGTTCCTGTTCTTCTCCAGTATCGTCGTCCATACCGTCGATGTCTTCAGAGTCGAAATCAAGCATGTCGGTTAAGTCGTCGATAGTGGCTATTAAGTGGGTGGTGGGTGGGTAACTAATTTCTTCATCGCCGGCTTCCCACTCAAGCCGGACATAGTTCGGCCAAGAGTCTCTTGATAGGGAGAGATATTTTAATGAGCTTAGCACGTCGCCCAAGGGTGAGTGCTGAAAGATATCCATGGAGCTAAACTCCATTATCGATGCCTAGTCAGATTCGATGGGCACGAATGCACGCGGTTCGGAGCCTATGGCCGGAGACGAGTCCGAGGGTCCGATGATGCAGACCTCATTGGAGGCGAAGTCCGTGTTCGGCTTTATCGCCATAGAGTGTGCAGCCTCCGTGGCGGGGTCCATCCACCCGTCCTCGGATGGCACGATCTGCTTCGATTTAGAGCAGGGGCAGATGCAGGTGTGATCTCCTGAACACAGTCCGATGGCAGATCTAAGTCATGCTCATCGTGACTGTACGACGCACCTGTCATGGGCTCGAATCCCTCGAAGATCAAGTCTCTGCGGATGTCGGCAGTGTAGTTCAGGCTTCCAAACCTGCCTGATGGCCAGGAGCGTAGCTATCGATCTGCTCCAGATGGCCAAGCAAGTTGGCCCGCAGTGCAAAGCCGCCGAATACGAAGATCTGTCCAGGGAGGAAAACCTTACCCTGGATCGCATCGTTGTGGATGATTGAAGGAGCCATCAAGCCTTACCGTGATGACACAGTGGAACTCTCAATGAAAGCACCAATGTCGGTGTCAAAACCGGCGGATCTCGGGTAGGGGGTCCCGAACTGTGCGTCTAAGGCTAATGGTAACAAGAGGCGGGGGACACAATGTTTACCCAGGTTTGGGCCCTCTCTATGGAGGTAATACCCTACTTCCTGCTTGATTGATCTTGATGATATGAGTGTTACAAGAGTTGATCTACCACGAGATCGTAGAGGCTAAACCCTGGAAGCTAGCCTATGATTCTGATTGTTCTTGTCCTATGGACTAAACCCTCCGGTTTATATAGACACTGGAGGGGGCTAGGGTGAAGGAAATCTACATATCCGAATTGCCAAGCTTGCCTTCCACCCAAAGGAGAGTCCCACCCGGACACGGGATGAAGTCTTCAATCTTGTATCTTCATAGTCCAATAGTCCGGCATAAGCATATAGTCCGCCTGTCCGAGGACCCCCTAATCCTGGACTCCCTCAATGGCCCAATGGAATAATGGGTCGTTAATGGGTATAAAGTGACACACTGTTCATTATGGGCCAGTTTCACCACGGGCCGTTAATGGGCCAAGAGTTACAAAGGGCCTCATATGGGCCGAAAGACGTCATGGGGCATACATGGGCCGGAAGTTAAAATGGGCTGGAATCATATTGGACGGCCCATATAACGCTACTGGGCCTAATTGGGATAAGTCATAACGGGCCCTAGGTTAGCGGGTTGTAAATGGGCTATATACGAACAAGCCGTTAACAGGCTTTCCGTGGGCCGGTCCGCCACCTTTTGACCAAGTCAAACGGGCCGGCCTTTTCACAGGAATGGGCCTCTATTGGGCCGTGCCACGTGTCGACGTATCATAGGTGGCTTCGGTCCAATGAGTGGATGATATCTGTCCCAACGGTGAGCCGACATGTGTTTTCTCCAGCCAATGATGATTTTACACGTGGAAAATCTCCATTGGTCGGGGCTATTAACGGGTTATCGGATCCAAAACCGGACCCAATAGCTTAATGGTGTTCCGTTACGGTGGATGCCACGTGTCGGTCACCCTTGACGAAAGCACTTCTATGACACGCGATTTATCATCATGGAAGTGGACACTTCCGTGATTATAATTTTGGTAATGTCATGGAACACTTCTACGACAGCACAGGTATGACTATCTTGATTCTATCATAAAATCGTCATGGATGTACATGCATGACAGAAAACGTGACCTACTGTGACAAACACGTATCATCACGGAAGTGTATTTTTTTGTAGTGAATATGACTATCATGTGGAGCGAAGGCCTCAAATTCAGAAGCCAAAGCCGCGTCTGCCAACGCTTCCTAGCACTGTAAATACCCAAGGCTCATTCAGTGTGCTCAGTTTTAGAGAAGACAATACATTCTTTGACAGTGCCAAGAACCCTTACAAGAAGCCAGGGATCTCATTTGATAGATTTTGGAGCCACCAAAAGCGAAGCTATTACTCTTGCATTCTGTACAATCAAGACAGGATTTTTCCATACAGGCGTCTGGATTGTGATGCTATGGCTGGGCTGCCATATCTGGAAGAAGCCCTTAACTGCTTCAGGGATGTTGGTCTTCTGGCATTTGTCACTGATAAAGAGCACTGGAATGAAGAGCTTCTCCTGCAGTTATATGCCACCTTACACATTCGAGGCTACAACAGGGATCCGAAGACTTGGATCCTTGAGTGGATGACAGGTGATATACATCACAAAGCCAAAGCTCAGGATATCATTGAGCTGACTTCCCTGCCCACTCCAGGTGAGTTATATGAACCTGGTTGTTCGCTTTATCAGAATGAACTTCAGAGCATATTTTAGAAGCCTGAGCCAAACATGAAGCCTTTGCCTCAAGACGCTGAATATCCAAAGGAATTTTTTGTTAAGGACCTCGAGTATCTGCCATGCATAGTTTATCACATTCTAAGGCATACTCTCTGGCCCATCAAAGGTCACTCATCTGAAGCCAAACTTGAAGGCTCCATGAAGACTTTGGTGTTCTATATCGTCAATGGCATAAGCTTCAACACTCAGGATTTCTTCATCAGACAACTTGCTGCTTCCGGCATTGATCTGTTTGGTCTGAAGTTCTATGCTCCATGGGGTGATGCGCTTGATTAAGCTTCATTCAACTGTTGACTATCGGCCATTAGCTCGCAATCACAACATTTTCTTGCCTGAGGTTGATATGTCAGTTGAAGCCATCTACCCTGAGCCTGCAAAGGAGCCCCTCCATCTTCAGAATGCTGAGTTCCAGAGCTTCACACAGCCCATTGATGGTGTTCATGTGCCCAATGCTGCAACTCATGCCTATCCCTTGGCTGGAAACCTGCACCTACCGCATCGTGCAAACACCAAATCCACTACAAGCACCATTGCCCAAAGGCCTCAAAAGCTTCCTCGTGTTCTCAATGACCGTGAGCTTCTGGTTGCTTTACATCAAAAGTAGGACGAACATCATGATTGGATAAAGCGTCAGATGAAGAGCATCTTGGTGGATGTTAATCACATTCGCAACTTAGCCACCAAGAACTCATTTGTTGCTCATGAAGCTTGTCACCGTTCCTGGAAGAGTCTCACCTTGCTATGCGCTGAAGATGAACTTCGCGCGGATGGCTTCACTGAAAACTTCAAGTTTGACTCCAGGCCTCCTCAAAATGCAAGTTTGTGTCACACACCCTCCATTGAAGATTCTTATACTCATCCTCGGCTGCAATTGTTGTTGCGAGAGTCGTCGATGAATAAGATGACGCCACTTCTCCTTCTCTTACTGCTCAGTATGATGCTGCTGCACAAGGCCCGTCTGCACCACCTAACTCCACCGTCGACCCTGTTGCTCCAACATCGTCTCCAACTGGGAACAAGTAGATACTCTATGTCTTCAAACCTTTTTGGTCATTACTGGCAAAAGGGGGAGAAGCAATATGAGTTAGTCTTCAAGCGGGCCCATATGGGTGGTTGCTTATTTTTTGCTAAGTTCTTACAACTCTCGTTCTGAAACATTTGGCTTTTGAGTTGTAACACTTAAACTTGATGGTCGCCTGCTACTTCTGCTGCCACTTTGTGATGTGATGATAAAATCTGCATGAAGTCATTCTGCAGACGTCCATTTTCCATTATGCATATCATTATCTTCATTATCTTCTTATATGCACGATGCATTGTCTTCACACTTTGAAGATGGCCTCCACAAAGCAAAACCTGCCATGTGCATTTGCATTCAAAAGCAAACTATTTATATGCACATCTTTAGGGGGAGCCTCGTCATATGCAGGAAGACAAATACTCACAACACTGAACTTTCACATACTTTTATCCCCGTTGAAAACTTCAACCAGTTTGTCATCAATCACCAAAAAGGGGGAGATTGTAAGTGCATCTAGTGCCACCCCTAGTTGGTTTTGGAGTATTGACGACAAACATGGTTGATGAACTAATGTGTTTGTGAGAATTGCAGGATAACACAGGTAGTGTCCCTCATTGATTCGGTTTACCTACCAGAGATGACCCCTAAAAATGTGTGAAGACACTAAAGACAATGGTGGTTCGTGAAGACATTCACGACAAAGATTATGACGCATGAAGCTATTCACTTGAAGATTATGGAGTGCAAAGACATAGTTGTTTCGTAGTTTCCTTTTCTTCTTATTGAGTCATAGGAACCACCGTACTGTTAAGTGGGGTCCAAGTGAATAAAGTCAGAGTGACTGAAGTGATGCTCAACCAAATCCTATGTCTTCGAGCGAAGATAATGAGAGCAAATCTTATCCAGAGCTAGATGAGTCAGCTTTGCTTGTAGCCCAAGCCAAGCTGTCGCGTGTGTTTGAAATCTGACTGTTGGACACGTGTTAGTTCCTTAGTGACCCAGGGTCATTTTGGACAAATCAGGTCGGATTGCCTCCTGGCTATAAATAGCCCACCCCCTACACCATAAATTGGTGGCTGCTCAGAGTTAGTGCACGGCTTTTGTCGTTTGAGAGCAACCCACCTCCAGAGCATTTGAGAGAGAAATCCTTGTGAGGACAAAGCCCCAAATACCCAGAGCCAAAGAGTGTTAGGCATCACTGAAGTCTTTCTATCCGCGTGATCTGAAGACTTATTACACTTGAGGATTATGAATCCTCCAGCCGGTTAGGCGTCGCATTCTGAGCATCCAAGAGTCATTGTGGATTGCCGGTGAACGAAGTCTATGAAGGTTTGGAAGTCTACCTTGAATACTTACCAGAGTGATTGGGCAAGGACTGGGTGTCCTTAGCTCAAGGGGAATAAGGTGAATACACGGTCTTCTGAGTTAAACCTCAACCTCCCTAACCAGACGTATAGTTGTCACAGCAACTGAAACTGGTCTACCAAATCCTTGTCTTCGTCAAGCTTCTGGTTCTATCCTCTACTCTCCTTACTTTACAGTTGTCTTCGTGAAGTCATTGCTTACTTGTCTAATCTGTTTGACTTCACACTGTGAAGACTATTATCTGTTTAGCTTCGTACTATCTACCTTTCTGATCCTGTCTACCTAGTTGCAATTAGTCTTCTGCTTTCATTATGTTGTATGTTAGACTTATTCTTACCTAGTGTAGTTTTCATTCCGCTGCTTATTATTTAGGTTCAGTTACTTGTTTGTCTCCAAAGCCATCGTGTTTTGAAGACTTTCATAAAAATCGCCTGTTCACCCCCACCCCGCTCTAGTCGATAACTAGCACTTTCAGAAGCACTCGTGGAAGCATAAATTGTGCCTTTTTTTCAGGGGAGCACAACCATGCTTTTCCTTTCCAGGCTTGTGGAAGCGAGGATGTGCTTTTCCTTTTTTGGGGAAGTACAATTGTGTTTTCATGAGTAAACGATTTTTTTGTCAGAACCTTGGGAAAATCAAGAAAACGTCGAAAAGCCAAAAAACTTGAAAACATGTGCTCGAAAAAAAGAAATCCTGATTGTGCGCCTAGCACGTGACATGTGGCAATGGCTAGGCGCACCACTTGGTGAGCTCCCAGGACCCAAAAAGTGACCTTCGCGGGAGCCGTCGAAGACGTACCCGTTAACTAGTTGCTCTACCATATACGAGGTCTCATGCCATCACGCGCAGGGGTAACACGAGCCAAATGCTTGTCGTGACCCCTATCACCGGCCTCGCAGGCTTCGGTCAAGCCCGAGAGAAGCGGAGGGAAATAGATTAGCGACCCAACCCAACAAGAAACACACTGTTTGTTGATGACGGTAGTTTTGTGACGGAACTTACATTAACTTTATGGGCTACTCGGTTGGCCAAAAGGAAAGAAATTCATGAAGGTATCTTTCAAAGTCCACAACCAACACACACTTTTATTGGCAGGTTCATTGCGGTGCTCCAAGTTCTAAAAGAGAAAATGCCAGCGATTACAAGTACTGGACCAACCGCAAATGGTCTAGGAAGTGAGACTACAGGGTCCGGCCAAAGGTGCCTTCTACTGGGTTTGCGAAAATCCATGTGGGAGCAATTGTGTCAAGAATGACCAAGGGAGGATCATTGGCTGCGGTCTATGGGGACAATAGTGGCAACCACTTTGGTAGCTCTTACCTTGTTGTCGTCCATGATGTGAGTACATTTTAGGCGACCGTAAGCCAGACCCTTTCACTAGCGGAAGATCTTCTTCTCCATAGCTTCATCATTGCTTCTGTCTCAAAGCAGGTGGTGGGTGATATCAACAAGGGTAATCAAGGTCGTTATGGCTCTATCATTAGTGAGATTACACTACGAGCATCTATGTTCAATTGTAAATTTACCTTTGAAGAGTATATGCCGCGAATGGCGATGCGCATAGTCTAGCCAAGTTTTCGCATTCTTTGGGTCAGGGGAACCACATTTGGCTTGCTCAACCCTATGATCTAAATTGTACCCCCTAAAAAGATAGTTTCGTCGTGAGAGCTCTGTGGGTCTCGGTGCAATGCATTCGTTGTGCTGCTCCATGGTAATGCTATGCAAACACAACAAAACCATAGAACAAAATCGTACGGAGTGTATGAAAGAGACCCTGTCTTTTAGTGCAAGAGATGAGGTACGCCAAAGCTTCCTACCCAATATCATAAAGATCATGTTGCGCCTAATTTCACTATAGTAAACTCTACGTGTCGCTTTACACTATGAACATATGTAGATGATTTGTAATTGTATTTCTTCCAAGGGGATTAATATAGTCTATTATTATAGATTCAATATATTACTAAACGACTGAGCATAAGGCTTTCTTTCCTCTCTCTCAAGGCTACTTGGAAAAACCTTCATTCCCTCGATCTCCACCGGCAAGCCCATGGATTCGCCTTCCCTCCACCCGCCGTTTCGGCGGCCGGTGGCGGGGAAGAGAATCCTGATGTCTCGACTCTCGCTAGTAGATAGGTAGGGTTTTAGTCCTTGCAAAGGCGCGTTTGGACGGATGGCAGCGCTCCTTCTTCGAGTCAGTCTTCCGGACTCTGATCCTCCTCAAGTTCGTCTGTTAGGACGGATTAGACGAAGCTCCGGCGTAGATTACTACCAGTTCCTTGGGGCGACGAGGTTAGGGTTACTCTTCGTGCGTACGCAACGGCGATATTTGGTGTTAGGTTCTTCAGATCGATTCAAGAGTTCAAAGGCGACGACTGCAGCTCTAGGGCGCTGGTCCTTAGGGGCACGTGCACGAAGACTTCCCGGTTGTCATCGACAAGGTCAGGCCGGGTTCAATATGGGAGCGGCGCGTCGGGTCTGGTATGGGAGCGGCGCGTCGATGGCTCGTTCTGGTAGCGACAATGGCCATTCGGTGGTCCATGGATCTCGATGTAATTTTTATCCAAAAAAAAAGTATGAACACACACGATTATAAAAAAAGTATGAGCACATACGATTATCGAAAAAAAGTATGAACACGCAGTAGTTGATGGCATAACAATAACATAATGTATGAATGAAGTATGCTTATGTCAAGAACCAAACATCTATGTATCTTTTTTTTTTTTTGCCAAAAGGATTGCGTACCATTTTTATGTGTGATAAACCGACACAGCAGTGCTGTAACATTTTTCTCTGATTTATCTCCCAGATTATCCCAGCGAGTGAATGCAAAACGCTTAATGGGAGAAATGTTTTCTTGGAGAGCAGGGCAAGGATTATAAAAGCAAAATCGGCATGCCCGTAGCGGCCGAGATCACCGGCTGGCTCATTCCTATCCACCAACCACCGTCCAGCCCACCACGAGCCCACTCAGATATTTTCCTCCCGAGCCCTCGAGATATTTTGGAAGCCTGCTACATAAGGCCGCAGCGCACCACAAAACCCTAGCCGCCTCCGCCCCCCTCCTCTTAAACCCCCAGCCCCCACTCCCCATTCTCCATTCCCCCCTCCCCCGCCGTCTCGTCCCAGCTCGCCCTCCAGAGGTACTTCCCGCCCCTCTCCCCCCCTGATCTCGCGGCGGCGGCGGCGGATCTGGCCTTGATCCGTCGACCCCTTCCGCTAGATTGCTTGTTGGTTGTTGTTATTAGTCTGAAAAATGGATCGATTGGCGGAGGATCGGGTAGGGTTTCGGTTGCCTGTTGTCTGATCTCTAATTCGTGTTGGTTTAGGCGTTAGAGAGGGGCTATCGAGTTGGATTTCGTTCGGTTTCGTTCGATTATTTCGGGGCCGTCGTCATGGGAGTACGGATTGCGAGTTTCGGAGGGGAACGGTTGTGTTCTTGGATCTCAGCCTGAATTAGGCGGGATGGTCTGATCTGTTGGATTAATCTGTTATAGCAGGAGTATATTGTGTTTCTAGGGAGTTCGCACCAGTAAAAAATAATCCTTTTTTGTTACAAATTTGTGCCGTGTCCTCTAGTCGCTGTGTTTAACGCTGTTCGCCCCTTCGATTCGTTCTCCTTTGCTGATGATTTATTTTGCTCGGTGCAGGTTTAGTCTTCTCCATGGCGGCCCTCATCAAGCTCGGAAGCCTTCTTAGGCAGAGTGCTGTGGCGAGCAGTGCCTCGACCGGCTCGGCTCCTGCCCTGTTCAACGCTGCCCGCTTCATGTGCGCCGGCCAGCCTGCTGATGGCTCCAAGCTTTTCGTTGGCGGTGAGTTTTCTTGCCTTACTTTGCTTGTACTGTATGTCCATTACCTTGTCTAGACCATCAGGTCTCAGTTTTATTTATCAGGTCTTGCATGGGCTACTGATGATCATTCGCTGAAGGAGGCGTTTCAAAGTTTTGGTGAGGTCGTTGAAGGTCAGTGAATTTTTCAAGCCTTATCAAATTTGCCAAAAGTCAGCTGTTTGTTCCAGTATGTGTAGTTATTGTTTCAAGATCTGAATGCTTAGCTATACATGGAAATTTGCTTGACTGTGCTTTTATTCTGATGCTCTTTAGCTTACCTTGTACGGTGTATTAATTATTACCACTTCATAATCCTTGGCTTTCATGTTACAGCACGTGTTATCACTGACAGAGAGACTGGAAGGTCTAGAGGGTTTGGTTTTGTGAGCTTCGCCAGTGGCGAGGATGCAAAGAGTGCTGCAGAAAACATGGACGGCAAGGTGAGCCAAAACCAGAGTGCTAGACATGTGTGCTGTTGTACTTCAATATGGAGTTAAACTTCTGCCATTTAGATGCTTATCAGGGTGTGATAATTTTCACCATGTACTTACACCTTGTTAATTATTATTTCAAAGTTTTGTGCCTGCCTTTAGCCAAATTGCCTAGGCCTGATACTGATGCCATGCTTCACTGGCCACTACCTTTAAGGATCTAATGTCCATCCAATGCTTTGCAGGAGCTTGCTGGGAGGAACGTCCGTGTGAACTTTGCCAACGAGCGACCTTCAGGTGGTGGCGGTGGTGGCTTCTCTCGTGGCGGCGGTGGCTACGGAGGTGGTGGCGGCGGCTATGGTGGTGGTGGCGGATACGGCGGCGACCGTGGTGGTGGAGGCGGCTATGGTGGTGACCGTGAGTCCTACTAAGAAGAGCACTGGCTATCAAATTTAAAATAATGAAGTTTTTAGGACAGTGTCTTGATTATGTGGAACCTAATGTTACGTCTGTCTGTTATCTGCGATAGTTGAACTCAATAGGGGCAGAGATGTGGTTCTATCTTCTTTTTGGTTTTGGTTTGTTTCTTGATGGTGCAAGAGTTAATTTGTGTATGCTGCTTCGAGGCTCGGATGAGTCTCAAGGAAGTTCATGCATTTTGCCGTATATTGCACTGTACTTGTAGAGAATGATTGCGTATGTTAGTGTGATCATAAGTTCTCTAAGCATTACATTCAAATATTAAGATCTTCGCTGGAAATTTGGTTATGGTACCAGACTACCAATGGTGTATTTTCTCTGTCTAAAGTTACAAAAGAACAGAAGACAGTTTTCGGATAACACAGTTCAAATAAGATATGTTTATACACGGACTGAGGGCCAAATAATAACCACGAGCAGATAGGCCAACCCAATGGAGAATTAATGAAGACTCACTAGATATGCGTCGACTCTACTCCCTCCGTTTAAGTCCGTGACACTCAAGATAATTATAGAACAACATAATTTTGATATTTTAAATGCAAATATTACAACAGAGTCAATAGGTTTGTTGAATCCATAGAACGTGTTAGAGTCACATCTCACGCATTATGTGCCCCTTGAGCTCCATCCGACTTCATTGTGCCCCTTGAGATCCATCCAACAAGGTACAAGCGTAAATCACAGGTTCACCGGCAGCGCCTCCTATACAATTTGATGATTGTCAAGTTGTAACATTGAGTGAATCAATGAATTGGCTGATATGTAGAGCAACAAAACACAAAATTTATGAATTTCATGGTTGACGGGCCTGATGGCCACATTGTTTTCACTTGTGCAATCGCATCACAAAACTTCGTGACTGAGTTAAAGATGGTGTACCACCGATTAATCACGTGCAAGTTGTAGGGCGTAATTTTTTTTTCTCATGAAACAAAGTATGCACGTTTTGCCAAAAGGTCGAGTCCCCTTCCCTCATGCCTACAAAGCCCATAGATACAA
Organism: Triticum timopheevii; assembly: GCA_963921465.1. Lineage (NCBI taxonomy): Eukaryota > Viridiplantae > Streptophyta > Magnoliopsida > Poales > Poaceae > Triticum > Triticum timopheevii. The sequence continues at coordinate 562,688,472 of OY997266.1, forward strand.
TCTTCCACGCACGCAAACAACTCATCCTTCCCGAGTATCCCGGCGTCATTTTACTTTTGAAAACAAGAAAGTCAACAAAAAAGCTCAATGACATTTGATCGAACACCTGTCAGGCATGGTGCCTGCCATGAACGACGTTAGTAGAGGAACGAAGGGTACCTGTCTGCGGACTGATTCTGGGTGGACAACAACATAGTCTAGGCGGGTGGTCGTGTAGGTAGGGGCTGCAATAGTCCGAGGATGCCTGGTCAGAGGCCAGGGAGGTACATCTGCGTCGGCAGATGAGGAGGGTGCATATGCGAAGTAAGGGAACTCATGAATGGAGTGAAAGAACAATGTAACAGGGAAGAGATTTGAGTGGGTCAAGGATGCCAGTCTCCTATGTGATGGCGTTGGATGACAAATTGCGTCCGGACAACTCGATCTAAACAGTTGTGAGGATCCGCCGTAAGGATGCCCTAAACACTGATAGACGTTATTAAAAGAAATTCAGGTGGACATTATGAAGTTGAAGCAAAAAAATACTAACAAAAGCCAGAATCAATCATCTGAGGCCATCTGCGTCACTGGCGAAAATTTTGAATTCATCTGGATTTTCTATGATTTTAGAGCGAAGCCCGAAAGAGTGCGACAGACAGAGTAGCGCACGCGCGTGCACCGACGTTCCGACGAAGCCGTAGTGTAAGACGAGCCACAGTGGGAGTAACTTCAGCAGTAACATCGAGTCCAACTCAGCAAATTTGCTTATGTGGCAATGAGTTAATGAGTAGAGGTGTTGTTACAGTAACTTAGCTAGTTACTGTAACATCACATGTCCCAATGCAATATGAGTCTATAACCTAATAAATGAAGCTTTGCATGTTACTACACTTATGTTACTACCCACTATGAGGCTGGTTGTAATGGGAGTATCATAGCTAGTATCATGCATGCCAACTAGGCAACTTTGATGAGGTGGCATAGAATTAAATGAAGTAAGAGAGGGTTGAGTATCATATCATGATACCGTATCATAATAAATGCTACACTAGTATGTGTCATGCATGGCAATAAATAAAGTCATCTATGATACTACCATATGATACTATGCATTAGGTAGGTAGTATCATACACTAGTATCATACGCATGATACTAACTTATGATACTACCCATTACAACCAGCCTGAAGGTAGTAACATAGTCTAGGGATATGTGTATGTTACTAGTGTATGTTACTATGCATTGTGGCTAGTCTAAGAGCATGGTTAATAGTATAGCCAACTGCTGGCTATAAGCCACTGTCATGTCACCTATAGCCCATCTTATAGTCAATATGTACAATAGTTGATTTGAAGAGTGTATTACTTTTTTATTATATGGCCCACCTTTCACTCTCACAAAGTGCCTAGGAGCACGTGCTAGAGCTGGCTCTTCACCAAGAGCCCGCTTACCTTCTCTCTCCTCTTCTCTCTCCTCCAACTAAGCAAGAATATACTAGTTTATTTCTTATAGCCAGCTGACTCAGCTCTATTGTACTTGCTCTAAACCCTACATATACTCGGCAGTAGCGCTTCCGTCGCAGACAGAGAGGAGGCTCGAGAAACAGAGCAGACGCCATGTATCCGCCGCACCCTCCACACCACCATCATCACCACAGGCTCCACCACTGCCTCAACCCCGGCCATCACCACCGCATCCACATCCACCTCCGTCACCACGCCGCCCACCTCCTCCCCGCCGCCGCTCCCTGTGCCCACCACCACCGCCACCACCAGCACACGTCGGTTCCTCCTCCCCACTCGCCCCCTACCCGCCGGCCGCGGCAGAAGTGTTGGGGAACGTAGTAATTTCAAAAAATTTCCTACGCACACGCAAGATCATGGTGATGCATAGAAACGAGAGGGGAGAGTGTTGTCTACGTACCCTCGTAGACCGAAGCGGAAGCGTTGACGCAACGTAGAGGAAGTAGTCGTACGTCCTCCCGGTCCAACCGATCCAAGCACCGTTACTCCGGCACCTCCGAGTTCTTGACACATGTACAGCTCGATGACGCACCCCGATCTCCGATCCAGTTGAGGCGCGGGGAGGAGTTCCGTCAGCACGACAGCGTGGTGACGATCTTGATGTTCTCCTGTCGTAGGGCTTCGCCTAAGCACCGGTACAATATGACCGAGGTGTAATATCGTGGAGGGGGGCACCGCACACGGCTAAGGAACGATCTCAATGATCAACTTGTGTGTCTAGGGTGCCCCCCCGCCCCCGTATATAAAGGAGGGAGGGAGGAGGAGGCCGGCCTAGGAAGGAGGCGCGCCATAGGGGGGGCAAACCTACTCCAAGTAGGTTTGGCCCCCCTTTCCTATTAGGAGTAGGAGAAGGAAGGAAGAGGGGGGAGGAGAGAAGGAAAGGGGGGGCCGGCCCCCCTCCCAATTCGGATTGGGCTTGGGGGGGGCGCCCCCTCCCTTGCTCCTTCTCCCTCCCTTCCACTAAGGCCCAATAAGGCCCATATACTTACCGGGGGGTTCCGGTAACCTCCCGGAACTCCGGTATATTTCCAATCTCACCCGGAACCTTTCCGGTGTCCAAATATATCCGTCCAATATATCAATCTTTATGTCTCGACCATTTCGAGACTCCTCGTCATGTCCGTGATCACATCCGGGACTCCGAACAACCTTCGGTACATCAAAATACATAAACTCATAATATAACTGTCATCAAAACCTTAAGCGTGTGGACCCTACGGTTCGAGAACAATGTAGACATGACCGAGACACGTCTCCAGTCAATAACCAATAGCGGGACCTGGATGCCCATATTGGTTCCTACATATTCTACGAAGATCTTTATCGGTCAAACCGCATAACAACATACGTTGTTCCCTTTGTCATCGGTATGTTACTTGCCCGAGATTCGATCGTCGGTATCCAATACCTAGTTCAATCTCGTTACCGGCAAGTGTCTTTACTCGTTCCGTAATACATCATCTCGCAACTAACTCATTAGTTGAAATGCTTGCAAGGCTTAAATGATGTGCATTACCGAGAGGGCCTAGAGATACCTCTCCGACATTCGGAGTGACAAATCCTAATCTTGAAATACGCCAACTCAACAAGTACCTTCGGAGACACCTGTAGAGCACCTTTATAATCACCCAGTTACGTTGTGACGTTTGGTAGCACACAAAGTGTTCCTCCGGTAAACGGGAGTTGCATAATCTCATAGTCATAGGAACATGTATAAGTCATGAAGGAAGCAATAGCAACATACTAAACGATCGGGTGCTAAGCTAACAGAATGGGTCATGTCAATCAGATCATTCAACTAATGATGTGACCTTGTTAATCAAATAACAACTCCTTGTTCATGGTTAGGAAACATAACCATCTTTGATTAACAAGCTAGTCAAGTAGAGGCATACTAGTGACACTCTGTTTGTCTATATATTCACACATGTATTATGTTTCCGGTTAATACAATTCTAGCATGAATAATAAACATTTATCATGATATGAGGAAATAAATAATAACTTTATTATTGCCTCTAGGGCATATTTCCTTCAGTCTCCCACTTGCACTAGAGTCAATAATCTAGACTACACAGTAATGATTCTAACACCCATGGAGTCTTGGTGTTGATCATGTTTTGCTCGTGGAAGAGGCTTAGTCAACGGGTCTGCAACATTCAGATCTGTATGTATCTTGCAAATCTCTATGTCTCCCACCTGGACTAGATCCCGGATGGAATTGAAGCGTCTCTTGATGTGCTTGGTTCTCTTGTGAAATCTGGATTCCTTCGCTAAGGCAATCGCTCTAGTATTGTCACAAAAGATTTTCATTGGACCCGATGCACTAGGTATGGCACCTAGATCGGATATGAACTCCTTCATCCAGACTCCTTCATTGGCTGCTTCCGAAGCAGCTATGTATTCCGCTTCACATGTAGATCCCGCCACGACGCTTTGCTTTGAACTGCACCAACTGACAGCTCCACCGTTTAATGTAAACACGTATCCGGTTTGCGATTTAGAATCGTCCGGATCAGTGTCAAATCTTGCATCAACGTAACCATTTACGATGAGCTCTTTGTCACCTCCATATACGAGAAACATATCCTTAGTCCTTTTCAGGTATTTCAGGATGTTCTTGACCGCTGTCCAGTGATCCACTACTGGATTACTTTGGTACCTCCCTGCTAGACTGATAGCAAGGCACACATCAGGTCTGGTACACAGCATTGCATACATGATAGAGCCTATGGCTGAAGCATAGGGAACACTTTTCATTTTCTCTCTATCTTCTGCAGTGGTCGGGCTTTGAGTCTTACTCAACTTCACACCTTGCAATACAGGCAAGAACCCTTTCTTTGCTTGATCCATTTTGAACTTCTTCAAAACTTTGTCAAGGTATGTGCTTTGTGAAAGTCCAATTAAGCGTCTTGATCTATCTCTATAGATCTTAATGCCCAATATGTAAGCAGCTTCACCGAGGTCTTTCATTGAAAAACTTTTATTCAAGTATCCCTTTATGCTATCCAGAAATTCTATATCATTTCCAATCAATAATATGTCATCCACATATAATATTAGAAATGCTACAGAGCTCCCACTCACTTTCTTGTAAATACAGGCTTCTCCAAAAGTCTATATAAAATCAAATACTTTGATCACACTATCAAAACGTTTATTCAACTCCGAGAGGCTTGCACCAGTCCATAAATGGATCGCTGGAGCTTGCACACTTTGTTAGCTCCCTTTGGATCAATAAAACCTTCTGGTTGCATCATATACAACTCTTCCTCCAGAAATCCATTCAGGAATGCAGTTTTTACATCCATTTGCCAAATTTCATAATCATAAAATGCGGCAATTGCTAACATGATTCGGACAGACTTAAGCATCGCTACAGGTGAGAAGGTCTCATCGTAGTCAACCCCTTGAACTTGTCGAAAACCTTTTGCAACAAGTCGAGCTTTGTAGACAGTAACATTACCGTCAGCGTCAGTCTTCTTCTTGAAGATCCATTTATTCTCAATTGCTTGCCGACCATCAGGCAAGTCAACCAAAGTCCATACTTTGTTCTCATACATGGATCCCATCTCAGATTTCATGGCTTCAAGCCATTTTGCGGAATCTGGGCTCACCATCGCTTCTTCATAGTTCGTAGGTTCATCATGATCTAGTAGCATGACTTCCAGAATAGGATTACCGTACCACTCTGGTGCGGATCTTACTCTGTTCGACCTACGAGGTTCTGTATTAACTTGATCTGAAGTTCTATGATCATCATCATCAGCTTCCTCACTAGTTGGTTTTGACGTCACAGAAACCGGTTCCTGTGATGTATTATTTTCCAACAAGGGAGTAGGTACAGTTACCTCATCAAGTTCTACTTTCCTCCCACTCACTTCTTTCGAGAGAAACTCCTTCTCTAGAAAGGATCCATTCTTAGCAACGAATGTCTTGCCTTCGGATCTGTGATAGAAGGTGTACCCAACTGTCTCCTTTGGGTATCCTATGAAGACACATTTCTCCGATTTGGGTTCGAGCTTATCAGGTTGAAGCTTTTTCACATAAGCATCACAGCCCCAAACTTTAAGAAACGACAACTTTGGTTTCTTGCCAAACCATAGTTCATAAGGTGTCGTCTCAACGGATTTCGACGGTGCCCTATTTAACGTGAATGTGGCCGTCTCTAAAGCATAACCCCAAAATGATAGCGGTAAATCTGTAAGAGACATCATAGATCGCACCATATCAAGTAAAGTACGATTACAACGTTCGGACACACCATTACGCTGTGGTGTTCCGGGTGGCGTGAGTTGCGAAACTATTCCACATTGTTTTAAGTGTAGACCAAACTCGTAACTCAAATATTCTCCTCCACGATCAGATTGTAGACACTTTATTTTCTTGTTACGATGATTTTCAACTTCACTCTGAAATTCTTTGAAATTTTCAAATGTTTCAGACTTATGCTTCATTAAGTAGATATACCCATATCTGCATAAATCATCTGTGAAGGTGAGAAAATAACGATATCCGCCACGAGCCTCAACATTCATCGGACCGCATACATCTGTATGTATGATTTCCAACAAATCTGTTGCTCTCTCCATAGTACCGGAGAACGACGTTTTGGTCATCTTGCGCATGAGGCACGGTTCGCAAGTACCAAGTGATTCATAATCAAGAGGTTCCAAAAGTCCATCAGTATGGAGTTTCTTCATGCGCTTTACACCGATATGACCTAAATGGCAGTGCCACAAATAAGTTGCACTATCATTATCAACTCTGCATCTTTTGGCTTCAACACTATGAATATGTGTATCACTACTATCGAGATTCATCAAAAATAGACCACTCTTCAAGGGTGCATGACCATAAAAGATATTACTCATATAAATAGAACAACCATTATTCTCTGATTTAAATGAATAACCGTCTCGCATCAAACAAGATCCAGATATAATGTTCATGCTCAACGCTGGCACCAAATAACAATTATTTAGGTCTAATACTAATCCCGAAGGTAGATGTAGAGGTAGCGTGCCGACCGCGATCACATCGACTTTGGAACCGTTTCCCACGCGCATCGTCACCTCGTCCTTTGCTAGTGTTCGCTTAATCCGTAGTCCCTGTTTCGAGTTGCAAATATTAGCAACAGAACCAGTATCAAATACCCAGGTGCTACTGCGAGCTCTAGTAAGGTACACATCAATAACATGTATATCACATATACCTTTGTTCACCTTGCCATCCTTCTTATCCGCCAAATACTTGGGGCAGTTCCGCTTCCAGTGACCAGTCTGCTTGCAGTAGAAGCACTTCGTTTCAGGCTTAGGTCCAGACTTGGGTTTCTTCTCTTAAGCAGCAACTTGTTTGCTGTTCTTCTTGAAGTTCCCCTTCTTCTTCCCTTTGCCCTTTTTCTTGAAACTAGTGGTCTTGTTAACCATCTACACTTGATGCTCCTTCTTGATTTCTACCTCCGCAGCCTTTAGCATTGCGAAGAGCTCGGGAATCATCTTATCCATCCCTTGCATATTATAGTTCATCATGAAGCTCTTGTAGCTTGGTGGAAGTGATTGGAGAATTCTGTCAATGACGCTATCATCCGGAAGAGTAACTCCCAGTTGAATCAAGTGATTACAATACCCAGACATCTTGAGTATGTGCTCACTGACAGAACTATTCTCCTCCATCTTGCAGCTATAGAACTTATTGGAGACTTCATATCTCTCAATCCGGGCATTCTTCTGGAATATTAACTTCAACTCCTGGAACATCTCATATGCTCCATGACGTTCAAAACGTCGTTGAAGTCCTGGTTCTAAGCCGTAAAGCATGGCACATTGAACTATCGAGTAGTCATCAGCTTTGCTCTGCCAGACGTTCTTAACGTCGTCAGTTGCATCAGCAGCAGGCCTGGCACCCAGCGGTGCTTTTAGGACGTAATTCTTCTGTGCAGCAATGAGGATAATCCTCAAGTTACGGACCCAGTCCGCGTAGTTTCTACCATCATCTTTCAACTTAGCTTTCTCAAGGAACGCATTAAAATTCAACGGAACAACAGCACGGGCCATCTATCTACAATCAACATAGACAAGCAAGATACTATCAGGTACTAAGTTCATGATAAATTTAAGTTCAATTAATCATATTACTAAAGAACTCCCACTTAGACAGACATCTCTCTAGTCATCTAAGTGATCACGTGATCCAAATCAACTAAACCATAACCGATCATCACGTGAGATGGAGTAGTTTTCAATGGTGAACATCTTATGTTGATCATATCTACTATATGATTCACGCTCGACCTTTCGGTCTCTGTGTTCCGAGGCCATATCTGCATATGCTAGGCTCGTCAAGTTTAACCTAAGTATTCTGCGTGTGCAAAAACTGGCTTGCACCCGTTGTAGATGGACGTAGAGCTTATCACACCTGATCATCACGTGGTGTCTGGGCACGACGAACTTTGGCAACGATGCATACTCAGGGAGAACATCAAAGCAAGATAAGATGCATAAAGGATAAACATCACATGCAATCAATATAAGTGATATGATATGGCCATCATCATCTTGTGCTTGTGATCTCCATCTCCGAAGCACCATCATGATCACCATCGTCACCGGCGTGACACCTTGATCTCCATCGTAGCATCGTTGTCGTTTACGCCATCTATTGCTTCTACGACTATCACTACCGCTTAGTGATAAAGTAAAGCAATTACTGGGCGTTTGCATTTCATACAATAAAGCGACAACCATATGGCTCCTACCAGTTGCCGATAACTTCGGTTACAAAACATGATCATCTCATACAATAAAATATAGCATCATGTCTTGGCCATATCACATCACAACATGCCCTGCAAAAACAAGTTAGACGTCCTCTACTTTGTTGTTGCAAGTTTTACGTGGCTGCTACGGGCTTAAGCAAGAACCAATCTCACCTACGCATCAAAACCACAATGATAGTTTGTCAAGTTGATGCTGTTTTAACCTTCGCAAGGACCGGGCGTAGCCACACTCGGTTCAACTAAAGTTGGAGAAACTGGCACCCGCTAGTCACCTGTGTGCAAAGCACGGCGGTAAAACCAGTCCCGCGTAAGCGTACGCGTAATGTCGGTCCGGGCCGCTTCATCCAACAATACCGCCGAACCAAAGTATGACATGCTGGTAAGCAGTATGACTTATATCGCCCACAACTCACTTGTGTTCTACTCGTGCATATAACATCAAACCATAAAAACCTGGCTCTGATACCACTGTTTGGGAACGTAGTAATTTCAAAAAATTTCCTACGCACACGCAAGATCATGGTGATGCATAGCAACGAGAGGGGAGAGTGCTTGTCTACGTACCCTCGTAGACCGAAGCGGAAGCGTTGACGCAATGTAGAGGAAGTAGTCGTACGTCCTCCCGGTCCAACCGATCCAAGCACCGTTACTCCGGCACCTCCGAGTTCTTGACACACGTACAGCTCGATGACGCACCCCGATCTCCGATCCAGCAGAGGCGCGGGGAGGAGTTCCGTCAGCACGACAGCGTGGTGACGATCTTGATGTTCTCCTGTCGCAGGGCTTCGCCTAAGCACCGCTACAATATGACCGAGGTGTAATATCGTGGAGGGGGGCACCGCACACAGCTAAGGAACGATCTCAATGATCAACTTGTGTGTCTAGGGTGCCCCCCCGCCCCCGTATATAAAGGAGGGAGGGAGGAGGAGGCCGGCCTAGGGAGGAGGCGCGCCATAGGGGGGGCAAACCTACTCCAAGTAGGTTTGGCCCCCCTTTCCTATTAGGAGTAGGAGAAGGAAGGAAGAGGGGGAGGAGAGAAGGAAAGAGGGGCCGGCCCCCCTCCCAATTCGGATTGGGCTTGGGGGGGCGCGCCCCCTCCCTTGCTCCTTCTCCCTCCCTTCCACTAAGGCCCAATAAGGCCCATATACTTACCGGGGGGTTCCGGTAACCTCTCGGAACTCCGGTATATTTCCAATCTCACCCGGAACCTTCCCGGTGTCCAAATATATCCGTCCAATATATCAATCTTTATGTATCGACCATTTCGAGACTCCTCGTCATGTCCGTGATCACATCCGGGACTCTGAACAACCTTCGGTACATCAAAATACATAAACTCATAATATAACTGTCATCGAAACCTTAAGCGTGTGGACCCTACGGTTCGAGAACAATGTAGACATGACCGAGACACGTCTCCGGTCAATAACCAATAGCGGGACCTGGATGCCCATATTGGTTCCTACATATTCTACGAAGATCTTTATCGGTCAAACCGCATAACAACATACGTTGTTCCCTTTGTCATCGGTATGTTACTTGCCCGAGATTCGATCGTCGGTATCCAATACCTAGTTCAATCTCGTTACCGGCAAGTCTCTTTACTCGTTCCGTAATACATCATCTCGCAACTAACTCATTAGTTGAAATGCTTGCAAGGCTTAAATGATGTGCATTACCGAGAGGGCCCAGAGATACCTCTCCGACATTCGGAGTGACAAATCCTAATCTCGAAATACGCTAACTCAACAAGTACCTTCGGAGACACCTGTAGAGCACCTTTATAATCACCCAGTTACGTTGTGACGTTTGGTAGCACACAAAGTGTTCCTCCGGTAAACGGGAGTTGCATAATCTCATAGTCATAGGAACATGTATAAGTCATGAAGGAAGCAATAGCAACATACTAAACGATCGGGTGCTAAGCTAACGGAATGGGTCATGTCAATCAGATCATTCAACTAATGATGTGACCTTGTTAATCAAATAACAACTCCTTGTTCATAGTTAGGAAACATAACCATCTTTGATTAACAAGCTAGTCAAGTAGAGGCATACTAGTGACACTCTGTTTGTCTATATATTCACACATGTATTATGTTTCCGGTTAATACAATTCTAGCATGAATAATAAACATTTATCATGATATGAGGAAATAAATAATAACTTTATTATTGCCTCTAGGGCATATTTCCTTCAGGAAGGATCCCTCGCCGGGCCGCAGGGAGAGGCGGCGAGGGACGCGGAGGAGCCGGCACCGCAGGCGGAGCGAGGAGAGGAAGTTTACCTCGGGCAGGAAGGGTGGGAAGAGGAGGAGGAAGAGGAGGAGCCGGTGTTCGTCCTGGCGGAGGAGTGGGCCGAGTTCTTCGCCAAGGCCGACGCCAAGAGGAGGCTAGGTAAGCCGCCTTGCTCTCTCCCTCGCTAATTTCTCCCCAATCCGTCATGCTTGTTCGATAACTTTTTTGTGTCTTCTGCAACTCTGTTAGTTCTGCAGCCAAGCAGCAGAGGAAGAACCGGAAGAAATAGGAGCTCCGCGGCTCAAGCGACGACGGAGATGCAGACCGGACAGGGGCCCGGCTTATACCACAGCTTATGATGCTTCGGATTTTTTTTCGGAAATGTTAACGCCCACACGTGTGGGCGTTCACCACTCCGTCCACACGCAAGCATCGCCGCTGGCTTCGGTACGCACGAATCTTGGAGCAAAAGGGCTGGTTTTCGATGCCACGTAGGACGAGTCTCATGTGCGGTGTTCGAGTGGGTTCGCCCGCACGGTGGTTGCCATCCCGCGGTCAGCAGTTGCCACTGAGAGGCGTGGGGTGGAACTGCCATGCGCTCGCATGCCACGTTCTGGCCGCGGTTGACGTGAAACACGTCACACACCCCTCCACCCTCTCCCTCACGGTTCCATTCACTCACCCCCGCGACACATTTACTGGGACAACCCACTCGCACTTCAAACCACTGGAGGAGAAGGCGAGGGGAGAAGGCGACGGCGAAGGCGGAACAGTCGACGGTGTTCGCGGCTGTCGGTGGTGCTCGCCGGAGCGGAGCGGTGTCGCCGGAATGCGTGCGGGTTGAAGGTAATGCTCGCTTCATCTCTCGCATCCCCTCCCTGTTCGATTTCTAGATCCGATTTCTAGAGATTCCGGCGATTCGGCGGTGCGCCGGCGTTCCCGCGGGGGCCGTAGTTGTGTGCCTGCCGTTGCTTGGTGGGAGTGGGCAGTTTCGTCGCCGCCGCTGCGGCGGCATCGTCGGTGAGGTTATGCCTGTTCGGAGGCACGCATTAGTCTTGCATTTGGATTTGAGAGTTGTCCGCCGGGTTGTTTTGGTGCGCATTGGTTCGAAATTTGGGGTTGCAGTCATTTCGCGCGAGAATTGTAAGGGTGATTTTGAGGTCGAAGTAGTTGCCATTGAAACCTAGATCTAGTTTAGTTTTGGGTTTGAAACTGCAGAATGTGGTGAAATTGGCAGTATGACTGAACGTGAACAAATGTGTGGCAACTAAACTACCTGAAGAAATGTGGTAGTTGCCACAAACCTGTTCTCCTCTGTGGCAACAGATTTCCGAAAATGACTGCCATAGTTGCCACACTCAAGCTTTCACATAGGGGCAACTAATTTCCTTGAACGACTATGACAGTTGCCACACGCATGCTCTTCCCATGTGGCAAACTGAATTCTGCTGAAATTTTATGATAGTAACCACAAAAATATGCTTTCTGAATGTGGCAACTATGGCAGTATGACTGAACGTGAACAAATGTGTGGCAACTAAACTACCTGAACAAATGTGGAAGTTGCCACAAATGTGTTCTCTTTTGCGGCAACATATTTTCTGAAACTGACTGTCATAATTGCCACAAATGTGTTCAAGCTCACACACAGGGGCAACTAATTTTTACTGAATGAATGAGATAGTTGCCACACACACGCTCTTCCATGAGGCAAACGGATTTTTTGCTGAATTTACATGATAGTAACCACAAACATGCTTTTTCATTTGTGAGACCTGTTTTTTTTTCTGAATTATTTGTGACAGTTTCCACACTTTGATAGTTGCCACAATCGGTAGCACTGGACGGAACTAATGTGCACATCGAGTGTGCGTGTTTGCCACTTGGATTGTATAATCATGTGGCAATATAGTATGTGAACACAATGTCTGTTGCCACAATACAGATATGACAGTGTGGCAAACTGGCTGCATAATATGGCAACCACATTTGCATTCAAATAGTTGACATTTTTCTGTTAGGTGGCAAATGCTTACCCATTGCATTTACATTTTCGCCCTCAACAATTTGGTCTGTTACTACATCAGCAGAATGGCTCGTGGTGATCATCAAAATGATGACGACGATTTCATGGATCCACCTCAACGTAATCGGGCAACTGGACGGAGAAAAGAGGGCGATGAGGTAACTGTCCGCACACCCGCCCCCCTCCTCCCGATTTATGTTATTTGTTGGCACCTAGATCTTTTTGCAGTCGTCCATCATGAACTAAATTTTCATGACATTGCAAAAACATGGCAACAGCTCAACAATTTTGTGTCTGTTTTTCGCAGAAGAAGAAACGTATTCGCAACAGAGCCTCCCAGGAACGTCTGACTGTGTTGATTGACAAATTCACTGACGATCAAAAGGGAGCTGCTGCTGAGATGGGTATGCAGGTTCTGATGGATGTCCGGTGCACGAACCTTGTCAACCCTGTATGCGACTGGCTTGGTGAGATATACGATCCCGCCTCCAGGGAATTCATGATTCCAGGACGGGGAAGACTTCCATTGAATGAGGAATCCGTGTTCTACACTTTGGGTGTGCCTCGTGGATATATCAAAGTCCCGTACGAGGTCAATAATGAGATCGAGGAAGAGCTGTTCGCCCGTTTGTTTCCTGGATTGGAGTCCATGCCGAACACGTCTGTACTGGCAGATTCGCTGTAGGCCATGACCACGCACGGAGAAGTTTTCAAGATGAAGCTACTCATGTACCTCATCTCAGCTGTTTTCACGCCGACCACTTCTCTTCGCCCAAGCAACAAATGTTTCCCCATCCTGGTGAATGATCCATCCTTACTACTGCCAGTGTTTTCGTTGCGTTTCTTTTTGTTTGATTTCTGACGCGGCAAACTTTTTTGCCCTGAAATTTTGTGTGGTGCAGGCGAATCTGAAAAATGTGAAGAATATGAACTGGTGTAAGTTTATTGCCGACTTTCTCCACGATGCTTTCAAAAACAAGATGTACCAGAAGGGTTGTCGCCTACATTTAATGGTATTTATTTTTACCAGATCTCTGTGTGAACTCTTTGTTTATAACACACTTTTATTCATGCATGACAATCTGGTCATAACAAGATGGCAACTGCCATAGTGACAATGTGGCAATTGCCACAATGACAACGTGGCAACTGTCATACTGACAATGTGGAAACTGCCTTTATATTAGCATGGCAACTGCTATCACAGTAGGATGGCAACTGCCATCACACTTTGATGGCAACTAGCACATACATATTATCGTTGGATCATACATTATCCTGCTCTCTTTTTTTTGAACTACAAAGTACCCATGATGGCAACTGATATTTTCTTTTCTTTGTAAAATTGTTTTAAATCAGCTCATGTATGTCGACTGTCTTGATCTGTCCACCGTGGATTTCACTGGGGTAGGAGGCCCGCCGCCTACGCACAAGTTTGCTGTTTCTGCGTGGACCATCAGCGCTGTCAAGGCTGTGCTTGCCGCAGACAAGGCAACTGATGGCACGTATGGAAAACTACAGGTTAGTTTTTGTTTATGTCTTTTTCACACGGCATGCTTACAAATTTGACATGACGCAACCGTCTATGGTTTATAAGGCATGCTTACATTTTCTTTTTTTGTTTTTCATAGCTGATGGCCAAGCATGCTATAGACTACAGCGTGTTTGGGGGGCCTCAAAAATTTGGAAAGTGGATGGACGTGCACTCAGCTCCGTCTTGCCCTTCTGAGGTAATCAAAAATGTCTACATCCATGGTTTGCTATGGATTACATGTTGATGTTGCGCAAGTGACTTCAATACGGGTTGTTGTTGATGCTTCTTGTTTTCGTGGACAGGCGAGGGCACCAGTTGAGCATCTAATTGGGCAGTTTGCTCCTGGAATGACCGGATTGCTCGGGAAGTTGGTTGAGGGATGGATGTCCCTCAGTGCCTCTGACAGCGACGCGGTTGCGAGGCAGTTCACTTCATTTGTCCCAGAACGTACACATCGGCCAACCGGTTGCCGTGGCCGGTATGACTACAACAGTTCCCAAGAGCCTGGCGGCACACAAGATGATGTAGATGGAGATGCTGGCCTCAGCAAGGATGACGACGATGGCATGGACAATGTGCATCAGGACACGGATGACAATGAACAAGCTGAAGTTCGCAGAGGCGGCAACAGGGGCAAGGATGCAACAGATGCCCCCCCATCGGAGAAAGTGAAAGAACAGACGGCTGCGAGAGGCCAGGGGGTGTTGCCATCAAGGAGGGGGAGGGCTCCAGATGATGTTGGGCAGGGTTCTCATGGCAAGAAGTCTAAGACCGATCCCGTAGCTGCCAGGAGGAGGTTCGACTTTCAATTTTAGTTATCTGCTGTGTCTATTTTCTTGGAACAATCTCATCCATTTTCTTTGCACTTTTTTTTGTCAAGCGCGGCAATGGGTTTGTTGTCTGACATTTGCCACCTTGCCTTTTTCCCTCCATCTGTTATTTGCAGCGAGCCGACCGTTGGTGGACGAGCAGTTACGAAGAAACAGGCGCCAACGCCAACCCGTGCTTCTGCTCGCTTGAACAAAGGTGCCCCATTGCTGGTGACACCCCTTCCACCAGGTCGTCTCCTCGTACGACGACGACCAACACCGGGGATCCTGTTGTGTTGCCAGACCTGAGGAAGCCAGTCAAGAAGTATGTTCATCCATGTGCTTTCATTTACATATTGTTTTTTTTCCTTGAATTTTCCAATGCTATTTGTTCAGCTTTGTCACATGATCTTCTGTCACCGTCACCCATGCGGCAACCTCTCTTCCCCCAAATGATTTCTTCCTTCATTTTTTTAGTTTACGACAACTCATATTTGGTCTTTACATGGCAACTGTCATCTAGGGCAACTGGCATCTAACCCTCTACCTAATGGCAACTGCCATTTTTTTACCTATGGCTTTGTGAGCTCATCCCACACACAGGTTTCAAATTGCATTCCTAACAGAACATACATCTATTTTTCATTCTTCAATTTGCTAACATGGCAACTACTGCTGAATGGCAACTACTAACCATGACACATGGCAACTCAAGTTCCCATTACATGGCAACTACCAACTTTCCACTTGTTTTTCATTCACTTTAAGGTTTCTACCATTTTGCAAAACATATTTTTGCTCATTTTTTCAAACCTTTCTCATGTAATTTTTTTTTCTTTTTGCAGGGTGAAGAAGACTACTACGCGCGGGGCCAAGCATAGCATCAATGATCCGCTTGAACGACTACATTCAAAGTTGTCAACGGGGGGCAACTCAAATGTACATGAGGCACCCGGCGACAATACTGCTGCTGCACCGATGACTGCTCCCACCAACTCTGATGCAAGTGGCCGACCATCTCCGCCGGCTGCGGATGCCCAGGCTAGAACAACAGGCATCCGTACATCGGGGAGTGATGAGTCGATATCTGCCAGGACAGCTGAAATATTGCCAACTCTTCTGGCAATGAAGGATGCCGCAGTGAGCCACGCCACCCCATCAGCAAGTGTTGAAGTGGACGCTCCCGAGACGAACATAGGCAAGGAAGATTCCCGCTCTTCTGATAGTGACTCCAAGCGCATGCGTGATGGCACACCTGTGTCCATGACAGAAGCCGCTGAGGCGGCAGTTCATAAGGATATGCCATCTACAGGTGAGAGTCCTGGCACAACAGCTCCAGCCCCTGTCGGTGCAGATACTGCTAAGGTTACCATGGCGCGTGCTGGTCTTCCACCTAGGCATTGCAGCCCCCGTAAGCAACCAACAGTCGTACCCAATGCACCGGCTGTATCTAGGAGCAGGAAAGATGAGTCTGGGTATGTTCCTGCATCCACACTGTTCCCGCCAACCGCCCAAAGCAATGTGATGGAGAACCCGCAAGACTGGAGCACAACTGATGCAATTGTCAAGGCTGGCACGAGTGACGTAGGTGAACGGCCGGAGCAGACTGTGCCTTTACCCGCAGTGGAAATCCCCAACATAAATCTGCGCACTTCTAGGCTGCCAGTCAATGTTGGTGTCCCCTACAGCCCAAACAAGAAGATTGCCATGAAAGCTGCTGCTGATACCGCTGACAACACGCCCCGCCCTGCAAACAAGCCCGAACATTCTGTAGCGACCGATTCAGATATGTTTGTTGATCTTTCACCATTGGATTCTGCCCCGCAAATCATTCGTGGTCCGGCCAGTAGGAATGAGAGGCACCCAATGGCATTTACCCCACTGAGCTTCAGCCTTGGCATAAGTCAAGACCAAGCGGTGGTGCATGATCCTATGCCAGTTGCCTTTGCTTTTCCAGGAGGCACGTCTGCAATGATGGCGCAGCCAATGGTCGAGGGCAGGAAGGCTGTCAAGTTCGCGGAGCCAATTGTGCAAGGTACACTTGTCATGTCCTTACGATTTTCGTGTCTACATCTTTTGTAGTTTGAATTTTGTCCCAATCATATTCTTTTCGGGGTGTTCTCACTTGCGATGGCAACTGCGGTGTGATGACATGGCAAGTGGATTTTGATGCACCATGGCCTACATTTTTGTTGTTGTTGCTATGCTGCATTTTGACATTTGGGTAAACACATGGCAACTGAAGTTGATTCATCATGGCAACTGTATTTGCTGACACATGGCAAATATAGTGCATTACATATGGCAACTGGATTTGCCACACCATGTCACCTGCATTTTTTTTGTTACCATTCTGCATTTTTTCTATACGGTAATCACATGGCAAGTGGAGTTGACACAACATGGCAACTGCATTTGATGTGACATGGCAACCACAGGCCATCTGAACGGTAATTCATCACAACTGCATGGCAACTGCAGTTGCCATGACATGGCCACCGTAGTTGCACCACACATGGCAATTTCCCCACTTTTTTCTACCTACATCTCACATCATACACCCTATTTCCTCACAATCCATATGTTTTCTGACTTTCTCCTTATCCTAACACACTTTTTTTTGAATCATTGCAGGCACCCCTGAGGAAATTTCACCGTCACTTGACGAAGCTTACCGCAAGATTGAGGAGGCAGCATTGCAGAGGAGGACATTGCGAGGGCAAGGGCAATCAAGTTCCAACTTGACTGCAGAGACGGCAACTGAGGATACCATCAGAAGCGCGACCCCTGGTTCTGTGAGACAGCAGAGGGTAGTTCACGCACCTCCTGCGGAAGATTGAGGAGGCAGCATTGCAGAGGAGGACATTGCGAGGGCAAGGGCAATCAAGTTCCAACTTGACTGCAGAGACGGCAACTGAGGATACCATCAGAAGTGCGACCCCTGGTTCTGTGAGACAGCAGAGGGTAGTTCACGCACCTCCTGCGGAAGACTACGAGCCCGAATTCAGGGCCACTAAGGAACAGACCCAGCTGTACGACATCATCAAGCGGTTTGGAAATGCGAGGTCCAGCAGCAAGCACATGAAGGAGTTGAAAGCATAAATGACCACACCCTATAATCACTCATTTTGCTTTGTTCTTTTTTTTAACATTTTCATCTTTTTCTTCGTACTCCCTATACATGATGCGCTTACGTTTTAGTTCTTTCATATATCTTTTTACTTAGCAGGCATGATTCTTCCGTGTTATGTCGTTTTCATACAGCTCATGTTTGAACAGAACCAAAGTCATTCAATGCGGAGCGACGTACGTCGACCTGGGTGATCTCGCCGAGTCCGTGAGGCCAAACAGTAAAATGTCGACGAATGTAATTGCATGCGGGATCGACTACATCAACAATCACATCGATATGTGCGCCGACAAGGTCATCATGCATTACAGCGTGACATGCAAAATATGGGATGGTGACTTCCACCACAAAATTCTGAGGAAGAATTTCGCTCAGCACGGTGAATTCAAGCTAACACTGAAGAAATATGTGAGTACTCCTCCCCTGTCTGCACTATTTTTTCACATGGTGTGGTTTTTGCCATCTTCTGCACTTTTTGATTGTGTGTCAGATGTTTTTCATGTGGCAACAGTTGCCATGCACATTTTTCTTCTTTTGTTTTGTGCATCCCGTGCGAACCATGTGGCAATTTGATTTTGTGAAATGCACGGCACATCTTGTACATACATGGATGGCAACTTTCCTTCAACTACCCCCACCCATAACCAAAAAACATCCTACATGATTCTATTTTTTTTGTCCCTCTGCTGTTCTTTTTATGTGAACTCTGCTTCTCATTTCTTCACTTTTTAAATGCAGGTCATGTTCCCCATGTTCCAGGAGCTTGCACCACATGCCCAACACGACAAGTGCGGTCACCACTACGCGATCTGTCTGGACCTGAAGAACCAACGCTTTGAGGTGCTTGATTCAATCCGTTCGGGAGCTGATTCAGATCTTACTACGCATGCCGAATTCTTCATCAACAACCTGAAAGAGACATGGAACCGTCACTACAAAAATTCAAAGGTCCAGATCAGACATTTCCCGATTGAGTATGTGGCGACTGTGAAGCAAGGGAACACGTAATTTCTTTTTCCCCTCCTTTTATGTGCCGTTTACATCAATGCAACCCCTCTTTTTTGTTGTCACATCTGAATTGAAGTCTATCTTTGCTACGTCTGCCCTTTTTTGTGTGTTCATCTGAGTCTTTTTCTCGTGCAGTACGGACTGCGGCTTTCACGCGCTGGAATACTTTGCAAAGTGGGAAGGCAGAATTGTCCCCGCTATCACAGCTGCAAAGATTGTTGAGCTCCAGAAAATCCACACGTGGAACTGGTTGACGAACGAAGATTTCAACAAGCGGTCTGGAGCACGCGAGTTCGTGGAGGAAGCTGTCAAGAAAATCAACAAGAAGTACAAGCACATGTGGTGTTAGACACCGGACGCATACCTTACATTCTGTTGCTGAGGAATGTAAGGTACTTATCTATCTTGTTATTGTCGAAAACTATGTTTGTGTGCTATGTTATGACTGCAACCCAACGTATGCCACTATGTAGTGGTGGTGTGTGAGCGACATTTTTAGTAGTTCTGTAATATATGTGTGGACGTGAACCTATTTTTAGGCGTTAATGCACATATGTTTTTATGTTTTATCATTATTACAATGGTTTCATCGCATACAACACCAGTTTTGCTGTTTTTGATTGCGTCTATGATGTTTTAAAACAGATGGCAAATGTAGTTCTGTTGGGGAACGTTGCAGAAAACAAAAATTTTCCTACTCGTTTCACCAAGATCCATCTAGGAGTTCATCTAGCAACGAGTCATTAGATGCATCTACATACCTTTGTAGATCGCGCACGGAAGCGTTCAAAAGAACGGTGATGATGTAGTCGTACTCGACGTGATCCAAATCACCGATGACCAAGCGCCGAACGGACAACACCTCCGCGTTCAACACACGTACGGGACGGGAGACGTCTCCTCCTTCTTGATCCAGCAAGGGGGGAGGAGAGGTTGATGAAGATCCAGCAGCACGACGGCGTGGTGGTGGATGTAGGGCGTCACAGAAGCAGGGCTTCGCCGAGACTACGAGAGAGAGACGTAACGGGGAGAGAGGGAGGCGCCAGGGGCTGGTCTGTTTCCCTCCTCTCCCCCTCACTATATATAGGGGTGCCATGGGGGGGCGCCGGCCCTAGTAGATGAGATCTACTAGGGGGGGCGGCGGCCAAGGGGAGGTTTCCCTCCCCCCCAAGGCACCTAGGGGTGCCTTCCACCACTAGGACTCCTCCTAGGTGGAAACCCTAGGCGCATGGGCCTATAGGGGCTGGTGCCCTTGGCCCATGAAGGCCAAGGCGCACCCCCTACAGCCCATGTGGCCCCCCGGGACAGGTGGCCCCACCCGGTGGGCCCCCGGGACCCCTCCGGTGGTCCCGGTACAATACCGATAACCCCGAAACTTGTCCCGATGGCCGAAACAGCACTTCCTATATATAATTCTTTACCTCCGGACCATTCCGGAACTCCTCGTGATGTCCGGGATCTCATCCGAGACTCCGAACAACATTCGGGTTTCTGCATATACATATCTTCATAACCCTAGCGTCACCGAACCTTAAGTGTGTAGACCCTACGGGTTCGGGAGACAAGCAGACATGACCGAGACGACTCTTCGGTCAATAACCAACAGCGGGATCTGGATACCCATGTTGGCTCCCACATGCTCCACGATGATCTCATCGGATGAACCACGATGTCGAGGATTCAATCAACCCCGTACTCAATTCCCTTTGTCAATCGATATGTTACTTGCCCGAGATTCGATCGTCGGTATCCCAATACCTCGTTCAATCTCGTTACCGGCAAGTCACTTTACTCGTACCGTAATGCATGATCCCGTGACCAGACACTTGGTCACTTTGAGCTCATTATGATGATGCATTACCGAGTGGGCCCAGTGATACCTCTCCGTCATACGGAGTGACAAATCCCAATCTTGATCCATGTCAACCCAACAGACACTTTCGGAGATACCCGTAGTCTACCTTTATAGCCACCCAGTTACGTTGTGACGTTTGGTATACCCAAAGCACTCCTACGGTATCCGGGAGTTACACGATCTCATGGTCCAAGGAAAAGATACTTTGACATTGGAAAACTCTAGCAAACGAACTATACGATCTTGTGCTATGTTTAGGATTGGGTCTTGTCCATCACATCATTCTCCTAATGATGTGATCTTGTTATCAATGACATCCAATGTCCATAGTCAGGAAACCATGACTATCTATTGATCAACGAGCTAGTCAACTAGAGGCTTACTAGGGACATTATGGTGTCTGTTATTCACACATGTATTACGATTTCCGGATAACACAATTATAGCATGAATAAAGACAATTATCATGAACAAGGAAATATAATAATAATGCTTTTATTATTGCCTCTAGGGCATATTTCCAACAGTCTCCCACTTGCACTAGAGTCAATAATCTAGTTACATTGTGATGAATCGAACACCCATGGAATTCTGGTGTTGATCATGTTTTGCCCTAGGGAGAGGTTTAGTCAATGGATCTGCTACATTCAGGTCCGTATGTATTTTACAAATCTCTATGTCTCCATCTTGAACATTTTCACGAATGGAGTTGAAGCGACGCTTGATGTGCCTTGTCTTCTTGTGAAACCTGGGCTCCTTGGCAAGTGCAATAGCTCCAGTGTTGTCACAGAAGAGCTTGATCGGCCCCGACGCATTGGGTATGACTCCTAGGTCGGTGATGAACTCCTTCACCCATATTGCTTCATGTGCTGCCTCCGAGGCCGCCATGTACTCCGCTTCACATGTAGATCCCGCCACGACGCTTTGCTTGCAACTGCACCAGCTTACTGCCCCACCATTCAAAATATACACGTATCCGGTTTGTGACTTAGAGTCATCCAGATCTGTGTCGAAGCTAGCGTCGACGTAACCCTTTACGACGAGCTCTTCGTCACCTCCATAAACGAGAAACATTTCCTTAGTCCTTTTCACGTACTTCAGGATATTCTTGACCGCTGTCCAGTGCTCCTTGCCGGGATTACTTTGGTACCTTCCTACCAAACTTACGGCAAGGTTTACATCAGGTCTGGTACACAGCATGGCATACATAATAGAACCTATGGCTGATGCATAGGGGATGACGCTCATCTCTTCTATATCTTCTGCTGTGGTCGGACATTGAGCTGAGCTCAATTTCATACCTTGTAACACAGGCAAGAACCCCTTCTTGGATTGATCCATATTGAACTTCTTCAATATCTTATCAAGGTATGTGCTTTGTGAAAGACCTATGAGGCATCTCGATCTATCTCTATAGATTTTGATGCCTAATATATAAGCAGCTTCTCCAAGGTCCTTCATTGAAAAACTCTTATTCAAATAGGCCTTGATGCTGTCCAAGAGTTCTATATCACTTCCCATCAAAAGTATGTCATCTACATATAGTATGAGAAATGCTACAGAGCTCCCACTCACTTTCTTGTAAACGCAGGCTTCCCCATAAGTCTGCGTAAACCCAAACGCTTTGATCATCTCATCAAAGCGAATGTTCCAACTCCGAGATGCTTGCACCATCCCATAAATCGAGCGTTGGAGCTTGCACACTTTGTCAGCATTCTTAGGATCGACAAAACCTTCCGGCTGCATCATATACAATTCTTCCTTAAGGAAACCATTAAGGAATGCCGTTTTGATGTCCATTTGCCATATTTCATAATCGTAGAATGCGGCAATTGCTAACATGATTCGGACGGACTTCAGCTTCGCTACCGGTGAGAAAGTCTCATCGTAGTCAACCCCTTGAACTTGTCGATAACTCTTAGCGACAAGCCGAGCTTTATAGATGGTCACATTACCATCCGCGTCTGTCTTCCTCTTAAAGATCCATTTATTTTCTACGGCTTGCCGCTCAACGGGCAAATCAGTCAAAGTCCATACTTCGTTTTCATACATGGATCCTATCTCGGATTTCATGGCTTCTAGCCATTTGTCGGAATCCGGGCCCGCCATCGCTTCTTCATAGTTCGAAGGTTCACCATTGTCTAACAGCATGATTTCCAAGACAGGGTTGCCCTACCACTCTGGTGCGGAACGTGTCCTTGTGGACCTTCGAATTTCAGTAGGGGCTTGATCAGAAGTATCTTGATCATTATCATTAACTTCCTCTCTAGTCGGTGCAGGCACCTCAGGAACATTTTCTTGAGTTGCGCCATTTTCCGGTTCAAGAGGTAATACTTCATCAAGCTCTACTTTCCTCCCACTCACTTCTTTCGAGAGAAACTCTTTCTCTAGAAAGGACCCATTCTTGGCAACAAAGATCTTGCCTTCGGATCTGAGGTAGAAGGTGTACCCAATAGTTTCTTTTGGGTATCCTATGAAGATGCATTTTTCCGACTTGGGTTCGAGCTTTTCAGGTTGAAGTTTCTTGACATAAGCATCGCATCCCGAAACTTTTAGAAACGACAGCTTAGGCTTCTTCCCAAACCATAATTCATACGGTGTCGTCTCAACGGATTTCGACGGAGCCCTATTTAAAGTGAATGCAGCAGTCTCTAAAGCACAGCCCCAAAAAGATAGCGGTAAATCGGTAAGAGACATCATAGATCGCACCATATCCAACAGAGTGCGATTACGATGTTCGGACACACCGTTACGCTGAGGTGTTCCAGGCGGCGTGAGTTGTGAAACTATTCCACATTTTCTGAAGTGTGTACCAAATTCATGACTCAAGTATTCTCCTCCACGATCTGATCGTAGAAACTTGATTTTCCTGTCACGTTGATTTTCAACCTCACTCTGAAATTCCTTGAACTTTTCAAAGGTTTCAGACTTGTGTTTCATTAAGTAGATATACCCATACATACTTAAATCATCAATGAGGTGAGAACATAACGATAGCCACCGCGAGCCTCAACACTCATTGGACCGCACACATCAGTATGTATGATTTCCAATAAGTTGTTTGCTCGCTCCATTGTTCCTGAGAACGGAGTCTTGGTCATTTTTCCCATAAGGCATGGTTCGCATGTGTCAAATGATTCATAATCAAGAGACTCTAAAAGTCCATCAGCATGGAGTTTCTTCATGCGTTTGACACCTATGTGACCAAGGCGGCAGTGCCACAAGTATGTGGGACTATCATTATCAACCTTACTTCTTTTGGTACTCACATTGTGAACATGTGTAGCATCACGTTCGAGATTCATAAAGAATAAACCATTCACCATAGGAGCATGACCATAAAACATATCTCTCATATAAATAGAACGACCATTATTCTCGGATTTAAATGAGTAGCCATCTCGAATTAAACGAGATCCCGATACAATGTTCATGCTCAAAGCTGGCACTAAATAACAATTATTAAGGTTTAAAACTAATCCCGAAGGGAGATGCAGAGGCAGCGTGCCGACGGCGATCACATTGACCTTGGAACCATTCCCGACGCGCATCGTCACCTCGTCCTTTGCCAGTTTCCGCTTATTCCGCAGCCCCTACTTTGAGTTACAAATGTGAGCAACTGCACCGGTATCAAATACCCAGGAGCTACTACGGGCACTAGTAAGGTACACATCAATTACATGTATATCACATATACCTTTTGTTTTGCCGGCCTTCTTGTCCGCTAAGTACTTAGGGCAATTCCGCTTCCAGTGACCGCTTCCCTTGCAATAAAAGCACTCAGTCTCGGGCTTGGGTCCATTCTTTGGCTTCTTCCCGGCAGCTTGCTTGCCGGGCGCGGCAACCTCCTTGCCGTCCTTCTTGAAGTTCTTTTTACCCTTGCCTTTCTTGAACTTAGTGGTTTTATTGACCATCAACACTTGATGTTCCTTCTTGACTTCTACCTCTGCTGATTTCAGCATAGCAAATACTTCAGGAATGGCCTTTTCCATCCCTTGCATATTGAAGTTCATCACAAAGCTCTTGTAGCTTGGTGGAAGCGACTGGAGGATTCTTTCAATGACCGCATCATCCGGGAGATTAACTCCCAGCTGAGTCAAGCGGTTATGCAACCCAGACATAGTGAGTATGTGCTCACTGACAGAACTATTTTCCTCCATCTTACAGCTGAAGAATTTGTCGGAGACTTCATATCTCTCGACCCGGGCATGAGCTTGGAAAACCATTTTCAGCTCTTCGAACATCTCATATGCTCCATGTCTCTCAAAACGCTTTTGGAGTCCCGGCTCTAGGCTGTAAAGCATGCCGCACTGAACGAGGGAGTAGTCATCGGAACGTGCCTGCCAAGCGTTCATAACATCTTGTTCTGCAGGGAGAACAGGTGCGTCACCCAGCGGTGCTTGTAGGACATAATCTTTCTTGGCAGCTATGAGGATGATCCTCAGGTTCCGGACCCAGTCCGTATAGTTGCTGCCATCGTCTTTCAGCTTAGTTTTCTCTAGGAACGCGTTGAAGTTGAGGACTACGTTGGCCATTTGATCTACAAGACATATTGTAAAATATTTAGACTAAGTTCATGATAATTAAGTTCAACTAATCAAATTATTAATGAACTCCCACTTAGATTAGACATCCCTCTAGTCATCTAA
Organism: Triticum timopheevii; assembly: GCA_963921465.1. Lineage (NCBI taxonomy): Eukaryota > Viridiplantae > Streptophyta > Magnoliopsida > Poales > Poaceae > Triticum > Triticum timopheevii. The sequence goes on from OY997266.1 coordinate 562,714,002, forward strand.
GTATTACATGATCCGAGTTAACTAGACCGTGTCCGATCATCACGTGAGACGGACTAGTCAACATCGGTGAACATCTTAATGTCGACCGTATCTTCCATACGACTCATGCTCGACCTTTCGGTCTTCTGTGTTCCGAGGCCATGTCTGTACATGCTAGGCTCGTCAAGTCAACCTAAGTGTTTGCATGTGTAAATCTGTCTTACACCCGTTGTATGTGAACGTCTGAATAAAACACCCGATCATCACGTGGTGTTTTGAAACAGCGAACTATCGCAATAGTGCACAGTTAGGGGGAACACTTCTTGAAATTAGTATGAGGGATCATCTTATTTACTACCGTCGTTCTAAGTAAACAAGATGCAAAACATGATAAACATCACATGCAATCAAATAATAAACGTGACATGATATGGCCAATATCACATAGCTCCTTTGATCTCCATCTTGGGGCTCCATGATCATCTTGTCACCGGCTTGACACCATGATCTCCATCATCATGATCTCCATCATCGTGTCTCCATGAAGTTGCTCGCCAACTATTACTTCTACTACTATGGCTAACGCGTTTAGCAATAAAGTAAAGTAATTCACATGGCGTTTCTCAATGACACGCAGGTCATATAAAAGAATAAAGACAACTCCTATGGCTCCTGCCGGTTGTCATACTCATCGACATGCAAGTCGTGATTCCTATTACAATAGCATGAACATCTCATACATCACATATAGATCATTCATCATTCATCACAACTTTGGCCATATCATATCACAAACCACTCGCTGCAAAAACAAGTTAGACGTCCTCTAATTGTTGTTGCAAGTTTTACGTGGCTGAATTAGGGTTCTAGCAAGAACGTCTTCTTACCTACGTTAAAGCCACAACGTGATTTGTCAACTTCTATTTACCCTTCATAAGGACCCTGTTCATCAAATCCGCTCCAACTAAAGTAGGAGAGACAGACACCCGCCAACCACCTTATGCAACTAGTGCATGTTAGTCGGTGGAACCGGTCTCACGTAAGCGTACGTGTAAGGTTGGTCCGGGCCGCTTCATCCCACAATACCGCTGAAGCAAGAAAGGACTAGTAACGGCAAGAAAGTTGACAAATCTACGCCCACAACAAATTGTGTTCTACTCGCGCAAGAAGAACTACGCATAGACCTAGCTCATGATGCCACTGTTGGGGAACGTTGCAGAAAACAAAAATTTTCCTACTCGTTTCACCAAGATCCATCTAGGAGTTCATCTAGCAACGAGTCATTAGATGCATCTACATACCTTTGTAGATCGCGCACGGAAGCGTTCAAAAGAACGGTGATGATGTAGTCGTACTCGACGTGATCCAAATCACCGATGACCAAGCGCCGAACGGACGGCACCTCCGCGTTCAACACATGTACGGGACGGGATACGTCTCCTCCTTCTTGATCCAGCAAGGGGGGAGGAGAGGTTGATGAAGATCCAGCAGCACGACGGCGTGGTGGTGGATGTAGGGCGTCACAGAAGCAGGGCTTCGCCGAGACTACGAGAGAGAGATGTAACGGGGAGAGAGGGAGGCGCCAGGGGCTGGTCTGTTTCCCTCCTCTCCCCCTCACTATATATAGGGGTGCCATGGGGGGGCGCCGGCCCTAGTAGATGAGATCTACTAGGGGGGGGGGGGGGGCGGCGGCCAAGGGGAGGTTTCCCTCCCCCCCAAGGCACCTAGGGGTGCCTTCCACCACTAGGACTCCTCCTAGGTGGAAACCCTAGGCGCATGGGCCTAGAGGGGCTGGTGCCCTTGGCCCATGAAGGCCAAGGCGCACCCCCTACAGCCCATGTGCCCCCCCCCGGGACAGGTGGCCCCACCCGGTGGGCCCCCGGGACCCCTCCGGTGGTCTCGGTACAATACCGATAACCCCGAAACTTGTCCCGATGGCCGAAACAGCACTTCCTATATATAATTCTTTACCTCCGGACCATTCCGGAACTCCTCGTGACGTCCGGGATCTCATCCGGGACTCTGAACAACATTCGGGTTTCTGCATATACATATCTTCATAACCCTAGCGTCATCGAACCTTAAGTGTGTAGACCCTACGGGTTCGGGAGACAAGCAGACATGACCGAGACGACTCTCCGGTCAATAACCAATAGCGGGATCTGGATACCCATGTTGGCTCCCACATGCTCCACGATGATCTCATCGGATGAACCACGATGTCGAGGATTCAATCAACCCCGTACTCAATTCCCTTTGTCAATCGATATGTTACTTGCCCGAGATTCGATCGTCGGTATCCCAATACCTCGTTCAATCTCGTTACCGGCAAGTCACTTTACTCGTACCGTAATGCATGATCCCGTGACCAGACACTTGGTCACTTTGAGCTCATTATGATGATGCATTACCGAGTGGGCCCAGTGATACCTCTCCGTCATACGGAGTGACAAATCCCAATCTTGATCCATGTCAACCCAACAGACACTTTCGGAGATACCCGTAGTCTACCTTTATAGCCACCCAGTTACGTTGTGACGTTTGGTATAACCAAAGCACTCCTACGGTATCCAGGAGTTACACGATCTCATGGTCTAAGGAAAAGATACTTTGACATTGGAAAACTCTAGCAAACGAACTATACGATCTTGTGCTATGTTTAGGATTGGGTCTTGTCCATCACATCATTCTCCTAATGATGTGATCTTGTTATCAATGACATCCAATGTCCATAGTCAGGAAACCATGACTATCTATTGATCAACGAGCTAGTCAACTAGAGGCTTACTAGGGACATGTTGGTGTCTGTTATTCACACATGTATTACGATTTCCGGATAACACAATTATAGCATGAATAAAGACAATTATCATGAACAAGGAAATATAATAATAATGCTTTTATTATTGCCTCTAGGGCATATTTCCAACAGTTCAACATACATGGGGTAGCACCGGCTAGCATGGGGGGCAGGGTTGATCATGCAGCCACAACCTTGGCTGCGGTTTATGCACGTTGCGTCTTTGTCCAACTTGATTTTCCATACATTGCCCACAACACACTATGTTTCTCTAAACCGCGTGGTATTTGTCATGGAAATATATGTCATGCACAGTCATTTCAAATACCATGGCATATTTTAAGCACAACTAACATGGCAATTACAGTTCAAACAACATGGCAGATCAAGCATAATTAACATGGCAGATATAGTACAACTAACATGGCAGATCCAGTACAACTAACATGGCAGCTCCAGTACAACTAGCATGGCATATTTAGTACAAAGTAACATGGCATATTTTTAGTATAAAATAGCATGGCATATTTTTAGTACACATAACATGGTAGATTTAATACACATAACATGGCAGATTTAATACACATAACATGGCAGATTAAGCACCCATAACATGGCAACTGCATTTCTGCAGTCAATGAATTTGTTCCTTTCCTTTTCTGATGTTCCTCAGTAGTTATTCTCCCAATTTTAAAAACAAAAAATCTCATCGTATAGGGTACAAAACAAAATGTCCACAAGGACCATGCCGCAATGCCCCAATTTCTGCTCATGGATTGTCCGCCGCTTTCTTCGTTTTCTTGTGTTTTGCTTGAATCTCCAATCCTAACTTGTACCTTATCTCTCTTGGGCGACCCTTTATGATGGAACGGGGTGGGTTCCTGACCTGCGTTTGTGTGCTTGCTGTTCCAGATCCTATGTCCGAGTTTTCAGACGATGGCCCCGTCGATGAAGGCACACTTGATGTGCGGGGGAACCGGTGTAAGGCTTCCTCAGCTTTCCTCTTCTTGATCTCATCAAGCTCTCTTTTCAGCGCCTTCCTGTGTTTTTCTGCGACTCTTGCTGTCTCATCACTTTTGCACGCTTCAACAATTAGCTCAGCATAGTTCTTTGTCAGCACTACGTGCCTCACGGCTTCCATGGTTGACTCAGGTCTCTCGTCATGCACAGCCAGAACCGCGTGTGTTGTCTGCGGTGCCAACGCGTCGTCAGCGTCCCAAGTCCATCGTCGCCTTATGAAATGGCGGGGCATCCGTTTCACAGCATTCATGTCCATCACTTTTAGTATGTGACAACACACAATGCCGTCCCGTTCGAACTTGCAGCATTGGCAGTAGTACTCGCCTTCGCCTATCGAGGCTTTCACGAAGTAGTTCCTTCCTTTGTCTGGATCTTCAGGTTCTGAATCCGACATGCCCAAAATAGAACACACCTTGAACGTATGTTCGTCCACCTGGAAAGCCGTGAACATGCTGGCACGCTTTATTTCTTCCTGGAATCTGCAAGTTTTGTGTGCTTTATGTTAATCTATCGTGCGATCCTTTTTTTTGTAGCACGTTATGCTATCATGGGAATAGAAATAGATTTTTGTTTTTGAATATGGCAATCATAGTATACTGAACATGGCAAACATAGCACACTGAACATGGCAACTGCAGTACACCAGACATGGCAACTGCAGTACACCAGACATGGCAACTGTAGTACACTGAACATGGCAACTGCAGTTCAGTAGACATGGCAACTGTATTACATTTTCAACTAGCCATCGTCGTTTCCACACCAATGTTTTCCCCAATGGAAGCACATTGCATCAAACATGGGCACCTACATTTCAGTAAACATGGGAATTGCATTTTCAACAAACATGGCAGTTGCATTTTATTAAACATGGCAATTTGTATATTCAGCATATGTGTTGACAGTATGACATTTTTTCAGTTGACATTGACATTTGCATACCAACATGCCCCAATGGAAGTACAGTTCATTAAACATGGCACCGACACTTCATTGAACATGTAAAAATGTATCCGAGTAAGCATTGTAAACAGAAATTTCATCAAAACATGGCAACTACAGCTGAGTAAGCATGGAAAACAGTATTGCATTAAACATGGCAACTGCATATCATGGAAACTGCATTTGCACACTATATGGCAGCTACTGCCCTAGTGTTTTTTGCGCAAATAAGACCGTAATGCAACTGACTTACTTGTTAAAGATCTTGTTTGTGTATATCTTGCTCATTTGCCTCTCCATTGGTAAGTACGTTAGCAATTTCGGCTGCTTTAGCGCGGTGGTAGCTTCTTGCTGCAGCTCAGATCCCAGAATTTTTTGTTGCAGAGCTGTGTACTGCTTGGCAAACTGTAGCAATGAGTTGCCAGGGCTCACGTATCGCTTCAACACAGCATTGAACCCCTCGCTGCGTTGCGTAGTCTGTAGAAAAGGGAAGAAGCACTGCATGAAGTAGGCGGGCACCCAGTACATTCGCTTCTCCCACAGACTAGCAAGCGTCTCATTGTCTTGGACTTGATGCGTTTCAACCATGGCCATCCAGCTCCTTTCAAACTCCTCGACCGTCAAGCTGTGGTCCACGCATAGCTCGAATGCCTTGTGCAGCTTTGGACGGTCAGCAAAGAACGGTCCTAGGGTCTCCTCAGCCTTCTTTATTATGTGCCACCTGCAGTGCCTATGCACTGCCAACGGAAAGACCCCCTCTATGCCTGCATGCATGCTAAAATCCTAGTCTGTTATTATGTTCATCGGAGCAAGTCCATCCATGCACTCCAAGAAGGTCTTGAACAACCAGACGTACCCATCCGTGTCTTCGTTCCGAACGAGCCCGCAGCCGAACTGCAACGACTGATTGTGGTTATTTATTCCTATGAACGGAGCGCATGGCATCTTGTACATATTGGTGAGGTACGTCGCGTCGAACGAAATGCAATCTCGGAAATGTTTGTAGGCTCTCCTTGCAGCACCATCCACCCAATACATGTTCCTGACACGGTCCTCATCGTCCAACCTTATCCTGTAGAAGAAATCTGGATCTTCCTTTGCTTTCTCATCGAAGTAGGCAATTGTAGCCTCTATGTCAGCCAGCCTGCTCTCTCTACGGTACTTGGCCTGTAGGTTTGTGACGTCAGCCGGTATGTAGGGCATGCTACTCAGCTTCCCCTTTTTGCTGTGGATGAGTGATAGTATCTGGACCATTCTTGATGGACCGACGTTACAGTCATGTAGCAGCTTTACGAATTGTCTTTCGACTGGGGTGAATCCTCTGTGGGCGGTCAGAAATTTGACCAGGTCGAACTTCTTTATGAGACCGTGGTTGTGCTCGTCAAAATATTCAGTGACCACATAGTGTGTTCCATATACGTTTAGCTTACACCGGACAGGGCATCCCGTCTTGAGAATGATTCCTCTTTTTCGTTCCGGAACGACAGGCGCAACACCTTTCACCTTCTTGTTCCTCCGTGCCTTGTGGCACCTCATCTCACCTCTGCTGTACCCATTAGTTTTCTTAATTTTTCTATGGTACTCGGTGTTGACCGCAAATCCATGGAACTTTGCATATGTCTGGTAGTATTCCTTTGCTTCCTTGAACGATTCAAATCTCTGCCCAATGTACGGTGGCTGAGGTACCACGATCTCTGATTGCCCACCATCTTCGTCATCTTCTGCCTCGTCGTCACTTTCATCATTCAGTTCAGTATCGGCGGCAGTTCCTTCTACTTGAGTGTTGTCAGTGATTGTGTTCAAAGGGGTGCTTGTCTGTATTGCTGGAATGATTGCCATTCCCGACTGTGACTCGAAATTGTCTGCGGCACGAGTGTCTGCTGGCTGGTGGAACGCGTCTTTCGTGCGCTCAGAGCTCCCCACAGTAGATGTCCCTGCGCTGTTGTTAACTGTAGTTGTAGGCCCTGCGATAGGGAAAAGAGATACGAGATTTAAGTTTTATGTTTGAATAACACGTGTATCGCAACGGATCACACCATCTACGAGTGATTTTGCACGACATCATTTTTCAAACAGCAAGCCGCGAGTCTGTGCGTGGGCATGCACGACAGCTATAGCTGTCCAGTGATGGCAGCTATTGTTTCAACAAACATGGCAACTAGTTTGTTTTTGCATGTAAATAACTTCAAATATCAAAGGTACTGTTGTTTTCCTGGTTCAGATTTTTTTCCCCTTACCTTGGTGTGTTGCATTCGACCTTCCCGTGTTGCCTGGGACACCAAAATGACTCCCCCCACCTGCAATTTGTGAAGGTTGCCACGAGATGTTTGCCGGGGTACCACCAGCGTAATAACCTGTGTACATAGCAGTGGTTGGTCAAATTCATGGCAACTGTATTTTGTGCTAGCACGGTAACTGCAGTTGCCCCTGATGTGGCAACTGCAGTTTTATTGGCAAGGCAAATGTATTTGCATCGGCATGGCAACCGCAGTTGTTCCTCCATGGCAGCTGCAGTGCCATGACATGGCAAATGTAGTTGCACTGGCATGGCAACTGCAGTTGTTCTCCCCTGGCAACTACATTTGTCCATGGATGGCAACAACAGATGTGCAGGGATGTCAAATGTAGTTTTCTAATACATGGCAACTGCAGATGACCAGTCATGGCAATTGCAGTTGCCACCTATGCTCCTTCTGCTAATTGATCATCCGCAACTTCACCTTATTTTATGGACTGACCTGTGTATGACGTCGATGACAGGTACATTGGCGGTGCCTGATGCGACGCGCTGCACGAAGGCTCTGCATTTTCACACCGCGGTAAGTCGTGAGTCCTTTTGCCAGTTTTTTTGCATGTTCATTTTTCATGCCCACAGTAGTATGCGCTCTTTTTTGTCGTTTTTACATTACCTTGATTGTCCATACAAGCTAGTTGAAGTTGGCTGCCCGTACATTTGTCAGTGTTAGCGCCTTGCGAGTGAACTTGCCACGGGGCCTCCCTAATTGTGTTTTGGTCATAAGAACCTGCTAAAAAATGACAATGTACGACATAAGTAGAATGTCATCTTCATCGTCGCGAAGATGGCAACTGTTCTCTTCTTTTTGATAGCATGCATCATACCTACGCCTGCATACTGTTCCAGTAGTGGCAGTAACGACCCTGAAGAGATGAGCTGACTGTACTCTGTTGCATCCCAAGGGGCTGTTTCTAGCCTTTGAGAACCCCAGTCACCAGCGCCACCTTCGTGATTCATTCTTTCCGTGTCTCCCTTCTTTTCCAATGTGTTCTCAATCTCTGCATGAACAAGAAGGCATCAACAATCCACAAGAATAGCATTCTTCTACTGCTTGCACACAGAAGATATGGATGGCAATCGACGGGTCATAATAGGTGGCAGCTACTGACAACGAAAAGTGGCAACTGTCGTTATACACAAGTGGCAATTAATTTCTTCCAGCCCTCTTCATTCCAAAATTTTGCCCCTACCGTCCTTTTTCGTACCCAACTACTTGCGTCAATTAAACTAGGAAATTAAGTCAATTTCAAACGTTAGTACATGGCAGATCTGGTGTACTCTGCCTGGCTATTACGACTACACACTGAACCATGTAGTGTTCTACCCCTATAGCATAGATCCAGCACAAGATCGGGAGATTTTCAGCTTTTAAGGATGAGAAGGTTCAGATCGGGAGATTTTCACCTGGGTTTTAGATGATCGTCTTCGGAGGGCTTGGTTGGAGTTTGGGGCTGGGGGTGGGGAGGGTTGGGGTGTGGTTTTGAGGTGGGAGTGCCTTATGGATCTGCTCTGTTTGCCATGGCAACCAGAGATGGCCGGCGACGGAGGTCGGGGTTCGAGAGGTGGGGGACGATGGCGGCAGACGAGGAAGGGGCTGGATCGGAGACCGGGAACTGGTTGGTCGTGCGGGCAGCGGGTCGGCTTGCCCGGACGGGGCAGTGCGGGCGGGGTTGGCACGGAACGGACGTGCGGGCCGCGCGTTTGTGCGCGCGGACGTGGTTGTGCGGGCCCGTTCCCGTCCATGCCACACGAGGCGTGCGGGCGGGTTTCCATCGACGCCACACGTGTGGCAGTTATTCGGACCTTTTTTTTTTACAAGGGAAGACATTTTGCGAGAGGAGATGACAGAACTTTTGTTTCGAGAGGGAGCTTGGTTCTTGCCTTTTAAGAAGACACCAAAAAGGAATTTTATATCCGATGATATAATAGTAATAATCATAAAGAAAACAGTGTTTTTGCGTGTAATAGCTCAGTTTGTTTTCTGGTTTACCGCGTTGCGATTATTCAAGCAGGCACGCTGTTAGAAAACAATTTCTTTCTCGCCCATGGACAGGCACAGCGCCTCACCATTGATCCCGCAACAAACGAACTAAACGGTTGTGGTTAGCAAGACGCCTTCCAAAATTTGGCAGCACACTTCGGATTACCAAAATCTGTTCTTTTGCGTGCCGATTTACCCAAATCTTGTAACGCAAACTGACACCTATCTGAAATCACATAGGCACTAGGGTCGAAGCCAGGATTTGGACACAGGGGACCCTGAAGCCAGAAATACTTCATGCCTCACAAATTAGTGAAATATATACTCTCTCCGTCCCATAATATAAAAACTTTTTTGACACTACACCGTTCAAAAAAAATTGTTAGACCGTTCAAAAAAAAAGTTATATTATGGGACGGATATCGCCCACATTTGTCTTTGCCTGGACTTATCCCACATTTGTCTTTGGCTGGACACACACAAAATATTTGCAGCCGGGGCGTGTCTAGCTATAGCTAATACTGCTGAACAATTTGCACATATGTTGCCGCAGATGAAATTGATAATCAAACCATTCCAAAATATGCCATGAAGTACTTCGCTACAAAACATTCTCCTCATCCTTTTCTGCCACTGTAGGATGAACACATCTCCTCATACTTGTTTACAGCAAATTCGTCTAGGATAATATGACCCACAGTTTTGTTGCTCATCATTCTACGTTACAATGTTTATAACAGCTTGTATAGTCGACCGACCATATGGCCCAGATCCTTGCACAATGACATTCTTAATAACAGTGCATCTGGACAGCGACACTGTGTAGCATCGATGAAGTACAGCTGAAGGACACAGCTGAAGAAGGATTGAGACATACACGCTGAATGTTTCAAATATGTCCAGATAGATCTTCCTGCTACAACAAAGCACTCTTGTTTGCAGGTGATCATGCACATCCTCGAGCTGAAACCATGTCATGTGACAGTGATCAAAAGTCCTGCAAGAACCTATTTCCGATGCTTTCTTCTTGCTTCAGTTCTTGGCCTCTTTTCCTCTTCCCGTTCTCTATCATGCGTTCTGCAGTTTAAAGGTTTGTTAGAGAAACAAAACTTATATTTAAAAAAGGTTTATACCAAAAAACACGGCTCAAGCAGATGCTTCATTACAGAACTGGAAAGAAAAAACCATCCTAGTAATCATCTTTCTACAGATTTATTTATATATACCTCTGCTACATATTTAAGGTAACTAGGTAAGACATTAAGCCTACTCATAACGATGCGATTACTCTCTTTTCTATATGTAACTCAGAAATTCATTAAAATCTCAAGCTCGTATTAAAGCCAACACAAGGATTAACACAATTCTAAATACATAAATCAGAATTCATGCAGAATCAGGCTGTTAAAATATGCTTCAAGACAACAAAGTGATGCAAGAGTATGTTGCATTTTACATGTGTATACGCTTTCAGTGCTCACTTCCTTTAGGACACTCTTGCACACACGGAAAAAAAAAGAGTAATACCAATTTTGCATACACATTGATCTTGGTTTTGGTAGCTAGGATTTAACAGTGTCACCCGCTAAATAGGTGATAAATATCATAATTCTCAACACATTACTCCGCTGAACTGTTTGTGTCATGTAGCTATTTGTACAGTCTAATAAAATGACAGTTTTTAGTTGCATGTTTCTCTATAATTCATTATTGCACACGAGTATTTATACTTTTCAATTGTTGAACCACCTTCGAGGCAGCTTTCGCAATATCGCTAGCTTAAGTGGTTAGTTGCCAGCCACACCATACCTTGAGTGCATGACACCATCTTATCTACAATTTAGGAAGGTGAATTGGTGGATTTTCAACATTCTCTACCTGCATAACGACTAGTAACCTGGGAATACAATCATTATTTATTTGACTAAATATTTCTTCAATTTAGGAAGAGGCGGGTCAGGTGCATGGTCAAGGAAAAAACTGGGCTACAATTTGCACGAGATATTGATCGTTCCCATAAAAAAGATCGTGCGTTTCACATGACAGCTAAGGTATAAAGAACACAGCAACGTGAAAAATGTTATAAATTGTAGGAAAGCGTGCATGCTTAGTTCAATGAGATCCTCATTTCCAAACTTACTGGTCAGTCTCTCTACGACTTGTCTTGCTTGTTGAATCCTTGGCATGCATCCTAGGGAGGTCATCAGCATGTGACGCCCGATGCTGTGAAATAGCACCCTTTCTTTCTCTCTCTCGTATTTCAAATTGTGAGTTACCAGCTCCAAGGCTCGGAGGCTGTGGAGCAGAAGGTGCATATTCCCCAGCTTCTAAAGCAGACTGATCTCTCTTAATTTTTCGCCGTTTGGATGCACTATTAGGGTCACTATCTTCCTTCATAGTATTACCTTTGTCCCTATCCATGTCATCTACCTATACAAATAACATAGCATTAGAGATCAAGCAAGAATGTTCGGTTACACAATGCAAGATCCCAAGAGGAGTGATTGCATGCCAAGTCTGAGCACAAGAAACAAATGACTTTTAGCTTAACTAGTTAGCAAAAATTGATCAAAATCACAGAAGAGTATTAGAGAGTGAAGACATATATCGATATAACTGAACTAGTGAGCAAAACTTGATCACAAATCACAGAAGAGTATTAGGGACTGAAGACATATATCGATATAACTGAACTAGTGAGCAAAAATTGATCACAAATCACAGAAGAGTATTAGGGAGTGAAGGCATATTTACCCTGCTTGATGAAACATCCCTATCTTCACGCTTTCTATCCCGGAGATCTTCCTCTCTTCTGTGCTTCCCATCATCCTGCGACAGCGGAGCATTCTCCTCCATGTGCCACCTTTCTTTCTCATCATGCCTGGGAGACAACCGCTGAGTATGTCTGGTGCTTCCACCCCTTCGGTCACCATCTTCATCTCTTCGGTTAGCAGCGACTGATTGGGGTACAAAACTAGTTGGAAGAGGTGGAGGTGGTGGCAAGCTTTGCCCTCGGAACCGTTCATCAGAAGTATGTGCCCGGTCTATGGAGGGTTCAGCATGCTTAATTTTGCTTCTCTCCTTATTCCTGTCTTCTCTTCCTTTTTCAGGAACCCTGTCCGTCCCTCTGTCTTGCATCCTTTCAATAGAATGTTCTCTCCTTTCCAATGATCTGTCTGTTGGTTTCTCAACCACGTCTTCTCCACGTCGCCTCTCAGTCCGATCTGTTTTTTCTCTATGATCTCTGTCGTATTTCTCATCAAACTTCTCTTTTAATTTCTCTGTCCGAATTAGGTTTTGTTCCTCATTATTACCTCTCTCATGATCCACAGAATGGAATTTATCTACTGATCGCAAGTCCATTCTTTTCTCTTTGTCCGTATGATGTTCTGTTAAGTCATCATCCCGGCCTTCAATTTCTCCTTTCCTTCGTTTACCTGTTCTCTCTTGTTCTTCAACGGGAACAGATTTTCTTTGCCGTTTCACGGTAGAATCAACCAACTCAATAGATTCACCTTCACCGGTGGGAATAGCTGTTGCATCATTATGTGCAGCCAACACCGTTGACCTTTGGGAGGATGCTGATACCTTCCGTGGTGCTGGATGTACATTACCGTTGGTGCCACCCAACGAACTAGTGGGATTAGTATCCAGCCCACCATCAGCTGGCTGAGACAATACTTCTCTGTCAGCAGGAATAGTAGAGACTTCTTGATTAAGAACCCTGCTGGTAATTTTCCCAGGTTTTGCATCTTCCTTCACCAAATCATGCTTAGATACCTTTGCAGCATTGTGTGCATCACGCTTTTGTGGTGCTCTTGTCTGTTGTCATAAAAACTATTAGAAACAATGCAAAGTTGCAGACTATCCAGCACAAAATTGCTTACTGGTCACTGCTATGCTCCATGAAATAATGAAGGACTATAAACTGAAGACGTGGATTATGTGCTAACAAGAAACACCTGAATCCGTTGTTTTGAAAGAAAGAAAGAAAGAAGAAAAAGAAAAGAGGCGGTTTACAATTTTTAAAAATCCTAAAAATTTACGTGGAAATACTTTTATCTACTTGCAGATATTTGTGAAGTACATTTATTTGTCGTCTGGAGAAAAAGACAAGGATGAGGACTAAAATAGACATTATTTTTGAACCAAAATGCTAATTTTTGCACAAAGATGTATAGATGCACATACTATTGCCATATGCACCCTTTTAAGAAAAAAGATTAAAACTGTTGTCACTTTCCACATAAACTGAGAGGTACCTCAGATTCTGCAGCAGGCTTCAAAACTTTAACTCCCTCATCAGACAAAAGTTTTGGAGGTTCATCTGCACCGCATGCAGGTCCTGAAACTTTTCCTTGTGCAGAGGACGATTGCATTTGACTATCCGATCCATTTGCAGTCGAAGCATTCTTCTTATTATATTGAGCATCAGGCTTCATTGCATTTTCTGACCTTTCATGCCTACCTTCTGTAGATTTTGCACGAAGGCTGCGATCTTTTGCCGTTGAGGGATCTGCAGACTGATTTCCTGTATGAGATCCAAAAGGAACAGTTACGCTCCAGCTAATCATAGTGGTCCGACAAAAAATAAAGCCTTCTGTATCTTCCATTTACCAGGAATAGGTTTTGCAGGCACTGGCTTCAGATCAAGGTGACCCATACCAAACTCTTCTTCAGATAGCCATGAACTCTGCATAATAATTGGGCATTCGACACATACATCTCATAACATACACAGGTGGCTGTCTCCTGATAGGGAGAAAAAAGGCACCAGTCAAGATGTAACACTTACCTTGCGAGCTGCCAGAGCAGCAGCTACACCAGTGGCCAGTACTTTCAGATCTTCCCTCTCATCCCCCTTTAGCTTCGCAACCTGGTAAACATATTTGTGAGTAATAGCCCAACAGCATATCACAAATGGTGACTACTGATGTACTTACCCTTTTCTCAATGTTGATACCGCTTTTTCGAATCACAGGAAAAATACTAGTCATCTTTGTGAGCACAATAAGGGCATTTCTAATTTCCATGTATTCTTTTGATTCCATACATTGATTAAGCACCTTGGTAATTCTTGTACTCCACTTATAATGGACCTTTGAAAAGCACAGAAAAAAGATGTTACAAAGCACATGTGAAGAATATAGCAGGACAACATAAATTTTTGGATACTAGACATTCACATGTCTTTTTTGTTAATTCAGGCGACATGAACAAAATCTACGAAAAATGCGGCACATGACAATAATATATACTATAGAGTCCATGAAACCATGCTAAATTTATGCCTGTTCAAGAAACAGAAATTTCACCAACAAAAATGGGCAGATGCGTATCAATGGAAAGTATGCGGTGGATCATTTTGTACAGACACATTTAAACATTATGGGAAACTTGCAGGATTAACATTTTATTCTCTTTAAATAAAAAAGCCAGCAACACAATTCCCAAACTGAACTCTGACATGTTTGGCATGATAAATAACAGATGGGGCCTACTTACTAAGAATGAGCTTTCCTTCGCAAAAATGTGGCAAGATAACTCATTCTTAGCAAGCAGAGTACAAAGATTTTATGTCTTATGTTCCTCTCTGTGCGGAATTAAGGTGAAGTATCTGTAACCTGGAACTAGAACATAACTTCAAGGAGTGTGTAAAGCATACTTTAACGAACTGAGCATAAGGTACACGTTGACTGTTTGGAAATCTGAAGTATAAAGCGAATCCTGGCTTATTTCCACATTCACGCTCATATATTGCTTCATCACTCTGCAGAAAGTTGTATATGCAAACTCATAAGCACTAAAAAATGTAATAACCATCAGGAAAGCTGTTGTGAAAAGTGTATAGCACATGAATCAAGAAGCTACCTTCCAATAGTAGGCCATCTTCAGTGTCTCATGAAGAAACCGTCCAAGCCTACCAGCTTCATATTCTGTACAACAACAGATCATTGGCTGTAGTGTCTTGCAGATGAAAACATCTATATGATTCACCGTGTTAAAAAATGGAGTCCCAAGTGAATGCATCGTCTGGACAAATGTAGCACAATACACAGCATCCTGCATGCTAAAAACGCAACGTGGATAAATACAACGCTGGAGAAATTCCATGTTGATCTTCAGTGCGTCCGGACCGGAACTCAGCCACTTATCCTTTTCACGGGCTAGCCTTTGGAGAACTGATGCAACGTGTTGTTGATGCTTGTCAGATTCGTTGTTCAATTTGTCAACTAAATCTTGGATTCTCTCCTTGTCCTTCTTACGTCGTGATATTGCAATACTAGAGTTATCTGAGTTATCTTCGAGTTGTTTGAGATTGTCATGCAACTTCTTGATTTCTGCATCATAGCGATCTTTTGGGAAATGGAGATCATAGAGTGTTAAACCCCAGAAAGTAGCATACAATTCAGGTGAAAGACCGTTCCAGGCTTTTGTTGGCAAAATTGTTCGGATTGTGTTAAGAAGATGTGACCACCTGTAAAAAAAAAGAAGACAATTGCTAATGAATCAAACCTAAAATACCATGGAGATGTCAATGAAGTTCCAGTATCATTTAGAAACAGAAAATTTGAACCACAGTTAACCTCAACGACGCTTAAACAGTTAGATTATAAATTTCTGAAAGCAACGATGATGAGGACACACCTTTGCCTCTATCAAACCATTATCAAAGGGATAATAGCTGCTAGCTACCATACCAGCTTCCAAGGACAAGATCTTTGCTAATCTTTTAGTGACAAACAAGGAGGGGATCAAATTCTCATTGTTGTCATCAGATGATTGACGGTGCAAATTTTCTGCGAACTTTCCTTCCTCTGTAATTTACTTTTCAATTTATTTTAACATGAACCAAAAGATGAAAGTGGAATGACTAAGACGTGATAATCCCGAGGCAGATTTCAAGCTCTCAGAAACATTTGTATCTTTTTTTTAAGAACAAAAAACAAAAGGTGTGTTTTGAGGTTCCGACAAAAATCGAAAAGAAATCAGACTACGTCACATGCAAAAATGCCTGTTTGTGGTCTGCACAAAAAAGATGAGGATGGGGACTAAACTAGCAATTATTTGTAAACCCCTTTTTGTTGCAATGAGAGGGCAGGCCTGGCGCAGTGGTGAAGTCCTCCCCACTTGTGCCAAGAGGTCCTGGGTTCGAACCAGCCTCTCTGCATTGCACTTTGCAGGGGTAAGACTAGGTTCCTATAATCCCTCCCCAGACCCCACCTTGTGTGGGAGCTTCTATGCACTGGGTCTGTCCTTTCTTTCCCTTTTTGTTGCAATGAACAACGCGTATTTTTGCACGAAAATTTGCAAGTCTGTATTACCATATTTACATTTGATATATTTTTTTAGAATGGTTTGCAATGTGGATTTCGTTACAGTTGTAGTTGAGCCCACGAGCCCAGGCTCAACTACAAGTTGCTGCTGATGACCCATACCACTGAATGGTTGATTGAGAGAATCATGGCAAATGTTCATAGAAGACTTACATGATTAACTTCTGGGATGAATCACCATGCAAGATCATATCATCACATGATACAGACTCCCCTTCTTCATTGCCATCCAGAGGCCAACAGGCTTCACCACTACTAGCGCTTTTGAAAAGCCTCATTACAGGGCGGTATATAAGAAAAGCAACCTAGAATCAAGTTAAATTACTAAGATGTTAACTCACTGGGGCGTGATTATACAATGAAAAAACCACTCACACATTAAAAATAGTGTGCAAGGTACGAGTGTATTACGTCTGGCTCGATATGATATTTATAGACCAGATCTTCCAACGGAGGTACAAGTTGAACATAGGTTGATGGAGTTACAGCACTTGAAAGAAACTCGGCATACTGAAGTAGTATTCCATGACATCTATCAAACTGCTCACTAACCATCTTGATATATGTGGCATCTGCATTTATTATAATCCTGAGAATAATGCCAAAATTATCAACTTTAAAAGACCAGTTCAAATGTAAAAAACTGAATATGACAGGCTTCTAAGCTAAAACATGACCCCCACAATGCAGATAATAAAGCTTTGGCTAATGGTCCTGAATATTTGCTTTGACATAATCTAAATAAATAAATGCATAATTCCAGAAATATAGTCAAGAATTTCAATCATTAGGATGCATCTATACTAACCGTCAGTATGCATCTATATTACAAATATCATATTACATAACTACAGCAAGACTGAAGTCCACTTAGCAGAGGGAGCAGACCAAAATTAGGGCCGGGGGGGGGGGGGGGGGGGGGGGGGCAGAGGATTTTGCAAGTTCAGACAAAACCTTACTTAGATCTGTGCTGGGCAATAAGCAGTAGAAGAGGAATTGCAAGTTTAGGTTCATCTTTTGGCAGCAGAGAATCCCGCAACTTGTTAATAGACTTATTCAGGACCTGCAAAAAATGATTTGGTAAAACTGTTTTTTGACCTTATCAGGTAATAAAGAAAGGAGCCTTGGTTCCTGATAAAACCTTATAGTTCCGTGTTGAGCCAAACAGTGAAGATTGAAGCCGCAGCGTTTCGCTCCCTGCCATACCATCAACCTGTTCATCAGTCATGTTCTCAGTGTACTGAACATTTGCCATTTGCTGAATGAGTTCCTGCATGTTACATCATTTTAAACTTCAGATTCATACGATAACAAGGCAGCAAGAAAGTTTCGACATAGCCAACAAACCTCAAGTACAACAAGCTCAGTGCCCAATCCTTTCTTCAGTTGATTAACTATGTATTGGAAAAGGCATTTTAGCTCCATGGAAAAATGCTTCTTGCATCTGTTAAAATTTCTTGGTTCAGAATAAGAGCATATAAAGATTAAAGATAGTAACAATACTGATAAGGGAAACACAAGCACCCGAGATATTAGAAAGACATACAACACTAGTACAGATATTGCTTGCTTTTCTCAAAGCATAAAGATTAAAGACTTATTCTGACTTGGACGCAGTAATTATTCTATCCATAACAAACAATAACAAGAATTTGGAGTCTTGGCAAATCGGTGATATCTTCGTTGTACAAAACTTATACAGACATGATGTTAGAATGAGCGAACAAATGGGGAGAGGGCAACTCAAGATTCTGGACAAGAAAACAGCCAAAGATCCTAGCTGTAAAGCGAAAGGTAAACCTCTAAATATTTAGGTTATAGATCAATTACCTTATGTTGCATTAGCATACTAATATCATTGGCATGCATATTCAACATAATGTATAGTATGCTTAGCTTACTACGTGCGAATACGAATAGAGAAGAATCTTTGTGATATTTATTAAAAGTGCATCCTATGCAGGTATTCATTTCAGTTAGTTTGCTGCTAACCACTACGATGGAGAAAAAATATCAACGATACAGATTTTGAGTGGCAGGAGAACATTGTTTGAGCCACATGATAAAAGCACTTACATGTGCCCAATAAGCAATCACTAAATATTGCTGGATCATCAGGTTTAACTAAAAATTGATCAGTACATCACATCATGTGTTGTGCAAATAATGTAATCACAGACAGGAGTCAAAACTACATACAAGTGTCCCCAGAATGATGCAAGACATTGAAGCCAATCTGACAGGTTAAGACCGTCATCTTTTACTCTCTCACGACCACCTTGGGCCAACCGTTCTATTACAATATATTGCAAGATATCATACTCCAGCTGTAAAAGAAGCATACTTAGACAACACTGTAAATTCAACTTATAAAAAGAATTCAAAGGCAAGCAAAACAACTACAGCCGACACCAAAAAGGTAAAAGAAGCATACTTAGACAACACTGTAAATTCAACTTATAAAAACAATTCAAAGACACAAGCAAAACAATTACAGCCGACACTAAAAAGGGTATGGGCATCTGTATAAAACATGCATCACATACACATCTAATACCTGAGTCAAGTATTTAAAAGCATCCACAACTGGATTTATCATGTCCCTGTATGCTTCGACCTGAAAGTTGTGAATGTATTGTAGAGGTAAATAATTGAAACAAGTCAACAAAGGATTGCAATTATAAAGGTGAACTTCCAGAATCAATGAATTATCATATTTAACCCAATAAAAATAATATGTTCAGATATCATTTGGCCAGACTCCCTCTGTTGCTTCATCAAGTGCTGTGTAGCCCTAAGGAGCATGCTCCCTCTCCACGTGTACACATTCCATTATTACTAATATATAGAGCAGTAGGACTTAGGAAGCTCTGCTGCCTTTTGGTCCCCCAAAATTTTTTGTCAGCACCATTATGATTAATTTACAAAGTTAACAGTAATGAGAATATGAGATTAGCATTCCCCTTAACACTGATCAGTTCCAATTTGACTACTCTCAAATGGTTTTCACTTTCAGTAAGATTTCGATGAAATTCACTGAATTTCATTAATTTCAGCAGTCACTGAAATATTTACCTTTCGGCCAAAATATTTCAGTGATTTCAGTAGTACACATGATATCAAATATTTTTCAAAAATAATTTAAAAAAATTCAAATATTTTAAATGAATTCAAGTGAATATTTCGGCCTTTTGGCCGAAATGCAAAACGAAATCACTGAATTTTGGTGATTTCGGTTGGTGCTGAAATTTTTCTGAAACTGAAAGTGAAAACCTCTATGTCCATTAACTACAACTTGATCCTTGAAGGAATAACACCAGAGGATGTAGCAACAGCAGACCAGCATTCAAGGGTCTGCTGCCAGTTTAGTTGATAAGAACACCATGGATCATACCCAATGGCAGATCTAGTGCACAAAGAGCTGATGTAGCCAGGGAAAACTAGAATAGCATGCACTCGGTAAGTTCAGCATCTAGGATAAAAACATATAATGGATTCGGACACTGCCAGGTTGGCATGAAGACATTCCACTGGTTCCAGAGAAGATAAAAGAGCCAAATACAGTCCGAATGGAGCTGTCAGCAGATGTAACAATAGTTGGTCATCTCCAACATAAGAGAACTAAAACAGAACAAGGGGAATAAGTTATTCGCAGAAAGAGCTTGCCAAAAAAACATTAATTACAGAAGGCCACAAATACGAAGCTGCTAGTCCAAATGGAAGTAGGGCTGCATGTTTCACAATGACTGCAGTATCTATTATTGTTTGAATAAATTGTATGCGCACAGTTGGTTCAAAATACCTGTTGGACAATTGTCCGAAGTACAGTCATCGGATTTGCATGAGCAAGTTTAGCCACCATGCGGCCAAGCTGCTTCAGATTTTCCTTGGCCAGCCGTTTTAAGAGCCTTCTGGTATCCAGCTAATTGAGAAATTAAGCATGCTGGTGAATCTAAAGCTCAAGCTAAAATGATAGGTGAAAGAAAGAAAACTCAGGCATGGAATAAGCAGACAACCTTTGCTGTTTGCCTTGCAGCAAGGACAACTGGGTTTTGTTCAGCATCCTTCTCCCACTCACCATACAAACGATAGCGTACCTAAACATGAACAGTACCAAAAACTGCTTAAAAAGGTAGTGCAATATAACAAGCAACATTCATGAAGCATGGCAAACCTCATAAGGAAGAAGGGAAAGAACTCCCCATATCTCCATATCAACAGCAGGATTGGCAGGTATAAGTTGCAGTGAAGGAAGCAAGCATGACCCAAGTGCTTCTTCGATGTGAGATTCTGGAGACATTACACCTGTTGTATGGGCTGATTCTTTCGACGAGGCATGGTACGCCTTTAGCACTCTGCAAACCTGACAATGAACACAACAAATGCACCATGCGCCATTAAATAAACAATATCCAACAATTTTTGCCACTAGATGCTCCAGGAGGAACTGCATAATTGCAAGCAAAGGTGTTCATAGTCATAGGACCTTTCCAAATGCTTTGAAACAAATGCAGTAAAACTTTTCTTGCCATATGAAAAAAGGTATACTGTGGTAACAAGCACACTAAGTATGAATGGAACAGGTGCTGTGTACACCCATCCCTGGAACAAGTCATATCAAGTAGGGCAGCAGGACATCAAACAGACCAAATAAGAGAAGAATTCAACACTAAAAGATCTAATGGTACCTTCTGAAATAATTGTGTGTCACGATGAAGGTATGGTCCACAGACAGCAAGCATTTGGAAAAACACTTTCGGCGGATGAACCAAATAACTTGGTGAAGAGACAGATGATGCATCTATCATGTGAGTGTCGATCTTACGGAAGATTTTATGATGCGTTTGACAATATGCACTGTAGGCTGAAGAAATGGTCTTCTCAATAATTCTGCACAAATGAAAGTAGAATTGAACAACATAAATCAGGGAACTCAACCATTGGATTACAAGAGACATACTCGGGCACGACATAATATGTCATATTTCGTAGAAGTACAGATAATATCATAATAGTGAACATCTGTTGAGGCTGCTGATAGAATATGCAGAGGAAGTAGACAAACCTAAATAAACCATGACAAATTTCAATGTGCTCAACAGGATTTAGCTGTGCAAGACGTTCAAATAGTAGCTGCGCATGGTCCCTGGCAAATAACAGCAGAGATCGATCAGTGAAATAATAACATGTCAAAGAAGACAGATGTGTTTACTGCAGGAGTGAAACTGTACCAAGTGACTATAACAATGACTCGTTATTAAAAGAAACTTTGCAGTATTATAATAGAACATCCAAGATCAATGGCACGCAAGGTATACCAATCATGAACTGAGAGGAAACCAAGAAGAAGCCCAAGCTTCTGGTTCTTTTCTATCTCAGGGGCTCGCTCCTCAACTATATCATTTTCCATCTCCAATGCTGTGTATAAATCGATCGTTATTTCTTGCTTCTCGTCGTCCATAAGATCCTTTCCAGTAGCAGCAAGATTTATTTTGCCTATTTTAGTAGCCTGTGATCAAGACAGAGATGAGTAAACTCCAAGTTGAATCCGATGTGTGAATAATTATTGAAGTATACTGAAGATCAATGGAGACATAGCATAAATGCAAGACAAGATCTGCAGGCACAGTTCGAAATATTTCCAGTAACTTAAAACACAGTTATACCATCCTACAACCAGTGGTGCGGCTGTATTACTGTGTCTCTACTGTTGACAGAGAGGTTCATAAACCTAGAGGTAACTGTAAATATGACACTCCTTCAAAGCCTAAACTACAAGATGACAATCAAAAGAATTACATTTTTGCCACTCTAGTTCCAATTTCTATATGTATAATACTATATGGTGTACCAATTTTCAATCAGACCAGAGCATCAATCCTAACCACTGGGCCCCTAAATCTAACAGTTGAGAGCAGTAGCGGATTCACAGTGAACAGTAGCCAAGAGCTGCCTCTGCCATGTTCTGGAACCATCCACCACCTTCACAGAAAAAAAGGGCATGCCTCCTGGCCAAGTTGGAGCTTGAGGGGAGGAATGACCCACCATTAGCTGCAATCAAACTGATAGGAGACACAACTATCCAAAGCCACACCGTCGCTGCACTACCATGTTGAGTAAGCAAAATTCAAGATGGGAGGCAATAGTAGTGATACTTTGTCCGAGTGAAGTGGGGAGAGGGAGCGTCATTTCCAACGCCCTGCAAAGAGATGGAGGAGACCCCAACAACAGAGATAAGATGTTGAAGGCAGCCACTAATAATGAAAATGAAAGTGCAGCGAGCCATTGGGTGAGATACACGTGATGCTCTGGAGCTTGCAATCACTGCACAGTACTGCTATAGAGATTTGGGATGAGATCAATGGCAACAAACAAGAGGATGAGACCACCCGCTTCATGGCCGTCATGGCTCCGTTAAACCGTCAGCTACTGGGCCTGCGGGGCTTCTTCAAGTTCAGCCGCAAGGATAGCAAGGGTGCTGGCATTGATGGCAAGCAGGATAGGGCAGGGATAAAGCCAGTGGTTGAATTAGATCTGAATCTCCATCATTAGGTGCTTACATCAGACATTGACTGTGAGTTTAATCTGTGCTGTACTTCAAATACATGGGGATGCTCACGATGGAGCACAATTAGGACAAAGATGGAAGCACTGCTGAGGATTCAGCCAGTGGACATCCTGTTGACTGTCCACTGCCGAGGGCTATACTCCCACTGCTCAGGGCCGGCACCAAGTACAAAGCCAAGGACATCGACCAGAGGACGACACTGGAGTAGTCCAGCGGTAAAGTCAGGGAATTTGTTGCCAGCTTCACTGTGGCAAAGAAGGACAGATCATTCATGAGAAGATGACACATTGGTGGAGCAGAGAATACAGATTCAGGGGCGGAAGAGGAGTTTAGTCAGTACATATTGGCAAAGTCACGCTGGCAAAATAATCACGTCATGACTGACATGTCAGTTTTGCCATCAAACGAGGGGTTTGGGAGTTGCATGAATAATTAGCGTGATATGGTTTCATGAAAAAATATCTTAAGTGTGGCAACTGACTATTATTCCTCATGAAGTTGTGGTTCCAATAAGAATTATCATGGTATTTGCTTAAACAGAACTTTACACGGCATTGTTTCCTTTTTCAAATGGTAGTCTTCTGTTACATCTAAGAGTCAAAGCATAAAATATAAGGTTATTGAAAATCTGTGGTGGTATTTTTATTATTTGGGTGCATTGCAGCAACATGCATATAATTCTCATTTATAACCCTACGAAATACAGCAAAACCATTTTTAGAACAGAATGAATTCAACTGGAAAACTACATACTAACCTCATCAATTTTCCTTGAAACAAAGGAGCCAAAATGCTCAAATGCCTCATCATCATTTGGAAGTAAATGAGCATAGCTGAAACAGAAGGCATGAATATTAAATATGATCCAGCAGCAACACTAATTCATATTGACACAGCATAAAGGAGTCTGAAAATAAAAGCAAACAAGGACTTGAGACTACAGTTATGGTTAGTTGGCTAGTGAAATAATTAATAATATTCATACCAAATAGGATTATTTTTTCTCGGTATTCCAGTACCTTCTGAGGAAAATGACCTAACAATTCAGTACTGCTTGTAAAAGTCATCACATAGTTACAAGAAACGGCCATCAAAATAAGAGCAGAAATTGAAGAGGGCATCGACAAAGGAATGTGATGTTAAAAGTACCGATTTTACATGTATGTAAACCTTACAAAAAGTTTTTTGACTGCAGATCATTTTTAAGAACAAAATATTTTGGAAATATTTTGGAGGAGGATGTCCGAAATAACAGTTGAGTTCAAGAAGTGTAGAGAAACACAAGGACAACTAGAAAACTTACAGGTTATCAAGGTCAATAAGACCAGATTTGACCAACAGGGCTGCTATTCGGAAAAGACCAGATGGAACAGGGATGTTTACATCCAATTGTTGATAGTATTGGAATTTGAACCCCAAAATTTTAGCAGCATGGGACTGTAACAAATAGAAGTCATAAGATGGGCTGAATCAAAGTACTACGTGCAGTATGGTAATAAACTTTACAGGCAGTGGTATCTTATTCAAAACTAATGAATACCTTTGGAAAAAGAGTTATAAGCTGATAAAAGATACTGTTATCTGGATAGAGTTCAAAACATTCCAACACCTAGCAGGCAAACAAGGGAGAAAGTAATTACATTGTAGCAATGACATAGTTTTACAACATTAGATGGTAATACCGGGATAAAAAACGAAAACTCACAATGTCAAATACACGATTTGGGTCCAGGTCAAAATGTCCAATCAATGACTGTCACAAGAACATTATGTCATTACACAATACTGTTTACATGCTCAAATCATAACATAGGAGTAAGAAAGAAAATTCCAACACCCAACCTTTATAATGCTGATAGTAGCTGAAGAAGCATTTTGGCAAACCAAATCTGAACCGACTTGACAAAGTAGGGTTACCTGAATTCCAGACAAACAAAGGCAACTTGGTTAAAAATTACACCAAGCTACAGTAAACCATTTTAGACGCATCATTTGGAAACTACTGAAATCCCACACGATTGCAATTTACTCTCAAATAATTTCAAACTGGAAGTATAAGAAGTTAGAACACATGTGTGGATATATACCTCTGCAATCACAATTACAATTGTTTGTAGAAGTATCTAGATTATAGAGTTTACCTTCTAGATTTGTTAGAACACATGTTAAAAAGAGGAAGGCAAAATTGGCTGCAGGAAACTGCACTTCATTGACATTACCTGATTATGTCACAGCCCAGACACATAGACACATCATAAAGTTGTGTCCATTTGCTAGTAGACACCAAAGTGTGTAATAGCAAACGAGCATGGTTATTCAGTAATTCTATAGTTTTCAGGCAGCAAAAAGTGTCCAGCAAATGACTAAAACTTCATAGTGTGTTTGGGTAATAACATGGGTTTGTGGTGTCTGGGCAGATGCTAAGCAAGACAAGTGTTCCATAGCATCTTTCAATAATACTTTGAGAATTTGGCTTCCACTATTTTGCAGTCCAAGTGTCCAACTCTGTAATTTTAGGATCAATAATAAATCGAAGTCTGGAATTAGTTGATTGTTTTACAGACTCCCCTTGAACTATAGATATCCAGTTAGTAATAAAGATCAAATAATTTTGCAGTAATTTAGAGCAGTACTGCTCAACAAAGCATCAGTGAAGGAAGTAGAAGCACATAAAGATATGTTATGCTACTCAATCCATATAGCACAAAGAAATAATGATGATTACTCAAAATTTTCTTAAAAGTATGAATGGACCAATGTACAACTATAACAAGAACTTTGGTGGAAGTTTCACAGGCAGATATACGTACCAACTTGGCGTAGCCCTCACTTTCTTCTCTGAGCAGGTTGAATTTAGTTTGCTGATAAAGAAGCCGCGTGTTGACTCTGACCTGTTGCCAATTATTACAAGCAGCCGTTAAAAAATGATGCAATAAACAGGTAAAAAGGAAAATGTGCCAAATAAGAAGGATGTTGCACAGAAACCATGTTTAAAAGATATATGCACTAATATGACATGGCATATTGTATAATTCATGTGAGCACACACAAAATATGAGGAATCAATGATCATAACATGATATCCTAAGTCCTAACAATATGCATGGTATTAGTATGTGACACATACCTCCTTGGCTTTTAAATCCTGGCCCTTTGACTTACTCTGTTCAACCTCCCATAGGAATTCTTCCTTCAAATGTGCACATACAGGAAACAGAGACGACATGGTGTCAGCTGCCTTGAATCATGAAAGGCGGTTTCAACAAAGATGTGACGCCCTAGTATGACGAACAAATACTCACTTCACATCGCTCTTGAAGAAGCCTAGGCGCAATCAATGAAGACTCCACAAATGATTTAGTCTGCAGCCAAGAGAAGTATTTTAAGGAAATTAGTGAGGACTAAATCCTCCACCATAAAAAGGGTAGGAGCCAAGAAGATAGATAGGCTATTTGCATACTAAAATTATGAATAGGTGTTTAAGTGTCAAAAAGATGTTTTACCATTTTGACAAGACGGTTGCGATATTCACCAGAAATTGTAATCTGCACATAACTTCAGGTCAGATCGACTAATAATACAGCATTCAATGATTACAAGGAAATGACAGCACAAGCAACGGACTGGTAAATCTAAGTTACATGATTCAAATAAATGCATCTTGGACTTGGGCATCAACCATGGATCAAAAGCAGAACGATAGGTGGGAAATAAAAGGTTATTGGTTGAAGTCCTATGATAATGAGTAAGCAAGACACACAGGTGTCAAGATATTTTCGTTTTTCCGGGATGGGAAGTGGCAAGAGATTGAACGAAGGATAGCATTTACAGTTCTATCGACCCTGGTTGTTGAAAAACAACAATAACACCGTAGCAGCATCTAGGTCAAGGCTGTCATGGCATCCCAGCGAGAGTCGCAGCAATAACCGGGCTTCAGGATGACATTGCCAACATGGTGTGCGCCATGTCAATACTCAGGAGATAATACATATTGGCCAAATTGGCAATTATAACTCATATAACATGGAGAATGCCCATGGGTGCAATTCCAATGGCAGGGGAGTTTCAGACGGTAATTACAACTTTTCTACAGCCAAAAAGACCATCTATGTCTTGATTTGTGAGCCATCTGCCACTTCCTGACCTAATTTAATCCTCCACAGCCCTTTCCTCACTACAGCTGCCACACAGCCTGTCTGGTCTAACCACAGCAGCAGAGTACACAGACTGCCCTTTTCCCTCTACTGCTACACTCATCCTCACCTTATAAACCCAGTTCACCACAACAGTTGAGTAAATGGGAAAACGAAAGCTATGACAGAAGCCAGGAGGTGGAGGTCTGGAGGATCACCGTTTCCTAGCCCAAGTTGGGGGAAAAACCCAGTTCACCACAACAGTCGATTAAATTGGAAAACGGAAGCCATGACAGAAGCCAGGAGGTGGAGGATCACCGTTTCCTAGCCCAAGTTGGGGACCCCTCTCGATCCTCAAGCCCAACGCCACCAGATCTGCCCGTCCCACTAGATTCGTTGGCCAAACCCGAAATCTCTGGGTGACACTCCCTGTCACCTGTGTCCGTGATCAAGTGACAAGTTGACAACTTGGTAACTCCTAGACAACAATGCTCTTGGTAACTGTTTTGTGGTATAGATCCAGAACAGTTCCATTTTAGACCGGTTTCACTGAACAGGAGAACTAAAGCCATGCAGGGTAGACCTTTGAATTGGTTCACCAGAAACTGGAAAGGAACATCACGAGCTTTTGTGCAATAACCACCTCGCTTATCTGTAAGATTGTTTTGCACTTCACTGCAGAGAGATATGCTGATAGCTACAACTAATATCCATGTTCATGTGCATAAGCATTAATCACGTCGCTTATTTGTAAGATTGTTTTGTACTTCACTGCAGAGAGATATGCTGATAGCTACAACTAAAATCCATGTTCATGTGCATAAGCATGCAAAATCTAAACACTCCCGCACTACAATTCGAATAACAATAAATAGGTTTGTGCTTTCGGCCATTATAAGGTTTGCTACCCAAAGCTAGTAGTTTCATGTTCATCAGTAAAAGCATGATTTAAACCTTCTTTTCTGCTACAGCTTCAGCAGGGTACTTTTTCCAAACAATGCCTTTAGAACTTGTCCAGAGCTACCACACGCTATCACTTCCAGTGAGATAATTTTTCATCACTGAAACATCTTGCAATTCAACCAGGTCGTCACTTCAGCTGGCACAACAAGTAACACAGACTTACAAACTGCCCTCTCCAGTCAATTACCAATTCAGCTAAGCATTGCAAACAGTGTTTCTGCCTACGACCACCCAATAGCGAATTGACTAATCAAACACATTCCATCGAGCCACTCGAAACTAACTAAGCACCACACAGCAGCAAAGGAAAAATGGGTGGAGACTGGAGAATACTCACATCCTGCCCTAGGTGGGCGACGATGTCGGCGAGCACCGAGCCGGAGTCCTCCTGCCACGCCTCCTCCGCGAACACCACCGAATCCAGCGCCGCCCGGCACTTGTGCGGCGGCAGGTCCCCGAGCACCTGTGCAACCCGACCAACGCAATCAGCGCTAAGACGACAGGGACAGAGCCAGCGAGCTGAGTACGGGAGCTCACCGTCGCCCAGCACAGCTCGTAGAGGAAGCGCGGCATGGGGACCGGATCGGGGAGGCGGAAGGCGGCGGCGGACTGGCCCTTCCATTCGCGGAGGCACTCCTCGGTGACGTACTTGTAGTCCGGAGCCTGGAGCGGAGGCGACATGGCAGCGGGCGCAGTGTTGGGTTTTGGGGGGACTAGGGTTTCATGGGAGGTGGCGAGGCCTGAGGAAGGAGGAGGCGGTGGCGGCGGTGCTACACGGGGATGAGAGACGGCGAGGGAGGCGGAGGGGGAGGGGTGTGCGAATGCGATACGCTGCGTGGTTGGGGCGTTCGGTTTATCCGGTTTATTACTGATCGTTTTTTCTCGGTTTTGCCTGCGCGGTTCGGTTTTCCTTGGTTTCTGCCTCATCGGGTTTCGAATATAGCAGACGAATTATTTTGGAGTATAATGCATTCTTTTGTTTTGAGAGAGAGGAAGAGTAAATTGCATTCTGAATCCTCCAACTTGCAGTTGTGTACCAGAAAGTATTACAATACAGCCATGTCCAACCAAACTCCCCACAACTAACCCAAACGAGCTCGGGCTTTCCGACAGTTTCATATCCAGCCTATATGTGAGGCGGATATATGGAGGCCCGGACGCGCCCGGACACCGCCGCCACGTCGGACCGGCCCGCTATGGCTGTTTTTGAAAACTAACATGTTTTTTATAGCAAATTCGGAAACTATAGCACCTAATGCCAAAAAAAAATTAAAACTATGACCCCATCGGCCTCGTGTGGGCTGAAGAGGGTGTTTTCGGTCGACGGTTGAAAAGGACTCTTCGGTCACGTATTGGCCAAAGAGATACGTAGTTGGGCCGAAAAGGCCTCTTTGGTAACAGTAGGCCGAGAAGTCCCTGGGGCTCACCTTTTCGCGTGAACGGGAGGCCAAAGCTGCATGGCTGCGCTCTTCGGCTTATGTTAGGCCAAAATGTTTTTTTTTATTTTGACTTATGAATATGATCAGGAGACATATATTGTTTTGTGTATGTGAGAGACATATTACTACTAATCTACATTGTTATTCGAGTTACATTTCCAAAGAGACTGCCACCGATAATTAAGATACAAGTACATTTGAATTAAACGGTAGGGATGAACTTAAAAAATACATCTTACATACTACACGAAGGTATCATCGTCATCCTTCGACGATGCAGCACTATTGCCCTTCCACGATGCGGTACTCTTGCCTTCCGTCAATTCACCACTCTTGCCCTTCGAGGATGCGGTATTCTTGCCCTTCGACGGTGCGGTACTCTTGGCCTTGGTGCTCGGCATGAAGATATCGTCTTCGTCTTCGCTGTCGGCAATCCATAAATATGTATGCTCCGTTGCAGTCTTTATGAAGTTTTCACTCTTCGTCTGCACTACCTTCTTCCACCTTCCATGTAACCTAGGAAGTTCTTTACGTACATCCTCATAGGTCCTTTTAGGCCACCCAGCCTTACGTAATGCGTGAGCCAACTCATTTAGTATGGTGTCACTACCGATGAGTTTGTCCCATGGAACTATCTTATTGTCCATCCTGAAATCGGTGGCTAGTCGGCGCCTAAGAAGACATTTGCTCATCCCAGGGTGAAAACTACAATCAAAAGGATAATCAGACAACTCGACTACACTAAACTTGGCTGCTTATCCACCTTCGTGTGAAGGGGGGTTTATAGGTAGAGAGGAGAAAATGGCGGGAAAGAACGACTGCGGTATGGAGGGAAAGGGTTGGTTGGAACTTATGGCGGGAAACGGGTGGCAGGAGCATATGGAGGGAAAGAGTTGGGGGGAAATATTGAGGGAAAGGGTTGCGCGAAAATATATCTTTTCAATGTCTAAGATGGGCAATGGTTGCACAGCATTCATAAGTCAAAATTGAAAAAAAAACATTTCGGCCTAACATAAGCCGAAGAGCGCAGTCATGCAGCTTCTGCCTCCCGTTCACGCGAAAAGGTGGGCCCCAGGGACTTTTCGGCCTATTGCTGACCAAAGGGTACTTTTCGGCCTACTGCTGGACAAAAAGGCCTTTTCGGCCCAGCTACGGATCTCTTCGGCCAATGCATGATCGAAGAGTCCTTTCAGCCAACCGCCGACCGAAAGGACCCTCTTCGGCCCACATGAGGTTGACGGGGTCATAGTTTTGCTTTTTTGCATTGGGTGCTATAGTTTCCAAATTTGCTACAAAAATGTGATAGTTCTGAAAAAAAAGCCCACACCATCCCCACCGTCGTCCCCACAAAACCCCATCTGGAACGAACCCACCCCACTCCGCTCTCAGTCCTCTCGCCTTCTTCGCTCTCCTCCGTCTACTCCCCTTCCACCCAATCTCCCATCCGTCCCCTTCACCATTGTCGGCTCGGGCGAGATTGATCGGGTGGTGCTGGCCGCCATCGACTCATCGAGATCATCTGACCTCGACGAGAAGGAGCTTGCGCTCCGCAATGCGCTCTGGCTCTCGCGAATGGACTGGGGTGGGGGCTCCTCCTCAACGACATCCTCGACGCCCTTGGGTGGGTAGCTCGTCCTCAGTGGCAGCCCAACGCCGCCTTGCGCGCTCTTTGCCATCCATGTGGGAGGTAGCAGCACGAAGTGTGGCGCCCGACACCGCCAACACTACCCCTTCTAGGACCCGCTGGGTGCTGGTGCTCGTACCCCGGCCCGTCGGCGCAGTAGCGATAGACGAAGACGGTGGGCCACGTCTACCATCGGGCGATGAAGGCAGCAGCGCAGGGTGGATCGAGGCACGGATGCGGGTCATCCAGATCTACACGGAGCCGCCCGCCGAGGATGACGATGAGGCGCTCCACCCATGGTGACATCCAGGGTGATATTCGTAGCCTCCGTAAATAAGACATTGCCAGCCATCGAGTAGGCCAGGGCAGCCCAGGTGCTATCTTGGCAAACCAAATCCAGTGCGCGTGGAGGGCCTGGCTAAATTTGATGGGGAACGAAGCATGAAAAACAAAAAAAATTCCTACGAACACCCAAGATCTATCTAGGAGAAGCATAGCAACGAGAGGGGAGAGTGTGTCTATGTACCCTCGTAGACCAAAAGCAAAAGCGTATATAACGCGGTTGATGTAGTCATACTTTTCGCGATCCGATCACGATCCAACCGATCTAGTGCCAAATTGACGGCACCTCCGAGTTTAGCGCACGTGCGGTTCGATGACGTCTCCTCCTCCTTGATCTAGCAAGAGAAGGCGGAGAAGTAGATGGGATCACAATCAGCACGACAACGTGGTGGTGATGGTGGTGGTGGAGCGCCAACAGCGCTTCGCTAAGCATCGTCGGGACGAGGCGGTGGTGTAATGGGAGAAAGAGGGGGGCCACGGGGTTGTTGTGTTTTGTGCGCCCCCTCCCCTCTATCTATATACATGGAGGGACTAGGAGTCCAGCCCTCTCCTACTAGGGTCGGCGGCCAAGGGAGAGGAGTTGGACTCCAAGTCCAAGTCCAATCCTACCCCTACTTGGTTTCTCCTTCCATCTTTTCCTTAGCCGCATAGGACTTTTGGGGCTTGGTGCGTCTGGCCCAATAAGCCCAGGGTGTCTCCCCTCAGCCCATGTTGGCCCTTGGGATGTGTTGGAACCCTTGATGGACTTTTGGACTCCTCCAAAAGTTTTCGGAACCTTTGTAGGATCGAAAGTATGTCTAGAGGGGGGGGGGGTAATTAGACTACTAGACCAAATAAGAAACTTTCCTTTTCCCAATTTAGTTGTTGGCAAATTTTAGCAATTAATACAAGTCAAGCAATCAACCTACACATGCAATTCTAAGAGTATAGCAGCGGAATGTAAAACATTGCATATGAAGGTAAAGGGAAGGGATTGGAGAAGGCAAACGCAATGGAGACATGGAGATTTTTGGTGTGGTTCCGATAGGTGGTTCTATGGTACGTCCACGTTGATGGAGACTTCAAACCACGAAGGGTAATGGTTGCGCGAGTCCACGGAGGGCTCCACCCATGAAGGGTCCACGAAGAAGCAACCTTGTCTATCCCAGCATGGTCATTGCCCATGAAGGACTTGCCTCACTCGGGTAGATCTTCACGAAGTAGGCAATCTCCTTGCCCTTACAAACTTCTTGGTTCAATTCCACATCATGACGGAGGCTCCCAAGCGACACCTAACCAATCTAGGAGACACCACTCTCCAAAAGGTAATGGACGGTGTGTTGATGATGAACTCCTTGCTCTTGTGCTTCAAATGATAGTCTCCCCAACACTCAACTCTTTTTCAAAAATTTTGATATGGTGGAAGAAGAATTGGAGTGGAAAGCAACTTAGGGAAGGCTAGAAATCAAGGTTCAAATGGT
This sequence comes from Triticum timopheevii, assembly GCA_963921465.1. NCBI lineage: Eukaryota > Viridiplantae > Streptophyta > Magnoliopsida > Poales > Poaceae > Triticum > Triticum timopheevii. The sequence goes on from OY997266.1 coordinate 562,746,886, forward strand.
AGGAATGGAATCTCTTGATCTCAACACATGAGTAGGTGGTTCTCTCTCAGAAAATGAATGGTGGAAGTGTAGGCACGTTCTCATGGCTCTCCTCAATGAGGAAGAAGGGGTGGAGGGGTATATATATAGCCTCCACGCAAAATCCAACCGTTACACACTTTTGAATAATATCGGTGGGACCGATTAGTTAAACTTGATGGCACCGATTTAAAAATATGGACATTAGGAATCTCGGTGGGACCGACTGGAACAACTTGAGGGCTTAGGGCAAACCGCGTCTCGATGGCGCTGATTGAACTATCTCAGTGGGACCAAAATAATTACAAAAGGAACCAAAGAGTTGGTCAAGCCATCTCGGTGAGACCGATTGGAAGTTTCGGTGAGACCAAAATAATTGCAACAAGAAACAGAGAGTTGGCAAGGCCATCTCAGTGGGACCTAGATTCATATCCGTCGGACTGATTTGTTAGGGTTTAGGCAGTGGCTATGTCAAATGAACTCGGCGGCTCCGGGTAGGAAATATCAGTGGGGTCGAGTTTGGAAATTAGGGTTTGGACATATTTGTGGAGAAAGTGGTGAGGGTTTTGGAGCAATATCACTAAGCACTTGAGCAACCAGATCATTAAGAAACACCTCATCCCCTTTTAATAGTATTGGCTTTCCTATGAACTCAATGTGATCTTGGATCACTAAAATAGAAATGAAGAGTCTTGAGCTTTTGCCAATCCTTGTACTTATCATTCTGAGGGGTCCACTTCTCTAGTCCATGCCAGGCCAACCACTGAACATCCTGAAATATTCACCTTGAGTGGATATTAGTTCAGTGAGATATATGTTGTTATGAATTACCAAAACCACCCGGGGATTAGTTGCACTTTCAGTCTCCCCCTTTTTTGGTAATTGGTGACAACATATAGATTAAAGCTTCGACAAATGATTTAAGTGAATGAAATACACCTTCACTTTGAGAAGTATGTGATAAGCAAGAGCTCTCCCTAAATTTGTGCATTATTAAAAATTTGCATTTGAATGCAAATGCATAATCGATTAGGATCATGGGTCACTCTTCCATGTCACATACATCTTGGTGGAGCGCACAAAATGTATAAGTGAATAACATGTATGCATCACCAAAAAATAAGTGAATGATCATACATAAAGGTGATAGGAATAAGCATTAAGCACACATTAAAGCATAGTATGATCAATCACACAACCAAACATAGTATCTCACGAGCATCAAACCAAACAAGTAGCATAGATCAAATGAACATAGTAGCAAAGAACTCAATAAAACCAAAGAGCAAAAGCGAGACACACACACGCGCACACACTCTCTCTCTCTCTCTCTCTCAGCCTAATGACTATACGATTTCTCCCCCTTTGGCAACAAGCTACCAAAAAGCTCGAAAAGGTAGAGCTATCACTACAAAAAAAAAGACAAATCCGTGACATTTTGGCCCGAACGAAAAGTTTTCCTGTCATGTTTATGACACTCCTATGACGATAATTGTGACAAAACCACGTATCATCATAGATGTGGTGGGCTCCTACTTCTATGACAAAAATCATGACAAAAAATGGGTTTTTTGTCCTGGGCGGGCCGAGGACGCACCTGCATGACATTCTTTGGGCCGTCCATGACGGAAAAAATCATGGTAGAAGCGAGGGCGAGGAAAATTTCGAGGAGTTCCCGGTTACGGTGGGTGGTCGGGGCTGAGCGATGCATAGAGGTTTGCGTGTTTCTCTCGTACACGTACGCCTACATGTGCGAGGCATTGGTCGCTAATTGAACCTCGAGCGAGGCGTTCGCTTACTGAACCCGATCGAGCGATTGCACTAGCTATGTTACTGAACCCGAGCGATCGATCCCTTGGCTGTTAACTGAACCCAAGCGATTGCTTCGCTACTGCTGCTAACTGAAGCCGATTAAACCTACCTCTTGATGAACAGTGGCCGTTGTTGGGGGTTGGATGAGCAGTTCCAGGTGGGGGTTGGATGAACAGGACCCAGTGGTAGTAGGTCATTGCCGCTGGATGAACAGGACCTCAAGGAGGTCGCCACCCCCGAGCCGGTTGGGGGTGGATGAACATGACCCTATTGAGGGCTGGTTGAACAGTAGCCGATGGAGGCTGGATGAACAATAGCCGTGGATGAACAATAGCAAGTGGAGGCAGGAGGAAGACGCGATGGATGAACTATAACAGGTGGAGGCTGGAGGAAGTTGTTGATGGATGAACAATAGCCCGTATAGGCTGGAGCGAGGCAGTAGACGGTGGATGAACAGTAGCCCGTGGAGTCTCGTTTTGTGGTATGCCACACCCCTCCCAATGAACAGGACCTGTTTCGACCGTAGATGCTCCAACACAAGTCCATTTCCTCTGTTTTGCGGTACGCCACACCCCTCCCAATAAACAGGATCCCGTTTCGACCGTAGCTGGTCGAACAGAAGATCGTTTCCTCCGTTCTGTGGTACACTAGGCCCCGTTTCGGTTGTTCTGTCCAATCTAGCTGGCTCCCGTTGAACAGGACACATTCTGACCAGTCTGTTGCCTCCCGATGAATAGTACATTGTTTCTCCATTCTGACCTAGCCAGTTGGCTGCCGATGAATAGGATGCTGTTGCTACCATCCGCTGCCTCTCCATGTACACGGGCCCTGGTCGTACATATGCGCGAGTAGGTGTTCGAGACCCCGCCCATATGTATGTATGTACGTGGCCGTATTTTTTGGCATGTGGCTGTATGTATGTGTAAACAATTTAGAAGGGAATGCCTGAACTGCTACATCGGGGGCTCTACTACTACATGTGCCGCTGCTTGCTCGGTCACGGTTCATCATTACAGAGGGACCGATCGACCAGTATGTACATACACGTCCGCGACCAGACAAACAACACTATGTACGCTTCGACCGGGTGGGTCCCAGCTATCAGGGAGGATAAGCACGCACTTCCTTCCGTGCGAAGATATAAATGGTGGGTCTGAGCTGTCAAGGGGAGGATTCATTTTTTGCTCGTAATATGGACGCACTTCCTTGCGTGCGAAGATGTAGCTGGTGGGTCCCAGTTGTCAAGGGGGAAACATTTTTTCGCAAAATAGAGAGGCCCTTCTGGTGGGTCCCACTGTCAGGTGGAGGAATAATTATTTTGCGTGTAACAAGGAGGCACTTCCTTGCTGCGGCCATGGACCTAGTTATCAGCCTCTTCATGTACGGTCCTCTTCTGATGGAAGTTGTTCCTTAACCATGTTGACCACGCCGCACCGAGAGCACCAAGGCGGTGGACGATAGCGAGTCCTAGGAAGGGAATGACCCTAAGCTGGGGAAGACTCCATATTTGTTTCCCACGCAGAGGGGAGTACGAGGGTTTACTGGTTTGGCTACAGTGTGAGGCTGCTGTCGCCGGAGAATAACAGGAGGTCTAGGTGAGTACAGGGATGGCCAGGCCAACGATGGGAGTAGGGTGGGGCGGTGAGGCCTGCGCGACAGCACAACTGGCTACGGGAGGTAGGAGCACGCGACACGGCCGGCGCTGGTTTGGGCGGCTGGAGCAAGAAGACCAGAGGTTGAAGCACGACGACCGTTGGATGGACATACATCGTATGGTCACCACAGCTAGAATCATTTATATTGACTAAGTTGACAAAGCCCTGCGTCCGCGTCAACTTAGTAGGCCCAAGAGTCAGCCTCCAAATATGGTGGGTCCAGCTAGCAGGGGGAGTATTCATTTTTTTGTGCGTAATAAGGAGGTACTTCCTTGCGTGTGAAGATATAACTGGTGGGCCCGAGATGTCAGTGGGAGGAACATTTTTTTCACGAAATACACAGGCCCTTCCGGTGGGTCCCCGCTGTTAGGTGGATGAATCATTATTTTGCGTGTAATAAGGAGGCACTTCCTTGGGTGCGGCCGTGGACCCAACTCTCAGCCTCTCCACGTATAGTCCTCTCTCGATGGATGTAGTTCATTGACCACATTGACCACGCCGCACCAAGAGCACCAGGGCGGTGGACGACGGCGAGGCCTAGGAAGGGAACAAGCCAGGGAAGACTCGACAGTTGTTTTCCATGCGGAAGGGAGTATAAGGGTTTACTGGTTCGTCTGTTGTTGCCGGAGAATAACAACAGGTGTGGGTGAGTAGAGGGATGGCCAGGCCAACGATGGGAGTAGGGTGGGGCCGTGAGGCCTGCGTGGTAGCCAGCCGGCCATGGGAGGAGGGAGCAGGCAGTCTAGCTGGCGCTGGTTTGAGCGGCTGGATCAGGAAGAGCAGATATTGAAGAAGCACGATGGCCGTTGGATGGACATCCAACAGTCACTGCTCTCGTGTGTTGACTAAGTTGACACAGCCTTGCGTGCGTGTCAACATTTTTTAAGGAAAGCGTACGCGTCAAACTAGTAGGCCCACAAGCCAGCCTCAAATACGTGGAAAACAGCATACAACCCATCTGCCATTATTGCTAATAAATGTATAGCCCATTGGCTAATTCTTAAGGATTTGTTTGAATCCCATATTCTTTGTATTACCGTTACAACCCATATTCTGGCCACGGTTAAAAATTCAATGAATTTATCATATTTTGGTGCGATACGAACTGTTTTTAATCCTGAAATTTTGAATCACATTCAAACTAATTTAAAATAAATAAATTTATATCAATTTAAAATCCAACATAATTTTCCCCGCAAAAAAAAACAATTAAATTCGAAATCTCGAAATCTTAAAAAATGATATTTGAAACTAATTGCCGGTTTGCTGTGTTTTCAAAATTTACATCCCATTTCTTACTACTTCATTTTCTGGGCAAGTGAATACATCGCTCTCGTATTGAAAGATTTGCAACCCAGCAGGGCTGAGAAAGCAAGTAGGCCTCCATTGGGTATTTCTTAAAAAAAGTATAATTGGGTTAGCCATTTTCAAAAAGAAGAAACACAATTGGGCTCATCATGTGGTAAACATAAAATAAAACCCTGGCTAGATAGGCCACAGCACCAGCACAACCCCATTGTTACCCTGATCTGTCTCTAAAACTAGTAAATAACAACTGCTTGTTCCTAAAAAAAGAGTAAATAACAACTGCACGACCTGCTGGGTCCCTGGTGTGAGCCGCTCATTGTGTAATTCTCTCGTTTATTGACTACGTTGACAATGGCGTGGGACCCAGATGACCAACCATTAGGAGGAACATTTTTTGGGCTTGTAATAATGAGGCACTTGCTTGCATATTGCCATGACCCTGGTGGGTCCCTACTATCATCCTATCCACGTACATTCATCTCCTTATTCCTCTCGGTGGTTGACCACGTTGACAACGCTAGACAGCGGCGCATCACGCACGGGGAGGAAACCAAGGCGGAGGATGAGGCGAGGCCTCAGACGGGAACAAACAAGAGCCATGGAAGATGCGGCAGTCTAGTCATAGGCGGAGGGGAGTACGAGGGTTGACTGGTTCGGGTGTGGGTGCGTGTAGGGGAATAGAGGGATGGACTGGCCAACGTTTGAGGGTACGGTAGGGTGGCGGAGGCGCAATCAGTCGTGGGAGGCAGGACACAGGAGGAGGTGGGATCGACGGGGTGGTTTGGTTTGGGCAGCTGAAGGAAGAAGATAAGAGATAGAAGATACACGACAGATGTTGGATGTCAATCCAATGACTGGTAGGAAGATCATTTGTTGACCAGTAAATTGACACCACCTTGGATAGGCTTTTTCCTCGTGGGTCCCAAATGTCAGAATCCAAATCTATCACGGCCATGTAGCCTTTCTTATGAAAATTTACAACCCATTTGGTGTGCTAGTTCAAAATAAGTTTATGGGTGCTGGTGTGGGCTAATCACTTGGGTTCTGTAATGCATAGTGAGCTCAAGCAGCCGACGAGAGTGATGTTAGTTCCCTTGTTAGGGATTTATTACAATATTTCTCTCTTAATTAAACAAATGGCAAGCCATTTGCCTTGTTTCAAAGAAAATGTGACAGTCACAACCGTGTTGAAAAGGGCAACAAAATCTAACTCCAACTTACAAACTGTACAAAAGCACGAGGGTTAATTGTTCATCAGGTTTAGACAAAACACAGATCGAAAAGGGCAACAACATCTAACTCCAGCATTGTTTTCGGCAGTCACAATCAAATGGATTTGTCAGGTCCATAGAATGAACATCCTGGGTCGTAAAATTTACTGGATTATGACCACAAGATGTTGTAAATAGAAGCCCGACATGTGTAGAAGCCCTTTTGTCCACCTGAAACTCCTTTTTTTGCTCTTCGACATACCCATCCGTTAAAACCATGCTGCTGATAAACTGAAGCCTGATGGACAATAGTAACCTCGCATTTAGCAGGAAGAATGTGACAAATCTAGTGTTTGCATGGTTGGCTACATATCATTCCGGCGTTATTGTCTTCAATCGAAAGTCATGAGAACTGAGAAAATCCCGGTGCTTATGAATCCACCGATTGGTTATAACTTTCTTATCTCATCATGTTGCCTAAGTAGACATGAAGATTGAAAATAGTTTAGGTCTAAAAAAAGAGTGTCGAAAGAGCAACAGCTGAACGATTAATTCTAGTACACCATATGCGGGCTTCCAATGTGCGTGAAATTATCACCTTTATATACAACTTCTCCAGACATGGAAAGCATTGTAGCAAGCCAATAATCTTGTTTAGATCAAAACTATTCATATGGATATATAATATCTTGACAGAATCCAGCACCATTGATAGGCTATCCATGGACAAACTCTTCATTGAGCATAGAACATAATATTGTACTCCAAGATGATATAGAACTTATGCGCAGAAATTTAAAATGCAGCTTATGATTACAAGTGTATATGATAATATACAGTACCTGAAGAAAGCCAAACACCATCTTGAAGTGAGCACAGAGATCATGTATAACACCCAAGATCTCCAGTTTAGGCGCAGAGATGACAGTTATTTCCAACGGTGAATAACGAGAATCAAGGATCAACCTTTGAAGTGAAGGGGCATCTTCGATGATGAGCTGCCTTCCGTCAAAAGAAATTCCAATTCTTACAAGGTTAGGTGACTTTATTTGGAGACAACCGATTCTAACTGTGAAAACAAGCACCAAGCACTCCAGGGTAGGGCAACTGGAGTGGATGATGCTTCGCAATGAGGCTTCCGACATACGAACCCGCACAAGTGAAGGTTTTTTGAGAAATGGGAGTCAAAGGTTTAGTACTAGATTGTCTGGTGGGTAGCACAGTGCAAAGGTGCCGGTGTGGAGAGAGGAGGAAAACCGCGAGATGGACATCGGTGCTGAGGGCACAAGTAAATGGCGTTCGGTATATGGTATGTGATTTCTAGGGGAATAGTAGAACTCATGCAGTTATAGTTCTGTGAATACAGGGGATTTCAGCCAGGCGTCCACCATGCAGGGCATGCACAGGTAGCATGCCGGGATGCAGAGGCCTTGAACGGAGCCCTAGTGGGAGGAAATGATGGCTCCGGGGAGTTCAAAATCATTAAAGAGAGATAACTGACGACAGTCGAGATTAAGGGGCGTGGCGCGCCATAGAGGGCGCCACCGAGTTGAGAGGACTTGGGTGCGGCAGCAATCCTTGGTGGGGAGAAGCGAGATGATCTCCCCAAGGATGGCATCCGAGAGATCGCTGATGCGGTCCACCCGAGATTCTACGGGTTCCTGGGATCCGGGGGGGCTCGCCGCTTCTCCCCGCGCTGTCGGGTGCGGGATCTACAACAGGCGTCGCCGTTGGTAGGAGCCTCATCTTCTTGGCGCTGGGGTCAGCCGACTCCATTTTTCTCGAGGGCGTCATGTCGAGCTCACGGATTTGAGCAGAGTAATGAATGTCGAGCCTAGTTGTAGTGCGAGTGAAGAAGAAGGGGATCTGGGGTTTTCTGTAGTAGCGAGGAAGAAGGGGAGCTAGGGTTTTCTGTAGGAGTGAGGTGAGGAATTTGGGGGTACAAGTGGAGTGAGCTGACGTGAGTTGGATGGGAGTGAGGAGGAAGAAGAGCACCCAAGTTTTTTTGGGGGGTGGTGTGCTGGGTAGCGCCTCTCATTAAGTAAATATACGGGCTTTTGAATTGATTTTATTATTTACTAGGGTGGATGGGCTCTTTTGTCTTGGGCCTAGAGAAGCAATTACTACTAGTACAGTGGAGACACTCTACAGCTACCCAGAAAAACAATTAATACTAGTACAATGGATACACTACATCTTCTGGCTCCTCTGAAGTCATCAAAACATCTCCCGCTACTGAATGACATTTTACTTTGGTTCACCGACATGCGGGCCATGCAGCACGTGGGCCCAAATGCCATCCACCAAATTAGAAGGCGGTATGCATGCGGAGAGTCACCCCGGTCATAGCGCAGCAGTAACGAGCCATCATATCACAAAACTCCACCTCCCCGTAGGCTGGGTTTGATGGACGAAGCAACCATCATTTCACTCTTTGCTGAATCGCCTTCTCCGTCACTGTCTTCAAGAAAGCCAACACTCGCATTTGCCATTGTTCTTCTCTTCCAACAAAAGGAAGGTAAGCGGATCTGTGATGTTGGTATATTTTCTTTAAAAAAAGGAACTTTTGCAAAGCAGTAACCGGTCTTCACTCTCTTTTTTGTTTCATTGTCACTGCGATTGTGTTTTCCTTTCAGTTGTCTCCTATTCGTCAGTTTCATGATGGATCAAGGAGAACCAGGCAAATATATGCCAATGTTGGAGCAGACGCGGGAGGCTGAGCCTCATGAGACATAGAGCTCCAAGAAGATGGAGGCTGCCACCGAGCTGACCCCAGATATGCTCACGGCCACTACTGAGATGGTCAACGCCCCGTTTGAGGTTACAGACCCCGTACGTGGTGATAAATAATGCAAAATTTTATTAGCTTCAATGCCATGCTACCTTCCCTATCATGCATATTTTTGACTCTACATAGTGGTTTAAATAACTTGTGTTTTTATATTAGAAAGAAATTTAGAATTTGTTTTTGTTTCAATTAGAGCCCTGAGGCAGACAAGGATTGTGTGGTTGTACATGTCACTAGCTATGAGGCGGATGACCTGAATATACGCACTGGGAAATGATACGTCTCCAACGTATCTATAATTTTTTATTGTTCCATGCTATTATATTATCTGTTTTGGATGTTTTATATGCATTAATATGCTATTTTATATTATTTTTGGGACTAACCTATTAACCTAGCTAGAGACCAGTGCTAGTTTCTGTTTTTTCCTTGTTTTTGAGCTTCGTGGAAAAGGAATACCAAAAGGAGTCCAAATGGAATAAAACTTTCGCGATGATTTTTCTTGGACCAGAAGACACCCCAGAGACTTGGAGTTCAAGTCAGAAGAGCCACAAGGCGGCCACAAGGGGGGAGGGCGTGCCCCCTACCTTGTGGGCCCCATGTGACTCCACCGACCTACTTCTTCGTCCTATATATTCGCATATATCCCCAAACCACCAAAAGCATCAACGAAAACACTTTTCCACTGCCGCAACCTTCTGTTCCTGTGATCCCATCTAGGGGCCTTTTCCGGCACCCTGCCGGAGGGGGATTCGATCACGGAGGGCTTCTACATCAACTCTATTGCCCTTCCGATGAAGCATGAGTAGTTTACCTCAGACCTACGGGTCCATAGCTAGTAGCTAGATGGCTCCTTCTCTCTCTCTCTCTGATTCTCAATACCATGTTCTCCTCCATGTTCTTGGAGATCTATCTGATGTAATCTTCTTTTGTGGTGTGTTTGTCGAGATCCGATGAATTGTGGATTTATGATCAGCTTATCTATGAATATTATTTGAATCTTCTCTAAATTCATATATGCATGATTTGATATCTTTGTAATTCTCTTTGAACTATCGGTTTAGTTTGGCCAACTAGATTGGTTTTTCTTGCAATGGGAGAAGTGCTTAGAGGTTCAATCTTGCGGTGTCCTTTCCCAGTGACAGTAGGGGCAGCAAGGCACACATTGTATTATTGCCATTGAGGATAAAAAGATGGGGTTTACGTCATATTGCTTGAGTTTATTCCTATACATCATGTCATCTTACTTAATGCGTTACTCTGTTCTTCGTGAACTTAATACTCTAGATGCAGGCAGGAGTCGGTCGATGTGTGGAGTAATAGTAGTAGATGGAGAATCATTTTGGTCTACTTGACACGGATGTGATGCCTATATTACATAATCATTGCCTTAGATATCATCATAACTTTGCGCTTTTCTATCAATTGCTCGACAGTAATTTGTTCACCCACCATATTATTTGCTATCTTGAGAGAAGCCTCTAGTGAAACCTATGGCCCCGGGTCTATTTTCCATCATATTAGTTTCCGATCTACTATTTTGCAATCTTTTACTTTCTGATCTATAAACCAAAAAAAACCCAAAAATATTTTACCTTTTGTTTATCTATCTCTATTAGATCTCACTTTTGCAAGTGACCGTGAAGGGATTGACAACCCCTTTATCGCGTTGGGTGCAAGTTGTTTGATTGTTTGTGCAGGTATTGGTGATTTGTGTGTTGTCTCCTACTGGATTGATACCTTGGTTCTCAAAATGAGGGAAATACTTATCTCTACATTGCCGCATCACCCTTTCCTCTTCAAGGGAAAAACCAACGCAAGCTCAAGAAGTAGCAGTCACGACTAAGGAGGCTCTTGCCTCTCGGGAGGCCAGGATCCAACGGGAGGTCGAGCAGAAGGTGGCCGAGATCCGTGTGACCCTTGTCGACGAATATCACCAGAAACTGGAGCTCCAGGAGGCCCGCTTCTAGCAGTGGCGCGTCGAGCTGCAGGGCAAGGCTAATGCCCTTGAGGAGAAGCTAGCTGCGGCGGAGCAGCGTGGGAAGGTTGTTGAGGTAGCTCGGGCCACCGCTGAGGCTGAGCTGTCTTCCCTTTGTTAGCAGGCCGAAGGCGTTATGACCCTCGTGGAGAAGCCTCGGATGAGGCAAGCCACTGCCGAATGCTGCAGCATGAGCATTCTTTGATGTTTGAGGCCCTCGGGCTCAGGGCCAACCGGGCCCTGAGCGATATCTGCGACGAGAACGTCTCCCGCGCACTCGAAGCCGATGACGCTGGGTACCTTAGCTTCTTCACCCAAGTCATGGCCTGCCTTGATGGCGGGGCCGCGAGGGCGCGCCAACTCGTCATGGAGAAGAGCCGCGACCTCCTTGGGCACACGTTCTTGTGCATCTTCAGCCATCTTCTTAGCCTTGATCCTGATTTTCACTTCGATGCCGCGATAGCCCCCGTGCTTGGAGCAACCCAAGACGCCCTGGCGAACTGGGTGGACGACAGTGTGGACGACCTGATCGCGGAACTCATCCCTACCGGCGATGTGGTTGCCCACAGTTGAAGAAGGCGGAGCCAATGGCGACGATGATGATAGCGATGTTGATGGTAGCACGCCTCGCTAGGCTTGTATTTTCCTATTTTCCTGTCAAGACTTGGTTGTAACCCTGCGGGGGCATGGAAGCATTTTTTGGAGAAGGTTCCCCCGTGATGTATGCAATGATGATATGCCTTTAAATTATTTTTTGAAGATACGCCGCCGTGAGCTGGGAGGATCTTGACTGGAGTAGTCGGTATGACTTAGATTTTGGTGCTTGCGGCCTTTGGCTGGCTCTTGGATTGCAGGGACACGCTTCTCCTGAGGCGGGCCCTCTGGAGCCCCCAGCCCGCGAAGCCCTAGGAGGGGCTTGCGAGAGCTTGGGGTCCCCCAACGTGCCCACTGTTGGGTGTCGAACTTCGTGGGGGCGTGAGAGGCGCCTGGCGCTGAGTGCTCCCGAGGCCAGGAGCCAAATATTCCTGAAGCCAAGAGCCGAGTACCGGGCGTGGTACATGTCCGCTGGTTCGCTCGAGAGCGTCATGCGAGGAGCCAAGCGCCAGAGCTTTGGTGAGGTGTGTGCACAGGCGGACCTATGGCAGTTGTGTCCTCAGCCCCGAGGGGGCCCTTAGGCTGCTGGGGCTAGCCCAGATGCGCACGCGGTACCCAGCCACCGCTCGCGGGGTGCCCGAGAGGAGACAACAGGCAACGGTCGTGCCTACGAAAACATAAATGGGAGAAAAAGGAAACACCGCGAATCGGAAAAATTCCCCCTTTTTTCAGTAAATGCACAAATCTTCAAATTCATTCGAAAAACAACGAGCCGGATTACAAAAGAGGGCAACAAGACCGCCGTGTCCGGCGTCTATTCTAGTCTTCTCACCAGCGTGGAGCTCAGTGCTTCCACTGGGCGTGGGCATAGTCATTGGAGGACAATGTTGTCTGCCAGCACGGAGCATGGTGCTTCCGCTTGGACGTGGGCAGGATCCCCCGTGAGGCTCAGGGTCATCGCTCAGGAGACTCCGGGACGTGTACATCCCCACTCATTATTACATGAGAGTGTCACGAGCGGAGACTTCAGGGGCGCTTCTTGCCCCCTGGGGTGGGAGCCCCGCTCCACACAGACCCCGGCCAACGTTGGGGCATTCGGAAACCAGGATAGGACCAAGGGGCAAGGGCTACGCGAGCGGTGGTGAGGGGGCCACGGGCCCTCGGCCAAGTGGAGGGCTCATCGGCACCTTCTCGGGAGAGGAACCCGCTTCCGGGTGGCACACGCCTCCGTGACGGTGGCGCCGTACGCCCCGCGACGCGGGGGGCCTGACACCGGGGCTCTCCCGCTGTGTACGGGGTGCATCTTCACGTTGCCCCCTGGCGCACCCAGCCTGCCCTAGGCGGGGCCAGCGCCCGGGGGCGTACCATCGTGGCACGATCTACCTATGATCCAAGGTTAGCGCGACATGTTCCAAAGATATGGGTTGTAATTGGTGACCGTGGTTGTCGAAGGTGCTGGCGAGGTGTCGAGTTGGCTCGCCAGGGGCCCTGGTCCCACGCTGCCTCGGCGATCTCGATGTCCAGGTCGATGAGGGGAACGCGCGCGGGCTTCTTCTTTGCTCGTACAACGAGCCCATCGATGGTGGTACGGGGGAACCGGGGGCCGTCGTCCTAGGGTCAGCACCCAGTCCCTCCATTCTGCTGCCCACCATCCTTGATGCCTGGTCATGCCGACCAGGGGGAGGTCCTTTGGCATGACCCCGGGAGGGGCCGCCTACCCTGGCTATACTCCGGGGATACGCATCTTGGGTCAGGCAAGCGACATCATGTGCTAGGCCGCCGCTGCGAGATCCTCCGGACCCCCTCCGGAAGGGCATGCAAATGCAGCGAGGGCAAGTGCGAACCCTCGGCAGCGCCTGCAATGTAGGCAGGATGCAGAAAGGAGTCGGGCCCTTGCAGGCGGCATCGAGCAGCTCGGCAACCCGCCCAAGCGAGGCATCATGGCCACCTTCTGCCAACCTGCATCGCAGCAACTCGCGTGCCACGATGAGTGCAGCTTGCGTGTTCGCCTGCTCCCGGCGAGTGCACAATGTTGACGCCATGACGTATCCAGAAGACCATGCGGTGGCACGATTGCAGTGCCTCATGGGAGAGGGCGGGGCCGGCCCGTGCCACCGATGGTCGATGACACCGGCGGCCGTGCTGGCCGCGAGGAGTGTGGAGTGACGAGCCTTGTGGTCAGGGGCGCCACCCGGGCGGGGCGAGCGGCCCAATGCTCAACGCAAGCTCAGGGATGCTCTGCCATGGTGGCGACGGAGCAGAAATGGGGCTGAGGTGAAAGGAGGGCTCCGAGACACCCCTACCTGGCGCACCAAATGTCGGATTCAGGGCTCCGTAGACCCAAGAAAGGTTCGAGCTCTAGGGCGTGTGCGAAGAACTCAGCCTCTCCAGCTAACAGTTCATCGCCCCCACAGCCTAGCTCGACGAGCAAGGAAGAAGATGGACACAACAGTTTACCCAGGTTCGGGCCACCTTGCGGTGTAAGACCCTACTCCTGCTTTGTGGTGGATTTGCCTCACAGGGGGGCTGAGGATGGATGAACAACCTCGTGAGGTCTGCTCTGGCGAGGGGATGAGTTGATGAGGTGAGGATGGATTGGATCCATCATCCGTCTTGGTGGTGGCTAACCTATACTTATAGTGGCCTTGGTCCTCTCCCCCCAAAGCGTAGGCGGGAAGGAATCCCACAATGGCCAATTTGAAAGGGGACAAGTAGTACATCTTATCCTGACAAAAGGTGGTCTTCTCCTGCAAAGCTTCTAGTCGTGATGCTGCGGTGGGCTCTGCAATGACATCCGTCCTTCTGTCCTGGTGGTCCTGGTCTCGTTGCACGAGAATGGAAACCTTTGGCTGATTCCTCGGGACCCCGCGCCTGCGCTTGCCTCCTTAGCACCAAAGAGGAAACCTACTCCTCTGCGCCCGCTGGCGCCCGCCTTGCCTTGGTCATCATGGCTTGAGTCACCGCAACCTCATGAGGTTGGGAACCTACATAGAAATCTCCGCTCCTAAGGAGGCATCCTGGGAAGGCCGCTCCCTGCAAAGGTCTTGACGTCATCCGCCTCGCGAGGCTTGGCCCCTCACGAGGGTCTTGACCTATTGGTGTCGTAGATGGGCCATACCAGGCCGTCGATGGAGCCATGCCGTGGACTGCAGGCAGGCAAGTCAGGGTACCCTGGTTCCCAGAACGCCGACATAGGCCTTGTTTTTAAGCACCGCAATACCGTTTGTGCTCACTTTTATCGTTTGCTACCTTGCTGTTTTTATTTATTTAGATTATAAAAATATATTTCTACCATCCATATTACACTTTTATCACCATCTCTTCGCCGAACTAGTGCACCTATACAATTTTCCATTGTATTAGGTGTGTTGGGGACACAAGATACTCTTTGTTATTTGGTTGCAGGGTTGTTTGAGAGAGACCATCTTTATCCTACGCCTCCCACAGATTGATAAACCTTAGGTCATCCACTTGAGGGAAATTTGCTACTGCCCTACAAAACTCTGTGCTTGGAGGCCCAACACGAGTCTACGAGAACAAGTTGTGTAGTAGACATCAAGCTCTTTTCTAGCGCTGTTGCCGGGGAGGTTAGGTAAGCGGCACTCACATCCCGTCAATGAAGCTCTTTTCTGGCGCCGTTTCCGGAGAGGTGAGTGCTTGAAGGTACATCTTTAGATCTTGCAATCAAATCTTTTGGTTTCTTATTTTATCAATAGTTTGGTTTATAAAAGAAAATTACAAAAAATATGGAATTGAGGTGGTCTCATATTGTTCATCTTTGTAATATCTTTCTTGAAAATGATGGATCAGAAAATTGTGCTCAATTGATAGAAGAAGAATTCAATAAAATGTTTGGCACAAAATCTTTGAATGATGAACATGATTGCAATGTTGTTAGTATGAACTCTTTGAATATCCATGATGCTAATGATATGCAAAGCCATAAACTTGGGGATGCTATATTTGATGAGGATGATATTTTTAGTCCCCAAAGTTTTGATGAGAAAATTTATTATGATGAAAGCATGCCTCCTATTTAAGATGATTATGGTGATGACGTGTATGCTATAAAGAATAATGATAACCATGAAACTTGTCATCATGATTTTAATTTTCAATCACATGATAGTTATTTTGTTAAATTTTCTCCCACTATTATTCATGAGAACAAATTTGCTTGTGTGGAGAGTAATAAATTTTCTCAGCTTGTGGATCATGAAAAGAATGCTTTATGTGATAGTTATATTGTCGAATTAATTCATGATGCTATTGAAAATCATTTTGAGAGAGGATCATATGCTTTTACATATCTCAATAATAGCAAGTCTCCTCTTTATGTGTTGAAAGTTTTGAAGTTGTGCTTGTTTTGCCTTCCTATGCTAGTTGATTCTTGCTCCCATTATTTGTTTGCTCACAACATCCCTATGCATAGGAATGTGCTTGCCATGTGTTTATGTTTCAATTCATATCTTTTATGCAAGCATCATTGAAATCATCATGCCTAGCTAAAAAAAGCATTAAAGAAAAGCGCTTGTTGGGAGACAACCCAACATTTACCCCTACTGTTTTTATGTGTTAACATGATTAAGCTACTGTAGTAATCATGTTTTATAGCTTTTGTTTCAATAAAGTGCCAAGTAAAGCCTTTGGGATAGTGTGGATGATAGTTGACTTGATTCTGTGCAAAAACAGAAACTTTTGCGCTTAGTCCAGGAATTTTCAAAATTTAGTGAAATGTTATTTTACTCTGAAATTTTTACAGATGATTGACATACAAATTCCCTACGCTGTCCTAATTTTTCAGAATTTTTGGAGTAGCATAAGTATGATCCTAGTTCAGATTACTATAGACTGTTCTGTTTTTGACAGATTCTGTTTTCAATGCATAGTTTGCTTGGTTTCTAGTTTTTATGGCTTATATTGCTCAATATAAATTGTGGAAATGATAAGTTAGAGTAGGCATTTTTTGTGAGAAAACCTTCCTATCTATTCACCAGCACTCTCTCGGCCCAAGCTTGGACTATGTACAATGTTTATGGCCCCTGTACTGTCCTTGAAAGAGATGTGTACACAAACTGGTTATATGATCTTGATATACAAGCACAGGAAGATTGCCTCCTACTGGGTGATTCAACTATATTCGAGGACCAGAAAATCGTAACAAGCCAGGGGGTGACCTTAATGACATGGCCACTTTTAATGACGTCATCAGAAACCATAATTTTATTGAATTACCTATCAAGGGTAGGGATTACACATGGAGCAACATGCAGCAGGATCCCCTCCTCGAACAGCTTGATTGGTTTCTCACCTCGCTCAATTGGACACACACATACCCTAATAGCCTTGTTAAACCTCTGTGCAAACCTTTCTCCGATCATACACCGTGCGTGGTTAGTATTGAGACCAAAATACCTCGGGCAAAGCTTTTTTGTTTTGAATCTTATTGGCTGCTTCATCCTGGATTCATGGACTTGGTGAGTACCACTTGGGATAACCCCGTCCGTGCCACAAATGCAACCACAATCCTTTGCAAAAAGTTTAAAGCCCTGAGGCAGGCACTCAAAGTGTGGAGCAAGTCTATCTCTCGACTAACCATTGCGATTGAGAACTCTAACCAGGCTCTTGCACACATTGATGAATTGGAAAACAAGAGGCCATTGACGATCCCCGAGAACAACTTCCGTAAGATTTTGAAAAACCATCTCCTTAGATTGCTTGACTATCAAAAACAATACTGGAAAAAGAGATGTACCATCCGGTGGGTCAAATTCGAAGACGAGAACACAAAGTTCTTCCAAGCGGTAGCTACTGAGCGGTATGGAAAAAAGAACATCACCAACCTCCAAACCAATGATGGCCTCTTGGTGGATGATTACTGATACGTCCATTTTGCATCATGCTTTTATGTCAATATTTATTGCATTATGGGCTGTTATTTCACGTTATGTCACAATACTTATGGCTATTCTCTCTTATTTTACAAGGTTTACATGAAGAGGGAGAATGTCGGCAGCTGGAATTCTGGGCTGGAAAAGGAGAAAATATTGAAGGACTATTCTGTGCAACTCCAAAAGTCCTGAAACTCCACGGAATACCTTAAAATAAATAAAGAAAAATCGTCGCCAAAGATGAAGGCCAGGGGGCCCACACCCTGCTCACGAGGGTGGGGGGCGCGCCCCCTTGGCGCGCCCCCTACCTCGTGGGCCCCCTGGTGGCTCTCCGACGCCCATCTTCTCCTATATGAAGTCTTTCGATGAGAAAAAAATAGAAGAGAACCTTTCGGGACGAGACTCCGACACCACGAGGCGGAACCTTGGCGGAACCAATCTAGGGCTCCGGCAGAGCTGTTCTGCCGGGGACACTTCCCTCCGGGAGGGGGAAATCATCACCATTGTCATCACCAACGCTCCTCTCATCGGGAGAGGGCGATCTCCATAAACATCTTCACCAGCACCATCTCATCTCCAAACCCTAGTTCATCTCTTGTATCCAATTCTTGTCTCCAAGTCCGGGATTGGTGCTAGTAGGTTGCTAGTAGTGTTGATTACTCCTTGTAGTTGATGCTAGTTGGTTTATTTGGTGGAAGATCATATGTTTAGATCCTTTATGCACATTATTACCCCTCTGATTATGAACATGAATATGCTTTGTGAGTAGTTACGTTTGTTCCTGAGAACAAGGGAGAAGTCTTGCTATTAGTAGTCATGTGAATTTGGTATTCCTTTGATATTTTGATAAGATGTATGTTGTCTAACCTCTAGTGGTGTTATGTGAACGTCGACTACATAACACTTCACCATTATTTGGGACTAGAGGAAGGCATTGGGAAGTAATAAGTAGATGATGTGTTGCTAGAGTGACAGAAGCTTAAACCCTAGTTTATGCGTTGCTTCGTAAGGGGCTGATTTGGATCCATATGTTTCATGCTATGGTTAGGTTTACCTTAATACTTTTGTTGTAGTTGCGGATGCTTGCAATAGAGGTTAATCGTAAGTGGGATGCTTGTTCAAGTAAGAACAGCACCCAAGCACCGGTCCACCCACATATCAAATTATCAAAGTACCGAACGCGAATCATATGAGCGTGATGAAAACTAGCTTGACGATATTCCCATGTGTCCTCGGGAGCATTTTTCCTATTATAAGAGTTTGTCCAGGCTTGTCCTTTGCTACAAAAAGGATTGGGCCACCTTGCTGCACTTTATTTACTTTTGTTACTTGTTGCTCGTTACCATCTATCTTATCACAAAACTATCTGTTACCACTTATTTCAGTACTTGCAGAGAATACCTTGCTGAAAACCGCTTATCATTTCCTTCTGCTCCTCGTTGGGTTCGACACTCTTACTTATCGAAAGGACTAGATAGATCCCCTATACTTGTGGGTCATCAAGACTCTTTTCTGGCGCCATTGCCGGGGAGTGAAGCGCCTTTGGTAGGTGGAATTTGGTAAGGAAAATTTTATTTAGTGTGCTAAAATTTTCTGTCACTTGTTACTATGGAAAGTAATTGTCTGAGGGGCTTCTTCGGGGTATCTTCACCCCGTCCAGTAGAGCAAAGAGTTTCTCCTCAACCTACTCAACCTACTGAACCTATTGAAAATGAAACTTATTTTGAGATTCCTTCGGGTATGATGGAAAGACTGCTAGCTAACACTTTTGCAGGAGATGGAACAAAGCATCCTGACGAACATCTACGCTTTGTGGATGATATTGTGGACTATTTAAGCTTGCAGGTATACCCGATGATGTTGTTAAGAGGAAGGCTTTCCCTTTATCTTTGGAGGGAGACGCATTGACATGGTATAGGCAATGTGATGATACGAGATCATGAAACTATAAAAGATTGAAATTGGAATTTCATCATAAGTATTACCCTATGCATCTTGTTCATCGTGATCGCAATTATATATATAATTTTTGGCCTCGCGAAGGAGAAATCATCGCTCAAGCTTGGGGGAGGCTTAAATCAATGTTATATTCATGCCCCTATCATGAGCTCTCAAAGTGACAATTCTCCAGAATTTTTATGCTCGGCTTTCTGATAACAATCGCACCATGCTCGATACTTCTTGTGCTGGCTCTTTTATGATGAAGTCTATTGAATTCAGATGGAATTTATTGGATAGAATTAAATGCAACTCTGAAGATTGGGACCTCGATGAAGGTAAGGAGTCATGTATGACACCTAAGTTTGATTGTGTTAAATCTTTTATGGATACCGATATTTTCCGTAAGTTTAGCACTAAATATGGACTTGACTCTGAGATAGTAGCTTCTTTCTGCGAATCTTTTGCTACTTATGTTGATCTCCCCAAGGAGAAGTGGTTTAAATATCATCCTCCCATAGAAGTAAAAGTAGCTGCACCTATTAAAGTAGAAGAAAAGATTGTCACTTATAATGATCTTATTGTTCCTACTTCTTATGTTGAGAAACCACCTTTCCCTGTTAGAATGAAGGATCATGCTAAAGCCTCAACTGTTGTTCGTAAAAACAATAGTAGGACTTATACACCTCCTGAGCAAGTCAAAGTAGAGCCCAATATTGCTATTGTTAAAGATCTCTTGTCTGATAATATTGATGGGCATGTTATTCAATTCACTGGTGAAACTGCTAGAATTGCTAAACCCTGTGATAGAGATAAACATAGACCTGTGGTAGGCGTGCCTGTTATTTCTGTTAAAATAGGAGATCATTGTTATCATGGCTTATGTGATATGGGTGCTAGTGCTAGTGTTATACCCATTGGCTTATACAAAGAAATTATGCATGAGATTGCACCTGCTGAGTTAGAAGAAATTGATGCACAATTAAACTTGCCAATAGATATACTATATCTCCAATGGGAATTGTTAGAGATGTTGAAGTCTTGTGTGGGAAAACCAAATATCCTGCTGATTTTCTTGTTCTTGGTTCTCCACAAGATAGCTTTTGTCCCATTATATTTGGTAGACCCTTCTTGAGTACTGTTAATGCTACGATAGATTGCGAAAAGAATGTTGTTACTGTTGGCTTGGATGATATGGTTCATGAGTTTGTTCTCTAAATTTAGTAAACAACATCGTGAGGAAGAATTGCCTAGTAAGGATGAAATTATTGGTCTTGCTTCTATTGCTGTACCTCCTAGTGATCCTTTAGAACACTATTTGCTAGACCATGAAAATGATATGTTCATGAATGAAAGAAGGGAAATAGATGAAGTATTCTTTAAACAGGAACCTATTCTGCAACACAATTTTCCTATTGAAATCCTAGGGGATCCTCCTCCACCCAAGGGTGTATGCTTATCTTGATGAAAAGAAAATATATCATGTTATTATTAGTGCTAACCTTTCAGAGCATGAAGAAGAAAGATTATTGAAAACTCTGAAGAAGCACCGTGCCGCTATTGGATATACTCTGGATGATCTTAAGGGCATTAGTCCCACTCTATGTCAATATAAAATAAATTTGGAAGCTGATGCCAAACCAGTTTGTGATCCTCAACGACGTTTGAATCCTAAAATGAAAGAGGTGGTAAGAAAAGAAATGCTCAAGCTTCTGGAGGCAAATATAATTTATCCCGTTGCTGATAGTCAGTGGGTAAGTCCTGTCCATTGTGTCCCTAAGAAGTGAGGTATTACTGTTGTCCCTAATGATAAAGATGAATTGATTCCGCAAAGAATTATCATAGGTTATAGGATGGTAATTGATTTCCGCAAATTAAATAAGGCTACTAAGAAAGATCATTACCCCTTACCTTTTATTGATCAAATGCTAGAAAGATCATGCAAACATACACATTATTGCTTTCTAGATGGTTATTCCGTTTTTTCTCAAATACCTGTGTCGGCTAAGGATCAATCAAAGACTACTTTTACATGCCCTTTTGGTACTTTTGCTTATAGACGTATGCCTTTCGGTTTATGTAATGCACCTGCTACCTTTCAAAGATGCATGATGGCTATATTCTCTGACTTCTGCGAGAAAATTTGTGAGGTTTTCATGGATGACTTTTCCGTCTATGGTTCCTCTTTTGATGATTGCTTGAGCAATCTTGCTCGAGTTTCGCAGAGATGTGAAGAAACTAATCTTGTCTTGAACTGGGAAAAGTGCCACTTTATGGTGAATGAAGGTATTGTCTTGGGGCACAAAGTTTCTGAAAGAGGTATTGAAGTTGATAAAGCCAAGGTTGATGCTATTGAAAGGATGCCATGTCCCAAGGACATCAAAGGTATAAGAAGTTTCCTTGGTCACGCCGGATTTTATAGGAGGTTCATCAAGGACTTCTCAGAAATCTCTCGGCCTCTGACTAATTTATTACAAAAAGATGTACCATTTGTCTTTGATGATGATTGTGTAGAAGCATTTGAAATACTTAAGAAAGCATTAGTCTCTGCACCTGTTGTTCAGCCACCTGATTGGAATTTACCTTTTGAAATTATGTGTGATGCTAGTGATTATGCTGTAGGTGCTGTTCTAGGGCAAAGAGTTGATAAGAAATTGAATGTTATCCATTATGCTAGTAAGACTCTAGACAATGCTCAAAGAAATTATGCTACTACCGAAAAGGAACTTTTAGCGGTTGTATTTGCTTGTGATAAATTTAGACCCTATATTGTTGATTCTAGAGTAACTATTCACACAGATCATGCTGCTATTAAATATCTTATGGAAAAGAAAGATGCAAAACCTAGACTCATTAGATGGGTTCTCTTGCTTCAAGAATTTGATTTACATATTGTTGATAGAAAAGGAGCTGAGAACCCCGTTGCAGACAACTTGTCTAGGCCAGAGAATGTTCTTGATGACCCACTACCTATTGATGACAACTTTCCTGATGAGCAATTAAATGTCATAAGTACTTCTCCTAGCACTCCATGGTATGCTGATTATGCTAATTATATTGTTGCTAAATTTATACCGCCTAGCTTCACATACCAACAAAAGAAAAAGTTTTTCTATGACTTGCGACATTACTTTTGGGATGACCCACATCTTTATAAAGAAGGAGTAGATGGTATTATTAGACGTTGTGTACCTGAGCATGAACAGGAACAGATCCTACGCAAGTGTCACTCCAAAGCCTATGGAGGACACCACGCTGGAGATAGAACTGCACATAAGGTATTGCAATCCGGTTTTTATTGGCCTACTCTTTTCAAGGATGCCCGTAAGTTTGTTTTGTCTTGCGATGAATGTCAAAGAATTGGTAATATTAGTAGACGTCAAGAAATGCCTATGAATTATTCACTTGTTATTGAACCATTTGATGTTTGGGGCTTTGATTATATGGGACCTTTTCCTGCCTCTAATGGATACACACATATTTTAGTTGCTGTTGATTACGTTACTAAGTGGGTAGAAGCTATTCCAACTAGTAGTGCTGATCATAACACTTCTATTAAAATGCTTAAGGAAGTTATTTTTCCGAGGTTTGGAGTCCCTAGATACTTAATGACTGATGGTGGTTCACACTTTATTCATGGTGCTTTCCATAAGATGCTTGCTAAATATGATGTTAATCATAGAATTGCATCTCCATGTCACCCGCAGTCTAGTGGTCAAGTAGAATTGAGCAATAGAGAGATCAAATTAATTTTGCAAAAGACTGTCAATAGGTCTAGAAAGAATTGGTCCAAGAAACTGAATGATGCATTATGGGCCTACAGAACTGCATACAAAAATCCTATGGGTATGTCTCCGTATAAAATGGTTTATGGAAAAGCATGTCACTTACCTCTCGAACTAGAACATAAGGCATATTGGGCTATTAAAGAGCTCAACTATGATTTCAAACTTTCCGGTGAGAAGAGGTTATTTGATATTAGCGCACTTGATGAATGGAGAACCCAAGCTTATGAAAATGCCAAGTTGTTTAAGGAAAAGGTTAAAAGATGGCATGACAAAAGGATACAAAAACGTGAGTTTAATGTAGGTGATTATATATTGCTATACAACTCTCGTTTAAGATTTTTTGCAGGAAAACCTCTCTCCAAATGGGAAGGTCCTCACGTTATCAAGGAGGTCTATCGTTCCGGTGCCATAAAAATCAACAACTTCGAAGGCACAAATCCGAAGGTGGTAAACGGTCAAAGGATCAAACACGATATCTCAGGTAATCCTATAAATGTTGAAACTAATATTATTGAAACCATAACCCCGGAGGAATACATAAAAGACACTTTCCAGAATGTTCCAGACTCCGAAAGGGAATAGGTATGTGGTACGGTAAGTATACCGACTCCAAAACAATTTTTAAGGCAATATTTCTCTGTTTTGGAATATTTAGAAAAATAGAAAAACAAGTAGCAGTCCGTGGAGGACACGAGGCCTCCATGAGGGTGGAGGGTGCACCCTACCCCCTGGGCGCGCCCCCCTACCTCGTGAGCACCTCGTGTGCCCTCTGGACTCCGTTTCCTTGCACGATACGTATTTTGGTCGGTAAAAATTCATTATATATACTCCCGAAGGTTTTGACTCTCGTATCATGCAAATCTCCTCTGTTCTTGTTTTGAGCTGTTTTCTGACAGGTCTAGATCATCATGACGGCCCCAAGTGCTTCCAAGGACAAGTTCTTCGAGAAGGTTATCAACCCTTACCTCGCGAAGGTGCTGCGACACCCTCAAACCATTGAGATGCGTGATGGGTTGCTGCACATCTGCGATGTTGAGGGACCAAAGGGAACCAGAAGCGTGGAGTTGAGGCTCGAAGCAATGGAGCAACAAGTTTTCAAGTGCCAGGGGATGGTGGAGTGTGGAATCAACGCTACCCACAAGATGCTCGCGGAGTTCACCAACAACTATGAGCCGGATGCCAAGAAGACCGGGGAAGCCATCTATAAGCTACATGAGAAGATCGAGCACCTCCAAACCCAAATCTATGATCTGCAAAACCAAAACTGTGAGTATGAATATAGATTCAAAAGGATGAGTTTGGCTGCAGATTTGAGGATTCCAAAGACTCGATCATCCTTCTATGATGGTGAGCCTATGCCATGGAAGGTGGACGACAAGCTTGCATCATCATCAACACCTCCACCGCCAACAACAAGGAAGGAGACATAATCACCTAGGTATGGGCACTCCCCTTGGCAACTGCCAAGCTTGGGGGAGGTGCCCTGGTATCGTATCACCATCACAACTCCTATCTTTACCGTTTTTCTTAGTTCTATCCTATTAGTAGTATCCTGATTTAGTAGAATAAAGTCATGGCATGATCTAGTTTTGAGTTTTGCTTTATGATCTCTCTTTGTAATCGAGTCCGTGAGCTATATAATAAAGATTAGTGTTGAGTCAAGGGCTTGAGTATTTTGCCATGATCTTGGGTGATTAGAAGAAAAAGAATAAAAAAGAATCAAAGAGTTCATATTGATCTTATTGAAAGTAATGACTTCACATAGAAGGAGTATGATGATTAAAAGTTGTTGGGAGCTGGCAAATATAGCTTTGGTCATCGTTGCAATTAATAGGAAGTAATAAGGAAAGAGAGGTTTCACATATAGATATATTATCATTGACATCTTTTATGATTGGGAGCACTCATTAAAATATGACATGCTAAAGAGTTGATGTTGGACAAGGAAGACAACATAATAAGTTATGTTTTCTTATATCTGAGATAAAGTATGTTGTCATGGTTCCTCTACCGTGTTGAGCTTGCCTTTCTCCCTCATGCTAGCCAAATTCCCAGCACTAAGTAGAAATACAACTTGTGCTTCCAAATACCCTTAAACCAGTTTTGCCATGAGAGTCCACCATATCTACCTATGGATTGAGTAAGATCCTTCAAGTAAGTTATCATCGGTGCAAGCAATAAAAATTGCTCTCTAAATATGCATGACTTATTAGTGCGGAGAAAATAAACTTTGTACGAACTTGTTGTGGACGCAATAAAAGTGACGGACTGCATAATAAAGGTCCACATGCAAGGGGCCGTTCTTTTGCATTAAGATTTTGTGCATCAACCCTAAACGCGCATGACAACCTCTGCTTCCCTCTGCGAAGGGCCTATCTTTTATTATTATCCTCTACCTTATGCAAGAGTCACGGTGATCTTCACCCTTCCTTTTTCATTTTATCCTTTGGCAAGCTCAGCATGTTGGAAAGAACATGATATATATATATATATATATATATATATATATATATATATATATATATATCTAATTGGATGTGGGGGAGCATGAATTATTATTGTTGACATTACCCTTGAGGTAAAAGGTTGTGGGGCAAAAACTATAAGCCCATATCTTTCTCTGTGTCTGATTAAAACTCCGTAACCACAAGTATCGCGTGAGTGTTAGCAATTATGAAGGACTAAGTGATAGTTGAGTATGTGGACTTGCTTTTAAGCTCTGACATAGACTCTTTCCGATGTTATGATAAATTGCAATTGTTTCAATGACTGAGGGCATAATTTGTTGGTGCTCAATAAGGTTTATGATTCATACTTTGGCTTTGTGAAAAGGTCATCACTTGAACTTGAGTAATCATATGACAAAATTTATATATGTTGCTGTTATGAAGTAATCATGATGTCTTCATGTCCGTATTTTATTTTTATCGACGCCTCTACCTCTAAACATGATGACATATTTATTGTTATCGGCTTTTCGCTTGAGGACAAGCGAGGTCTAAGCTTGGGGGAGTTGATATGTCCATTTTGCATCATGCTTTTATGTCAATATTTATTGCATTATGGGCTGTTATTTCACGTTATGTCACAATACTTATGGCTATTCTCTCTTATTTTACAAGGTTTACATGAAGAGGGAGAATGCCGGCAGCTGGAATTCTGCGCTAGAAAAGGAGCAAATATTGAAGGACTATTCTGCGCAACTCCAAAATTCCTGAAACTCCACGGAATACCTTAAAATAAATAAAGAAAAATCATCGCCAAAGATGAAGGCCAGGGGGCCCACACCCTGCTCACAAGGGTGGGGGGCGCCCCCCTGGGCGCGCCCCCCTACCTCGTGGGCCCCCTGGTGGCTCTTCGACACCCATCTTCTCCTATATGAAGTCTTTCGATGAGAAAAAAATAGAAGAGAACCTTTCGGGACGAGACTCCGCCGCCACGAGGCGGAACCTTGGCGGAACCAATCTAGGGCTCCAGCAGAGCTGTTCTGCTGGGGACACTTCCCACCGGGAGGGGGAAATCATCACCATCGTCATCACCAACGCTCCTCTCGTTGGGAGAGGGCAATCTCCATCAACATCTTCACCAGCACCATCTCATCTCCAAACCCTAGTTCATCTCTTGTATCCAATTCTTGTCTCCAAGTCCGGGATTGGTGCTAGTAGGTTGCTAGTAGTGTTGATTACTCCTTGTAGTTGATGCTAGTTGGTTTATTTGGTGGAAGATCATATGTTCAGATCCTTTATGCACATTATTGCCCCTCTGATTATGAACATGAATATGCTTTGTGAGTAGTTACGTTTGTTCCTGAGGACAAGGGAGAAGTCTTGCTATTAGTAGTCATGTGAATTTGGTATTCGTTCGATATTTTGATAAGATGTATGTTGTCTAACCTCTAGTGGTGTTATGTGAACGTCGACTACATAACACTTCACCATTATTTGGGCCTAGAGGAAGGCATTGGGAAGTAATAAGTAGATGATGGGTTGCTAGAGTGACAGAAGCTTAAACCCTAGTTTATGCGTTGCTTCGTAAGGGGCTGATTTGGATCCATATGTTTCATGCTATGGTTAGGTTTACCTTAATACTTTTGTTGTAGTTGCGGATGCTTGCAATAGAGGTTAATCATAAGTGGGATTCTTGTTCAAGTAAGAACAACACCCAAGCACCGGTCCACCCACATATCAAATTATCAAAGTACTGAACGCGAATCATATGAGCGTGATGAAAACTAGCTTGACGATATTCCCATGTGTCCTCGGGAGCGTTTTTCCTATTTTAAGAGTTTGTCCAGGCTTGTCCTTTGCTACAAAAAGGATTGGGCCACCTTGCTACACTTTATTTACTTTTGTTACTTGTTGCTCGTTACCATTTATCTTATCACAAAACTATCTGTTACCACTTATTTCAGTACTTGCAGAGAATATCTTGCTGAAAACCGCTTATCATTTCCTTCTGCTCCTCGTTGGGTTCGACACTCTCACTTATCGAAAGGACTACGATAGATCCTCTATACTTGTGGGTCATCAATCAGACGGGAAAAGAAGCCCTCCTCTTTCAAGCTTACACTGAACGTTTGAGCACCTCGACCCCCACCACCATGAAATTTGACCTGCCCGACTTAATCCGCCCCAGAGTGAACCTTGATCATCTCACCACACCTTTCACCGCTGAGGAAATCGACAAAGTCATACTTGAAATGCCCACGGATCATGCCCCGGGCCTCGATGATTTCAGTGCTCTTTTTCTCAAAGATTGTTGGCCCATCATCAAAAAGGACTCCTACTTGCTGTGTGAACAATTTTATGAGGGTGATCTTAATTTGCAAAGCATTAATGATGGTCTTATTACACTCATACCGAAGAATAGATGCCTGGCTACAGTCAATGATTACAGACCAATCACCCTGCTCAACTGTTGTCTCAATCTCATCACCAAGCTCCTTGCCAACAGGTTGTAGCAAGTAATCCTTAAGATTGTGCATCAGAACTAGTACGGATTCATCAGGGGGAGATCTATCCAGGACTGCCTCGCCTGGTCGTTTCAATACATCCATCAGTGCCAAGCCTCCAAGAAGAAAATTTTCCTCCTAAAGCTTGACTTTGTCAAAGTGTTCAACACGATTGAACATGAGCCATTGATCAACATCATGAGACATATGGGGTTTAATGACAAGTGGATCTCTTGGATCCACTCCATTTTTTCCTTGGGACGATCTTCAATTCTATTAATTGGGGTTCTAGGCCGACAATTTCATTGCCGTCGTGGTGTCCGCCAAGGAGACCCCTTATCCCCGTTGATCTTCATGCTCGCAGCTGACATGCTGCAATCTGCCATCAGTGATGCTTATAGGAGAGGTTTATTCACCTGCCCTTCCCCTGACCGTGGTGACATGGACTACCCCGTTATCCAATATGCGGACGATATACTACTACTCATGCCCGCATGCACAACTCAAGCCGCAGTCATTAAAGGCATCCTTGTTGATTATGCGAATTCAATTGGTCTTAAGATAAACTTTCATAAATCCACGCTTATTCCCATCAATGTTGATGATGAGCTCAAGGCTAACATGGCTGCTATCTTCAAGTGCTCAGTTGGAACACTCCCCTTCACATACCTTGGCCTACATATGGGCACGTCGCGCCCCACAATTCAAAAGCTCATGCCTCTCGTCAGCTCGGTGGAACGTAACCTGACCTCAACGCTCTCGCTCATGTCTTATGATGGAAAGCTCACTCTTCTAAACTCAACGATCACATCCCTATTGATCTATGCTATGTGCACCCTACAACTCCCCCCAAAATTAATTGAGATGCTGGACAAAATCAGATGTCGTTGCCTTTGGATCAAGAAAACGGACCAAGGGGAGAAATGCAATTCCTTGGCGGCTTGGGACATGGTCTGCAAGCCCAAGAACAAAGGTGGTCTTGGGGTTTTAAATCTTCACATCCAAAATGAAGCTCTACTCATGAAGTTCCTGCATAAATTCTATAACAAAATGGATGTGCCATGGGTGCAACTCACCTGGGACGCTTACTACACCGACAAGATCCCGCATGCCACAGATCCGATTGGTTCTTTTTGGTGGCATGATATTCTCAAGATCACTCCCATGTTTAGAGGGGTATTGAAAGTCAGCGTTTTGTGCGGGTCCACCATGCTCTTTTGGAAAGATTTGTGGTCCCACTAATGACTCATGCTCTCACACCCCTGCTCGTTCCCATTCACAACTCTCGAAGATGCTTCGGTCAAGGATTTCTTGCGTGTCACATCAATCAGAGAGGCTTTTCACCTTCCCTTGTCCCCATAGGCCCATGCAGAAATTCAGGACATTCAAATCAAGACCACTCAATTTCAACCATTAATGGCTACTTCTGATGTTTGGCACTATGCTTGGGGCAAGACGATTTTCAAGTCAACTGATTATTACAACTTCTACTTTCGTGAACTCCGGACACATCCGGTTTTCATGTGGTTGTGGAAATCCAAGTGCACAATGAAATTAAGGTCTTCGGATGGCTTCTCTTTAATGACATGCTCAATACCCGCAACATGCTCAAGAGGAGGCACTACAACATTGGTGACGACCATGACTGTCTCTTGTGTGGACTCAATATCGAAGAAACGGTCGATCACAAGATTTTCACTTGCTCTTTCAGCCAACAATGTTGGGCCCATCTAGATCTGGACTGGGAGCCGTTCTTCGACCGTTTCCAAGCCATCCAGGAGAAAAAGGAGAACCATGCCACGACGATGTTACTGGAAAAATTCCTCATCGCTGCGTGGAGCATTTGGAAAGAAAGAAACAACAAACATTTCCGAGCTGTGGCTCCCACATCGCAGTCCTGGCTTTCTAGATTTATCAAAGACTTTGAACTTCTCCAGCATAGGGTCAAGGAGGCATGTAGGCCTCTGGTGCTAGATTTTGTTAACTCCCTTACTTAGCACCCCATTGTAATTCCTTCCCCCTTCCTACCCCAAAGGGTTAGGACCTCTCTCCCCCTCCCATTATACCATGTAACTTGTATAGTGTGGTGTGATTATAATATATTTACATAGTAGGAGCCTTTCCTACTGTTTCATGGTAAAAAAACACTAGAAATAATAAAAATTACATCCAGATCCGTAGGCCACCTAGCGACGACTACAAGCATTGAAGCGAGCCAAAGACGCGCCGCTGTCATCGCCCCTCCCTTGCTAGATGCGGTCAAACCTTGTTGTAGTAGACAGTCGGGAATTCATCGTGCTAAGGCCCCATAGAACCAACACACTAGAACTGCAACCGCCGCGGATGAAGAGTGTAGATCAAAAGGATCCAACCTGAAAACACATGAACAAAGACGAATGGCGAATAGATCCAAGCAAATCCACCAAAGATAGATCCGTCGGAGACACACCTCCACACGCCCACCTATGATAAGTTACAGTAGGCATCGTGTGAGCAAAATTATGAATCTTGTCTTTGACATTACCAAAGTGGATGATTTGTCTTTATCATACTAACCTATCTCATGAAGTTCCGTTAAGTTTTGTGTGATTGAAGTTTTCAAGTTTTGGGTGAGATATCGATATGAGGAGAATAAGGGTGACAAGACCCTAAGCTTGGGGATTTCCAAGGCACCCCAAGGTAATATTCAAGTAAGATCCAAGCAACTAAGCTTGGGGATGCCCTGGAAGGCACCCCCTCTTTCATCTCCAACATTATCAGTAACTTCACTTGGAGCTATATTTTCATTCGTCACATGATATGTGTTTTGCTTGGAGCATCATTATACTTTACTAGGATTTGCTTGCTGTTATTTATAGTAATGTTTTGCATCTTTTACTTCAATACAAATGTCAAGTATAGCCTTTTCCATGCTTATATTGCAAGTATATGAGTTACTGTTTCAAAACAGAAAGTTTATTGCTGTTGCAACAATTCTCTAGAAAAGTAAGAATGTGATAAAAGGTTGAATTTTTTTGAATAGTAAGCTATAATAAAATTTCTATAGTGTGGTAATTTTCAGAAATTTTGGAGTTAGGGAAGTATGATGAATATTGCACTCTTTATAGACTGTTCTGTTCAGACAGATTGCTGTTATGTTTGAATTGTTTGCATTTGTTTGCTTGTTTAATGATTCTATTTGAGGATAGGAGTATTAAATATGCAGAGGAATTTAGTATGCAATGTTAAATTATAATTTGAGCGATTTGCTACAGTATTGAATGATAAGGTTATGCATTGATTTATACTAACTTATCTCACGAGTTCTTGTTGAGTTTTGTGTGGATGAAGTTTGTGAGATTTAGGGAAACCGTGTTATAAAAGGAATTAAGGAGACACAAAAGCTCAAGCTTGGGGACGCCCAAGGCATCCCAAGATAGTATTTTAAGAAGTCTCAAGCATCTAAGCTTGGGGATGCCCCAGTAGGCATCCCACCTTTCTTCTTCAACAATTATCGGTTAGTATCGGTTGAGTCTAAGTTTTTTTGCTTCTTCACATGAGTTGTGCTATTCTTGGAATTTTATTTTATTTTGTTTTGCTTGCTTTTTTAATAAAATACGTAGATATGAAAGTTTTTAAATAAAAGAGAGTCCTCATATAGCTACCTATTTACTTAACTACTCGTTTGATCTTCACTTATATCTTTTTGGAGTAGTTTGTCATTTACTCGCGTGCTTCACTTATATCCCATGAGTAAATTGTTAGAATGAATGAATGTCATGAAGTTGAAATTATATGTTCATATCATGCCCAGTAGTGGCTTCACATTGGGTTTAGAAAGTGAAATCTTTTGAAGCTTGACAATCACAATATTGGTCATACAAGCAATTCATGAATGATTAGTATTAGGAAGAGAACTTTCAGATATAAATATATTATCTTGAACATATTCTATGATTGTGAATACCCATTAATTATTTTCAAACTTGAGAAAATTAGTTGAAGTTGGACAAGGAAGATAACGTAATGAGTTATGGTTGTGTATATTTGCATAGAAGTTATATTGTCATGGATCCTCCAACATGTGGTGTTTGCCTAGGATCTTTTGCTAGCCAAAAATTCGTACTAAGTAGAGATACTACTTGTGCATCCAAAAACCCTTAAACCCAGTTTCTTTCTATGAGTGTCCACCATACCTACCTATGGATTGAATAAGATCCTTCAATTAAGTTGTCATCGGTGCATAAAACAATAAAAATTGCTCCTAAATATGTTTGATCTTTTATTGTAAGGGAAAATTGCACATTGTACGAAATTGTGATGGCAAAGTAATAAAAGTGATGGACTACATAATAATGGTTGCTATCATAAGGGGCAATATAACGTGATGTTCCTTTGCATTAAGAGTTTGGGCATCCAAAAATAAAAGGCGCATGACAACCTCTGCTTCCCTTTGCGAAGGGCCTATCTTTTACTTTTCAGTATTTACTTTTATGCAAGAGTGATACGTCTCCAATGTATCTATAATGTTTGATTATTCCATGCTGTTTTATTATCAATCTTGGATGTTTTATAATCATTTTATAGTCATTTTTATATCATTTTTTAGTACTAACCTATTGACATAGCGCCAAGTGCCAGTTGCTGTTTTCTACATGTTTTTACATCGCAGGAAATCAATATCAGACAGAGGCCAAATGCCACGAAACTTTATGATGATTTTTTGTGGACCAAAAGGAAGAAGTTGGGCCCTGGTTGCACCTGGGGGGAGTACCAAGGAGGGGACAACCCACCAGGGCGTGCCAGGAGGCCCAGGCGCGCCCAGGTGGGTTGTGCCCACCTCGGGTGCCCCCCGGACCGCCTCTTTGCTCTATAAATACCCCAATATTCCAGAAACCCTAGGGAGTCGAAAAAATATTCATCCAGCTGCCACAGAGACTAGAACCACCATATCCAATCTAGACACCATCATGGAGGGGTTCACCACTTCCATTGGTGCCTCTCCGATAATGCGTGAGTAGTTCTTTTTAGACCTTCGGGTCCGTAGTTAGTAGCTAGATGGATTTCTCTCTCTCGCTGAATTCTTAATACAATGGTCTTTTGGAGATCCATATGATGTAACTCTTTTTGCAATGTGTTTGTTGGGATCCGATGAACTTCGAGTTTATGATCCGTTATATCTTTTTATATCCATGAAAGTTATTTGAGTTTCTTTGATCTCTTATATGCATGATCTCTTATAGCCTCGTATTTCTTCTCTGATATTTGGGTGTTGTTTGGTCAACTTGATCTATTAATCTTGCAATGGGAAAAGGTGCCCGGTAGTGGGTTCGATCTTATGGTGCTTGATCCCAGTGACAGAAAGGGAACCGACATGTATGTGTCGTTGCTACTAAGGATAAAAAGATGGGATCTATATCTACGCAATAGATAAACAGATCTTGTCTACATCATGTCATCGTTCTTATTGCGTTACTCTGTTTTCCATGAACTTAATACACTAGACGAATGCTGGATAGCGGACAATGTGTGGAGTAAGAGTAGTAGATCCAGGCAGGAGTCGGTCTACTAATCTTGGATGTGATGCCTATGTAATGATCATTGCCTGGATATCGTCATAATTATTTCAAGTTCTATCAATTGCCCAATAGTAATTTGTTTACCCACCGTTTGCTATCTTTTTCGAGAGAAGCCACTAGTGAAACCTACGGCCCCGGGGTCTTCTTTCTCATATATTTGCCTTGCGATCTACTTTTTCCTTGCATTTATTTTCAGATCTATTAAACCAAAAATACAAAAATACCTTGCTGCAATTTATTCTTATTTATTTTATTTGGTGTTTGATCTATCAATCTACTACAAATTTACCTCACGTCCTTTGCCTATCTTGAGGCGCCGTACCCCGAAAGGGATTGACAACCCCTTTAACACGTCGGTTGCGAGGTGTTGTTCTTTGTGTGCAGGGGCTGTTTACATTGTATTGCTGGGTTCTCCTACTGGTTTGATAACCTTGGTTTCATATCTGAGGGAAATACCTACTGCTGCTATGCTGCATCATCCCTTCCTCTTTGGGGAAATATCGACGTAGCTTCAAGCGACATCAAAAGGAATTTCTGGCGCCGTTGCCGGGAGGATCTTCAACATAACCAGGTTCCTAATCACAAATCTCATCTCCTTGCAATTTACATTATTCGCCATTTGCCTCTCGTTTTCCTCTCCCCCACTTTACAAAAATTTGCCGTTTTATTCGCCTCTCTTTTTCCGTTCGCCGTTTTCGTGTCGGATTTGTTTTTGAGTGCAATCTTGTTGTGTGGTCATCATGACTCAAGAGAACACCAAACTATGTGACTTCTCAAATACCAACAATAATGATTTTATTGGCACTCCACTTGCTCCTCCCGCCACTAGTGTAGAGACTTGTGATATTAATACTGCTTTGCTGAATCTTGTTACGGAAGACCAATTTTCCGGTACTCCTAATGAGGATGCTGCGTCCCATCTTAATACCTTCGTGGAATTATGCGATATGCAAAAGAAAAATGATGTGGACAATGATGTGGTCAAGATGAAATTATTTCCGTTTTCTTTGCGTGATTCTGCAAAAAATTGGTTCTCTTCTTTACGTGCAATAGTATCGATTCTTGGAATAAGTGCAAAAATGCTTTTATCACTAAGTATTTTCCTCCCGCAAAAATTATTTCCCTTAGAACCTAGATCATGAATTTCAAGCAACTTGAACATGAGCATGTTGCAGAATTTTGGGAAAGGATGAAAATGATGCTAAGGAATTGCCCAACTCATGGGTTAAATCTTTGGATGATCGTATAAATTTTTTATGCGGGGTTGAATTTTGTTTCTCATAGTCTTTTAGATTCCGCCGTGGGTGGTACTTTTATGTAAATTACCTTGGGTGAAGCCACCAAATTGCTTGATAATATTATGGCAAATTATTCACAATGGCATACCGAAAGGGCTCCTACTAGTAAACAAATTAATTCGGTTGAAGAAATATCTTCTTTGAGTGAAAAGTTGATGCTCTTATGAAATTGATTGCTAGTAGAAGTGCTCCTATTGATTTTAATGATATTCCTTTGTCTACTTTGATTGAGAAAAATAGTGATGCCATAGATGTGAATTTTATTTCTCGCAATAATTTCAACAACAATGCTTATAGAGGTAATTTTAATCCTATGCCTTTTCCTAGCAATTCCTCTAATAATTATGGTAATTCCTATGGAAATCAATCTTACAATAATAATAGGAATACCTCTTATTTTGATAATAATATTAAAGAATTTATCAACACACAAAAGGTTTTCAACACTTCCATAGAAGAAAAGTTGAATTAGATTGATGATTTGTCTAGAAGTGTTGATAGAATTGCCCATGATGTGAAAAATCTCAAGATGAAAATTTTTGTGCCTAAGGTAGATGAATCAATTAAAGCTCTTTATGTTTCTATGGATGAAAGTAAGAAAAAACCCGCTATGCTTAGAGGTAAAAGAGAATTTTTAGAAAAAGTGTTCTCTAGTGATTTCTTTCGCAAAAGTGATGAAGATCTTAAAATGATTGGTGTTTATTCTATTGACTCCTTGTTTAGTAAAATTAAGATTGATGAAAAAGGGACTGGAGAAGAGTCAACTTTAGGTAGAAGGCGTCCCAATATTTTGGAGGGTGAAAATCTTGTTGAGAAAACTGATAAAAGTGGGTTCGAAGAGGTCAAAACTTTAGCTAGTGAGGTGCCTACTCTTTTGGATTACAAAGACTTTAATTATGATAGTTGCTCTTTGATTGATCGTATTTCTTTGTTGCAATCCATGCTAAATTCACCCCAAGCCTATGAACAAAATAAAGCTTTTACTAAACATATTGTTGATGCTATGATGAAAGGTTTGGGAGAAAAATTGGAATCAGAAGTTTCAGTTCCTAGAAAATTGCATGATGAATGGGAACCTACTATCAAAGTCAAGATTAAAAATTACGAGTGTTTTGCTTTGTGTGACTTGGGTGCTAGTGTTTCTACAATTCCGAAATTTTTATGTGATGTGCTTGGCCTTACCAATCTTGAAGAATGCTCTTTGAATTTGCACTTGGCGGATTCTACTATTAAAAAGCCTATGGTAAGAATTAATGATGTTCTTATGCTTGCAAATAGAAACTATGTGCCCATGGATTTTATTGTTCTTGATATTTATTGCAATCCGTCTTGTCCAATTATTCTTGGTAGACCGTTTTTACGCACTATCGGTGCAATGATTGATATGAAAGAAGGCAATATTAAGTTCCAATTTCCTTTGAGGAAGGGTATGGAACACTTTCCTAGAACAAGAATTAAGCCACCATATGAATCAATCATGAGGGCATCTTATGGATCTAGCACCAAAGATGACAAAACTTAGATCCTTGCTTTATGCCTAGCTAAGGGCGTAAAACTATAGTGCTTGTTGGGAGGCAACCCAATGAATAAAATTTATTTTTGCCTTTTACTTTATGTTCTTGTGTGTTAAATTATGCTACTGGTATGATTGTGTTTTTTGTGTTTTAGTTAGTGTTTGTGCCAAGTAAAGCCTTTAGGATCTTCTGGGGTGATAGTTGTTTGATCTTGCTGAAAAAGACAGAAACTTTATGCTCACGAAAATAATTTTGATAAATCACAGAAAAGATCTTTTTGCCCTGATTCGTTTTGCAGAAGATTAATATACAAATTTCGCTGGTCATCCTAATTTGGTAGAATTTTTGGAGTTCCAGAAGTATTTGAAAGTTCCAGATTACTACAGACTGTTCTGTTTTGACATATTATGTTTTCTTTGTGTTGTGTGCTTATTTTGATGGCTCTATGTTTTCTTTGATGAGTTTTTGCCATAGAAAAGTTGGAATACAGTATATATAATACAAAAACAAAATAAGAATTGGTTTGACACATCACCTATAGTAGTGGTTTGCTTTCTTTTACTAATGGATCTCACAAGGGTATTGTTGAGTTTTGTGTGATTGAAGTTTTCAAGTTTTGGGTTATCTTACGATGGATGAAAGAAGGATAGAAGAGCCTAACCTTGGGGATGCCCCGGGATCCCAATCTATTATCCAAGAATGAGCTACCAACTAAGCTTGGGGATGCCCCCGAGTGGCATGCCCTCTTTTTTCTAACGACCATCGGAATTTTGCTCGAGGCTATATTTTTATTCGTCATATGATATGTGTTTTGCTTGGAGCATCTTGTATGATATGTGTATTTGCTTGTTTTATTTTGTGTTTTAAGTCATCAATCCTTGCTGGACACACCTATTTGAGAGAGCCAAAATTATGTCATGACTTGTTAGAATTGCTCTCTATGCTTCACTTAAATTTTATGAGCAATGGACTTGCTCTAGTGCTTCACTTATATCTTTTTGAGCACGGTGTGCTTAGTATTTTTGAAAAAATGCTACTTGCTTCACTTATTTTATTTGAGAGTTAGTAAAATTTTGAATAAATTATCTCTTGCTTCACTTAAATTAATTTGAGAGAAAGAAAATATGTTATGCTCATGATTTTCACTTATATTTGTTTGAGCTTATGAAAAGCAACACATGAAAATTAGTCCCAAAGTGATAGATATACAAGAAGGATAAAGAAATAAAAAAATATATGCCATGAAGATCATTGGACAAAATAAACTTGATTATTAGTAATAGTTTTGAGATATGATGATGTGATATGTGGGTTATGTTGATGAGTAATTGTGCTCTAGTAAGAATATTGGTGTTAAGGTTTGTGATTCCCTATGCATGCATGAAAGTCAATAATCATGCAATGAAAATTATATCCTACTTGTGGTGCATTATTCGGTGTTAATTATGCTTAATGCTTGCTTATGAGATTATTCGCTTCTTGGTTTGTCGCTTCTCAATCTTTTTGCTAGCCTTTATTTTGCACCAAGTATGACCTCTACTTGTGCCCCAAAATCCTTTAAACTAGTTTTGCCACATGATCCAATATATCTACCTATATGCGGTATTATTTTGCCATTCTAAGCAAATTTGCATGTGCCATCTCTAATTTTCAAAATAAACTTCTCTTTTGTGTGTTTGTTTCGCTCGCGAAATGGTAACGGGTGGCTAATATTTTCCATGCTGGATGTGTTATTCTCACGATGAGTGTTTATTCACTTGTCATTGCACGAGAGTAAGGCAAAGGTTTTAGGGATGCCCAGTCCCGAAATGCAAAAAATGAATTTACTTTATGTTGTCAAATAATAAATTCCTTGGAAAGTGTTGGTATGGAGGGCAACCGTCGATACGGCTAGCCATGGAAAGTGAAAGTATGGTGGAAAAAGGAATAAACTTTGTTTTCTGTTTGGGAACCGCCTATGATATATATAGCACGGAAAGTATTGGGAACTCTGAGTCGTTTTTGTTGGTGGGATGGATACACCTCCCAAAATGTTTTTATCTCTAATTTTTCGCTTTGAGCTCTGGCACCTCTACAAATCCCTACTTCCCTCTGCGAAGGGCCTTTCTTTTAATTTATGCAATTTTTATTTTTGAAATTGAGTCTCCATCCTCTCTAATAAAAGCACCAACTATGAGGCAATATGATCGTACTTAAGTATTGGGTGTAGCTAATATTTGAGTGTCTTTCATGAATGGATCAACGTCTGAGCATGATGGGCTAGGGATAACTTGTTTTAGCATTGATATTTTGAAAGACATGGTTACTTGTTGATTTGCTTGAGTATCTAAATTATTATGTGAAAACTAGACTAGTGCTTTGAATCACATAAAAGTCCAAATGTCCATGCTATAAAGAAAAGAATATGATATGACATGATAAACAACACTCCACATCAAAAATTCTATTTTTATCACTTACCTACTCGAGGACGAGCAGGAGTTAAGCTTAGGGATGCTGATACATCTCCAACGTATCTATAATTTTTGATTATTCCATGCTATTTTGGAATCAATCTTGGATGTTTTATAATCATTTTACTGTCATTTTATATCATTTTTTGGTACTAACCTATTGACATAGTGCCAAGTGCCAGTTGTTGTTTTCTGCATGTTTTTTACATCATAGGAAATCAATATCAAACGGAGTCCAAATGCCATGAAACTTTACAATGATTTTTTATGGACCAAAAGGAAGAAGGTGGGCCCTGGTTGCACCTTGGGGAGTCCCGTGGAGGGGACAACCCACCAGGGCGCGCCAGGAGACCCAGGCGCGCCCTGGTGGGTTGTGCCCACCTCGGGTGCCCCCTGGACCGCCTCTTTGCTGTATAAATACCCCAATATTCCAGAAACCCTAGGGGAGTCGGCGAAATATTCATCCAGCCGCCGCAGAGTCCAGAACCACCAGATCCAATCTAGACACCATCACGTTGGGGTTCACCACTTCCATTGGTGCCTCTCTGATGATGCGTGAGTAGTTCTTTGTAGACCTTCGGGTCCGTAGTTAGTAGCTAGATGGCTTTCTCTCTCTCGCTGAATTCTCAATACAATGGTCTCTTGGAGATCCATATGATGTAACTCTTTTTGCGGTGTGTTTGTTGGGATCTAATGAACTTCGAGTTTATGATCCGTTATATCTTTTTATATCCATGAAAGTTATTTGAGTTTCTTTGATCTCTTATATGCATGATCTCTTATAGCCTCATATTTCTTCTCTGATATTTGGGTTTTGTTTGGTCAACTTGATCTATTTATCTTGCAATGGGAAGAGGTGCCCGGTAGTGGGTTCGATCTTACGGTGCTTGATCCCAGTGACAGAAAGGGAACCGACACGTATGTAGCGTTGCTACTAAGGATAAAAAGATGGGATCTATATCTACGCAATAGATAAACGGATCTTGTCTACATCATGTCATCGTTCTTATTGCATTACTCTGTTTTTCCATGAACTTAATACACTAGATGCATGTTGGATAGTGGTCAATGTGTGGAGTAAGAGTAGTAGATGCAGGCAGGAGTCGGTCTACTAATCTTGGATGTGATGCCTATGTAATGATCATTGCCTGGATATCGTCATAATTATTTTAAGTTCTATCAATTGCCCAACAGTAATTTGTTTACCCACAGTTTGCTATCTTTTTCGAGAGAAGCCACTAGTGAAACCTACGGCCCCGGGGTCTTCTTTCTCATATATTTGCCTTGCGATCTACTTTTTCCTTGCATTTATTTTCAGATCTATTAAACCAAAAATACAAAAATACCTTGCTGCAATTTATTCTTATTTATTTTATTTGGCGTTCGATCTATCAATCTACTACAAATTTACCTCACGTCCTTTGCCTATCTTGAGGCGCCGTACCCCAAAAGGGATTGACAACCCCTTTAACACGTCGGGTTGCGAGGTGTTTTTCTTTGTGTGCAGGGGCTGTTTATGTTGTGTTGTTGGGTTCTCCTACTGGTTCGATAACCTTGGTTTCATATCTGAGGGAAATACCTACCGCCGCTGTGCTGCATCATCCCTTCTTCTTTGGGGAAATACTGACGTAGCTTCAAGCGACATCAAAGAGTCAATAGAATGCATTCTCATTTCAATCTCAATTATTCTCTAGTTGGCACGCATCATGTGGTGGGGAAATATCTAGGCACATATGACCAATCAAATATATTTGATCATGAATTATTATTGTTGACAATTATATCTAGACATCAAAGTGCGTAAGTTTGGGAAGCAAAATATTAAGCCCCTATCTTTCTTTGTGTTCGTTGGATGCCATTTGTTCTAATAATATGCTTTGAGTATTAGCAATCATAGAATACTATATGATGATTAAGTATGTAGAGCTCTTACTTAGACTCTGTTGAATAAGTTGAATTGCAATTGTTTGGTGACTGAGAATATAGGTTGTTGAGTTTCAAGAGAATTCATTGTTTGAACCATAACATGTGAATTGGTTGCTACTTTAACATGATGAGTTTTATGAGAAAGAGTTGTTGTTATGATGCTAGGAAAAGTGACTGAAATTAGCATTGATCAAACTTACGCACTTTGCTAGCATTCACACTTCATAAATTATTTCTTTTATCATTTACCTACTCGAGGACGAGTAGGAATCAAGCTTGGGGATGCTAATACGTCTCCAACATATATATAATTTATGAAGTGTTCATGCCGTTATATTATCATTCTTGGATGTTTTACAATCATTTTATAGAAAATTTGTATCATTATTTTGGGATTAACCTATTGACATAGTGCCCAGTGCCAGTTGTTATTTTTTTGCTTGTTTTAATTTGCTGGAAATCAATACCAAAAGGAGTCCAAACGCGACGAAACTTTTTGGAGAATTTTTATGGACTAGAAGACCCAGGATGGGTCAAAGAAGTACTAGAGGGGAGGCCCGAGGTGGGCACAACCCACCTGGGTGCGCCCAGGAGCCCAGGCGCGCCCAGGGGGGTGGTGCCCCTCTCGGTGACCTCCCGCACCGCCTCTTCACCCTATAAATTCCCAAATATTCCAAAAAACCTAAGGGAGTCGATAGATCAGAAGTTCCACCACTGTAAGCCCCTGTATCCATGAAAACCAATCTGGACCCTGTTTCGGCACCCTGCCAGAGGGGGAGATCATCACTGGTGGATCTTCATCCCGGCGGCCACCATGATGAGGAGGGAGTAGTCCACCCTCGGGGATGAGGGTTTGTACCAGTATCTATGTGTTTAATCTCTCTCTCTCTCTCTCTCTCTCCCTCTCTCTCTCGTGTTCTTGAGATGGCATGATCTTGATGTATCGTGGGCTTTGTTAATATAGTTGGATCATATGGTGTTTTCCCCTCTCTATCTTGTTGTGATGAATTGAGTTTTCCCCTTGACATTTTGTTCTTATCAGTTTCAATAATTTTATGGATTTGAAAGCACTTGATATATGTCTTGCATATGAATACCCATGGTGACACTGGGGTATTATATTGATTCACTTGAGATATGTTTTGTCAGTCAACTCACGAATTCCCGAGGTGACATTGGTGTAATATATGCATAGGGGTTGATGCACATTCTCGTCTTTTGTTTCTCCGGCAGAAATCTTGGGGCACTCTTTGAGGTTCTTTGTGTTGGTCGAGTATTATGAATCTGAATTTGCTTTTGTGTTATTTTAGTACGAACTCTTGATAGATCGATCAGAAAGAATAACTTGGTGTTATTTTACTACGAACTCTTGATAGATCAATTGGAAAGAATAACTTGGTGTTATTTTAGTACAAACTCTTGGATAGATCGATCGGAAAGAATATCTACAAACAATTTCTTCTTATGTTCTCCGCTAGATAGGAACTTTGGAGTGATTCTTCATCACACTTTGAGGGATGGTTATATGATCCAATCATATTAGCATTTTTGAGAGATTGCACTAGCGAAACTACGAACCCTAGGCCTTGTTTTTAAGCATTGCAATACCATTTGTGCTCACTTTTATCGATTGCTACCTTGCTGTTTTTATTTATTCAGATTATAAAAATATATTTCTACCATCCAAATTACACTTCTATCACCATCTCTTCGCCGAACTACTGCACCTATACAATTTGCCATTTGTATTAGGTGTGTTGGGGACACAAGAGACTCTTTGTTATTTGGTTGCATGGTTGTTTGAGAGAGACCATCTTCATCCTATGCCTCCCATGGATTGATAAACCTCAGGTCATCCACTTGAGGGAAATTTGCTACTGTCCTACAAAACTCTGGGCTTGGAGGCCCAACACGAGTCTACGAGAACTAGTTGTGTAGTAGACATCAGCAGCGCGGGAGGGCCTCCGACCCCTTCTTCCTTGCTACTGTACATAGTGTGGGCAGATCGGCCTCTGTCCACCAACTGAGTCACACCCCAAGAACCTTAAGGTATAATTTACTTAATCGACATGCATTGCTCTAGCTGCATGTGGATTTTTTTCGTTTCTGCAGTCGAATCTAGGTGTTGGATCAAATAGGAAAGTAGTGGGGAAAGTTATATAGCATGAATCTAGGACGTGGTTCAAAGAGGAAAGGAAGGCGAAAGTAGTACGGGCTGGCTATCCAACACCTATGTTGGTGGAAAATGGAAAACAATGACAAGCACAATAGACACATCTGTAATGAACTGATCTTTCTGTGGGTGCGGGACAAGGCTGTAGAGTTTGAGCAGGACTAGATTTGCTGCCCTCACATAGGGAAAGGTGTCTAAAGATAACAAAAATGGGACCAACACAAATATTGTCATGGAATTGTCACATCAGATGTCCTCGTGAAAGGACTTAGTTGTGGAGCCATCGCAACTAGGAAGCTTGAAGGGGTTAATCGGGACAAGGGACACGAGAGGTTTACACTAGTTCGGCCCCTTACGATGAAGGTAAAGCCTACGTCTAGTTGGGTTGGTATTGATGTTTCGATGACCAAGGAGCGAGATATGCTATGCCCGGCTCTCGATGAGTTGTTTCTTACCCTAAGCCGCCGGTGGGTCGTCCCTTTATATACACGGGTTGACGCCCTGCGGCTTATAGAGTCCCGACCGGCTTATAAATAGTGTCCGGCTCGGTGACTAGTTAAATCTACCTTATGATACAAGTCATGCCATTATGGCGGTTTACTATGACGGGCCTTAAGTCACCTGTGGGCCTTAGACCCTGTACTGAACCGCCATCTTCATGCTTGATCTTGGGCTTCTTTTCGGTGAGTCTTCTTTGCGTAACCCGGCCCCTCCTGGGCGGCTTACACAAATAGTTATATTCCTAACATTAGGCCCCAGATTGATTTGAGCCGGTTCATGTCAATCTTAAAATACCTTAAGGAATAAATCTTCAGCCTTCTGCCTGTGCAAAGGGTTTTCCTTAACCCGCCATGACATCATTCTTTGGATCTGCATTAACCCGCCGTGACGTCATCTTTACTTAAATTCATTTTTTATTCCACCATATCCTCCAACGGATCTTTGCTTTTACTGACCATTTCAAAAACCGAGGCGTCGGGGCCGCTGGATAATAATGCTTATCTCCTCATCTCTCGCGCCATCTCAGTCAGCCCTTCCTTATAAATAGGCACGACCTAGGTCTTCTCCATTCTCGCCCTTCGGTCATCTTCTTCCTCTCACTGTCCCTCTGCCGCTCGAGCTCCGCCGCCGCCGCTGTCACAGGTCTCCTCGTCCTCTCCAACTCAGGC
Source organism: Triticum timopheevii (assembly GCA_963921465.1). Taxonomy (NCBI): domain Eukaryota; kingdom Viridiplantae; phylum Streptophyta; class Magnoliopsida; order Poales; family Poaceae; genus Triticum; species Triticum timopheevii. Next base: position 562,790,909 of record OY997266.1, read on the forward strand.
TGCTGCATCAACCTGATTTGACCAGAGAAACGCGTCGAACCTCCACAGCAAACTGCATCTGTAAGTTTCCTCTTGTTCCTCAGATCCGCATTAGGACCCTCAAGCTCCTTGGTGTTCTTCGCTGTTCGTCAGGCCCCCTTGTAGATTTCATCACCACCGCCGTTTTTTTGATCTTGAAGATGGTATAAACCTGATGCGGTAGTTATTTCGCACCTATTTCAAACACAAATAGATCCCTTTCCATCACACAGAGGCCCCATTCGAACCCTTGAGCTTCATCTGTGCCAGTTCTAGGTCTAGAAATTTTTCTTTTCGGAACAGTTGTTTGACCCAGAATAATAGCAGCAACTTGTGAAACCTGTTTGTTTCACCCGGAAATAAAAAACTGCCTCTGTCGAATATGTTTAACCATGACTGTCCATGTGGCCGGTTTAAGTAAATAACACTGATCTGTCAACCTTACTTGCTTCTCTCAGATTTAAGAATATTCAATTGCTCTTGATATCCGTAGCGGCTTAAATATCACTGTATAGTTGCCCATATATCATTAGGCCCTTTCTTAAGCCGCCATCTTGAATAGATTTAAAATGTTTTCCTCCGGGTTAAATTTGAACCGGAACTTCTTATTTTGACATAGGCTTCAATTTACGTCATGGCACCTAAGGCAACCAAAGCTCCTGTGACCTGTAACTGGGTCCCATCCACAGTCACAAGAAGTAAACTGTCTGAATTTGTGAAGTCTGGTCATCTACCTAAGAAGGAGGTCATGTCTTATCGTGCCCCTGACCCGTCCGAGGAGAGACCTCAACCCAAAGAAGGGGAGGTGATAGTCTTTACAGATCATATGAGCCGGGGATTTGCTCCACCCGGTTCAAAATTCTTCAGGGATGTTTTGAATTTCTTTGACCTTAGACCTCAAGACATCGGGCCCAATTCCGTGTCAAATATTTGCAACTTCCAAGTCTTCTGCGAGGTGTACCTGGGAGAAGAGCCCAATCTGCTTCTGTTCAGAGAACTATTCTACTTAAACCGGCAGAATGAACGTGCCAATGGGCCCAGTCTAGAACTTGGCGGCATCTCGATTTAGCGGCGGAGAGACTGCCTTTTTCCTTACGCTGAACTACCAAGTCATCTGAAGGATTGGAATTAGACATGGTTCTACTGCCAGGACACTTCTCCGGCTGGTGAGAACCCTCTGCCCGGCTTCCGCGCTCTGCGCCTTGAGTCAAATCACCTGCTGTCGGATAAGTTAACCGCTGTTGAATGCCTACCACTCGCTCCTACCATCAAGAAGATCAAAGCCCTTTTAGGCAATGGCTTGAATGGTATTGACTTGGTCCGAGTCTGGGTCGCTTGGCGAGTGCTTCCATTAAGCCGCCGCCCCGGCTTAATGTGCACTTACTCAGGCGAGACGGATGACCCACTGCGTCATAGTTCCGACGACTTGCCAGATGATGTGGTGGAGGCTACGACACAAACTTTGCTGAAAGAGGGCACCGTGACTAGTAACACCTTTGGCTTACTTCCTTTCTGCAAGAAGAACCCGGCCCCCGTAGTAAGTTATTAATCCTTCATGAATACTCTTTCAGTGCTTTACACCTTACTTTTACTCATAACCCCTTTATCTTTTCCACAGGCCGATGACAACTTCTGGAAGGTCAAGTATGACCATGAGGTCGCCAAACAAGCCAGAGAGGCCAAGAGAACCGAGAGGAAAACCATAAAAACAGGAACTTCAAAGAAGAAGAAGCCAAGTGCTTCAGACTTATTCAAATTGGACGACTCCTCTGATGAAGAAGAAGAGGTAATTTCTAACTCCCTTGACTCTTTACCATTACCTTACTGACTTTAAATCTTTCCAGGAAGACACAGGGAACAGCCGAGCTATCGAGGAAGAGGTAACTATAATTTCCTCCGACTCCGAGCCTCTGCCGCGTCAGAAAATTCGAAGAGTAACCCGCAAAGTAAGATTTTCACATCCTTTGGCTTACCAAGATCCTCAATTTCTTTTGAAGCAACAAAAATTAGAAAGCCAGAGGCAGACCCGGACCAGCAAGGACATTGAACTCTCCTCCGGCTTACCTGATGTAACCAGGAAGCGTCGGACTAAGGTTATCTCCGATTTATGTTCTGTTTTAACTTTGGCGGGTTTAATTCGTCAACCTCTCAATTCATCTGACTCCAATTATCAGGATACTTCTCCTTCCTCCGGCGAGTCTATGCAGTCTAACATGCTGGCTTTCAAAAATGCCCCCGGGTAATGTAACTTTGTTTACCTTAGGCTTTACCTTACTCATGCTTTTGTATTCATCCTTCTACCTTTGTTGGCAGCATGCAAGTGAAGCCCAGTAAGAGGGAAAAGAAGAATAAGCCGTCCCAAGACCCGGTCGTGGCTGAACCGGAGCTTGGCACAGCTGCTCCTGACAGTTCCACCCATCAGCTGCCACCTGAACCGGCCTCTGACATTCCGGTGCCAACCTCTGACCCGCCCGCCGAAGATACTCTCAACAGCTCTGATAACCCGGAAGCTCCTAGCCCGGTCAAGACAAATGACCCGGAAGTTGAGATTCTGAGGTCTCAGTTTGTTGAGCCAGGGCACTCCACTGTCCTTGCCAAATGCTCTGCTAAGGAGGAACTTACCGAATGCCGAAAGGCCAAGCTGGACATTACTAATTATACTCACTTAAGCATTAGAGATACAGTCTCGGGCTATCTGAATCAAGTGCATAACAGTCGTGACCTGGAAATTGACATGGTGAAGAAAATATAGCAAAAATATGAGGTATACCTTTATGCCCATTTTCTAAATCATACTTACTGTATCAGTTCCCAAGTCTATTGCTTATGAATAAATATGTTGTAGACTTAGAAAACTGCTTACCACTATCTGCCCGGATTAGAAAGAAGATATTTAACCCGGTTGTAACATGATACCTTGTACTCGCGATACACATTAGCCCCCAAGTGCCAAGTATCTTTGCTTGCAAAGCACTTGGGACTTAATATGCATGACCCAACATTGCAGGTTTAAAAATTCTTCAACATACATTAGCCCCCAAGTGTCAAATATCTTTGCTTTCAAAGTGATTGAGACTTAATATTATCTTACCATGATTTTAATTATAACCCGACGTCATTGCAGACCACCATAAGCCAATTTGAGTCGGAGATTGCTGACCTGAAGAGCCGTCTGACAGCTCAAGAACTTGAAACCCAAAAGGCCAACTCCAAATTTGAATTCAGCATCTCTGAACAAGAGAAGTTGAAGAAGAATTTTGAGTCAGAGAAGAAAATCTGGGCTGATGAGAAGGCTTCACTGGTGACCCGGGCCGAGACGGCAGAGGCATCACTTGTAGAAGCAACAACCGAGTTGTCCGACTTAAAGCGCCAGATATCTCAAATAGTCTCAGTCATCTTCGGTAAGTTACTGGACATAACCTCAAACATTGTAATCCTTCCTTTGATGACTATTGTAATCGTTATCTTCGGCTCACTTTATGTTTGTGAACACAGGCCCCAGGAGCACAAACCTCAAGCAGATCATGCTGATCAAACTTAAGGCGGTTTACACTCTAGTGGAGCAACTGTACACCGGGTCACAACGTGCTTTAGCCGTTGTAGCTTTATCAAATAACACTCCCCACCTTCTGCAAGACGTGCTGAAGTGCCTCGCTGTGCTACCTTAGCGGATCCAAGATTTAAGGCGGGCATCCTCAAGAGCCGGGGCTGTAGCCGCATTGAGCCGGGCAAAGGCATGGATTCCAGAACTAGACCCGGCCGACCTTGCCCTTGGATACCCGAGTCTGAAGGAGGATGGTACCGTATTTGATGATCAGGATTTCACCGCCTGCGTCAAAGACATACGTCCCGTGGCTACCCTCATTGGGAATGACACTGACCTTACCAAGTATTCGCCGGGCTATGACAGTGAGAACCGGAGAATTCCAACACCTCCATATGATCAAGTCAGCTTGATCCCTCCAACTCGTAAGCATACCTTTGCCCCTGAAGTGGACCCAGCCGGTTTAATAGATGATGAAGCTGAGTTTGAAGCCTTGAGTGGCATTGACTGGGCCTTGTCAACCTTCCAGAACAAAGGAACCGATGGAGAGGCGGAGAAGGAGAACCCGGAATCTTCAAGCCCGCCGAAGGAGTGAACCGCCAGACATTTTATGACTTTGCAAGAAACAATGCTTCATTTATTCGGACTCGGGGAGTCTTGTAATAGGGTAGAAAAACATCTCAATTTTTGTCATGCCTTCGCGCATGTTTATGGTGCTTAATACTTTCGTAAGCCGCCATCACTATATATTTCCAGCTTATGTTGATCATTTATTTCCTTGATGTTAAATTTTGCTTGCCTTATCCTACATATAAAACAATCAAAAATTCCCTTGGCAGTTTATCGCATCGGGGGTTACATAAGGTATTGATAACCCAGAGGGCAAACCCAAAACATCATATATATATGCTGGTTTATGACTGTATTTATTAAACATAATCACAATAGCATACCTGCGATCCCTTTGGTAATCTCGACTGCTTATATGACCTTCACCATGTGGTTAAATTCAACTCCTAAAAGTCAAACATGTAATATTCACCTAGCATTTAACAACCTGGGGTGATCAATATTAAGCCGGAAAAACAAAAAACCATCTCATAGTGCTTTAAAAAAGGTCTCGGATAGTCAAATAATTACACTTATGAAATATAATGGATAATAAACAATATTCAAAGGCTTCTGATTCGAATACGATCAAAAAACCGCTCCAAAGGGGTTAAGCTAAGATTCAGATACGATCATATAGCCCCCAGTGGATTTGGCGATGCCGATCAAGTGGGTATCGACAACTGTGTTCTCTTCGGTTCGAATACGACCTATGTTTGAACAGGAAGCCCCCAAGTGACCATAAGAGTTGTTTAATGACGTTGATTCGAATATGATCCACGTCAGACCCAAAGGGATTAAGCTATGATTCAAATATGATCAAGAAGCCCCCAAGTGGGTTTGGCAATATGCCGATCAAGTGGGTATCGACAGCTATGTTCTCTTTGGTTCGAATACGACCTATGTTTGAACAGGAAGCCCCCAAGTGATCATGGCTAGATTCAGATATGATCATAAGCTGGACCAAAAGGAAAGCCGGATTCAGGTATGATCCGCTCCCTGTTGGTTGTTTTCACCACCTGATAAAGAAGACATATACACTTTTGAGGATAAAAAGGACAGAGGTCCTGCTTTATTGCTTTATATAATATATACACTGTCAAAATATATACATCTTGAGAGCCGGTAGCTTAAGTATAGTAAGGCCGGAGATGAGCAATATTCCATGGCTGGCGGGTCTCCTCCTCCGACTTACGTGAGTCTTTGTGCTCTCGAACATCGATGAGGTAGTATGACCCGTTGTGCAGATTCTTGCTGACCACAAAGGGTCCTTCCCAAGGTGGGAATAGCTTGTGCATGTCAGACTGATCCTGGATGAGCCGGAGCACTAAGTCGCCTTCCTGAAAGGTTCTGCTCCTAACCCGGCGGCTGTGATAGCGGCGCAGGTCTTGTTGATAAATCACCGAGCGGGCTATTGCCAAGTCTCGCTCCTCATCCAACAAGTCAAGTGCATTCTGGCAAGCTTTTTCGTTGTCAGCTTCAACGTAAGCCGCCACGCGGGGCGGATCATGCCGGATGTCACTTGGCAGGACTGCCTCTGCACCATACACCATGAATAAAGGTGTGTAACCTGTAGATCTGTTAGGTGTAGTGTTGATGCTCCATAGTACCGAAGGTAACTCCTCCACCCAACAACCCGGAGTCTACTGCAAGGGGACAAAGAGCCGGGGTTTGATACCCTTCAGGATCTCTTGATTAGCCCTTTCTGCCTGACCATTGGATTGAGGATGAGCAATAGCCGAAACATCAAGCCGGATATGTTCTCGTTGACAGAACTCTTCCATGGCACCCTTGGAAAGATTAGTGACATTATCAGTTATAATGCTGTGTGGAAAACCAAAATGAAAGATCACCTTTTTCATGAACTGAACCGCAGTGGCTGCATCACACTTACTGACCGGCTCTGCCTCAACCCATTTTGTAAACTTATCTACTGCCACCAGGAGGTGTGTCTTTTTATCCTTAGACCTCTTGAAAGGTCCAACCATGTCAAGCCCCCAGACTGCGAACGGCCAAGTGATTGGGATCATCCTCAACTCTTGAGCCGGCACATGAGCTCGTCGTGAGAATTTTTGACACCCGTCACATTTGCTGACTAGATCCTCCGCATCAGCATGAGCCGTCAGCCAATAGAAACGATGATGAAAAGCCTTGGCCACAAGAGATTTTGACCCGGCATGATGGCCACAATCTCCTTCATGGATCTCACGAAGTATCTCCTGGCCCTCCGCAGGCGACATGCAGCGTTGAAACGCCCCAGTGACACTTCAGTGATGTAACTCGCCATGAACAATCGTCATGGATTTGGACCGCCTGACGATTTGTCTTGCCAAGGTCTCATACTCAGACAACTCTCCCCCGGTCATATAGACCAAATAGGGCACTGTCCAATCCGAGATGACGTGAAGAGCTGCCACCAGCTGTGCCTCCGGGGCTGGCACTGCTAGTTCTTCCTCTGTAGGTACCTTGACAGAAGGATTATGCAGCACATCGAGGAAGGTGTTAGGCGGCACCGGCTTACGTTGAGATCCCAACCGGCTTAAAGCATCAGCCGCCTCATTCTTCCTTCAATCAATGTGCTCCACTTGATAACCTTTGAAATGCCCAGCCACAGCATCTACTTCACGACGATAAGCCGCCATAAGGGGATCTTTGGAGTCCCACTTGCCTGACACCTATTGAGCCACAAGATATGAATCGCCCAAGCACCTTACCCAGCTCAAGTTCATCTCTTTGGCCATCCGGAGACCATGGAGTAAGGCCTTGTACTCAGCTGCGTTGTTAGTACAAGGAAACATAAGCCGGAGCACATAACAAAATTTGTCACCTCGAGGGAAGTTAAAACAACTCTAGCCCCCGAGCCTTCTAACTGCCTGGACCCATCAAAGTGAATAGTCCAATACGTGTTATCTGGCTTCTCCTCAGGTGCCTGCAACTCTGTCCAATCATTGATAAAATCCACCAAGGCTTGAGACTTGATAGCAGTACGTGGCATTATTCCAAACCATGAGGCCCAAGCTCAATAGCCCACTTGGCGACTCGTCCTGTGGCTTCCCTATTCTGGATGATGTCTTCCAAGGGGGCAGAACTTACCACAGTTATAGGATGACTTTGGAAATACTGCTTCAACTTCCGGTTTGCCATAAACACTCCATAAACAAGTTTCTGCCAATGTGGATACCTTTGTTTAGACTCAATGAGCACCTCACTGATGTAATAAACCGGCCGTTGAACTGGATGCTCCTTGCCAGCTTCCTTACATTCTACCACAATAGCAACACTGATGGCTCGTGAGTTAGCAGCCACATATAATAGCAACGGTTCCTTATCAATGGGAGCCGCAAGGACCGGTGGTTCTGACAACTGTCTCTTCAAATCTTCAAAGGCAGCATCAGCATCATCACTCCAGACAAAGGTGTATATTTTCTCCATCATCTGATACAGTGGTAGGGCCTTCTCACCCAACCGGCTTATGAACCGGCTTAAAGCAGCAACCCAACCCGCTAGTCGCTGAACATCATTGATGCATGCCAGTTTAGCCAGAGAGGTAATCGCCTTGATCTTCTCCGGGTTAGCTTCAATGCCTCTGTTCGAGACCAGAAAACCCAAGAGCTTGCCTGCAGGTACACCAAATACACACTTGGCCGGGTTAAGCATCATCTTATAAACCTAGAGATTATCAAAGGTCTCCTTCAAGTCAGATATCAAGGTTTACTTCTCTTGGGATTTCACCACGATGTCATCCACGTAAGCATGAACATTACGCCTGATTTGATCGTGTAGACAGTTCTGCACACATCGCTGATAAGTCGCCTGAGCACTCTTGAGCCCAAACGGCATAAATACATAACAGAAGGCTCCAAACGGAGTGATGAAAGCCGTCTTATCCTGGTCATTAACTGCCATTTTGATCTGATGATAACCAGAGTAAGCATCCAAAAAACTCAAACGTTCACAACCCACCGTAGCATCAATGATTTGATCAATACGGGGGAGAGCAAAGGGATCAGCCGGACAAGCCTTGTTTAAGTCCGTGTAATCCACACACATCCGCCAGGTGCCGTTCTTCTTGACTACAAGCACCGGGTTAGCCAACCACTCTGGGTGAAAAACTTCAACAATAAACTCGGCCGCTAAGAGCCAGGCAACTTTTCCCCAATAGCTTTCCGTCTCTCTTCGTTGAACCGTCGAAGAAACTGCCTGACCGGCTTATACTTCGGATCAATATTGAGAGTGTGCTCAGCGAGTTCCCTTGGTACACCCGGCATGTCAGAAGGCTTCCATGCAAAGATGTCCCGGTTCTCACGGATGAACTCGATGAGCGCGCTTTCTTATTTAGGATCCAAATTGGTACTGATGCTGAATTGCTTAGAAGAATCGCCTGGGGTAAAGTCAACAAGATTCGTCTCAGTGAATGATTTAAACTTCAACGTTGGGTGATGCTCTATAGTTGGCTTCTTCAAGGAGGTCATATCCGCCGGGTCAACATTGTCTTGATAAAATTTGAGCTCTTCCACTGCACAGGCAGACTCAGCATAAGCCGCGTCGCCTTCTTCACACTCCAAGGCTACCTTTCGACTCCCATGCATAGTGATGGTGCCCTTGTGACCCGGCATCTTGAGCTGTAAATAAACGTAACACGGCCGTGCCATGAACTTAGCATAAGCCGGCCGCCCAAACAGAGCATGGTATGGACTCCTGATTTTAACCACTTCAAACGTCAATTTCTCAGCCCTGGAGTCATACTCATCTCCAAAGGCCACTTCCAGTTCAATCTTGCCAACTAGGTAAGCCTATTTACCAGGAACCACTCCATGGAAAACAGTGTTGGATGTCCTCAAATTCTTATCAGTCAACCCCATGCACCGAAAGGTCTCATAATAGAGGATATTGATGCTGCTACCTCCGTCCATGAGTACCTTAGTGAATTTATATCCACCAACCTGAGGTGCTACCACCAAGGCTAACTGACCTGGATTATCAACCCGTGGAGGGTGATCTTCTCTGCTCCATACAATGTGCTGTTCTGACCACCTCAAATAACGAGGGACTACCGGCTCAACAGAATTCACGGCCCTCTTATGAACCTTCTGGTCACGTTTGCATAAGCTAGTGGTAAACACATGATACTGCCCACTATTCAACTGCTTCGGATGGCTTTGATAACTCGACTGCTGCTGCTGTTGCTCTCCTTGACCAGACTACTGTTGATTATAACTACCTTGATGTCCCTGAAAGCCGGAGTTTGAACCGCCGCCCGGGCCATGAAAACCGCCAGCTCCTGAACCGCCGCTGGACCCGGAATTGTCACCGAACGTGTTGGAATTCTTAAAAGCCTTCATGATCGCGCAATCTTTCCATAAGTGGGTGGCGGGTCGTTCCCGGGTGCCGTGTCTCGGGCAAGGCTCATTGAGTAACTGCTCAAGAGATGGGCCTGGCCCGCCAGATCGAGGGGGCAGCTTGCCCTTATGTCTCTGATTGTTACCTTGTGCATTAGCGTTGGCTACAAACTCCGGGGATTTCTGATGTCTCCTCCTCATCACCTCGTTGGACGCGTTTAGGCTCATCGTGAGCTGGTAGGCTTCTGACTGTAGCCGCTGCGCTCGTGCATCTAGAGCCACCCGCTCCGTGGCTAATCTAGTATCCTCAGCTGCCAAGGTCTCCTTGGCCCGAGCTATCTCCTCACGCACCCGTGCCACCTCTGCGTCATGCTCATCTTTATTTGCAGGAATAACCGTGGTGGTTAACAGGGCCATAAGCTTGTCCATGAGATCTATCAGCACCTGAGCCGGCGGGCGCACAGGGCCTCCTGCCCCGGCCGCTCCTGTCCCGGACGTTATTGCTGTAGCGGCTATAGAATTTGGCCGGGTTGAGTCCCAGCCATGAAGACTCCTGCCCATCTTGGCGGCTCGCAGTGGTCCAGAATGTTGGTGCCATCGGAACAGCCCCCGAGCATGCCGTCTTGCACTTGGTACAACAAATCTGTTGAACCGGCAGACGAATCACCGTCCGAGAGGACGGCCGTCTCACCACCATCTTAAGATCCTTCAGAAAGTTCCTCTCCGTGGATGCAGCCCACGAATGCACGCTCCATGACGGGTTGAGCTCGGGCCTTTCTCGCACGCTGAGCCGTCTCGACGAGGTCGGTGCAATTGTCCGGCTCACCAATCTGACCGATGAAGACGTGGATTCCGCCGAAGGGGACCCGGTATCTGTACTCAATTGAACCAGCGTCGGGGCCCCAGCCTACATCGTCGATGTAGATCTTACCGCGACGACTCTTGGTCATCCGGCCCACTACGTATCCCTTGAGCCCTTCGAAGTTGCCCTTCAAGAACTCAAATCCACCGTGCCCTGGCCCCACAGTGGGTGCCAACTGTCGTGGAATTGTCACGTCAGATGTCCTCACGAAAGGACTTAGTTGTGGAGCCATCGCAACTAGGAAGCTTGAAGGGGTTAATCAGGACAAGGTGTTGGAAATATGCCCTAGAGGCAATAATAAAAGTATTATTATATTTCCTTGTTCATGATAATTGTCTTTTATTCACGCTATAACTGTATTATCCGGAAATCGTAATACACGTGTGAATACATAGACCACAATATGTCCCTAGTGAGCCTCTAGTTGACTAGCTCGTTGTGATCAACAGATAGTCATGGTTTCCTGGCTATGGACATTGGATGTCGTTGATAACGGGATCACATCATTAGGAGAATGATGTGATGGACAAGACCCAATCCTAAGCATAGCACAAAGATCGTGTAGTTCGTTTGCTAGAGCTTTTCCAATGTCAAGTATCTCTTCCTTAGACCATGAGATCGTGTAACTCCCGGATACCGTAGGAGTGCTTTGGGTGTATCAAACGTCACAACGTAACTGGGTGACTATAAAGGTGCATTACAGGTATCTCCGAAAGTGGCTGTTGGGTTGACACGGATCGAGACTGGGATTTGTCACTCCGTGTAAACGGAGAGGTATCTCTGGGCCCACTCGGTAGGACATCATCATAATGTGCACAATGTGACCAAGGGGTTGATCACGGGATGATGTGTTACGGAACGAGTAAAGAGACTTGCGGTAACGAGATTGAACAAGGTATTGGTATACCGACGATCGAATCTCGGGCAAGTACAATACCGTTAGACAAAGGGAATTGTATACGGGATCGACTGAGTCCTTGACATCGTGGTTCATCTGATGAGATCATCGTGGAACATGCGGGAGCCAACATGGGTATCCAGATCCCGCTGTTGGTTATTGACCAGAGAACGTCTCGGTCATGTCTACATGTCTCCCGAACCCGTAGGGTCTACACACTTAAGGTTCGATGACGCTAGGGTTATAAAGGTAGTTTGTATGTGGTTACCGAATGTTGTTCGGAGTCCCGGATGAGATCCCGGACGTCACGAGGAGTTCCGTAATGGTCCGGAGGTAAAGATTTATATATAGGAAGTCCTGTTTTGGTCACCGGAAAAGTTTCGGGATTTTTCGGTATTGTACCGGGAAGTTTCTAGAAGGTTCCGGAGTGGGGCCCACCTGCATGGGGGGACCCACATGAACGTGGGTAGTGGGGGCAAGGCCCCACACCCCTGGTCAAGGCGCACCAAGATCCCCCCTTAGAAGGAATAAGATCATATCCCGAAGGGATAAGATCAAGATCCCTAAAAAGGGGGGATAACAATCGGTGGGGAAGGAAATGATGGGATTTCTTTCCTCCCACCTTGGCCAACGCCCCAATGGACTTGGAGGGCAAGAAACCAGCCCCTCCACCCCTATATATAGTGGGGAGGCGCATGGGAGCTTGATACGAAGTTCTGGCGCAGCCCTCCCCCTCTCCCAAGTACTCCTCCTCTCTTGCGGTGCTTGGCGAAGCCCTGCAGGATTGCCACGCTCCTCCACCACCACCACGCCGTCGTGCTGCTGCTGGATGGAGTCTTGCTCAACCTCTCCCTCTCTCCTTGCTGGATCAAGGCATGGGAGACGTCACCGGGCTGTACGTGTGTTGAACGCGGAGGTGTCGTCCGTTCGGCACTAGGATCTCCGGTGATTTGGATTAGGACAAGTACGACTCCTTCAACCCCGTTCTCTTGAACGCTTCTGCTTAGCGATCTACAAGGGTATGTAGATGCACTCTCCTTTCCCTCGTTGCTGGTTTCTCCATAGATAGATCTTGGTGACACGTAGGAAAATTTTGAATTTCTGCTACGTTACCCAACAGTGGTATCAGAGCCAGGTTTATTGCGTAGATTCTTTGCACGAGTAGAACACAAAGTAGTTGTGGGTGTTGATTTTGTTCAATATGCTTACCGTTACTAGTCCAATCTTGTTTCGACGGTATTGTGGGATGAAGCGGCCCGGACCGACCTTACACGTACTCTTACGTGAGACAGGTTCCACCGATTGACATGCACTTGGTGCATAAGGTGGCTAGCGGGTGCCAGTCTCTCCCACTTTAGTCGGAACGGATTCAATGAAAAGGGTCCTTATGAAGGGTAAATAGCAATTGACATATCACGTTGTGGTTTTGCGTAGGTAAGAAACGTTCTTGCTAGAAACCCATAGCAGCCACGTAAAACATGCAACAACAATTAGAGGACGTCTAACTTGTTTTTGCAGGGTATGCTATGTGATGTGATATGGCCAAGAAGAATGTCATGAATAATATGTGATGTATGAGATTGATCATGTTCTTGTAAAAGGGATCACGACTTGCATGTCGATGAGTATGACAACCGGCAGGAGCCATAGGAGTTGTCTTTATTTATTGTATGACCTGCGTGTCATTGAACAACGCCATGTAATTACTTTACTTTATTGCTAACCGGTAGCCATAGTAGTAGAAGTAATAAGTTGGCGAGACAACTTCATGGAGACACGATGATGGAGATCATGATGATGGAGATCATGGTGTCATGCCGGTGACGATGATGATCATGGAGCCTCGAAGATGGAGATCAAAAGGAGCAAAATGATATTGGCCATATCATGTCACTATTTGATTGCATGTGATGTTTATCATGTTTATGCATCTTGTTTACTTAGAACGACGGTAGTAAATAAGATGATCCCTTACAAAATTTCAAGAAGTGTTCTCCCCTAACTGTGCACCGTTGCTAAAGTTCGTCGCTTCTAAGCACCACGTGATGATCGGGTGTGATGGATTCTTACGTTCACATACAACGGGTGTAAGACAGATTTACACACGCGAAACACTTAGGGTTAACTTGACGAGCCTAGCATGTACAGACATGGCCTCGGAACACAGAGACCGAAAGGTCGAGCATGAGTCGTATAGTAGATACGATCAACATGAAGATGTTCACCGATGATGACTAGTCCGTCTCACGTGATGATCGGACACGGCCTAGTTGACTCGGATCATGTAATCACTGAGATGACCAGAGGGATGTCTATCTGAGTGGGAGTTCATAAGATGAACTTAATTATCCTGAACATAGTCAAAAGATCTTTGCAAATTATGTCGTAAGCTCGCGCTTTAGTTCCACTGTTTAGATATGTTCCTAGAGAAAATATAGTTGAAAGTTGATAGTAGCGATTATGCGGACAGTAGAAAGCTTATGTCCTTAATGCACCGCTCAGTGTGCTGAACCCCAAACGTCGTTTGAGGATGTTGCGAACATCGAACATACACGTTTTGATAACTACGTGATAGTTCAGTTAAACGGTTTAGAGTTGAGGCACCAAAGATGTTTTCGAAACATCGCGAAACATATGAGATGTTTCGAGGGCTGAAATTGGGATTTCAGGCTCGTGCCCACGTCAAGAGGTATGAGACCTCCGACGATTTTCTTAGCCTGCAAACTAAGGGAGAAAAGCTCAATCATTGAGCTTGTGCTTAGATTGTCTGAGTGCAACAATCACTTGAATCAAGTGGGAGTTGATCTTCCAGATGAGATAGTGATGTTTCTCCAAAGTCATTGCCACCAAGATACTAGAGCTTTGTGACGAACTATAACATATCAGGGATAGATATGATGATCCTTGAGGTATTCACGATGTTTGACACCGCGAAAGTAGAAATCAAGAAGAAGCATCAATTGTTGATGGTTGGTGAAACCACTAGTTTTAAGAAGGGCAAGGGCAAGAAGGGATACTTCATGAAACGGCAAATCAGCTGCTGCTCCAGTGAAGAAACCCAAGGTTGAACCCAAATCCGAGACTAAGTGCTTCTATGATAAGGGGAATAGTCACTAGAGCGGAATTACCCTAGATACTTGGTAGATGAGAAGGCTGGCAAGGTCGATAGAAGTATATTGGATATACATTATGTTAATGTGTACTTTACTAGTACTCCTAGTAGCACCAGGGTATTAGATACCGGTTCGGTTGCTAAGTGTTAGTAACTCGAAATAAAAGCTACGGAATAAACAAAGACTAGCTAAAGGTGAGCTGACGATATGTGTTGGAAGTGTTTCCAAGGTTGATGTGATCAAGCATCGCACGCTCCCTCTACCATCGAGATTTGGTGTTTGCGTTGAGCATAGACATGATTGGATTATGTCTATCGCAATACGGTTATTCATTTAAGGAGAATAATGGTTACTCTATTTGAATAATACCTTCAATGGTCTTGCACCTAAAGGAATGGTTTATTGAATCTCGATTGTAGTGATACACATTTTCATGCCAAAAAGATATAAGATAGTAATGATAGTACCACTTACTTGTGGCACTGCCATGTAAGTCATATTGGTGTAAAACACATGAAGAAGCTCCATGTTGATGGATCTTTGGACTCACTCGTTTTTGAAAAGTTTGAGACATGCGAACCATGTCTATTGGTGTATACGCATGAAGAAACTCCATGCAGATGGATCGTTTGGACTCACTTGATTTTGAATCACTTGAGATATGCAAATCATACCACATGGGCAAGATGACTAAAAAGCCTCATTTTTCAGTAAAATGGAACAAGATAGCAACTTGTTGGAAGTAACACATTTTGATGTGTGCAGTCCAATGAGTGCTGAGGCATGCAGTGAATATCGTTATGTTCTTACTTCACAGATGATTCGAGTAGATGTAGAGTATATTTACTTGATGAAACACAAGTCTGAATTATTGAATGGTTCAATTAATTTCAGAGTGAAGTTGAAGATCATCGTGACAAGAGGATGAAATGTCTATGATATGATCATAGAGATGAGTATCTGAGTTACGAGCTTTGGCACGCAACTAAGACATTGTGGAAATTGTTTCACAATTAATACCGCCTGGAACACCATAGTTTGATGGTGTGTCCGAACATCATAGTTGCACCCTATTGGATATGGTGCGTACCATGATGTCTCTTATCGAATTACCACTATCGTTTATGGGTTAGGCATTAGAGACAACCACATTCACTTTAAATAGGGCACCACGTAATTCCGTTGAGATGACACCATATGAACTATGGTTTAGAGAAACCTAAGTTGTCATTTCTTAAAATTTTGGGGCTGTGACGCTTATGTGAAAAAGTTTCAGGTTGATAAGCTCGAACCCAAAGCGGATAAAATGCATCTTCATAGGACACCCAAAACAGTTGGGTATACCTCCTAATTCAGATCCGAAAGCAATAGGGATTGTTTCTTGAATCAGGTCCTTTCTCGAGGAAAAGTTTGTCTCAAAAAGTTGAGTGGGAGGATGGTGGAGACTTGATGAGGTTATTGAACCATCACTTCAACCAATGTGTAGCAGGGCACAGGAAGTTGTTCCTGTGGCACCTACACCAATTGAAGTAGAAGCTTATGATAGTGATCATGAAAACTTCGGATCAAGTCACTACCGTACCTCGTAGGGTGACAAGGATGCGTACTACTTTAGAGTGGTACAGTAATCCTGTCTTGAAGGTCATGTTGCTAGACAACAATGAACCTACGAGCTATGGAGAAGCGATGGTGGGCCCAAAATTCCGACAAATGGTTAGAAGCCATGAAATCCGAGATAAATGGATCTTTAAGAAGAAGACGGATGTGGATGGTAATGTCACCGTCTATGAAGCTCGACTTGTGGCGAAGAGTTTTTCACAAGTTCAAGGAGTTGACTACGATGAGATTTTCTCATCCGTAGCGATGCTCAAGTCCGTCGGAATCATGTTAGCATCAGCTGCATTTATGAAATCTGGCAGATGGATGTCAAAACGAGTTTCCTTACCAGGTTTCGTAAGGAAAGGTTGTATGTGATACAATCAAAAAGGTTTTGTCGATCCTAAGGATGCTAAAAGGTATGCTACCTCCAGCGATCCTTCTAAGGACTGGAGTAAGCATCTCGGAGTTGGAATGTGCGCTTTGATGAGATGATCCAAGATTTTGGGTTTATACAAAGTTTATGAGAAACTTGTATTTCCAAAGAAGTGAGTGGGAGCACTATAGAATTTCTGATGAGTATATGTTGTTGACACATTGTTGATCAGAAATGATGTAGAATTTCTGGAAAGCATATAGGGTTATTTGAAAAGTGTTTTTCAATGGAAAACCTGGATTAGGCTACTTGAATAATAAGCATCAAGATCTATAAGATAGATCAAAATGCTTAATAGTACTTTCGAATGAGCACGTACCTTGACATGATCTTGAAGGTGTTCAAGATGGATCAGTCAAAGAAGGAGTTCTTGCCTGAGATATAAGGTACGAAGTTAAGACTTAAAGCTCGACCACGGCAGAATAGAGAGAAAGGACGAAGGTCGTCCCCTATGCTTCAGACATAGGCTCTATAGTATGCTATGCTGTGTACCGCACCGGAAGTGTGCCTTGCCATGAGTCAGTCAAGGGGTACAAGAATGATCCAGGAATGGATCATTGGACAGTGGTCAAAATTGTCCTTGGAGTAAATAAGGACATGTTTCTCGATTATGGAGGTGATAAAGAGTTCGCGTAAAGGGTTACGTCGATGCAAGCTTTAACACCTATCCGAATGACTCTAAGTAGCAAACCGGATATGTATAGTGGAGCAACCATTTGGAATAGCTCCAAGTGGAGCGTGGAAATAGCATTTACAATATGACATAGAGAATTGTGAAATACATACGGATCTGAATGTTGCAGACCCGTTGACTAAAAACCTCTCTCACTAGCAAAACATGATCAAACCCCAGAACTCATTGAGTCTTAATCACATGGTGATGTGAACTAGTTTAATGACACTAGTAAACTCTTTGGATGTTGGTCACATGGTGATGTGACCTGTGAATGTTAATCACATGGTGATGTGAACTAGATTATTGACTCTAGTGCAAGTGGGAGACTGTTGGAAATATGCCCTAGAGGCAATAATAAAAGTATTATTATATTTCCTTGTTCATGATAATTGTCTTTTATTCATGCTATAACTGTATTATCCGGAAATCGTAATACACGTGTGAATACATAGACCACAATATGTCCCTAGTGAGCCCCTAGTTGACTAGCTCGTTGTGATCAACAGATAGTCATGGTTTCCTGGCTATGGACATTGGATGTCGTTGATAACGGGATCACATCATTAGGAGAATGATGTGATGGACAAGACCCAATCCTAAGCATAGCACAAAGATCGTGTAGTTCGTTTGCTAGAGCTTTTCCAATGTCAAGTATCTCTTCCTTAGACCATGAGATCGTGTAACTCCCGGATACCGTAGGAGTGCTTTGGGTGTATCAAACGTCACAACGTAACTGGGTGACTATAAAGGTGCATTACAGGTATCTCCGAAAGTGGCTGTTGGGTTGACACGGATCGAGACTGGGATTTGTCACTCCGTGTAAACGGAGAGGTATCTCTGGGCCCACTCGGTAGGACATCATCATAATGTGCACAATGTGACCAAGGGGTTGATCACGGGATGATGTGTTACAGAACGAGTAAAGAGACTTGCGGTAACGAGATTGAACAAGGTATTGGTATACCGACGATCAAATCTCGGGCAAGTACAATACCGTTAGACAAAGGGAATTGTATACGGGATCGACTGAGTCCTTGACATCGTGGTTCATCCGATGAGATCATCGTGGAACATGCGGGAGCCAACATGGGTATCCAGATCCCGCTGTTGGTTATTGACCAGAGAACGTCTCGGTCATGTCTACATGTCTCCCGAACCCGTAGGGTCTACACACTTAAGGTTCGATGACGCTAGGGTTATAAAGGAAGTTTGTATGTGGTTACCGAATGTTGTTCGGAGTCCCGGATGAGATCCCAGACGTCAAGAGGAGTTCCGGAATGGTCCGGAGGTAAAGATTTATATATAGGAAGTCCTGTTTTGGTCACCGGAAAAGTTTCGGGATTTTTCGGTATTGTACCGGGAAGGTTCTAGAAGGTTCCGGAGTGGGGCCCACCTGCATGGGGGGACCCACATGAACGTGGGTAGTGGGGGCAAGGCCCCACACCCCTGGTCAAGGCGCACCAAGACCCCCCCTTAGAAGGAATAAGATCATATCCCGAAGGGATAAGATCAAGATCCCTAAAAAGGGGGGATAACAATCGGTGGGGAAGGAAATGATGGGATTTCTTTCCTCCCACCTTGGCCAACGCCCCAATGGACTTGGAGGGCAAGAAACCAGCCCCTCCACCCCTATATATAGTGGGGAGGCGCATGGGAGCTTGATACGAAGTTCTGGCGCAGCCCTCCCCCTCTCCCAAGTACTCCTCCTCTCTTGCGGTGCTTGGCGAAGCCCTACAGGATTGCCACGCTCCTCCACCACCACCACGCCGTCGTGCTGCTGCTGGATGGAGTCTTCCTCAACCTCTCCCTCTCTCCTTGCTGGATCAAGGCATGGGAGACGTCACCGGGCTGTACGTGTGTTGAACGCGGAGGTGCCGTCCGTTCGGCACTAGGATCTCCGGTGATTTGGATCACGAAAAGTACGACTCCTTCAACCCCGTTCTCTTGAACGCTTCCGCTTAGCGATCTACAAGGGTATGTAGATGCACTCTCCTTTCCCTCGTTGCTGGTTTCTCCATAGATAGATCTTGGTGACACGTAGGAAAATTTTGAATTTCTGCTACGTTACCCAACACAAGGGACATGAGAGGTTTATACTAGTTCGGCCCCTTACGGTGAAGGTAAAGCCTACGTCTAGTTGGGTTGGTATTGATGTTTCGATGACCAGGGAGCGAGATACGCTATGCCCGACTCTCGATGAGTTGTTTCTTACCCTAAGCCGCCGGCGGGTCGTCCCCTTATATACACGGGTTGACGCCCTGCGGCTTACAGAGTCCCGGCCGGCTTATAAACAGTGTCCGGCTCGGTGACTAGTTAAATCTACCTTATGATACAAGTCATGCCATTATGGCGGTTTACTACGACGGGCCTTAAGTCACCTATGGGCCTTAGACCCTGTACTGAACCGCCATCTTCATGCTTGATCTTGGTCTTCTTTTCGGTGAGTCTTCTTTGCGTAACCCGACCCCTCCTGGGCGGCTTACACAAATAATTATATTCCCAACAAATACGCTCCTTGGTTGTTTGTTGCAACAGACTGTGCATCACCCCTTTATACATCGATAGATGCACATGGTGCTGGTGCGTCCACTATCCCATACAACTCTTTAGCTGTTGTTAATCTAATAATGCCGCTGGAAAATTTAAGCAATGCCACAGTTAAAAGCAAATTATATGTTTAATGAATTTTATTGTTAATATAATCTCTCTGTTAATATGAATCAATGCCACTGTTTAAGAAATGCTACTGTCTTGCTTTCTTTCCCATTTAGATAAGTTAGATGCTTCTTTTTGTGGGCTTCTGTGTTATCCACTATTATTGACCAGTAATGTTTCCTTTGCACCTCTGTGTAAACAGTGTTATCTACTTCACCTCATTGCTATTGCGACCTTTTTTTGCACTGCACAAAACACTTTTGTTTTAAGAGTGTTTTGTGCAGTTCAACCAAAATGTCACACCGACAATGTTGCTTGATTGCTTGATCTTAGTGGAACTGCACAAGAGGAGATCTGACTTCCTATCCGTGTTGGCAAATTTGTTTCAGATCTTCTTATGAGTTGTTTGAATTCTGTGTCATGAGAGGTCAGTACTGGCCTTCTTCCACATGATTGTGCAGTGTGCTTTCATACGTTGTGCTACTTATATGGTAATTTTGCTTGGTTTTAGTGAACTGCACAAAAGGAGACCGGACTTCCAATCTGTTATGTGCATCGTAATATACCATTGAGGTAAAATAATGATATTTTGCAGCTGTTGGCCTGTATTTTTTTACTTTCATCAGAAAAGTGATGTTGTTGTTTAGTGTTATACTTGTGCTCCCTAATTGACCTGCCAAATCTTACATTCAAGGTGAAGCTTGTCTATTATTGAACCAAGTAACGAAGGGGAATAACAAGCGGAAGAAGAACGAAAATCAACTCATGGTGCTGTAATGAAGCACTGGAACTATGATGACACAAGTAATGATATAGTTTTGTATCTTAATTTACTGCTATGGCTGGAATGAGCAATTATTTTGCCACTGTGATTTGATTCCACTCTTAATGTAATATGTAATTATCTCTACTTGTGCAAACAAGGATCTTGTTTGAATATAACATATATTTTAGTGGAACTGCACAAGAAGATGTTGGAAACATTAAACAAATTGAGGAGTTTATTGTAAGCATGGCAACCACAATAGATAATAACGGATGGTTCTGGAGAAGTGCTTCATCTGTATGCTCTACACGATTAGCCACCCAACAAAGGTTGGTACTGGCCCACGGATTTCATCCATATGATTGAGCTTTGTCATGAGAAAGTGGTATTGTTTCGCATGTTAATCTAAGGCTGCTAATAAATTGAGGCACCGGTTTGCCACCATTATAGCCAGTTATAAAATTAAGTAATGATACAGTTCAAGTTGAGCTGCTGTCTTTGGTACCATATCATTTCCTATGAGGATAATGAGGATGCATCTCTTTGTGACTATACATTTCATTAGTTACTCCCATTGTTAATGTAATGGCAGTTTTTAATATTTCCTTTCCTTTTTTTCGAGCAAACAGGGATGCTAGCATTTAGTTGTTCTCTTGTCTTTGCACAATAGTACCGGTTGGGGAACGTAGCATGCAATTTCAAAAAAATTCCTACGCTCACGCAAGATCTATCTAGGAGATGCATAGCAACGAGGTGGAGAGTGTGTCTACGTACCATCATATACCATAAGCGGAAGTGTTTCACAACGCAGTTGATGTAGTCCAACTTTCTTCGCGATCCACTGGTCGAGTACCGAACGTACGACACCTCCGAGTTCTGCACACGTTTAGCTCGGTGATGTCCCTTGCCTTCTTGATCCAGCAAGTCGTCGAGGTAGTAGATGAGTTCCGTCAGCACGACGACGTGGTGACAGTGATGGTGAAGAGATCCTCGCAGGGCTTCACGTAAGCAGTATGAAAATATGACCGAGGGTGTAAACGGTGGAGGGGGCGCCGCACACGGCTAACAATAGATTTTTTGTGTGTTAGGGGCGCCCCTCCCCACGTATATATAGGTGGGAGGGGGAGGGGAGAGGCCAGGAGGTGCCCCAAGTAGGACCGAATCCTACTTGGGTTCCTCCTTGGCCGTGCGCCCCCTGCCATAAGTGTCGGAGGCGGAAGGAAAGAGGAGGGGGAGAAAGGGAAGGGGGAGGCCGAATCCTCCCCTTTCCTTTCACTTACCCTCTTTCCTTATCCCCTTGGTTCGGCCCATATGGGGGGATAACCAGCCCCTGGTGGCTAGTGTGTTTCCCTCTAGGCCCATAAAGGCCCGTATCTTTTGCTGGGGGTGTCCGAAACTTCTTCCGGTGACCCCATATGTACCCGGTACCCTTCGGAACACTTCCAGTGTCCGAATACTATCGTCCTATATATAAATCTTTACATATCAACCATTTAGAGACTCCTCGTCATCTCCGTGATCTCATCCGGGACTCCGAACAACATTCAGTCACCAAATCACATAACCCATATAATACAATATTGTCATTGAACGTTAAGCGTGCGGACCCTACGGGTTCGAGAACTATGTGGACATGACCGAGACACCTCTCCGGTCAATAACCAATAGCAGAAGCTGGATGTTCATATTGGCTCCCACATATTCTATGAAGATGTTTAATTGTCGAACCATTATGACAACATACATTATTCCCTTTGTCATCGGTATGTTACTTGCCCGAGATTTGATCATCGGTATCTTCATACCTAGTTCAATCTCATTACCGGCAAGTCTCTTTACTCGTTCTATAATGCATCATCCTGTAACTAACTCATTAGTCACTTTGCTTGGAAGGCTTCTTATGATGTGTATTATCGAGAGGGCCCAGAGATACCTCTCCGATACTCAGAGTGACAAATCCTAATCTCGAACTATGCCAACCCAACAAACACCTTCGGAGATACCTGTAGAGCATCTTTATAATCACCCAGTTACGTTGTGACGTTTGATAGCACATAAGGCATTCCTCCGGTATCCGGGAGTTACATAATCTCATAGTCGAAGGAATATGTATTTGACATGAAGAAAGCAATAGCAATAAAACTGAACGATCATTATGCTAAGCTAACAAATGGGTCTTGTCCATCACATCATTCTCCTAATGATGTGATCCCGTTCATCAAATGACAACACATGTCTATGGTTAGGAAACTTAACCATCTTTGTTTAACGAGCTAGTCTAGTAGAGGCTCACTAGGGACATGGTGTTTTTGTCTATGTATCCACACATGTATCAAGTTTTCGGTTAATACAATTCTAGCATGAATAATAAACATTTATCATGAAATAAGGAAATATAAAATAACTACTTTATTATTGCCTCTAGGGCATATTTCCTTCAGTCTCCCACTTGCACTAGAGTCGATAATCTAGTTCACACCGCCATGTGATTTAACTCCAATAGTTCACATCGTCATGTGATTAACACCCATTGTCGGTGACAAAACCGGCGGATCTCGGGTAGGGGGTCCCGAACTGTGCGTCTAGGCGGATGGTAACAGGAGACGAGGGACACGATGTTTTACCCAGGTTCGGGCCCTCTCGATGGAGGTAAAACCCTACGTCCTGCTTGATTAATATTGATGATATGGGTAGTACAAGAGTGGATCTACCACGAGATCAAGGAGGCTAAACCCTAAAGCTAGCCTATGGTATGATTGTTGTAATGTATGTTGTCCTACGGACTAAAGCCCTCCGGTTTATATAGACACTGGAGGAGGCTAGGGTTACACAGAGTCGGTTACAATGGTAGGAGATCTACATATCCGTATCGCCAAGCTTGCCTTCCACGCCAAGGAAAGTCCCATCCGGACACGGGACGGAGTCTTCAATCTTGTATCTTCGTAGTCTTGGAGTCCGGCGGACGATGATAGTCCGGCTGTCCGGACACCCCCTAGTCCAGGACTCCCTCAGTAGCCCTTGAACCAGGCTTCAATGACGATAAGTCCGACGCGCATAATGTTCGACATTGCAATGCGGGTTCCTCCCTTGAATAATCTAGAGAAGATCATGAACACCAGGATAGTGTCCGGCTCTGCAAAATAAATTCCACATTCCACCGTAGAGAGAATAAAATGTACACCAGTCCAATCTGCTGACGTATTATGCGGCGTGACATCACACCACCACCAAGCCTTTGTTTGAATCGTTTTTTACTATACCACCTCAGCACGTTTAGCGAAGCGGTTTCCTTGGCACGTCTTGTTGAAGCAGAGATCGTGTTCCCCTTATTCCGGGATTCTCATCAATACAGACGTGGGTAACCCAACCGCGCCATTGATGGTGGCACTTGGGAGATAAGCGAGTTTTATCAGGCCGGTGGGGACGCATAGTTTTCGTCCGCCTATATATAAGGGATAAGGATTTACCTTCTCACCTACGCCTTCTTCCTCCTTTGCTTATCCATCTCCGCGTACTCAAGCTCCAATGCCCAAGCTCGCGCATCTCGCCCCGACCTTCTCCGAATATGTCCGGAGCGGGAGGCAAATGGTTGGCCTCCACCGTTAAGGAGGAGCACATCACCAAACTGCGCAGCGCCGGATACCTTTCCGGCGATATCGCGCATCGGCTGCCCGACGAGGGGCAGCTCATCCCTACCCCTGGGCCCCATGAGAGGGTCGTCTTCCTTCCCCACTTCCTCCGCGGACTGGGCTTTCCACTGCACCCATTCGTCCGGGGGATCATGTTTTACTACGGCCTGGATTTCCACGATCTGGCGCCGAACTTCATCCTCAACATCTCGGCGTTTATCGTCGTGTGCGAGGCCTTCCTCTGCATCCGGCCCCACTTCGGCCTGTGGCTCAAGACCTTCAACGTCAAGCCAAAGGTTGTGAAGGGCACGCAAGCGGAATGCGGAGGCGCCATGTTGGGTAAGTTGCCCAACGTCCTTTGGCTCGAAGGGGCCTTCATGGACTCCGTCAAGGGGTGGCAATCGGGGTGGTTCTACATCACCAAGCCGCGCAAGCCCACATGGGCAGCGGCCCCCAAGTTTAGATCTGGCGTCCCCACGCAGCTCACCTCCTGGAAAGAGAAGGGCTTGCAGTGGGGCAATCCGAAGGAGGTGACGGGACTCCGAGCCTGCATCCAGAAGCTGGTGAGCAATAAGCTCAGGCTCGTCGACGTGGTCCAAGTCATTCTCATCCGTCGGATTCTCCCATGCCAAGAACGGGCATTCAATCTGTGGGAGTTCAATCCGGAACAGCACCAGGCGCTGAGCGGGCTCTTCAATACGACATATGAAGGCGCCTGGAGGGTGCTGTTTAAGGGCGCTGAAGCCCCCGTATCCGCGACGGAAGATCGCGGATTTCGCTCGCAGCATCCAGCTGACGAGGTAAGTGATTCAACCCCGTTACGGGACACTTGTGGTAATTAAACCGATTCTAAGAGGGTTTCAATCTCTCTTTTCCTTTGACAGGAATGGATGGAGAAGGCCAAGCAGCTCATCAGCCCGGCTCCCATGCCAGAAGACCCAGAGAACGCCCGTTTAGCAGGGCTGCTGGTTCCGGCAACGCACGTGGTTCCGGAGAAGAAGGCCAAGAAGGTGGCCGCGGGGACTCGAAAGAGTTCCCGTAATCAGGCGTCCGACGACGAAGCGGACTCCTCCCCCGAAGACGAGGAGGAGGAGGACTCTCTCCCGGAGGAGGGAGAGAAGAAGAGGAAGGCTTCCCCAATAGGGGAGGCCGAAGGGTCCAAGAGGGGGAGGACTATCCCCCCGGACAGTTTCGCCAACACCACCGTTGGCGAGGATGAGTGGCCTCCAAGTGCCAGGCGTCCGGCAAGATCGTAAGTATCCGGATCCTTGATGTGCAATTTCTTTCATGTCGCGTAGTGTCCTTCTAATGCCGCGTTTTGTCCGTAGCCCGGCCGATGATGATCTCCCCGCTTCATCGAGCGGGTCGTTGGCCCCATCGGATGTGGATTCACTTCCGACCGCCTCTACCCCCCGCGCCAACGAGGACGCCGAGGTGGGATCCCAGAGAAGGACCCATCAGGAGGAGGCTCCGGAGGCGCCGTCGGGCTGCCTCCCGGACTTTGTGCCGGACTCTACATCGGAACCCGCAGTGGTTCCAGAGTCCGGCGGGCGGCCCCTTCGAAAGAAGGGCAAGACCGTGACACCGGCGACCTCCGTCCAACCGGAGGCGCCGGATAACTTGCTGGAGGCGCTTAAAGGCGCTTCCATCGAGGAAGAACACCGCACTATCATGAGTGCGATGATTCAAAAGGTTCAGCTCGCCAAAAGCGGGCTGACCGAAGCCTGCAGCAGTCTTCTAACAGGCTTTGAGGTAAGAAGTTAAAATTATGTAATGTAATACCGCATAGACAGTAGCCCCTGATGCTCAGTTCGGTGTTCGGAAAGAAAAGCCGGACTGAGGATCTAACAAGATATACGCAGGGTTGCCTAAAATATGTCAATATGGGTTTGCAGGCTGCTCTGCTGACCTCTGCCGCACTATCGGCGGAGGTCGATGTGTTGAAGAAGGATCTCGAGCGGTCCGAGCAAGAGCTCGGCCATGCCAAGAAGCAGCTCGAGGACAAAGAAGGTGAGTCACACCACTTTGAATAGTTACCTTACAGAAAAGGATTTTGGTTGCAATAAAATTAACAAGGATAATATGGGAATTGCAGGGGCCACGAACGAGGTGGCAGCCCTGAAGGAGGCTGCGTCCGCAGCCGAACGCAGTGCGGCCGCGGAGCGGGAAGAGCGAGAGAAGCAGGAGGCACGGGTGGCGGAAGTACGGCAAGAGCTCCAGGCTCTCATGGAGAAGCATGAGAGTTTGGAGCGTGACTCCAAGACTCGAGAGTCTGAGCTTGCCTCGGCTCTCGAAAGTGCCAAGTCCGCCAAGGCCGAGGCCCGTAAGGCCCTTCAGGAGGTTGAAGATGTGAAGAAGATAGCGGCGGGTAAGGCATTTTTCATGCAAAGCAAGCATGTTAATGTAAAATACTTGACACTTACCCGCATTCGAAGCTCTCCAGGAGCGTTTGCAGATCTGCCGCGTAGTGCGTCCGATGCCGCCGCATTCTATTGTGGCGAGGAGGGGAGCTCGACGGAGAAAGTCTTCTGGTCTCAGTACGCTGAGGCCGGACACCCGGTGC
Organism: Triticum timopheevii; assembly: GCA_963921465.1. NCBI lineage: Eukaryota > Viridiplantae > Streptophyta > Magnoliopsida > Poales > Poaceae > Triticum > Triticum timopheevii. The sequence goes on from OY997266.1 coordinate 562,817,613, forward strand.
CCCCAAGCGACCAGCTGAAGCAGCTGGTCGAACTCCACAAGGTAGCTGAGGAGGCCATGAAGGGCCTTATAGTCCGGCTGTGGCCTGGACAGGCCATGCCTGGGAGCTACTTTGGACTCGTGCGGCGGCTGGTGGATGCATGCCCCTGGGTGGAGGTCGTCAAGCGCTCCGCCTGTATTAAAGGTGCTCGTCGGGCCCTTGCCCGCACAAAGGTGCATTGGGGCAAGTTGGATGCGGAGAAGCTTCTCACGGACCCACCGCCACCGGGCAAGGAGTATCGCACGCCTGAAATGTATTATAAAACTGTCCTGAAGGGAGCCCCCGATATTGTGGATGAGTGCCCCAGAAATGTAATCTCCGAGTAAACTCGCTGTGTATTATCCTGTGCGCTGAAAACTGCGTTCATATGCGCCTTGAGCAACGCTTGTTTTAATTTAAAATATTACCTTCTGTTCGGCCGTTTATAAAATCTGAGAGATGGCAAGTCGTTGGCTTCAGCCCCCGAGCCGCGAGTGCTGGGGTGTTCGGGATAACCTTGAGCACTCTTGTTCCCATTTTTGGGTCCATCTAGGGAGGCGCTCAACACAACGAACAAGGCGATCGGACTTATAATGCTTGAACACTCTCACTTAGCCATAGAATTCTATAATTTTAAATTTCGGCGAAGCCCCTGGTATTCGGAAGGCCGAATCCGGGGCGCTATCCATGCCTTCGTCGAACATGGTCCGGAACTTCGCTCGAAGCGGCGTGAGTCTTTAAGGACCCGAAGAAACCTCTCGAACAGCGACCAGTCTCTCGCCTTATCATGCCGGTCAGTTTTAGCTTTCTCCACTGAGGCGCTCGCCCGGCTCAACCGGGGCGCAATCGCAGTGGTTCTCCCAGTGCCACCTTAGCCGACAGAACGGAACGTAAGGCACCAAAACGTGGGAGCCGGGCAAACCCAACTATTGACCCAAGACATGATTCGGAGCTGATTCATATAATGCTATAAGTTCGGGGCGCCGCACTTATGAAAGTGTTCGGACTTATCACACCACAATGTGGGGAACATAAGCCCCTGGTGTATTAGGCCGTACCAAAATATACGGGTGCAAGATGTCATGTAATGAACATATATATATAAAAGGTAATGTAATTGCAGTCGAAAAGTGCTGCATTATTTATTAAAGAAAGTCTGCTGTGAGTGTGGACTGATACAAATAGTGCGGTAAGTAAGGGATTTGGACTAAGTAGACATGTCCCCCTCCGGGGGTGAGCTGCAGACTTGGTGTATATAATCGAATTTAATGCTCGTAATTGAGACCACCTGAGTGTTCGTCGCAGCCTTCTTTCGTCCCTGACTGTTGCATCACGAGTTCGGCAGGTTCACCGCCGGGGAGGGCCTCTGGTTACCGGAGTCCTGTGTACAAAAAGAAAGAAAATAATAATAAAAAAGGGGGGGCACACTTGCGAGCCCCTGGTGTGGTCGAACCGCACGCTGGGTCCATTGCGATCGTGCCCCTTCCCCTGCGCCCATGGTATCTCCAAAGCGTAATGATGTACGCGGAGTGTTATTCTTGCGATCATGCACGGGCGGGGGTTGGGGCCGCATTGCTACGCGTGCTCTGATCGCGCCAGGTGGTCTTGGTTGGTATTGCTTCGAGCGCGTTTTGCTGTATCCGGCCGTTTAACGGCCGGACTCGCGAATTGCCTTAAGAGGCTGCTCTGTACTTCTGCTGCGAGAGCCGCTATATGTTCCTCCGTTCGGAGGGAGCGTTCCGTATTCCCGTTGACCGTGATGACTCCACGAGGGCCTGGCATCTTGAGCTTGAGGTATGCATAATGCGGCACCGCGTTGAATTTTGCAAACGCGGTTCGTCCGAGCAGAGCGTGATAGCCGCTGCGAAACGAGACTATGTCGAAGATTAACTCCTCGCTCCGGAAATTGTCCGGGGATCCAAAGACCACTTCCAGTGTTACTGAGCCTGTACAGTTGGCTTCCACACCTGGTATGACACCTTTAAAGGTTGTCTTTGTAGGTTTAATCCTTGAGGGGTCTATGCCCATTTTGCGCACTGTATCCTGATAAAGCAGGTTCAGGATACTACTGCCATCCATCAGGACTCTCGTGAGGTGAAATCCATCGACGATTGGGTCTAAAACCAATGCGGCGAATCCACCATGGCGTATGCTGGTCGGATGGTCTCTTCGATCGAAAGTGATCGGACAAGAGGACCATGGATTGAACTTCGGGGCGACTGGCTCCATCGCGTAGACGTCCCTTAGTGCGCGCTTCCTCTCCCTCTTGGGTATATGGGTCGCGTAAATCATGTTCACCGTCCGCACTTGTGGGGGAAAACCCTTCTGTCCTCTATTGTTCGGCGGTCGGGTCTCCTTCTCGTCGTCGTTGTTTAGCCCCTTGTCGTTGTTTTCGGCAATTAACTTGCCTGCCTGCTTGAACACCCAGCAATCTCTATTAGTGTGATTGGCTGGTTTTTCAGGGGTGCCATGTATCTGGCATAAGCGGTCAAGTATTCGGTCCAAATTGGACGGACCCGGAGTGGTTCTTTTGAATGGCTTCTTCCGTTGACCGGGTTTAGAGCCTCAGAATCCGGCGTTGACTGCCGTATCCTCCTTGTCGTCGCCGTTAATGCGGCGTTTGTTTTTGTTTCGACGTGACCTACCGTTGTTGTCCTTAGTATCCAGACTGCCAGAATTTTTACGAAAATTGTTGCTGCGAGCTAGCCAGCTATCCTCTCCCGCGCAGAAGCGGGTCATTAATGATGTGAGGGATGCCATAGATTTCGGCTTTTCCTGTCCCAGGTGCCGGTCTAGCCATTCGTCGCGGATGTTATGCTTGAAGGCTGCAAGGGCCTCTGCATCCGGACAGTCGACGATTTGATTTTTCTTCGTCAAGAACCGTGTCCAGAATTGTCTGGCCGATTCGTCTGGCTGCTGAATGATGTGGCTTAGGTCATCGGCGTCTGGTGGTCGCACATACGTGCCCTGGAAGTTATCGAGGAATGCGGCCTCCAGGTCTTCCCAACACCCAATTGACTCTGTGGGCAAGCTATTAAGCCAATGCCGAGCTGGTCCTTTAAGCTTGAGTGGGAGATACTTGATGGCGTGGAGATCGTCGCCGCGGGCCATATGGATGTGGAGAAGATAATCTTTGATCCAAACCGCGGGGTCTGTTGTGCCATCATAGGATTCAATGTTTACGGGTTTAAACCCTTCAGGGATTTGATGATCCATTACTTCGTCAGTGAAGCATAGCGGGTGTGCGGCGCCTCTGTATTGAGCAATGTCACGACGCAGCTCAAGAGAGCGCCGTCTGCCGTGTTCGGCCCGGCCGGGGTTATTATATCCGGTGCGACGGTATTCGTCATGGGTCGTGGGGCGCCCACGTGATCCGTAGATGGATCTGGATTGCCTTGCTTTGTCCTCCAATATATCTCGCAAGTCCGGCGCGTTCCCTCTTGGCTTCGTACTTTTGGAGCGATGCCGGGGTACGGTCTTGGTTGGGGGCCTGGATGCCTCTCTGTCACGACCGCGGGGTGGTCGGTCAGCCGTATCGTGCGCTGGTGATGGAGGTATGCATGCTTCCTCCTCTAATCGGGGGAGGAGCTTGCGTCTTGGATAGCTTTTGGAGGGGTGTTCGAGTTTGTACTCTTCGGCCGCGAGGACCTCGGTCCATCGATCGGCCAGCAGGTCCTGATCAGCTTGAAGCTGCTGCTGCTTTTTCTTTAGGCTGTTTGCCGTGGCAATGAGCCTGCGTTTAAAACGCTCTTGTTCGACGGGATCCTCGGGCACGACGAATTCGTCATCGTTGAGGCTTGCCTCGTCTTCGGAGGAAGGCATATAGTTGTAATCCTCAACCTCTTCGTCTGCCGCCCTCTCGTGAGGGCTTGCTTCTGCATCCTCCTGCGCTGAGTCTTGCTGGAGGGGGTTGTCTTCGGCACTTTCTGGGGTATTATTATCTCCTGTGCCGGAATCTCCATTCTTGCTGTGGCGGGATTTAGAGCGGCGCCGCTGACGCCGGCGCTTGGGCTGTTTCTTTAAAGAATCTGCCTCCGCTGTTTCTTCGCCGTCCCTGTCTTTTGGGGTATCCACCATGTATATGTCATATGACGACGTGGTCTTCCAGTGCCCTGTAGGCACTGGTTCCTTTTCGTCTCCAGCGTCGTCGTCCACAATGTCGATGTCTTCGGAGTCGTAGTCTAGCATGTCAGTTAGATCGTCGACAGTGGCTACAAAGTGGGTGGTGGGTGGGCTCTGAATTTCTTCGTCGTCTGTATCCCAACCATCCCGGCCATAGTCCGGCCAGGGCTCTCCTGATAATGAGAGATGCTTTAGTGAATTCAGGATGTCGCCAAAAGGCGAGTATTGGAAGATGTCCGCGGCGGTGAATTCCATAACCGGCGCCCAATCTGATTTGGTTGGGAGGGGCGTGGGAGGTTCGGAGTCCGGCAAGGAGTCCGGCACCTCGGAATTGCGAGTTTTGCGAGGGACAAGATTAGTGTTCGGCTCCATCGCCGTGGAAGTTGAAGCCCCCGAGGCAGTGTCCATCCACCGATCCTCTATTTGGGCAATCGGCTCCGGACTAATGGCCAGAGCGGATTCGTGTGCGGCCACCAAGGCACTATTCGGCGGCAGAGCTAGATCATGCCCATCGCAACAGTGCAGCGCGCTTGGCTGTGGCTCGAGTCCGTCGAAGATCAAGTCTCCGCGGACATCGGCCGTGAAGTTTAGGCTTCCGAATCTGACCTAACGACCAGGGGCGTAGCTTTTGATCTGCTCCAGATGGCCAAGCGAATTAGCCCGCAGTGCGAAGCCGCCGAATACGAAGATCTGTCCGGGGAGAAAAGTCTCACCCTGGACAGCGTCGTTGGTTGCAGATGTCATCAAGCCTATCGGTGACGACACAGAGGAACTCTGAATGAAAGCACCAATGTCGGTGTCAAAACCGGCGGATCTCGGGTAGGGGGTCCCGAACTGTGCGTCTAGGCGGATGGTAACAGGAGACGAGGGACACGATGTTTTACCCAGGTTCGGGCCCTCTCGATGGAGGTAAAACCCTACGTCCTGCTTGATTAATATTGATGATATGGGTAGTACAAGAGTGGATCTACCACGAGATCAAGGAGGCTAAACCCTAAAGCTAGCCTATGGTATGATTGTTGTAATGTATGTTGTCCTACGGACAAAAGCCCTCCGGTTTATATAGACATCGGAGGAGGCTAGGGTTACACAGAGTAGGTTACAATGGTAGGAGATCTACATATCCGTATCGCCAAGCTTGCCTTCCACGCCAAGGGAAGTCCCATCCGGACACGGGACGGAGTCTTCAATCTTGTATCTTCGTAGTCTTGGAGTCTGGTGGACGATGATAGTCCGGCTGTCCGGACACCCCCTAGTCCAGGACTCCCTCACCCATAGTTCACATTGTCATGTGACCAACACCCAAAAGGTTTACTAGAGTCAATAATCTAGTTCACATCGCCATGTGATTAACACCCAAAGAGTACTAAGATGTGATCATGTTTTGCTTGTGAGAGAAGTTTAGTCAACGGGTCTGCCACATTCAGATCCGTATGTATTTTGCATATTTCTATGTCTACAATGCTCTGCATTGATCTACTCTAGCTAATTGCTTCCACGTTCAATACGTATCTAGATTGAGACTTAGGGTCATCTAGATTAGTGTCAAAGCTTGCATCAACGTAAGTCTTTACGGCGAACTCTTTATCACCTCCATAACCGTGAAACATTTCCTTAGTCCTCTTCAAGGTAACTAAGGATAATTTTGACCGCTGTCCAGTGATCTAATCCTGTATCACTATTGTACCCCCTTGCCAAACTCATGGCAAGGTACACAACAGGTTTGGTACACAACATGGCATACTTTATAGAACCTATGGCTGATGCATAGGGAATGACTTTCTTTCTCTCTTTATCTTCTACCGTGGTCGGGTTTTGAGTCTTTACTCAACTTCACACCTTACAATACAGGAAAAAGCTCTTTCTTTGACTGATCCATTTTGAACTCCTTCAAAATCTTGTCAAGGTGCGTGCTTTGTGAAAGCCCTATTAAGCGTCTCGATCTATCTCTATAGATCTTGATACCCAATACATAAGTAGCTTTACCGAGGTCTTTTATTGAGAAATTCTTATTCAAGTATCCTTTTATGCTATCCAGAAATTCTATATCATTTCCAATCAATAATATGTCAACCACATATAATATCAGAAATGCTACAGGGCTCTCACTCACTTTCTTGTAAATACAGGCTTCATCGTAAGTCTGTATAAAACCATATGCTTTGATCACCCCATCAAAGCGTATATTCCAACTCGAAGATGCTTGCACCAGTCCATAGATGGATTGCTGGAGCTTGCACACTCTGTTAGCACCCCTAGGATCAACAAAACCTTCTGGTTGCATCATATACAACTCTTCTTTCAGAAATTCATTAAGGAATGCGGTTTTTGACGTCCATTTGCCAGATTTCATAATCATAAATTGCGGCAATTGCTAACATGATTCGAGCAGACTTAAGCATCGCTACGGGTGAGAAAGTCTCATTGTAGTCAACCCCTTAAACTTGTTGAAAACCTTTTGCAACAAGTCAAGCTTTGTAGACAGTAACTTTACCATCAGTGTGATTCTTCTTCTTGAAGATCCATTTATTCTCTATGGATTTCTGATCATCAGGCAAGTCCAGCAAAGTCCATACTTTGTTCTCATATATGGATCCTATCTCAGATTTCATGGCCTCAAGCCATTTGTCGGAATCTGGGCTCATCATAGCTTTTCATAGTTCGTAGGTTCGCCTTGGTCTAGTAACATGACTTCCACGAGAGGATTACCGTGCCACTTTGGTGCAAATCGTGCTCTGGTTGACCTACGAAATTTAGTAGTAACTTGATCTGAAGTTTCATGATCATCATCTTTAGCTTCCCCTCTAGTTGGTGTATGCATCACAAGAACAATTTTCTCTCATGTACTACTTTCCAATTCGAGAGAAGGTACATTTACCTCATCAAGTTCTACTTTTCTCCCACTCACTTCTTTCGAGAGAAACTCCTTCTCTAGAAAGGACCCATTCTCAGCAACAAAGATCTTGCCTTCGAATATATGATGGAAGGTGTACCCAATTGTTTCCTTAGGGTATCCTATGAAGACGCACTTCTCCAATTTGGTGTTCGAGCTTATCCGGATGAAGCCTTTTGACATAAGCATCGCACCCACAAACTTTAAGAAACCAGAGCTTAGGTTTATTGCCAAACTACAATTCATACGGTGTCATCTCAACGGATTTAGACGGTGCCCTGTTTAACGTGAATGCAACTGTCTCTAATGCATAACCCCAAAATGATAGTGGTAAATCAGTAAGAGATATCATAGATCGCACTATATCTAATAAAGCACGGCTACAACGTTCGGACACACCATTATGCTGTGGTGTTCCAAGTGGCGTGAGTTGTGAAACTATTCCATATTGTTTTAAATGAAGGCCAAAGTCGTAACTCAAATATTTGCCTCTGCGATAGAAACTTTTTTTCTTGTTACGATGATTCTCCACTTCGTTCTGAAATTCTTTGAACTTTTGAAATGTTTCAAACTTGTGTTTCATTAAGTAGATATACCAATATCTGCTCATATCATTGGTGAAGGTCAGAAAATAATGCTACCCGCCGCGTGCCTCAACGCTCATCGGACCACATACATCGGTATGTATTATTTCCAATAAGTCATTGGCTCCCTCCATTGTTCTGGAGAACGGAGTTTTAGTCATCTTGCCCATGAGGCATGGTTCGCAAGTATCAAATGATTCATAATCAAGTGATTCCAAAAGCCCATCAGCATGGAGTTTCTTCATGCGCTTTACACCAATATGACCTAAACGGCAGTGCCACAAGTATGTTGCACTATCATTATCAACTTTGCATCTTTTGGCATCAATATTATGATTATGTGTATCACTACGATCTAGATTCAATAAACCATTAACATTGCATGTATGACCATAGAAGGTTTTATTCATGTAAACAGAATAACAATTATTCTCTGTCTTAAATGAATAACCATAGTGCAATAAACACGATCCTATCTTGTTCATGCTCAACACAAACACCAAATAACATTATTTAGGTTCAACACTAATCCCCAAAGTATAGGGAGTGTGCGATGATGATCATATCAATCTTGGAACCACTTCCAACACACATCGTCACTTCACCCTCAACTAGTCTTCATTTATTCTGCAACTCCTGTTTTGAGTTACTAATCTTAGCAACCGAACATGTATGAAATACCTAGGGGCTACTGCGAGCACTAGTAAGATACACATCAATAACATGTATATCAAATATACCTTTGTTCACTTTGCCATCCTTCTTATCCGCCAAATATTTGGGGTAGTTCCGCTTCCAGTGACCATTTCCTTTGCAGTAACCCACAAGTATATGGGATCACAACAGTTTTCAAGGGTAGAGTATTCAACCCAAATTTATAGATTCGACACAAGGGGAGCCAAAGAATACTTCAAGTATTAGTAGCTGAGTTGTCAATTCAACCACACCTGGAAATTAATTATCTGCAGCAAAGTGATCAGTGGCACAGTGATATGATAGTTTTGATAATAGTAGCAAATAGTAACGGTAACAGTGATAGTAGTGATTTTGTAGCAGTAACGATAGCAGTAGCACAAGTAGTAACTTAGCAGGAACAATATAAGGTAAATTTGTAGGCATTAGTTCAGTGATTCGTTGGATGATATTCATCATGAGACAGTCATAACCTAGGGCCATACGACACTAGCTCCAGTTCATAAATATAATGTAGGCATGTATTCCGTACATAGCCATACGTGCTTATGAACGCACTTGCATGACATCTTTTGTCCTACCCTCCCGTGGCAGCGGGGTCCTATTGGAAACTAAGGGATATTAATGCCTCCTTTTAATAGAGAACAGGAACAAAACATTAACACACGATGAATACATGAACTCCTAAAACTACGATCATCACCGGGAGTGGTCCCTAATATTGTCACTCTGGGGTTGCCGAATCATAACACATAGTAGGTGACTATAACTTGCAAGATCAGATCTTGAACATGGGTATAATGGTGATACCATAAACGATTCAGATATGAAATCATGGCACCCGGGCCCAAAGTGACAAGCATTAAGTATGGCAAAGTCATAGCGACATCAATCTCAGAACATAGTGGATACTAGGGATCAGGCCCTAACAAAACTAACTCGATTACATGATGAATATCATCAAACTCCTCACCGACCAGCGAGCCTACGAAGAAATTACTCACTCTTGGTGGGGATCGTCATGGAATTGGTGATGGAGAAGTGTTGGTGATGACGAAGATTGAAGATCCCCCTCTCCCGAGCCCCAAACGGACTCCAGATCTGGCCTCCCGATGAAGACTAGGAGACGGAGGCGGCTTCGTCTCATGAAACGTGACAATTCTTTCTCCCCTAATTTTTCTGGAAAATGTAATTTTATAGCGTTGGTTTCAGGATCTTCGGGGCCACCAGGTGGGGACAACCCACCTGGGCGTGCCTGGAGGGGGTGGCGCGCCCTGGTGGGTTGTGACCACCCAGGTGGCCCCTCCGGTGGTTCTTGGCTCCAGATATTTTCTTTTATTGTAGAAAAAATCCTTGCAAAGTTTTGTTCCATTCCGAGAACTTTTATTTATGCACAAAGACAACACCATGGTAGTTCTGCTGAAAACAGCGTCAGTCCAGGTTAGTTTCATTCAAATCATGCAAATTAGAAAGCGTTAGGAAAAGTAGATACGACAGAGACGTATCAACTCCCCCAAGCTTAAACCTTGCTTGTCCTCAAGAAATTCAGTTGATAAATTGAAAGTGAAAAAATCAAAACTTTTACGAACTCTTTTGCTCTTGTTTCATAAATAAGCTTAAATAACACCCATGTTTTCAGCAAAAATTACAACTAACCATGACAACAATAACTCTTAAAAATTATATTAACTCATATCAATGACATAATCAACTAGAGACTAATAATAAGATATCTCAAATAGCAACACGTTGTTAGAACAACCATGATACAATATGACAATAGTGGTATCTCGCTAGCCCTTTCTGAGACCGCAAAACATAAATGCAGAGCACCCCCAAAGTTCAAGCAGCGACTAAACATTGTAATTCATGGTAGAAAAGATCCAGTCATGATGCACCCAACATTAGCTATACACAATGCATCAGCATGACAACATCGCTCTCAGGTTCTGGCGCTTATTTGAGAAGGTGATGACACAACATAAAAGTAAATAGATAGCCCCTTCACAGAGGGAAGCAGTGATTTGTAGAGGTGCCAGAGCTCAAGTTTTTAAAACAGAGGTAAATGAAATTTTGAGACATGCACCCTACTTGTTTACTTCACGACTATCAGTTATCAATATCTCCCATGCTAAGCACGCTAGTGGCGGTTTCCAAGCGGAAAGGTAAAGGTTATGACTCCATTGGGAGTTTTTGTTTGAATATTTGAGAGATCAATTATTTTTGCAGTTTGGGATTGGGCATCCCTATTACCGCCCTTTTCTCATGCGATGGCGAGTGAATAAACACTCGACCTAAGAATAGCCCGCTTAGCATGGAAGATACCGACTACCTCCTGTCGTTCCATGAATGATCCAGGCACATAAAAAGGATATTTATTTGAAGTTTTTAGAGGTGGCACATGCAAATTTACTTAGGACGGCAGGGTAATACCGCATATAGGTAGGTATTGTGGACTCATCTGGAATAACTTGGGTTCAAGGTTTTTGATGTACAAGCAGAATTCCCACTTAGTACAGGCGAAGGCTAGCAAATAGGTTGACAAGCGGCTAGCTAGAGAGTCATGAACATGCATTATGCATAAGTAACATTGGATACTAGCATGAGTAGGATATGAACACCATGAAAATAAATATCATAGAGGCTATGTTGGTTTTGATTCAACTACATGCATGAACGTGTGCCATGTCAAGCCACTCGAACATTCAGAGGAGGATACCATATCATCATACTACATCACAATCATTTTGCAATGTTGACATTCAAGATAAATCATTATTAACTCCTAGCTACTTATGCATGGCATGAGAAACTATAATCTCTAATTGTCATTGCAAACACGTTTGATCATAATAGGCTGAATCATGAATACTAGAATAAACATATTTAGAAAAATAGAACAAGTCGAGTTCATACCCGTTTCTCTCTGCGACGGCCAGTTCATCGAATATCGTCATTATTGCCTTTCACTTGCACGACCGAACGATTTGAAAATAATAATAGTGCAAGAGTGCCATGGATTAAGTTGGAATCTTCAAACATTTTATTCAACAGGAGAAGACAGGGTAATATGGGCTCTTTGTCAGATCAACAATAATGCAAACGGGAGCCACTCAACATTTTCATCGTGGTCTTCTCCTCGGTATGACTCAACAAAAAGAAAAGAAATTCAGAGAAACACACTGGAATATTTTTGGAGTTTTTGGTTTTTCGTAAACAAGCAAATAAAAGAAGAAAAGCAAAAACGAGAAAAACTATTTACACAGGAAAGCTCCCAACAAGTAAAAGAAGAACAAGGTAATCCTTTTGGGTTTTTCTTTTTAGTACTACAACTATTTAAACTAGGAAGAAAAATAAAAAAGAAGCAAGAAACATATTTTTGGATTTTCTCAAAGTTTTTCAAACACACAAGAAGAAAGCAAGAAAATAAATTTAACATGGATAATACAATGAAAAAGTATGAACACCGACAACTGGAATGAAATGTGTGAACATGAATGTAATGTCGGTGGAAATACGTACTCCCCAAGCTTAGGATTTTGGCCTAACTTGGTAATCACCAGTGGTAGAACCCATGAGGTCCAATGTTCAAGTGTTGGGGAGCAGGCACCCGAGGGTTCCACTGATGGGGCTCCTCCTGTGCTGCAGCAAGGTTGTTCCGGTAAGCGACAACACCCTCAGGCATAATCCTGCATCCGCCCCTGGCAACATGATCAAACAAAGCATGTGCAGGCAAGGGAATATATCATGAGTTTTCACACTAAAAACTAAGTTGTAAGGCATATCAATATCAGGGTAATCAGCAGCAATAAACTGGTGGTCCTCCATAGCTGCTCTATCTAAGTAAGCCCTGGGCAAAGGATGATCATGCTGGCGTATCTTCACGTTAAAGTGAGTCGCCAAGCGAGTAGCGTAAATGCCCCCATGTATTTTACCCTTAGATCTATTAAGGTGAAGGCGACGTGCCACAATTGCTCCCAAGCTATAAGTGTTGTCGCCATAAAGTGTGCGACGCAAAACAACAAAGTCTAGGGCGCTAAGTGTGCCCACCTTCTCTCTAGCTAGTAATCACTTTGCAATAAATACAGCAAAATAATGCACGGAAGGAAACTGCAAGCTAACAATAGTGGTACTCGATACTCCTCTCTCACCCCCACTGTCAGAGTACGGTAAAACCCTTCAAACTCTGAGGGCTTAGGCTCTACCAAATCACCATCAGAAGGAAGCATGCATATGTCACAAAATTCAATAAGTGGTATCTGGTGGTTTTCAGCATATAAATTAAATGACACCTCAGGGGGATTATTCCTAGAATGGAAATGAAAGTTTTGCACAAAGGAATTGGTGAGGAGATGATACTGTTTTCATTCAGCTCCGATGAAGTCGGTGAGGCTGGCATTAGCAGCATATTGTGTGAACTCTTGAAGGATTCCAGCCCCTTCCATGAATGGATTATGTGGCCACTCGCATGGCCGTAGCTCATCCAACCTCCGGGTATGGAGATCATTGTCAGATGACTCCCCAATAACCCCCTTGGAGTTCTTCTTGGAAGCAAACTTCCTAAAGAAACTCATCTTTTTCCTATGAACAAAATTCTGAAATTTTAGTCCACAAAATTTTTCTCAAAAAAACTTCACAAAAATGATAGCAACTACTCATAGGGATGTATAGAGGCCATAGCAAGCATTCAAACTACTTAGAACTCTAAGAATTCAACATGCAAGCTCATCTACAGCAGCACCAAGAGTAGCTAATTATTCAAAATATAAACCACTAAGGCAAAAACTAATTGGACACATGGAGGAGTCACATACCAAGCAAGAAATTCCCCGAAACAGTTTCGGAAACGGATCGAAATCCACGGTTTCGGGAGCAAGAACATGCGAGAGAGAGCAATGGTGATTTTTTCTGGAGGAATGTGGTGATGTGGGAAGAAGAAGTAAGTGAGGGGGCCCACATGGGGCCCACAACCCATCAGGGCGCGCATGGGGGTCCTGGCACGCCTAGGTGGGTTGTGCCCACCTGGTGCACCTCCCTCTGATATTATTTGCACCAGAAATTCAGAAATATTCAGAAAAAATCGTATTAAATTTTCAGGGCATTCTGAGAACTTTTATTTTTGGGTCATTTTTTATTGCATGAAAAACTCATAAAACAGACAAAGCATTTTATTTTATTTTATTTAACTAAGAAAAGCAGAAAACAAAAGGTAGGGACAAAAGGTAGTGCTTACTACATTCATCAACTTCATACCTCTAAAAAATGATCCATTAATAGGGTTGATCAAGTCTTATTAACAACCACTTTTGATTAGCATGAAACCGAAGAACTTTCATAAATCACTAAGTTACCTCAATGGGGATATGAATGTCCCCAACAATAAGCATTTCATGTTTCTTTTCAATAGTAGGTAGAGGTAGTTGAAAACTTCAAATAGTGATTGCCGAAGATTTTCAATAACATTAATACCATTCACTTGGAATTGTTTCTTCGGAAAGTGCACCGTATGCTCATTACCATTGATATGAAAAGTGACCTTGCTTTTATTGCAACCAATAACAGCCCCTCCAATATTCAAGAAGGGTCTACCAAGGATAACCGACATGTTGTCATCCTCGGGCATCTCAAGTATAACAAAGTCAGTCAAAATAGTAACATTAGCAACAACAACGGGCACATCCTCACAAATACCTATAGGTATGGCAGTTGATTTGTTAGTCATTTGCAAAGATATTTCAGTAGGTGTGAGTTTATTCAAATCAAGTCTTTTTGTAAAGATAAAGGCATAACACTAACACCAGCTCCCAAATCACATAAAACCGTTTTCACATAGTTTCTTTAATTGGAGCAAGGTATAGTTGGTATTCCCGGATCTCCAAGTTTTTTAGGTACTCCATCTTTAAAAGTATAATTAGCAAGCATAGTGGAGATTTCAGCTTCCAGCACTTTTCTCTTATTGATGATGATGTCTTTCATATACTTTGCATAAGGAGGCATTTTTAAGATATTTGTCAAGCGAGTACGCAAAAGACTGGCCTAATCATTTCAGAATAGCGTTCAGATTCTTCATCATCTTTGTTTTTAGTTGACTTAGGTGGAAAGAGCATAGGTTTTTGAACCCATGGTTCTATTTACTTACCATGTTTCCTAGCTAAAAGGTCTCCTTTGTCATAACTTTTATTCTTGGGTTGTGGGTTATCAAGATCAACAGTTGGTTCTATCTCAACATCATTGTCTGGTTCTTTATTATTTGGTTGAGTTTCTTCATGAACCTCATCATTATATTTTTCATTATCAGAAAGTGAGTGTTCATTACCAGATTGAGTTTCAGCATCAGAGATAGAAACTGTTGGGGAACGTTGCAGAAAACAAAAATTTTCCTACGGTTTCACCAAGATCCATCTATGAGTTCATCTAGCAACGAGTGATTAGATGCATCTACATACCTTGTAGATCGCGAGCGGAAGCGTTCAAAGAACGGGGATGATGTAGTCGAACACGACGTGATCCAAATCACCGGAGATCCTAGCACCGAACGGACGACACCTCCTCGTTCAACACACGTACGGAACAGCCATGTCTTCTCCTTCTTGATCCAGCAAGGGAGGGAGGAGAGGTTGAGGGAGATGGCACCAGCAGCAGCACGATGGCGTGGTGTTGATGGAGTTGCAGTACTCCGGCAGAGCTTCGCTAAGCACTATGGAGGAGGAGGAGGTGTTGGAGAGGGAGAAGGAGGCAAGCAAAGGCCAAGGTATGAAGTCCCTCCTCTCCCCCACTATATATAGGAGGGCCAAGGGGGGGTGGCCGGCCCTAGGAGATCCAATCTCCTAGGGGGGCGGCGGCCAAGGGGGGTTTCCCTCCCCCCAAGGCACCTAGGAGGTGCCTTCCACTAGTAGGACTCCTCCCCCTTGGAAACCCTAGGCGCATGGGCCTAGTGGGGCTGGTGCCCTTGGCCCATGTAGGCCAAGGCACACCCCCTACAGCCCATGTGGCCCCCGGGGATGGGTGGCCCCACCCGGTGGGCCCCCGGGACCCTTCCGGTGGTCCCGGTACAATACCGATAACCTCGAAACTTGTCCCGATGCTCGAAACATGACTTCCCATATATAAATCTTTACCTCCGGACCATTTCGGAACTCCTCGTGACGTACGGCATCTCATCCGGGACTCCGAACAACATTCGGGTTACTGCATATACATATTCCTACAACCCTAGCGTAACCGAACCTTAAGTGTGTAGATCCTACGGGTTCGGGAGACATGTAGACATGACCGAGATCGCTCTCCGGTTAATAACCAACAGCGGGATCTGGATACCCATGTTGGCTCCCACATGCTCCACGATGATCTCATCGGATGAACCACGATGTCGAGGATTTAATCAACCCCGTATGCAATTCCCTTTGTCAATCGATATGTTACTTGCCCGAGATTCGATCGTCGGTATCCCAATACCTCGTTCAATCTCGTTACCGGCAAGTCACTTTACTCGTACCGTAATGCATGATCCCGTGACCAGACACTTGGTCACTTTGAGCTCATTATGATGATGCATTACCGAGTGGGCCCAGTGATATCTCTCCGTCATACGGAGTGACAAATCCCAGTCTCGATCCGCGTCAACCCAACAGACACTTTCGGAGATACCTGTAATGCACCTTTATAGTCACCCAGTTACGTTGTGACGTTTGATACACCCAAAGCACTCCTACGGTATCCGGGAGTTACACGATCTCATGGTCAAAGGAAAAGATACTTGACATTAGAAAAGCTCTAGCAAACGAACTACACGATCTCACGCTATGCTTAAGATTGGGTCTTGTCCATCACATCATTATCCTAATGATGTGATCCCGTTATCAATGACATCCAATGTCCATAGCCAGGAAACCATGACTATCTATTGATCAACGAGCTAGTCAACTAGAGGCTTACTAGGGACATGTTGGTGTCTGTTATTCACACATGTATTACGATTTCCGGATAATACAATTATAGCATGAATAAAGACAATTATCATGAACAAAGAAATATAATAATAATCCTTTTATTATTGCCTCTAGGGCATATTTCCAATAGTCTCCCACTTGCACTAGAGTCAATAATCTAGTTACATTGTGATGAATCGAACACCCATGGAATTCTGGTGTTGATCATGTTTTGCTCTAGGGAGAGGTTTAGTCAACGGATCCGCTACATTTAGGTCCGTATGTATTTTACAAATCTCTATGTCTCCATCTTGAACATTTTCACGAATGGAGTTGAAGCGACGCTTGATGTGCCTTGTCTTCTTGTGAAACCTGGGCTCCTTGGCAAGTGCAATAGCTCCAGTGTTGTCACAGAAGAGCTTGATCAGCCCCGACGCATTGGGTATGACTCCTAGGTCGGTGATGAACTCCTTCACCCATATTGCTTCATGTGCTGCCTCCGAGGCTGCCATGTACTCCGCTTCACATGTAGATCCCGCCATGACGCTCTGCTTGCAACTGCACCAGCTTACTGCCCCACCATTCAAAATATACACGTATCCGGTTTGTGACTTAGAGTCATCCAAATCTGTGTCGAAGCTAGCGTCGACGTAACCCTTTACGACGAGCTCTTCGTCACCTCCATAAACGAGAAACATTTCCTTAGTCCTTTTCAGGTACTTCAGGATATTCTTGACCGCTGTCTAGTGTTCCTTGCCGGGATTACTTTGGTACCTTCCTACCAAACTTACGGCAAGGTTTACATCAGGTCTGGTACACAGCATGGCATACATAATAGAACCTATGGCTGAGGCATAGGGGATGACACTCATCTCTTCTATATCTTCTGTCGTGGTCGGACATTGAGCTGAGCTCAATTTCACACCTTGCAAAACAGGCAAGAACCCTTTCTTGGACTGATCCATTTTGAACTTCTTCAAAATCTTATCAAGATATGTGCTTTGTGAAAGACCTATGAGGCGTCTCGATCTATCCCTATAGATCTTGATGCCTAATATATAAGCAACTTCTCCAAGGTCCTTCATTAAAAAACTCTTATTCAAGTAGGCCTTGATGCTGTCCAAAAGTTCTATATCATTTCCCATTAAAAGTATGTCATCTACATATAGTATGAGAAATGCTATAGAGCTCCCACTCACTTTCTTGTAAACACAGGCTTCTCCATAAGTCTGTGTGAACCCAAATGCTTTGATCATCTCATCAAAACGAATGTTCCAACTCCGAGATGCTTGCACCAGCCCATAAATCGAGCGTTGGAGCTTGCACACCTTGTCAGCATTCTTAGGATCGACAAAACCTTCCGGCTGCATCATATACAATTCTTCCTTAAGGAAACCATTAAGGAATGCCGTTTTGACGTCCATTTGCCAAATTTCATAATCATAAAATGCGGCAATTGCTAACATGATTCGGACGGACTTCAGCTTCGCTACCGGTGAGAAAGTCTCATCATAGTCAACCCCTTGAACTTGTCGATAACCCTTAGCGACAAGACGAGCTTTATAGATGGTCACATTACCATCCGCGTCTGTCTTCTTCTTAAAGATCCATTTATTTTCTATGGCTCGCCGTTCTACGGGCAAGTCAGTCAAAGTCCATACTTTGTTTTCATACATGGATCCTATCTCGGATTTCATGGCTTCTAGCCATTTGTCGGAATCCGGGCCCGCCATCGCTTCTTCATAGTTCGAAGGTTCACTGTTGTCTAACAACATGATTTCCAAGACAGGGTTGCCGTACCACTCTGGTGCGGAACGTGTCCTTGTGGACCTTCGAATTTCAGTAGGAGATTGATCAGAAGTATCTTGATCATCATCATTAACTTCCTCTCTAGTCGGTGCAGGCACCTCAGGAACATTTTCTTGAGTTGCGCCATTTTCCGGTTCAAGAGGTAATACTTCATCAAGCTCTACTTTCCTCCCACTTACTTCTTTCGAGAGAAACTCTTTCTCCAGAAAGGACCCATTCTTGGCAACAAAGATCTTGCCTTCGGATCTGAGGTAGAAGATATACCCAACAGTTTCTTTAGGGTATCCTATGAAGACGCATTTTTCCGATTTGGGTTCGAGCTTTTCAGGTTGAAGTTTCCTGACATAAGCATCGCATCCCCAAACTTTTAGAAACACAACTTAGGTTTCTTCCCAAACCACAATTCATACGGTGTCGTCTCAACGGATTTCCACGGTGCCCTATTTAAAGTGAATGCGGCAGTCTCTAAAGCATAGCCCCAAAAAGATAGTGGTAAATCGGTAAGAGACATCATAGATCGCACCATATCTAATAGAGTGCGATTACGATGTTCGGACACACCATTACGCTGAGGTGTTCCAGGCGGCGTGAGTTGTGAAACTATTCCACATTTTCTTAAGTGTGTACCAAACTCGTGACTCAAGTATTCTCCTCCACGATCTGATCGTAGAAACTTGATTTTCCTGTCACGTTGATTCTCAACTTCACTCTGAAATTCCTTGAACTTTTCAAAGGTCTCAGACTTGTGTTTCATTAAGTAGACATACCCATATCTACTCAAGTCATCAGTGAGGGTGAGAACATAACGATAGCCACCGCAAGCCTCAACACTCATTGGACCGCACACATCAGTATGTATGATTTCCAATAAGTTGGTTGCTCGCTCCATTGTTCCTGAGAATGGAGTCTTGGTCATTTTACCCATGAGGCATGGTTCGCACGTGTAAAATGATTCGTAATCAAGAGACTCTAAAAGTCCATCAGCATGGAGCTTCTTCATGCGTTTGACACCTATGTGACCAAGGCAGCAGTGCCACAAGTATGTGGGACTATCACTATCAATCTTACATCTTTTGGTACTTACACTATGAATATGTGTAGCATTACGCTCGAGATTCATAAAGAATAAACCATTCACCATCGGAGCATGACCATAAAACATATCTCTCATATAAATAGAACAACCATTATTCTCGGATTTAAATGAGTAGCCATCTTGAATTAAACGAGATCCTGATACAATGTTCATGCTCAAACTTGGCACAAAATAACAATTATTGAGGTTCAAAACTAATCCCGTAGGTAAATGTAGAGGTAGCGTGCCGACGGCGATCACATCGACCTTGGAACCATTCCCGACGCGCATCGTCACCTCGTCCTTCGCCAGTCTCCGTTTATTCCGCAGCTCCTGCTGTGTGTTACAAATATGAGCAACGGCACCGGTATCAAATACCCAGGAGTCACTACGATTACTGGTAAGGTACACATCAATTACATGTATATCAAATATACCTTTGGTTTTGCCGGCCTTCTTGTCCGCTAAGTATTTGGGGCAGTTCCGCTTCCAGTGACCACTTTCCTTGCAATAAAAGCACTCAGTCTCGGGCTTGGGTCCATTCTTTGGCTTCTTCCCGGCAGCTTGCTTGCTGGGCTCGGCAACTACCTTGCCGTCCTTCTTGAAGTTCTTTTTACCCTTGCCCTTCTTGAACTTAGTGGTTTTATTGACCATCAACACTTGATGTTCCTTATTGACTTCTAGCTCTGCTGATTTCAGCATAGCAAATACTTCAGGAATGGTCTTTTCCATCCCCTGCATATTGAAGTTCATCACAAAGCTCTTGTAGCTTGGTGGAAGCGACTGGAGGATTCTGTCAATGACCGCATCATCCGGGAGATTAACTCCCAGCTGAGTCAAGCGGTTATGTAACCCAGACATAGTGAGTATGTGCTCACTGACAGAACTATTTTCCTCCATCTTACAGCTGAAGAATTTGTCGGAGACTTCATATCTCTCGACCCGGGCATGAGCTTGGACAACCATTTTCAGCTCTTCGAACATCTCATATGCTCCATGTCTCTCAAAACGCTTTTGGAGCCCCGGCTCTAGGCTGTAAAGCATGCCGCACTGAACGAGGGAGTAGTCATCGGTACGTGCCTGCCAAGCATTCATAACGTCTTGTTCTGCAGGGAGAACAGGTGCATCACCTAGCGGTGCTTGTAGGACATAATATTTCCTGGCAGCTATGAGGATGATCCTCAGGTTCCGGACCCAGTCCGTATAGTTGCTACCATCGTCTTTCAGTTTGGTTTTCTCTAGGAACGCATTGAAGTTGAGGACTACGTTGGCCATTTGATCTACAAGACATATTGTAAAACATTTAGACTAAGTTCATGATAATTAAGTTCATCTAATCAAATTATAATGAACTCCCACTCAGATTTGACATCCCTTTGGTCATCTAAGTGTTACACGATCCGAGTCGACTAGGCCGTGTCCGATCATCACGTGAGACGGACTAGTCATCGTCGGTGAACATTCTCATGTTGATCGTATCTTCCATACGACTCGTGTTCGACCTTTCGGTCTCCGTGTTTCGAGGCCATGTCTGTACATGCTAGGCTCGTCAAGTTAACCCTAAGTGTTTTCGCTGTGTAAAACTGTCTTGCACCCGTTGTATGTGAACGTAAGAATCTATCACACCCGATCATCACGTGGTGCTTCGAAACGACGAACTGTAGCAACGGTGCATAGTTAGGGGAGAACACTTCTTGAAATTTTGTAAGGGATCATCTTATTTACTACCTACGTCCTATGTAAACAAGATGCATAAAACATAATAAACATCACATGCAATTATATAAAAGTAGTGAAATGATATGGCCAATATCATATAGCTCCTTTGATCTTCATCTTCGGGGCTCCATGATCATCTTGTCACCGGCATGACACCATGATCTCCATCATCATGATCTCCATCATCGTGTCTTCATGAAGTTGTCACGCCAACGACTACTTCTACTTCTATGACTAACACGTTTAGTAATAAAGTAAAGTAGTTTACATGGCGTTCTTCAATGACACGCAGGTCATACAAAAAATAAAGACAACTCCTATGGCTCCTGCCGGTTGTCATACTCATCGACATGCAAGTCGTGATTCCTATTACAATAGCATGAACATCTCATACATGACATATAGATCATTCATCATTCATCACAACATTGGCCATATCATATCACAAAGCACTTGCTGCAAAAACAAGTTAGACGTCCTCTAATTGTTGTTTGCAAGTTTTACGTGGATGAAGTAGGGTTCTAGCAAGAACGTTTTCTTACCTACGTGAAAACCACAACGTGATTTGTCAACTTATATTTACCCTTCATAAGGACCCTTTTCATCGAATCTGCTTCAACTAAAGTAGGAGAGACAGACACCCGCCAGCCACCTTATGCAACTTGTGCATGTTAGTCGGTGGAACCGGTCTCACGTAAGCGTACGTGTAAGGTTGGTCCGGGCCGCTTCGTCCCACAATACTGCTGAAGCAAGATAAGACTAGTAGCGGCAAGAAAGTTGACAAATCTACGCCCACAACAAATTGTGTTCTACTCGTGCAAGAGAACTACGCATAGACCTAGCTCATGATGCCACTGTTGGGGAACGTTGCAGAAAACAAAAATTTTCCTACGGTTTCACCAAGATCCATCTATGAGTTCATCTTCCAACGAGTGATTAGATGCATCTACATACCTTGTAGATTGCGAGCGGAAGCGTTCAAATAACGGGGATGATGTAGTCGAACACGACGTGATCCAAATCACCGGAGATCCTAGCACCGAACGGACGGCACCTCCGCGTTCAACACACGTACGGAACAGCCACGTCTCCTCCTTATTGATCCAGCAAGGGAGGGAGGAGAGGTTGAGGGAGATGGCACCAGCAGCAGCACGACGGGGTGGTGTTGATGGAGCTACAGTACTCCGGCAGAGCTTCGCTAAGCACTATGGAGGAGGAGGAGGTGTTGGAGAGGGAGAAGGAGGCAACCAAAGGCCAAGGTATGAAGTCCCTCCTCTACCCCACTATATATAGGAGGGCCAAGGGGGGGTGGCCGGCCCTAGGAGATCCATTCTCCTAGGGGGGCGGTGGCCAAGGGGGGTTTCCCTCCCCCCAAGGCACCTAGGAGGTGCCTTCCACTAGTAGGACTCCTCCCCCTTGGAAACCCTAGGCGCATGGGCCTAGTGGGGCTGGTGCCCTTGGCCCATGTAGGCCAAGGCGCACCCCTACAGCCCATGTGGCCCCCGGGGATGGGTGGCCCCACCCGGTGGGCCCCCGGGACCCTTCCGGTGGTCCCGGTACAATACCGATAACCCCGAAACTTGTCCCGATGCTCGAAACAGGACTTCCCATATATAAATCTTTACCTCCGGACCATTCCAGAACTCCTCGTGATGTACGGCATCTCATCCGGGACTCCGAACAACATTCGGGTTACTGCATATACATATCCCTACAACCCTAGCGTAACCAAACCTTAAGTGTGTAGACCCTACGGGTTCGGGAGACATGTAGACATGACCGAGATCGCTCTCCGGTCAATAACCAACAGCGGGATCTGGATACCCATGTTGGCTCCCACATGCTCCACGATGATCTCATCGGATGAACCACGATGTCGAGGATTTAATCAACCCCGTATGCAATTCCCTTTGTCAATCGATATGTTACTTGCCCGAGATTCGATCGTCGGTATCCCAATACCTCGTTCAATCTCGTTACCGGCAAGTCACTTTACTCGTACCGTAATGCATGATCCCGTGACCAGACACTTGGTCACTTTGAGCTCATTATGATGATGCATTACCGAGTGGGCCCAGTGATATCTCTCCGTCATACGGAGTGACAAATCCCAGTCTCGATCCGCGTCAACCCAACAGACACTTTCGGAGATACCTGTAATGCACCTTTATAGTCACCCAGTTACGTTGTGACATTTGATACACCCAAAGCACTCCTACGGTATCCGGGAGTTACACGATCTCATGGTCAAAGGAAAAGATACTTGACATTAGAAAAGCTCTAGCAAACGAACTACACGATCTCACGCTATGCTTAAGATTGGGTCTTGTCCATCACATCATTATCCTAATGATGTGATCCCGTTATCAATGACATCCAATGTCCATAGCCAGGAAACCATGACTATCTATTGATCAACGAGCTAGTCAACTAGAGGCTTACTAGGGACATGTTGGTGTCTGTTATTCACACATGTATTACGATTTCCGGATAATACAATTATAGCATGAATAAAGACAATTATCATGAATAAAGAAATATAATAATAATGCTTTTATTATTGCCTCTAGGGCATATTTCCAACAGTCTCCCACTTGCACTAGAGTCAATAATCTAGTTACATTGTGATGAATCAAACACCCATGTAATTCTGGTGTTGATCATGTTTTGCTCTAGGGAGAGGTTTAGTCAACGGATCCGCTACATTCAGGTCCGTATGTATTTTACAAATCTCTATGTCTCCATCTTGAACATTTTCACGAATGGAGTTGAAGCGATGCTTGATGTGCCTTGTCTTCTTGTGATCATCATCAGTTTGTAGAAGGACTAGGTGCATCAATGTTAATTCTTTGAGAGTCTTGTTCAATTCTCTTTGGGTGTCCCTCAGGATAAAGTGGTTCCTGAGTCATTTTACCTCCTCTAGTTGCTACTCTAACAACAAAGTCACTTATATTATTGTTCATTTCATCAAGTAACTCTCTTTGAGATTTAGCAACTTGCTCTAACTGAGTTTGAACCATAGAGGCATGTTTTCCTACACCTCTAATATCATTTGAGATTCTAAATAGCAAGTCACTTAAGCGAGCAATCATATCAGAGTTGTATTTCAATTGTTTCATAACATTCACATTGAAGTGATCTTGCTTTCTAATGTAATTATCAAAATCATAAAGGCATTGACTAGGATGTTTATTATGAGGATCATCACTATCATTGAATATCATTAAAGATTTTACCTCTACCACCTTAGGCGGTGGTGGTGCTTCAAGCGCACGTATTTCTTCAATAGGTGGTAAATTTTTAACATCCTCAGCTTTCTTTTTTCCTTCATAGATTTCTTTGCCTCTTGCATATCTTCAGGATTGAGAAATAAGATACCCCTCTTCTTTGGAGTGGGTTTAATAGGTGTTTCAGGAGGAGTCCAATCATCATAATTTTTCAATATGTTATTCAATAATTCTTCAGCTTTCCCAATAGTTCGTTCTCTGAAAACACAACCAACACAACCAGGAAATCCCTAGAAGCATCGGTTAATCAATTATACAAGATATAAAGTATTTCATTTTTCTTAAGAGGATGATCAGGCAAAGCATTAAGCAATTGGAGAAGCCTCCACCAAGCTTGTGGGAGACTCTCTTCTTCAATTTGCACAAAATTAAATATTTCCTGTAAGGCAGCTTGTTTCTTATGAGCAGGAAAATATATTTTTTGAGAAGTAATAAATCATATCCTGGGGACTACGCACACAACTAGGAGCAAGAGTATTGCACCAAGCTTTAGCATCACCCTTTAATGAGAATGTAAATAACTTGAGAATAAAATAATAGCGAATCTCCTCATCATGAGAAAAAGGGTGGCTATATCATTCAACTTAGTAAGATATGCCACAACAATTTCAGTTTCATAGCCATGGAAAGGATTAGATTCAACCAAAGTAATTAACTCTGGGTCGACAAAGAATTCATAATCCTTATCATCAATAAAGATAGGTGAAGTAGAAAACTTAGGATCACATTTCATTTTAGCATTCAGAGATCTTTCTTTATACTTGCATAATAATTTTTCTAGATCATCTCCATCCTTACAAGCAAGAATATCTCTAGTTGCCTCCTCACTCATAGCATAACCTTCCGGTACCTTTGGCAATTCATATCTAGGAGGATTAGTTCTAGTAGGTGTTTCAAGATTTTCAGTTTCAAGATCATCATCAGTTTTAACAATATCGTGCTGTCTCACTCTAGCAATTTGTTCATCAAGAAATTCACCTAGTGGCACATCATCAGCAAGAAAGGTACTAGCATCATCATGAGTAGCATCCATAGCAGAAGTAGCATCATCAACAACTTGCAACATATCAAAATTAATAGCATGTGGTGGCGTTGCAAGTTTACTTATAACAAAAGGTGAATCTAAAGTGGAGCTGGATGGCAGTTCCTTACCCCCCCCTTGTCTTTGAGGGAAAAATCTTAGTCTTAGCATCCTTCAGATTCTTCATAGTGATAATATGATAATAATCCCAAGTGACTCAACAAATATAGCTATGCTCCCCGGCAATGGTGCTAGAAAAAGGTCTTGATAACCCACAAGTATATGGGATCGCAACAGTTTTCGAGGGTAGAGTATTCAATCCAAATTTATAGATTCGACAAAAGGGGAGCCAAAGAATACTTGTAAGTATTAGCAGCTGAGTTGTCAATTCAATCACACCTAGAAATTAATTATCTGCAGCAAAGTGATTAGTACCACAGTAATATGATAATTTTGATAATAGTAGCAACAATAGTAACGGTAACAGTGATAACAATGATTTTGTAGCAGTAGCACCAGTAGTAACTTAGCAAGAACAATATAAGGTAAATTCGTAGGTGTTGGATCGGTGATTCGTTGGATGATATTCATCATGAGACAGTCATAACCTAGGGTGATACGGCACTAGCTCCAATTCATAAATATAATGTAGGCATGTATTCCGTAAATAGTCATACATGCTTATGGAAAGAACTTGCATGCCATCTTTTGTCCTACCCTCCCGTGGCAGCGGGGTCCTATTGGAAACTAAGGGATATTAAGGCCTCCTTTCAATAGAGAACCAGAACAAAGCATTAACACATGGTGAATACATGAACTCATCAAATTACGTTCATCACCGGGAGTGATCCCGACTATTGTCACTCTGGGGTTGCCGGCTCATAACACGTCGTAGGTGACTATAACTTGCAAGATCGGATCTAGAACATGGATATAATGGTGATAACATAAACGGTTCAGATCTGAAATCATGGCACCCAGGCCCAAAGTGACAAGCATTAAGCATGGAAAAGTCATAGCAACAACAATCTCAGAACATAGTGGATACTAGGGATCAGGCCCTAACAAAACTAACTCGATTACATGATGAATCTCATCCAACTCCTCACCGACCAGCGAGCCTACGAAGGAATTACTCACTCCCGGTGGGGAGCATCATGGAATTGGCGATGGAGAAGTGTTGGTGATGACGAAGATCGAAGATCCCCCTCTCCGGAGCCCCAAACGGACTCTAGATCTAGCCTCCCAATGTGAAACACGATAATTCTTTCTCCCCTATTTTTTTCTAGAAAAATGTGCTTTTATAGTGTTGGTTTCAGGGTCTTCAGGGCCACTAGGTGGGGACAACCCACCTGGGCACGCCTGGAGGGGGTGGCGTGCCCTGGTGGGTTGTGATCACCCAGGTGCCCCCTCCAGTGGTTCTTGGCTCCATATATTTTCTTTTATTGTATAAAAAATCCTCACAAAGTTTCGTTCCATTCCAAGAGCTTTTATTTCTGCACAAAAACAACACCATGGTAGTTCTGCTGAAAACAACGTCAGTCCGGGTTAGTTTCATTCAAATCATGCAAATTAGAGTCCAAAACAAGAGGAAAAGTGTTAGGTAAAGTAGATACGACGGAGACGTATCAAGTAGAAGCACTCAATTTCAGGCTTAGTTCCAGTTTTGGGCTTCTTCACGGGAGTGACAACTTGCTTGCCATTCTTCTTGAAGTTCTCTTTCTTTCCCTTGCCCTTTTTCTTGAAACTAGTGGTCTCGTTAACCATCAACACTTGATGCTCTTTCTTGATTTCTACCTTTGCTGATTTCAGCATCGTGAAAAGCTTGGGAATCATTTTCATCATCCCTTGCATATTATAGTTCATCAGGAAGTTCTAGTAGCTTGCTAATAGTGACTAGAGAACTCTGTCAATCACTATCTTATTTGGAAGAGTAACTCCCACTTGATTCAAGCGATTTTATTACCCAGACATTCTGAGCACATGCTCACTAGCTGAGCTATTCTCCTCCATCTTGTAGGCAAAGTACTTGTCAGAGTCTCATCCCTCTCGACATGGGCATGAGTCTGGAATACAAATTTCAGCTCTTGGAACATCTCATATGCGCTGTGGCGTTCAAAACGTATTGAAGTCCCGGTTCTAAGCCATAGCATGGTGCACTAAACTATCAAGTAGTCATCATATCGAGCTTGCCAAAGGTTCATAACGTCTACATCTGCTCCTGCAATAGGCCTGTCACCTAGCGGTGCATTAAGGACATAATTCTTCTGTGCAGTAATGAGGATAATCCTCAGATCACGAACCCAGTCCGCATCATCGCTACTATCGTTTTTTAACTTAGTTTTCTCTAGGAACATATTAAAAAACATAGGGGAGCTGCAACGCGAGCTATTGATCTACAACATAATTTGCAAATACTATCATGACTAAGTTCATGATAAATTAAAGTTCAATTAATCAAATTACTTAAGAACTCCCACTTAGATAGACATCCCGCAAGTCATCTAAATGATACATGACCCAAATCAACTAAATCATGTCTGATCATCACGTGAGATGGAGTAGTCATCAATGGTGAACATCTCTATGTTGATCATATCTACTATATGATTCACGTTCGACCTTTAGGTCTCTAGTGTTCCGAGGCCATATCTGTACATGCTAGGCTCGTCAAGTTTAACTCGGGTATTCCGCATGTGCAAACTTATCTTGCACCCGTTGTATGTGAACGTAGAGCCTATCACACCCGATCATCACGTGGTGTCTCAGCACGACGAACTATCGCAATGGTGCATACTCAGGGAGAACACTTATACCTTGAAATTTTAGTTAAGGGATCATCTTATAATGCTACCATCGTACTAAGCAAAATAAGATTCATAAAAGATAAACATCACATGCAATCAAAATATGTGTCAGAGTAATGGGCCACGGGTAGCCTCACCCGAGTCCCTGAGCCTTTCAAGACTTTGGGCCGGCTCCGCCCCATAAGACTTTAGAATAAAGCGCCGCCTTCCGGTGGCCGGTTGGCTCAACGACCGGCTGCCCGAAGAAGGCTGTGCACCAACAGACGACACCAAGACAGGCCGGCTCCTAGCAAACGGCCTCCGGAGAGGCCGGCTTCTAGCAGGTGGCCACCCAGCGCCCTCAGAGTCTGCGCCCCTCATCAAGAGGACAAGACTGGGTGAGGCTACAGTGTAGCCCCTCACCCTCGAATCCTAGGCTTGGCATGGCTATAGTGCCCCGTACTGGTAGAGATCTTCGCACGACGCGTCACTGTTGCCACTTCCCCCTTGACGTCATTCCTGATAGGCGGAGCCCTATTCCCACAACGGCCTGTCGGTGCGGCCCGCAGGCGGCAGGACCTACCAGGCAGTGAGAGCCCGGAAGATGGCGGAGGCCGGACCAGCCGGACTTGAGGGAGGCCGGCTTCCAGCAGGCGGCCAGTTCCTCTCTCGAGGCCCGGGCACCATTAACCAGATAAGACGTGGTGTGGCTACAGTGATCTCCCACCAGGCGGCGGGACTGTAGCCACGCTCCACTGACCAAGCGTGCGTGATTAGCATCACGGCTACAGTGATCAGCCACCAACCAGACCCGCCAACGGCGGGGGCGGCCTGTCGGCTCCGTACCAGACCAGTCGGCGAGGCCCACCAGGCGGCGGGCCCCAGCTGCCGGCAGAGAAGCCGGCGACCAGAGACACAAACAGCCGGGTCCAGCATCCGGCCAGATTACCATTGTACCCCTGGGGGGTAGTCCTATATAAACCCCCCAGGGCACCCATGCAAAGGGTTCCCAACCTATTAGAACTAGCTTGCACCCTAGAGGAAGAAGAGAGCTAGCCCTGCCTCCTTCTACCTCTAGCATACAGCTCGAGGAGCACCATTGTATTCACTAGTGTCTTAGTGATCATGCGGAGACCCCGCAGAGTAGGACTAGGGGTGTTATCTCCTAGGAGAGCCCCGAACCTAGGTAAAGTGCGCCGACGTTCGTGTCTATGCCTCATCCCGCTTCCAGGCACCGGTGACGTTCTACTCGCTCCCACCATGATAAGCCATCCTTTGGCATATGTCGCACCCAACCCCCGACATTTGGCGCCCACCATGGGGCGGGGTGCACCGTCGTCCGAAGACCTGCTCTAGACGGGAACCTTGTTCCTTCCTGGAGAGCGCAGCCAGCCCAGCACGCCCGTCGGTGTTAGCCTTGATGCGCTGCACGACGCGGAGATCGCCTGCACGGCGAGTTGCCTCGCCGACCTTGTTGGCAAGATCCGCCTCCCCGACGAGCCTGCCTCCGACGCGGACACCGACTTCCCTGAGAGCCGCCTCATCAGCCTCCTCGACCAGCTTCACGTCACCATCAAGCCTGCTGTGGACTTGGAGTCTATTGGCTCCACCGACCTGATGATCGTTGATTCCAACACGGCGTCGCTTGACGCATTCCCCACCAACATGGTGGTCTATGACGAGCCACCTCCTTGCGAGCACAGCGGCGGGAGCACCATCACGGAGGTGCTTGTCATCCACAGTGGCGAGCACTCGGACGGAGGCGCTCGAAACCCACTTGATGCGGCGCTGCGAGACTTGTCTGCACCCATCCCAGGAGACGCAGATGCTGAGACGCTGGAGGCACGTCGCGTCCAGCTTGTCGAGAGCGCCAACCCACTGGCCAGCATGCGATGCCTCTCGGAAGCCTACCGACGCGAGAAGGACCGAGCCGTTGGCGGCACACTGGCTCCTGAGGGGCCTAGCCGCATCGGCTCGATCCGACAGCATGGCGCGACCATTGCCAGCATGTTCGGGATGGATCGTCCCGTCTATGCCACGCCTGCAGAGAACATCCGGGCTGCCTAGGCGGTGACGGATGAGCTGGACAAGTATGAGGGCGACGAGCGTTGCCACATGACGGAGCGAGTCCAACAGCTCCTTGACGCGGCCGCTGAGCAGCACAAAGCCAGCTGCCGCGCCGAAGCGCCCGTCCGGTGAAACGACGAACCACCCCTTCGCCAGGATCACGACGCGACATCCCGGACGCCGATTGGTGGCGCCCGCGGAAGAAGAGGCAATGAGCCGGCTGCCACCCGTAGCCGGACTCACCTCTCCATCGAGCGTGACGCAGACGACCGCCCTCAAGCAGTGGAGCGGCGAGGCGACCCGCCTCCCCCTTCGCCTCGCGGAGAAAGGCACCCCACTCCGCCGCCTGTCACGCACCCGACACTCAGCGACCGCCTTGGCCGCCGAGAAGGAGTCGGAGAGAACGATACCCTCCATCGGATCGACCGCCTGAACCGATCCCTGGCGCTAGAAGAAGAAGACGCATTGGGCCCGCCCTATTTCGGCCCGCGAATCCGAGATGAGCCTTTCCCTCGAGGGTTCACGCTCCCAAGAGATATGCCCAAGTACACCGGCTCCGTGAAGCCGGAGGACTGGCTGGTTGACTACTCCACGGCCATCAGCATAGCAAATGGCAACAAGCGCGTTGCTGTGAAGTACGTCCCAATCATGCTCTAGGGCACAGCCCGGACGTGGCTTAACAGCCTGAAGCCCCGCTGTCGGTGTCAGAACCAGTGGATCTCAGGTAGGGGGTCCCGATCTGTGCGTCTAAGGCAAATGGTAACAGGAGGCAGGGGACACGATGTTTTACCCAGGTTTGGGCCCTCTCTATGGAGGTAATACCCTACATCCTACTTGATTGATCTTGATGATATGAGTATTACAAGAGTTGATCTACCACGAGATCGTAGAGGCTAAACCCTAGAAGCTAGCCTATAATTCTGATTGTTCTTGTCCTACGAACTAAACCCTCCGGTTTATATAGACACCGAAGGAGGCTAGGGTTACATAGAGTCGGTTACAAAGAAGGAGATCTAACATCCGGATCGCCAAGCTTGTCTTCCACGACAAAGGAGAGTCCCATCTGGACACGGGACGAAGTCTTGAGTCTTGTATCTTCACGGTCCAAGAGACCAGCCAAAGTATATAATCCGGCTGTCCGGATACCCCCTTATCCAGGACTCCCTCAATAGCCCCTGAACCAGGCTTCAATGACGATGAGTCCAGCGTGCAGATTATCTTCGGCATTACAAGGCGGGTTCCATCTCCGAATACTCCAAAGTAAACCTCGAACACTTAAATCGTGTCCGGATCTGCAAGACTAGTGAGGGAGTCCTGGACTAGGGGGTGTCCGGACAGCTGGACTATCATTGTCCGCCGGACTCCAAGACTACGAAGATACACGATTGAAGACTCCATCCCGTGTCTGGATGGGACTTTCCTTGGCATGGAAGGCAAGCTTGGCGATACGGATATGTAGATCTCCTACCATTGTAACTGACTCTGTGTAACCCTAGCCTCCTCCGGTGTCTATATAAACCGGAGGGCTTTAGTCCGTAGGACAACATACATTACAACAATCATACCATAGGCTAGCTTTAGGGTTTAGCCTCCTTGATCTCGTGGTAGATCCACTCTTGTACTACCCATATCATCAATATTAATCAAGCAGGACGTAGGGTTTTACCTCCATCGAGAGGGCCCGAACCTGGGTAAAACATCGTGTCCCTCGTCTCCTGTTACCATCCGCCTAGACGCATAGTTCGGGACCCCCTACCCGAGATCCGCCGGTTTTGACACCGACATTGGTGCTTTCATTGAGAGTTCCTCTGTGTCATCACCGATAGGATCGATGGCTTCTTCAATCAACAATGCTATCCAGGGTGAGACTTTTCTCCCCGGACAAATCTTCGTATTCGGCGGCTTCGCACTGCGGTCTAATTCACTTGGCCATCTGGAGCAGATCGAAAGCTACGCCCCTGGCCGTCAGGTCAGATTCGGAAGCCTAAACTTCACGGCCGACATCAGCGGGGACTTGATCTTCGACGGGCTCGAGCCACAGCCAAGCGTGCCGCACTGCTACGATGGGCATGATCTAGCTCTGCCACCGAACAGTGCCTTGGTGGCCGCACAAGAATCTGATCCAACCCTTAGTCCGGAGCCGATCGCCCAGATCGAGGACCGGTGGTTGGACACTGCCTCGGGGGCTTCAATTTCCACGGCGATGGAGCCGAACACTAACCTTGTCCCTCGCGAAGCTCGTGACTCCGAAGCGCCGGACTCCTTGCCGGACTCCGGACCTCCCACGCCCCTGCCAATCGAATCTGATTGGGCGCCGGTTATGGAATTCACCGCCGCGGACATCTTCCAACACTCGCCCTTTGGCGACATCCTAAATTCGCTAAAGCATCTCTCGCTATCCGGAGAGTCCTAGCCGGATTATGGCCAGGATGGTTGGGATACGGACGACGAAGAAATTCAGAGCCCGCCCACCACCCACTTTGTAGCCACTGTTGACGACCTAACCGACATGCTAGACTACGACTCCGAAGACATCAACGCTATGGACGACGATGCTGGAGATGAACAGGAACCAGCGCCTACAGGGCACTGGAAGACCACCTCATCATACGACATATACATGGTGGACACCCCAAAAGATGGGGACGGCGAAGAAGCAGCGGAGGCAGATTCCTTAAAGAAACAGCCCAAGCGCCGGCGTCAGCGGCGCCGCTCTAAATCCCGCCACAGCAAGAATGGAGATTCCGGCACAGGAGATAATAATACCCCAGAGAGTGCCGAAGATAATCCCCTCCAGCAAGACTCAGCGCAGAAGGATGCAGAAGCAAGCCCTCACGAGAGGGCGGCAGATGAAGAGGTCGAGGACTATAACTATATACCTCCCTCCGAAGACGAGGCAAGCCTCAACGATGACGAATTCGTCGTGCCCGAGGATCCCGTCGAACAAGAGCGTTTTAAACGCAGGCTTATCGCCACGGCAAATAGCCTAAAGAAAAAGCAGCAGCAGCTTCAAGCTGATCAGGACCTGTTGGCCGATCAATGGACCGAGGTCCTCGCGGCCGAAGAGTACAAACTCGAACGCCCCTCCAAAAGCTACCCAAGACGCCAGTTGCTCCCCTGATTAGAGGAGGAAGCATACATACCTTCATCACCAGCGCACGATACAGCAGACCGACCACCCCGTGGTCGTGACAGAGAGGCATCCAGGCCCTCCACCAAGACCGTACCCCGGCATCGCTCCAAAAGTACGAAGCCAAGAGGGAACGCGCCGGACTTGCGAGACGTATTGGAGAACAAAGCACGGCAATCCAGATCCATCTACGGATCACGAGGGCGCCCCACGACCCACGACGAAGACCGTCGCGCCAGATACAATAACTCCATTCGGGCCGAACACAGCAGACAACGCTCTCTCGAGCTACGTCGTGATATTGCTCAATATAGAGGCACCGCACACCCGCTAGGCTTCACTGACGAAGTAATGGATCATCAAATCCCTGAAGGGTTTAAACCCGTAAACATCGAATCCTACGATGGCACAACAAACCCCGCGGTTTGGATCAAAGATTATCTCCTTCACATCCATATGGCCCGCGGCGACGATCTCCATGCCATCAAGTATCTCCCGCTCAAGCTTAAAGGACCAGCTCGGCATTGGCTTAACAGCTTGCCCACAGAGTCAATTGGGTGTTGGGAAGACCTGGAAGCCGCATTCCTCAACAACTTCCAGGGCACGTATGTGCGGCCACCAGACGCTGATGACCTAAGCCACATAATTCAGCAGCCAGACGAATCGGCCAAACAATTCTGGACACGGTTCTTGACAAAGAAAAACCAAATCGTCGACTGTCCGGATGCAGAGGCCCTCGCAGCCTTCAAACACAACATCCGAGACGAGTGGCTAGCCCGGCACCTGGGACAGGAAAAGCCGAAATCCATGGCAGCCCTCACATCATTAATGACCCGCTTTTGCATGGGAGAGCATAGCTGGCTAGCTCGCAGCAACAACCTCAGTAAAAATTCTGGCAGTCCGGATACTAAGGACCACAATGGCAGGTCACGTCGAAGCAAAAATAAACGCCGGATTAACGGCGACGACAAGGAGGATACGACAGTCAACGCCGGATTCCGAGGCTCTAAACCCGGTCAGCGGAAGAAGCCATTCAAAAGAACCACTCCGGGTCCGTCCAATTTGGACCGAATACTCGACCACTTATGCCAGATACATGGCACCCCTGAAAAGCCAGCTAATCACACCAACAGAGATTGCTGGGTGTTCAAGCAGGCAGGCAAGTTAATTGCCGAAAACAATGACAAGGGGCTAAACAGCGACGACGAGGAAGAGACCCAACCGCCGAACAATAGAGGACAGAAGGGTTTCCCCCCACAAGTGCGAACGGTGAACATGATTTACACAACCCATATACCCAAGAGGGAGCGGAAGCGTGCACTAAGGGACGTATACGCGATGGAGCCAGTCGCCACGAAGTTCAATCCATGGTCCTCTTGTCCGATCACTTTCGATCGAAGAGACCATCCGACCAGCATCCGCCATGGCGGATTCGCCGCATTGGTTTTAGACCCAATCGTCGATGGATTTCACCTCACGAGAGTCCTGATGGACGGCGGCAGTAGCCTGAACCTGCTTTATCAGGATACAGTGTGCAAGATGGGCATAGACCCCTCAAGGATTAAACCTACAAAGACAACCTTTAAAGGCGTCATACCAGGTGTGGAGGCCAACTGTACAGGCTCAGTCACACTGGAAGTGGTCTTCGGATCCCCGGATAATTTCCGAAGCGAGGAGTTAATCTTCGACATAGTCCCATTTCGCAGCGGCTATCACGCTCTGCTCGGACGAACCGCGTTTGCAAAGTTCAACGCGGTGCCGTATTATGCATACCTCAAGCTCAAGATGCCAGGCCCTCGTGGAGTCATCACGGTCAACGGAAATACGGAACGCTCCCTCCGAACGGAGGAACATACAGCGGCTCTCGTGGCAGAAGTACAGAGCAGCCTTTTAAGGCAATTTTCGAGTCCGGCCGTTAAACGGCCGGATACAGCCAAACGCGCCCGAAGCAACACCAACCAAGACCACCTGGCACGATCCGAGCATGCGTAGCAATGCGGCCCTAACCCCCGCCCTCGCATGATCGCAAGAACAACCCTCCGCATACTTCATTACGCTTTGGAGATACCATGGGCGTAGGGGAAGGGGCACGATCACAATAGACCCAGAGTGCGGCTCGACCACACCAGGGGCTCGCTAGTGTGCCACTCTTTCTTATTATTATTTTCCTTCTTTGTATACACAAGACTCCGTTAGTCAGAGGCCCTGTCCGGCGGTGAACCTGCCAAACTCATGATGCAACAGCTGGGGAAGAAAGAATGTGGCGACGAACACTCAGGTGGTCTCAATTAGGAACATTAAATTTGATTATATACACCAAGTACGCAGCCCATCCCTGGAGGGGGACATGTTTAACTAGTCCAAAACCCTTGCTTACCGCACTATTTGTATCAGTCCGCACTCATAGCAGACTTCCTTTAATAAATGATGCAACACTTTTTTGCCTGTTATTACATATATATGTTCATTACATGACATCTTGCACCCGTATATTTTGGTATGGCCTAATACACCAGGGGCTTATGTTCCCCACATTATGGTGTGATAAGTCCGAACACTTTCACAAGTGCGGCATCCCAAACTTATAGCATTATATGAATCGGCTCCGAATCATGTCTTGGGTCAATAGTTGGGTTTGCCCGGCTCCCACGTTTTGGTGCCTTACGTTCCGTTCCGTCGGTTAAGGTGGCACTGGGAGAACCACTGCGATTGCGCCCCGGTTGAGCTGGGCGAGCGCCTTAGTGGAGAAAGCTAAAACTGACCGGCATGATAAGGCGAGAGACTGGTCGCTGTTCAAGAGGTCTTTTCGGGTCCTTAAAGACTCACGCTGCTTCGAGCGAAGTTCCGGATAATGTCCGACGAAGGCGTGGATAGCGCCCCGAATTCGGTCTTCCGAATACTAGGTGCTTCACCAAAATTTAAAATTATAGAATTCTATGGCTAAGTGAGAGTGTTCAAGCATTATAAGTCCGGTTGCCTTGTTCGTTGTGTTGAGCGCCTCCCTAGATGGACCCAAAAATGGGAACAAGAGTACTCAAGTTATCCCGAACACCCCAGCACTTGCGGCTTGGGGGCTGAAGCCAACGACTTGCCATCTCTCAGGTTTCATAAACGGCCGCACAGAAGGTAATGTTTTAAATTAAACAAGCATTGCTTAAAGCACACATGAACAAAGTTTTCAGCGCACATGATAATACATAGCGAGTTTACTCAAAAATTACATCTCTAGGGCATTCATCCACAATATCGCGGGCTCTCTTCAGGACAGTTTTATAATACATTTCGGGCGTACGATACTCCTTGCCCGGTGGCGGCGGGTCAGTAAGAAGCCTCTCTGCATCCAGCCTGCCCCAGTGCACCTTTGTGCGGGCAAGGGCCCGACGAGCACCTTCAATACAGGCGGAGTGCTTGATGACCTCCACCCAGGGGCACGCATCCACCAGCCGCCGCACGAGGCCGAAGTAGCTCCCAGGCATGGCCTGTCCAGGCCACAGCCGGACTATAAGGCCCTTCATGGCCTCCTCAGCTACCTTGTGGAGTTCGACCAGCTGCTTCAGCTGGTCGCTTGGGGGCACCGGATGGACGGCCTCAGCATACTGAGACCAGAAGACCTTCTCCGTTCAGCTCCCCTCCTCGCCACGGTAGAATGCGGCAGCATCGGACACACTACGCGGCAG
The DNA here is from genome assembly GCA_963921465.1 of Triticum timopheevii. Classification (NCBI taxonomy): domain Eukaryota; kingdom Viridiplantae; phylum Streptophyta; class Magnoliopsida; order Poales; family Poaceae; genus Triticum; species Triticum timopheevii. Next base: position 562,854,422 of record OY997266.1, read on the forward strand.
ATCTGCAAACGCCCCTGGAGAGCTCCGAATGCGGGTAAGTGTCAGGTAGTTTACATTAACATGCTTGCTTTGCATGAAAAATGCCTTACCCGCCGCTATCTTCTTCACATCTTCAACCTCCTGAAGGGCCTTACGGGCCTCGGCCTTGGCGGACTTGGCACTTTCGAGAGCCGAGGCAAGCTCGGACTCTCGAGTCTTGGAGTCGCGCTCCAAGCTCTCATGCTTCTCCATGAGAGCCTGGAGCTCTTGCCGCACTGCCGCCACCTATGCCTCCTGCTTTTCTCGCTCTGCTCGTTCCACGGCCGCACTGCGTTCGGCCGTGGACACAGCCTCCTTCAGGGCTGCCACCTCGTTTGTGGCCCCTGCAATACCCATATTATCCTTGTTAATTTTATTGCGACCAAAATCCTTTTCTGTAAGGTAACAATTCAAAGTGGTGCTACTCACCTTCTTTTTCCTCGAGCTGCCTCTTGGCATGGCCGAGCTCTCGCTCGGACCGCTCGAGATCTTGCTTTAATGTACCAACCTCCACAGTCAGTGCGGCAGAGGTCAGCAGCACAGCCTGCAAACCCATATTGACATAATTTATTAGCAACCTGCGAATATCTTTTTAGATCCTCAGTCCGGCTTTTCTTTCCGAACACCGAATCGAGCATCAGGGGCTACTGTCTATGCGGTATTACATTACATAATTTTAACTTCTTACCTCAAAGCCTATTAGAAGGCTACTGCAGGCTTCGGTCAGCCCACTCTTGGCGAGCTGAACCTTCTGAATCACCTCACTCATAACAGTGCGGTGTTCGTCCTCGATGGAAGCGCCTTTGAGCGCCTCCAGCAAGTTGTCCGGCGCCTCCGGTTGGACGGAGGCCGCCGGCGTCATGGTCTTGCCCTTCTTTCGAAGGGGCCGCCTGCTGGACTCTGGAACCACTGCAGGTTCCGACGTAGAGTCCGGCGCAAAGTCCGGGAGGCTGCCTTGCGGCGCCTCCGGAGCCCCCTCCTGATGGGTCCCTTTCCGGGATCCCACCTCGGCGTCCTCATTGGCGCGGGGGGTAGAGGCAGTCGGAAGTGAATCCACATCCGACGGGGCCAACGACCCGCTCGATGAAGTGGGGAGATCATCATCGGCCGGACTGCGGGCAGTGTGCGGCATTAGTAGGACACTGCGTGACACGAAAGAAATTGCATATCAAGGATCCGGATACTCATGATCTCGCCGGAGGCCTGGCCCTTGAAGGCCACTCCTCGTCGCCAACGTCGGTGTTGGCGGAGCTGTCCGGGGGAATAGTTCTCCCCCTCTTGGACCCTTCGGCCTCCCCTGTTGGGGAAGCCTTCCTCTTCCTCTCTCCCCCCTCCGGGAGAGAGTCTTCTTCCTCCTCCTCGTCTTCGGGGGAGGAGTCCGCCTCGTCGTCGGACGCCTGATTACGGGAACTCTTTCGAGTGCCCGTGGTCACCTTCTTGGCCTTCTTCTCCGGCACCACATGCGGTGCCGGAACCAGCAGCCCCGCTAGACGGGCATCCACTGGGTCTTCTGGCATGGGAGCCGGGCAGATGACCTGCTCGGCCTTCTTCATCCATTCCTGTCAAAGGAAAAGGGAGATTGAAACCCTCTTAGAATCAATCTATTTACAACAAGTGTCCCATAAAGGGGTAGAATCACTTACTTCGTCAGCCGGATGCTGTGAGTGAAATCCGCGATCTTCCATCGCGGATGCGGGGGCTTCGGCGCCCTTAAACAGCACCCTCCAGGCGCCTTCATACATCGTGTCGAAGAGCCCGCTCAGCGCCTGGTGCTGTTCCGGATTGAACTCCCACAGATTGAATGCCCGTTCTTGGCATGGGAGGATCCGGCGGACGAGCATGACTTGGACCATGTCGACGAGCCTGAGCTTCTTGTTCACCAGCTTCTGGATGCAGGCTCGGAGTCCCGTCAGCTCCTTCGGATTACCCAACAGCAAGCCCTTCTCTTTCCAGGAGGTGAGCTGCGTAGGGATACCAGATCTAAACTCGGGGGCCGCCGCCCACGTAGGGTCGCGCGGCTCGGTGATATAGAACCACCCCGATTGCCACCCCTTGACGGAGTCCACGAAGGCCCCTTCGAACCAGAGGACGTTGGGCATCTTACCCAACATGGCTCCTCCGCACTCCGCCTGCGTGCCCTTCACTACCTTCGGCTTGACGTTGAAGGTCTTGAGCCACAAGCCGAAGTGGGGCCGGATGCAGAGGAGGGCCTCGCACACGACGAGAAATGCTGAGATGTTGAGGATGAAGTTCGGCGCCAGATCATGGAAATCCAGGCCGTAGTAGAACATGAGCCCCCGGACAAAGGGGTGAAGCGGAAAGCCCAGTCCACGGAGGAAGTGGGGAGGGAAAACGACCCTCTCATGGGGCCCGGGGGTAGGGATGAGCTGCCCCTCGTCGGGTAGCCGGTGCGCGATATCGCCAGAAAGGTATCCGGCGCTGCGCAGCTTGGTGATATGCTCCTCCTTAACGGTGGAAGCTAACCATTTAGCTCCCCCTCCGGACATGGTCGGAGAAGGTTGAGATGAGATGCGCGAACTTGGGCGTTGGAGCTTGAGTGCGCGGAGGTGGATAAGCAAAGGAGGAAGAAGGCGTGGGTAAAAAGGTGAATCCTTATCCCTTATATATAGGCGGGAGAAGACTATGCGTCCCCCACCAGCCTGGTAAAACTCGCTTATCTCCCAAGCGCCACCATCAATGGCGCGGTTGGGTTACCCACGTTCGTATTGATGAGAATCCCGGAATAAGGGGAACATGATCTCTGCTTCGACAAGACGTGCCAAGGAAACTGCTTCGCTAAACGTGCTGAGGTGGTATAATAAAAAATGATTCAAGTAAAGGCTTGGTAGTGGCGTGACGACATGCCGCAAAATACGTCAGTAGATTGGACTTGTGTACATTTTATTCTCTCTACGGAGGAATGTGGAATTTATTTTGCAGAGCTGGACACTATCCTGGTGTTCATGATCTTCTCTGGATTATTCAAAGGAGGAACCCGCCTTGCAATGCCGAACATTATGCACGCCGGACTTATCGTCATTGAAGCCTGGTTCAGGGGCTACTGAGGGAGTCCTGGACTAGGGGGTGTCCGGACAGCCGGACTATCATCGTCCGCCGGACTCCAAGACTACGAAGATACAAGATTGAAGACTCCGTCCCGTGTCCGGATGGGACTTTCCTTGGCGTGGAAGGCAAGCTTGGCGATATGGATATGTAGATTTCCTACCATTGTAACCAACTCTGTGTAACCCTAGCCCTCTCCGGTGTCTATATAAACCGGAGGGCTTTAGTCCATAGGACACAACATACATTACAGCAATCATACCATAGGCTAGCTTTAGGGTTTAGCCTCCTTGATCTCGTGGTAGATCCACTCTTGTACTACCCATATTATCAATATTAATCAAGCAGGACGTAGGGTTTTACCTCCATCGAGAGGGCCCGAACCTGGGTAAAACATCGAGTCCCTTGTCTCCTGTTACCATCCGCCTAGATGCATAGTTCGGGACCCCCTACCCGAGATCCGCCGGTTTTGACACCGACAACGAGTTTCACATACCACCGTAGAGAGAACAATATTCCACAAATATAATCAGCTGACAACTTTAGATAATGTGACATCACACCATGGTCGAGTCTTTATTCGAACCGTTTTCCCACAACCTACCACAGCACACATTGCAAGGCGGTTTCCTCGGCACGTCTTGTCGAAGCAGAGATCATGTCCCCTTATCGCGGGATCCTCATTAATATGGGTATGGGTAACCCAACTGTGCTATTAACGTGGCGCTTAGAAAATAAGCGATTTCATCAGGCAAGCGGGGAGGCGCACCGTTTTCGCCACCTCTATAAAGGGATAAGGATCTCCCATTACCCACGCCTTCTTCCTCCTTTGCCCATCCTTTCTTGCACCCTCGAGCTCCAGCACCTTAGTTGATGCCTTCTCCGCACAGTCAATCTTGTCCGGAGCGGGAGTCAAGTGGGTGGCCTCCACCGTCAAGGAGGAGCACATTACGAAGCTCCGGGCGGCCGGATACTTGGCCGCAGATATCGCGCACCGGCTCCCAGACGCAGGGCAGATTATTCCGACTCCAGGACCCCATGAGAGGGTCATGTTCCTCGCCCACTTCCTCCGTGGACTGGGATTCCCTCTCCACCCATTTGTCCGCGGGCTCATGTTCTATTACGGGCTGGATTTCCATGATCCGACCCCTAACTTCATCCTCAACATCTCGGTGTTTATCGTCGTGTGCGAGGTGTTTCTCCGCATTAGGCCCCACTTTGGCCTGTGGCTAAAGATCTTCAACGTAAAGCCAAAGATAGTGGTCGGCCAACAGGCGGAGCGCGGTGGCGCCATGGTGGGCAAGATACCCAACGTCACCTGGCTCGAAGGCTCCTTTGCGGAGACCGTGAAGGGGTGGCAATCGGGGTGGTTCTACATCACCGAGCTGTGCAACGCCAACTGGGTGGCGGCCCCCGAATTCAGATCGGGCATCACTGTGTGGCTCACTTCCTGGAAGGGGAAGGGCCTGGCCTGGGGCGCATCCGCGGAGCTGACCAGACTCCAAAACTGCGTCAAAAACATGATAACCAAGAATATCAAGCTGGTCAATGTGGTCCAGGTCATGCTATTTCGCCGGATTCTCCTGTGTCAGAGACAGGCATTCAACCTGTGGGAGTTCGACGCGGCCCAATACCAGACACTGCAAGAGCTCTTTGATACGACGCGCAAAGACGCCTAGAAGGTGTTGTTCAAGGCCAGCAAAGTTCCTCCCCCCACCTCCGAGGACCGCGGACTCAGCGTCAGGCGCCAGGCCAATGCGGTAAGCATTCTAAATTTCGCCAGATGTGCCTTTCCTTCAGTATATTCGTGGGAGAAACTTAGGCCACTGTGCTGATTTTAACACGAATATGTGGCTACGGCGGAGCGGATCAACTGTCTGGCTCCGTTGCCCGAGGACCCAGCAGACGAACTCTTGACGGAGATGCTAGCTCCGGCACCCTACGAGGTGTCGGAGAAGAAGGCCAAGAAAAAGGCCACGGGGACCAGAAGAAGTTCCCAGCGCAACATGGTGCCGGACTCATCGTCCGAAGACACCAGGGCGCACTCCTCCAACGACAACAAGGAGGAGGAGGAAAACCCTCTCCCTGAAAATGAGGGGGGGGGGGAAGAGGAAGGCCACCCTTTCCGGGGAGGCTGAAGGGTCCAAGAAGGGACGGACCCTCCCTCCGGACCACTCCACAACCGCCGCCTATAGCGAGGAGGAGTGGCTACCCAGGGGCAAGCCCCTGGCGAGATCGTAAGTATCCGCACTCTGTAATACTTTTAGTGCGACTTAGCTTCATAGTTTGTTATAACGCCGATCACGCATATGCAGTCCGGCCAGGTCCCATCCCGAGGTATCCTCTTCGGATGGGTCTCTGAGCAATTCGGCAATGAATTCGCTCCCGACGGCTACCTCCCCTTGGCCTGCAGATGACACGAAGGTGTGGTCCCAAAGGGTACCAGAGCAGGGGGAGGTGACTCTGGAAACGCCCCAATGCGAAATTCCAGACGCCGGGCACATCGGGAGTAAGATCCCCATAGATTATGCTGATGAGAGCCGCAGCAAGTTGGGCTCCCAGCCGGACACTGCACCGGAACCTAAGGTTTCGGACTTGGGTAGGCAGCCCCTCGCTAAGGAGGGCGAGCCGGCCGTGCCGATGACCTCCGTTGCACCAGAGGTGTCGGATAGTCTGCTGGTAGTGCTTCACGGCGCTTCCATGGATGAAGAGCACCGTACTCTTATGAGTACGGTGATTCAGAAGGTTTGGTCCGCCAAAAGCGGATTGACCGAAGCCTGCACCAGCCTCCTGACAGGCTTTGAGGTAAGTAATCAAAAGTGTGAGAAATTATCACCCAGTAGATAGTAGCCCCTGATACTCTGTTTGGTGTTCGGAAAGAAAAACCAAACGGAGGGTCAATTTAAACCGCAGGAATCTAACATTATGTGCCTATGTGAATAAGCAGGCGGTGCTGCTTGCTGTTGCTGCCCACACAGCGGAGGTCGCCGGACTCGAGCGGGACCTGAAGCAGGCCGAAGAGGAGCTCAGCCTTACGAAGAGGCAGCTCGAAGAGAACAAAGGTGAGTGATACCCCGTTCATGTGTCGTATAGAGGAGAAAAAATTGGTGACGCTAACAAAAAGCGTCATGATTTTTTAATAGGGGCCACGACCGAAGTGGGGCCCTGAGGAAAGCGCTATCCGAGGCCGAAGACAAGGCGTCCATGGAGCGCATTGAGCGTGAAAAGCAAGATGCTAGGGTGGGCGAGGTACAGCAAGAGCTCCAGGAGCTCGGCAAGAAGTTCGAGTCCTTGGAGCGTGACTTCAAGATGAAAGAGTCTGAGCTTGCGAAGGCCCTTCTTAGCGCGAAAGACGCCAAGGCCGAAGCCCGAAAGGCCCAACAGGAAATCCAGGCGGCCAAGAAGATAGCGGTGGGTAAGGCATTCATTATGCAAAGCAAGCATGTGGAGGAGACATTTCTTTTACTTACCCGAATTCGGGGCTCTCCAGGGGCATTCGCAGATCTGCCATGCAGCATATCGGATGCCACGGAGTTCTACCGTGCCGAAGAGGGGAGCTCGACGGAGAAGCTCTTCTGGTCCCAGTATGCTGGAGCCGAACACCCAATGCCTCTGAGTGACCAACTGAAGCAATTGGTTGAACTCCACAGGGCGGCCAAAGTGGCCATGAAGGACTTCATAGTCCGGATGTGGCCTAGTGAGCCCCTGCCCGACAGCTACTTTGGCCTTATAAAGCGGATAGTAAATGCCTGTCCACGGCTTGAAGTTATCAAGCAATCCGTTTGTATTGAGGGTGCCCGCCGGGCCTTTGCCCATGCGAAAATGCATTGGGCCAAGCTGGATGCGGAGAAGCTGGTGAAGCATGGACCACTGGAGGGCAAGGCGCATCGCTACCCCGAGAAATATTATGATGGCGTTATGAAAGGTGCTCGCCTCGTGGACGATGAATGTGCCAAGGACATAATCTTTGAGTGAATGTACTCATGTCGTCTTTGTAATATGAAAACGAGTTCGTTTGCGCTATATGGCGCTTTGTTGATTTAAAATATTACCTTCTATGCGGCTGTTTATAAATTTCTGAAAGTAGGCCAGTCGTCGGCTTCCGCCCCCACGTAATTAGTACTGGGGTGTTCGTGGAAAACTCAAACACTCTTTATCCAAATTTTTGGTCCTTGAAGGAGGTGTTCGGCACAGAGAACAAGGCAATCGGACTATGCGGCTTTATAACTCTCACTTAGCCATAGAAGTCTACAATTTTAAATTTCGGCGAAGCCCCTAGAATTCGGAAAACCGAATTGGGGCGCTATACACACCTAAATCGGACAAGGCCGATTCCTCGCCTGAAGCGGAAAAAATCTTTAAGGATTTAAGACCTCTCGAACAGCGACCAACTCTCGACGCATCATGACGGTCAGTTTTCGGCTTTCTCTACTAAGGTGCTCGTCCGGAAGAACCGAGACACAATCGCAGTAGTTCTCCCTGCGCTACCTTAGCCAATATAACGGAACGTAAGGTACCAAAACAAGGGAGCTGGGCAAACCCAACTATTGACCCAAGACATGATTCAGAGCTGATCCATATAATGCTATAAGTCCGGGGTGCCGCACTGTCGAAAGTGTTTGGACTTATCTTGCCGTATTATGGGGCACCATAAGGAGCCCCTGGCAAACTAAACGTACCAAAGTGTACTGATTCAATATTAAATAAACATTTATAGGAAAAATGTGAAGATAGGAATAATAAGCTGACGCTATATATTATTTCCCATTGTTAAATAATACGTCCAAGCGTATGTGTACAATTAATGCGTTAAGCAGAAGCAAATAGGACTATTTGACATGTCCTATCCAAGGGCGGGCCGCATGCGGGTATGCAAAAACAGGTATAACAATCATTGACAGATACCACCTGGGTATTCCCTTTGTGCGCAAAGCCTTGTGCCTCCTTGGTTTTCCCTCCTGTGATAAGTCTGATGATCCGGCTCTCTAAAGAGGCTGCCCGAAAGTTGGGTCCTGAAAGAGAAAGAAGGTTATTAAAGTATGTTGCGGTTAAACCGCACTGTTGACCGCATCACCATTGCGCCTCCGCCTATGCCCATGGTATTTTGAGTGTGTAATTGTGTACGCGCGGCACACATGCTGCCTCAATGGGGCTAGGGTAGAGGCCAGACTGCTAGTTGCGCCCTTGGCGTGCCTGGCGATCCTGTTGCAGGGTACTTCAGACTCGCTTGACGGTGTTCGGGGTTGTTGTCGCCTGCCGGAGAAGGCTGCTTTGAACTTCTGCCGCGAGGGCTGCAGTGTGCTCTTCTGTACGGAGAGAGCGGTCTGTGTTTCCATTGACTGTTATAACCCTGTGAGGTCCTGGCATCTTGAGCTTGAGGTATGCATAGTGTGGTACCACATTGAATCGAGCGAATGCGGTCCGTCCAAGCAGTGCATGATAGCCACTTCGGAAAGGGACGATATCAAAGATTAACTCCTCACTTCGGAAGTTATCCGGGGATCCGAAGACCACTTCCAGTGTTATGGAGCCCTTACAATGGGCCTCTACTCCTGGAATTACACCTTTGAAGGTGGTTTTGGTGGGCTTGATCCTTGAAGGATCGATGCCCATTTTGCGCACTGTGTCCTGATAAAGCAAGTTCAGGCTACTGCCACCGTCCATAAGGACTCATGTGAGGTGGAATCCGTCGATGATTGGGTCAAGCAGCAATGCGGCTGAACCGCCATGACGGATGCTGGTAGGGTGATCCCTACGATCAAAAGTGATCGGACAGGCTGACCATGGGTTGAACTTTGGGGCGACTGGCTCCATCGTATAGACGTCCCTTAGTGCTCGCTTTCGTTCCCGTTTGGGAATGTGGGTGGCATAGATCATATTTACCGTTTTCGCCTGGGGAGGAAATTTCTTCTGTCCCCTCGTGTTCGGACACCGGGGCTCCTCATCATCGTAGCTGTGCAACCCCTTGTCCTTGTTTTCGGCATTAATTTTGCCGGCCTGTTTGAACACCCAACAATCTCTATTAGTGTGGTTGGCTGGCTTATCAGGGGTGCCGTGAATTTGGCATGAGCGATCAAGTATGCGGTCCAGACTGGATGATCCCTGATTGTTTCTTTGGAACGGCTTTTTCCGCTGACCGGATTTTGAGCCACTGAATCCGGCGTTGACTGTCGTGTCTTCGGTATTGTCGCCATTGTTCCGACGCTTGTGTTTATTGTGCCGTGGCTTGCCTTTGCTATCGCGGACATCTGATGTGCTGGAGGTTCTATGCGTGGTGCTACTGCGAGCCAACCAGCTGTCCTCGCTCGCGCAGAAGCGGGTCATGAGCGTTGTGAGGGCCGCCATGGACTTCGATTTTTCTTGGCCGAGGTGTCGGGCGAGCCACTCGTCGTGGATGTTATGTTTAAAGGCCGCCAAGGCTTCGACGTCCGGACGGCCGACAATTTGGTTCTTTTTAGTTAGGAACCGAGTCCAGAATTTCCTGGCTGACTCTCCGGACTGTTGGGTAATGTGACTCAAGTCTTCAGTATCCAGTGGTCGCACGTAGGTGCATTGGAAGTTGTCGAGGAACGCGTCCTCCAGGTTTTCCCAACTGCTGATGGAATTTGCCAGCAGGCTATTCAGCCAGTGTCGGGCCGGTCCTTTGAGTTTAAGGGGAAGATACTTGATGGCATGTAGATCGTCACCGCGGGCCATGTGAATGTGGAGAAGGAAATCTTCGATCCATACCACGGGGTCTGTTGTGCCATCGTATGATTCGATGTTTACGGGTTTAAACCCTTCTGGGAATTCGTAATCCATTACTTCGTTAGTGAAGCAGAGGGGGTGTGCGGTGCCTCTATGCCGGGCTATGTTGCTACGCAGTTTGAATAAGTCTGGTCGGGTATGTTCGGCCCGGCCGGACTTGTTGATAGTGTATCCGGCATGACGATCATTGTCACGTGTTGGGGCGCGCCCCCGCGCCGTAGATCGATCTTGGCTGGCCTGCCTTGTTTTCCAGTATGTCTCGCAGGTCTTGCCTATTGCCACGGGCCATAGTGTATTGGCGTGGGGGTGCGGGCTGGTATTCGGGCTGATACGCCGTTTTATCCCGACCACGAGGTGGCCGGTCAGCCTCGTCCTGTGCTGGTAGTGTGGGCTTTAGGGCCTCCTCCTCGAGTTGAGGTAGCAACTTTGTTTTGGGTAACCTTTTGGGTGGCGCTCGAGTCCGTATTCCTCGGCTTCCAGGACCTCAGTCCATCTGTCTGTGAGCAGATCTTGATCAGCTTGGAGCTGCTGCTGCTTCCTTTTCAGGCTTCTTGCAGTGGCCATAAGCCGGCGCTTGAAGCGCTCCTACTCTATAGGATCCTCAGGCACGCCGAATTCATCATCGCCGAGGCTCACCTCGTCTTCGGAGGGGGGCATGTAGTTGTCCTCCTCCACGTATCCGTCCGTCGCCTGTTCGTCTGGGCTAACCTGCCCGTCTTCCTGTTCGGCCTGCTCGAAGGCAGGCTGATCGGGATTGTATTCATCTTTGGCACCATCCGGATTGTTTTTGTCTCCTGTGCCGGTATTGGTGTGGCGGGGCTTGGAGCGGCGCCAATGACGCCCATGCTTTGTTTTCTTCCTTGAGGGGTTATCCTCCATTGCCTCATTGCCATTGGTTTCTTTGGGAGTGTCCACCATATATATATCATACGAGGAGGTGGCTGTCCAGCGCCCCATGGGTGGTGGTTCCTGTTCTTCCCCTGCATCATCGTCCACACCGTCGATGTCTTCAGAGTCGAAGTCAAGCATGTCGGTCAAATCATCGACAGTGGCAATGAAGTGGGTGGTGGGTGGGCAACGAATTTCCTCGTCGTCTGCTTCCCACTCGAGCCGGACATAGTTCGGCCAAGAGTCTCCTGACAAAGAGAGAGATTTGAATGAATTCAGCATGTTGCCAAAGGGCGGGTGCTGGAAGATATCCGTAGCGGTGAACTCCATTACCGGAGCCCAACCTGATTCGGCGGGCTCGGGGGCGTGTGGTCTGGAACCTACCGCCGGACACAAGTCCGGGGGTCTAGTGACACAGACTTCCTTGGGGGTGGAGTCCGTGTTCGGCTCTACCGCCGATGAGTATGCGGCCTCCGGGGCGGGGTCCATCCACCCGTCCTCAGATGACGCAATCTGCCCCAGATTTAGGTCCGGCACTCTTGCAGGCATGATATCCCGAGTATTGTCTGACAGCAGGTCTAAGCCGTGCTCGTCGTGGCTGTTCGGCGCTCCTGACGTAGGCCCAAATCCGTCGAATATCAAGTCTCCGCGGATATCGGCCGTGTAGTTCAAGTTTCTGAACCTGACCTGATGGCCAGGGGCATAGCTGTCGATCTGCTCCAGATGGCCAAGCGAATTGGCCCGCAGTGCGAAGCGCTGAACATGAAGATCTGACCGGGGAGAAAAATCTCACCCTGGACCGCGTTGTTGTTGATGATTGAAGGAGCCATCGAGCCTTGCTGCGACGACACAGAGGAACTCCCAATGAAAGCACCAATGTCGGTGTCAAAACCGGCGGATCTCGGGTAGGGGGACCCGATATGCGCGTCTAAGGCTAATGGTAACAGGAGGCAGGGGACACGATGTTTTACCCAGGTTCGGGCCCTCTCTATGGAGGTAATACCCTACTTCCTGCTTGATTGATCTTGATGATATGAGTATTACAAGAGTTGATCTACCACGAGATCGTAGAGGCTAAACCCTAGAAGCTAGCCTATGATTCTGATTGTTCTTGTCCTACGGACTAAACCCTCCGGTTTATATAGACACCGGAGGAGGCTAGGGTTACACAGAGTCGGTTACAAAGAAGGAGATCTAACATCCGGATCGCCAAGCTTGTCTTCCACGCAAAGGTGAGTCCCATCCGGACACGGGACGAAGTCTTGAGTCTTGTATCTTCACGGTCCAAGAGTCCGGCCAAAGTATATAATCCGGCTGTACGGATACCCCCTTATCCAGGACTCCCTCACCCGCAACATCAACAGCTGGGTTGATTTCACTGAAGCCTTCATCCGCAACTTCACCAGCATGTACAAGCGGCCTCCCAAGCCCCGTCAGCTCTCCTTGTGCGTCCAAGGGCCCAGCAAATCGACTCGTGACTATCTCACGCGCTGGGCCAAGCTGCGCAACTCCTGCAAAGGCGTGCACGAGGTGCAGGCCATCGAATACTTCACCGTCGGGTGCCGAGAGGGCACCCTCCTCAAGCACCGGCTTCTCTGTGACGAGCCGGCGACTCTCGACGAACTGCTGATCATCGCTGACAAATACGCGACGACCGAATCCTCCATGAAGGCGGAGATCCAAGTCGACGCAACCGACAAGGTAGCCCCTTAGGCTCCTCGGACGGATGGTGACACCAGTCGGCGATAGCAACCAAGCGACAACAAGCGCAAGGCCACGCAGCCGGCTTCCACCAGCCGGCAGGTGGCGACAGTCAAAGACCAGCAGCCGGAAGGGAAGCCTCCGCCCAAGCGTCAGAAGGGCGGCAAGCCCAATTGGTTGCCTGCCTTCTCGTACGAGCAGACTCTTGATGCACCCTGCAACCACACCACTGGGAAGTGCCATTGGCTCACCAGAATCGCCAAGGGAGATGGACTCCCGCCTCCTCCGCTTGCCGGCCCGTCGCCTCCTCCGCCCCATCAGCCGGCGGCTCGGCTAGTCGGTGCCATACAAGATGAGTGTCTAGAGGAGCATGGAGCCTACGTTGTGTTCACCAGTGTGGCCGACGACAGACGCAACAGACGGCAGTAACAACAAGAAGTACAAGCAGTGGCATCAGATACTCCAGAGTTTATGCATTGGTCAGAGAAGACCATCAGTTGGAGCAGGTCCGACCACCTGGAGGTGATGCCCTCCCCTGGCTCTTAGGGCCTGGTCTTAGATGCCACCTGCGCAACAGAGAGGCGGGCAGCTCGTTTCTCCAGAGTCCTGATAGATGGCGGCAGCAGCATCAATATCATGTACCGTGACACCATGGAGAAATTGGGAATCAAGCAGAAGCAGCTTCGCCCCAGTCGGACTGTATTCCATGGCATAGTCCCTGGCCTTTCCTGCTCACCAATCGGCAAGAGCCAAATTGATGTTCTCTTTGGAGACAAGAATCACTTCCGCCGAGAGCCAGTTTGATTTGAGGTGGTGGACCTTGAGAGCCCCTACCATGCGCTACTTGGCCGGCCTGCTCTGGCCAAGTTCATGGCAGTCCACCACTATGCTTATCTCAAGATGAAGATGCCGACTACTAAGGGAATCCTGACCATAGTCGGAGACTACAAGAAGTCGTCCGCCTGTGCGGCAGACAGCAGCCGGCTGGCCGAGTCCCTTGTGATTGCAGCTGAAAAGCGTCTCCTTAACCGGGTTGTGGCGATGGCAGGCAAGAAGCCAGAAATGTCACCCATCCCCAAGGAGTCGGAAGTTGAGGGCTCGTTCATGCCGGCGAAGGAAACAAATAAGATACCCTTGGATCCGGAGCACCCAGAGAGGCACGCTGTCATAGGTGCAAACCTTGACAGCAAATAGGAAAGCAAGCTCGTCGATTTCCTCCGTGAGAATCGGGACATCTTTGCATGGTCTCCCAAAGACATGCCGGGTGTTCCAATGGATTTCGCCGAGCACAAGCTACATGTCTGACTTGATGCCAAGCCGGTCAGGCAGCCCTTGCGCCGCCTATCAGAAGAAAAGAGAAGAGTTGTTGGAGAAGAGATAGCCCGGCTTCTACCAGCCGGCTTTATCATGGAAGTATTTTTCCCAGAATGGTTGGCCAATCCAGTCCTTATGCTGAAGAAGAATAAGCAGTGGCGCATGTGTATTGATTATACCAGCCTCAACAAAGCTTGTCCCAACGATCCCTTTGCTTTGCCAAGAATTGACCAAGTGATAGACTCCACAGCCGGATGCGAGCTGCTGAGTTTTTTTGGATGCGTACTCAGGATACCATCAGATCAAGCTGAACCCAGCTGACTGGCTGAAGACCACTGTCGGTGTCAAAACCAGCGGATCTCGGGTAGGGGGTCCCGAACTGTGCGTCTAGGCGGATGGTAACAGGAGACAAGGGACACGATGTTTTACCTAGGTTCGGGCCCTCTCGACGGAGGTAAAACCCTACGTCCTGCTTGATTAATATTCATGATATGGGTAGTACAAGAGTGGATCTACCACGAGATCAAGGAGGCTAAACCCTAGAAGCTAGCCTATGGTATAATTGTTGTAATGTATGTTGTGTCCTACGGACTAAAGCCCTCCGGTTTATATAGACACCGGAGAGGGCTAGGGTTACACAGAGTCAGTTACAATGGTAGGAGATCTACATATCCGTATCGCCAAGCTTGCCTTCCACGCCAAGGAAAGTCCCATCCGGACACGGGACGAAGTCTTCAATCTTGTATCTTCGTAGTCTTGGAGTCCGGCGGACGATGATAGTCCGGCTGTCCGGACACCCCCTAGTCCAGGACTCCCTCAGTAGCCCCTGAACCAGGCTTCAATGACGATAAGTCTGGCGCGCATAATGTTCAGCATTGCAAGGCGGGTTCCTCCTTTGAATAATCTAGAGAAGATCATGAACACCAGGATAGTGTCCGGCTTTGCAAAACAAATTCCACATTCCACCGTAGAGAGAATAATATACACAAGTTCAATCTGCTGACGTATTTTGCGGCATGACATCACACCACCACCAAGCCTTTACTTGAATCATTTTTATTATACCGCCTCAGCGCATTTAGCGAAGCGGTTTCCTTGGCACGTCCTGTCGAAGCAGAGATCGTGTTCCCCTTATTCCGGGATTCTCATCAATACGGACGTGGGTAACCCAACCGCGCCATTGATGGTGGCACTTGGGAGATAAGCGAGTTTTCCCCGGCCGGTGGGGGACGCATAGTCTTCGCCCGCCTATATATAAGGGATAAGGATTCACCTTTTCACCCACGCGTTCTTCCTCCTTTGCTTATCCACCTCCGCGCACTCGAGCTCCAGTGCCCAAGTTCGCGCATCTCGTCTCAACCTTCTCCGACCATGTCCGGAGCGGGAAGCAAATGGTTGGCTTCCACCGTTAAGGAGGAGCACATCACCAAGCTGCGCAGCGCCGGATACCTTTCCGGTGACATCGCGCACCGGCTGCCCGACGAGGGGCAGCTCATTCCTACCCCCGGGCCCCATGAGAGGGTCGTTTTCCTTCCCCATTTCCTCCGCGGACTGGGCTTTCCACTTCACCCCTTTGTCCGGGGGCTCATGTTCTACTACGGCCTGGATTTCCATGATCTGGCGCCGAACCTCATCCTCAACATCTCGGCGTTTATCGTCGTGTGCCAGGCCCTCCTCTGCATCCGGCCCCACTTCGGCTTGTGGCTCAAGACCTTCAACGTCAAGCCGAAGGTAGTGAAGGGCACGCAGGCGGAGTGCGGAGGCGCCATGCTGGGCAAGATGCCCAACGTCCTCTGGTTCGAAGGGGCCTTCGTGGACTCCGTCAAGGGGTGGCAATCGGGGTGGTTCTATATCACCGAGCCGCGCGACCCTACGTCAGCGGCAACCCCCGAGTTCAGATTTGGTATCCCTACGCAGCTCACCTCCTAGAAAGAGAAGGGCTTGCTGTGGGGTAATTCGAAGGAGCTGACGGGACTCCAAGCCTGTATCCAGAAGCTGGTGAACAAGAAGCTTAAGCTTGTCGACGTGGTCCAAGTCATGCTCGTCCGCCGGATTCTCCCATGCCAAGAACGAGCATTCAGTCTGTGGGAGTTCGAAACGGAATAGCACCAGGTGCTGAGCAGGCTCTTCGACACGACGTACGAAGGCGCCTGGAGGGTGCTGTTTAAGGGTGCCGAAGCCCCCGCATCTGCGACGGAAGATCGCGGGTTTCACTCGCAGCGTCCAGCTGACGAGGTAAGTGATTCTACCCCCTTTACGGGACACTTATTGTTGATAGATTTGATTCTAAGAGGGTTTCAGTCTCCCTTTCCCTTTGACAGGAGTGGATGAAGAAGGCCGAGCAGCTCATCTGCCCGGCTCCCATGCCAGAAGACCCAGTGGATACCCGTCTAGCGAGGCTGCTGGTTCCGGCACCGCACGTGGTGCCGGAGAAGAAGGCCAAGAAGGTGGCCACGGGCGCTCGAAAGAGTTCCCGTTTTCGAGTGTCCGACGACTCCGAGGCGGACTCCTCCCCCGAAGACGAGGAGGAGGAAGAAGACTCTCTCCCAGAGGAGGGAGAGAGGAAGAGGAAGGCTTCCCCAACAGGGGAGGCCGAAGGGTCCAAGAGGGGAAGAACTATTCCCCCGGACAGCTCCGCCAACACCAATGTTGGCGGTGAAGAGTGGCCTTTAAGGGCCAGGCCTCAGGCGAGATCGTAAGTATCCGGATTCCTGAATGATATGAAATTTCTTTTGTTTCACATGGTGTCCTTCTAATGCCGCATACTGCCTGTAGTCTGGCCGACGATGATCTCCCTGCTTCATCGAGCGGGTCGTTGGCTCTGTTGGATGTGGATTCCATTCTGACTGCCTCCACCCCTCGCGCCGATGAGGACGCCGAGGTGGGATCCCAGAAAGGGACCCATCAGGAGGAGGCTCCGGAGGCGCCGCAAGGCAGCCTCCCGGACTTTGCGCCGGACTCTCCGCCGGAACCTGCATTGGTTCCGGAGTCCGGCAAGCGGCCCCTTCGCAAGAAGGGCAGACAATGACGTCGGCGGTCTCCATCCAACCGGAGGCGCCGGACAAATTGTTGGAGGCGCTCAAAGGCGCTTCCATCGAGGAATAACACCGCACTATCATGAGTGCGGTGATTCAGAAGGTTCAGCTCGCCAAGAGTGGGCTGACCGAAGCCTGCAGCAGCCTTCTAACAGGCTTTGAGGTAAGAAGTTTTTAAAATTATGTAATGTAATACCGCATAGACAGTAGCCCCTGATGCTCAGTTCGGTGTTCGGAAAGAAAAGCCGGACTGAGGATCTGAAAAGATATACGCAGGGTTGCTAATAAATTATGTCAATATGGGTTTGCAGGCTGCGCTGCTGACCTCTGCCGCACTGACTGCGGAGGTTGGTGCATTGAAGCAAGATCTCGAGCGGTCCGAGCGAGAGCTCGGCCATGCCAAGAGGCAGCTCGAGGACAAAGAAGGTGAGTAGCACCACTTTGAAGTTTTACCTTACAGAAAAGGATTTCGGTTGCAATAAAATTAACAAGGATAATATGGGTACTGCAGGGGCCACAAACGAGGTGGCAGCCCTGAAGGAGGCTGTGTCCGCGGCTGAACGCAATGCGGCCGCGGAACGGGCAGAGCGAGAAAAGTAGGAGGCACGGGTGGCGGAGGTGAGGCAAGAGCTCCAGGCTCTCATGGAGAAGCATGAGAGTTTGGAGCGCGACTCAAAGACTCGAGAGTCCGAGCACGCCTCGGCTCTCGAAAGTGCCAAGTCCGCCAAGGCCGAGGCCCTTAAGGCCCTTCAGGAGGTTGAGGATATGATGAAAATAGCAGCGGGTAAGGCATTTTTCATGCAAAGCAAGCATGTTAATGTAAACTACCTGACACTTACCCGGATTCGGAGCTCTCCAGGGGCATTTGCAGATCTGCCTCGCAGTGTATCCGATGCTGCCGCATTCTACCGTGGCGAGGAGGGGAGCTCAATGGAGAAGGTCTTCTGATCTCAGTATGCTGAGGCCGGCCATCCGGTGCCCCCTAGCGACCAGCTGAAGCAGCTGGTCGAGCTCCACAAGGTAGCTGAGGAGGCCATGAAGGGCCTTATAGTCCGGCTGTGGCCTGGACAGGCCATGCCTGGGAGCTACTTCGGCCTCGTGCGGCGGCTGGTGGATGCGTGCCCCTGGGTGGATGTTATCAAGTGCTCCGCTTGTATTGAAGGTGCTCGTCGGGCCCTTGCTCGCGCAAAGGTGCACTGGGGCAGGCTGGATGTGGAGAGGCTACTTACTGACCCGCCGCCAGCGGGCAAGGAGTATCGTACGCCCGAAATGTACTATAAAAGTGTCCTGAAGGGTGCCCGCAATATTGCGGATGAGTGCCCCAGAGATGCAATTATTGAGTAAAACTCGATGTGTATTATCCTGTGCGCTGAAAACTTTGTTCATATGCGCTACGCAACACTTGTTTAATTTAAAATATTACCTTCTGTGCGGCCATTTATAAAATCTGAGAGATGGCAAGTCGTCGGCTTCAGCCCCCAAGCCACGAGTGCTGGGGTGTTCAGGATAAACTTGAGCACTCTTGTTCCCATTTTTAGGTCCATCTAGGGAGGCGCTCAACACAATGAACAAGGCAACCGGACTTATAATGCTTGAACACTCTCACTTAGCCATAGAATTCTATAATTTTAAATTTCAGCGAAGCCCCTAGTATTCGGAAGACCGAATTTGGGGCGCTATCCACGCCTTCGTCGGACATTATCCGGTAGTTCGCTCGAAGCAGCATAAGTCTTTAGGGACCCGAAAAGACCTCTCGAACAGCGACCAGTCTCTCGCCTTATCATGCTAGTCAGTTTTAGCTTTCTCCACTGAGGCGCTCGCCCAGCTCAACCGGGGTGCAATCGCAGTGGTTCTCCCAGTGCCACCTTAGCCGACAGAACGGAACGTAAGGCACCAAAACGTGGGAGCCGGGCAAACCCAACTATTGACCCAAGACATGATTCGGAGCCGATTCATATAATGCTATAAGTTCGGGGTGCTGCACTTGTGAAAGTGTTTGAACTTGTCACACCATAATGCGGGGAACATAAGCCCCTGGTGTGTTCGGCCGTACCAAAATATACGGGTGCAATATGTCATTAGTGAACATATATGTAAAGTAATGCAATTATAGGCAAAAGAGCGCTGCATTATTTATTCAGGGAATTCTGCTATGAGTGCGGAAGGATACAAATAGTGCGGTAAGCAAGGGATTGGACTAAATAAACATGTCCCCCTCCAGGGGTGGGCTGCGGGCTGGTGTATGTAATGAATATAATGCTCGTAATGGAGGCCACCTGAGTGTTCGTTGCAGCCTTCTTTCTTCCCTGGCTGTTGCATCGTGAATTCGGCGGGTTCGCCGCCGGACAGGGCTTCTGGTGAACGGAGTCCTGTGTACACAAAGAAAGAAAATGATAACAAAAAGAGTGACACACTTGTGAGCCCCTGGTGTGGTCGAGCCGCACTCTGGGTCTGTTGTGGTCGTGCCCCTTCCCCTAAGCCCATGGTATCTCCAGAGCGTAATGATGTACGCGGAGGGTTGGTCTTGCAATTATGCAAGGGATGGGGTTGGGGCCGCATTGCTACGCGTGCTCGAAACGTGCCAGGTGGTCTTGGTTGATGTTGCTCCAGGCGCGTTTGGCTGTATCCGGCCGTTTATTAGCCGGACTCGAAAATTGCCTTGAAAGGCCGTTCTGTACTTCTGCCGCGAGAGCCGCTGTGTGTTCCTCCGTTCGAGGGAGCATTCCGTATTTCCGTTGACCGTGATGACTCCGCGAGGGCCTGGCATCTTGAGCTTGAGGTATGCGTAATGCGACACCGCGTTGAACTTTGCAAACGCGGTTCGTCCGAGCAGAGCGTGATAGCCGCTGCAGAACGGGACTATGTCGAAGATTAACTCCTCGCTCCGGAAATTGTCCGGGGATCCGAAGACCACTTCCAGTGTGACTGAGCCTGCACAATTGGCCTCAACACCTGGTTTGACGCCCTTAAAGGTCGTCTTTGTAGGTTTAATCCTTGAGGGGTCTATGCCCATCTTGCGCACTGTATCCTGATAAAGCAGGTTCAGGCTACTACCGCGGTCCATAAGGACTCTTGTGAGGTGAAATCCATCGACGATTGGGTCTAAAACCAATGCGGCGAATCCGCCATGGCGGATACTGGTCGGATGGTCTCTTCGATCGAAAGTCATCGGGCAAGAGGACTATGGATTGAACTTAGGGGCGACTGGCTCCATCGCATATACGTCCCTTAGTGCACGCTTCCGCTCCCTCTTGGGTATATGGTTTGCGTATATCATGTTCACCGTCCGCACTTGTGGGGGGAAACCCTTCTGTCCTCTATTGTTCGGCGGTCGGGTCTCTTCCTCGTCGTCGCTGTGCAGCCCCTTGTAATTGTTTTCGGCAATTAACTTGCCTGCCTGCTTGAATACCCAACAATCTCTGTTGGTGTGATTAGCTGGCTTTCCGGGGGTGCCATGTATCTGGCATAAGCGGTCGAGTATTCGGTCCAAATTGGACGGACCCAGAGTGGTTCTTTTGAATGGCTTCTTCCGCTGACCGGGTTTAGAGCCTCGGAATCCCGCGTTGACTGTCGTATCCTCCTTGTCGTCGCCGTTAACGCGGCGTTTATTTTTGTATCGACGCGACCTGCCATTGTGGTCCTTAGTGTCCGGACTACCAGCATTTTTGCTGAGGTTGTTGCTGCGAGCTAGCCAGCTATCCTCTCCCGCACAGAAGCGGGTCATTAATGATGTGAGGGCTGCCATGGATTTCGGCTTTTCCTGTCCTAGGTGCGGCGCTAGCCACTCGTCGCAGATGTTATGCTTGAAGGCTGCGAGGGCCTCTGCATCCGGACAGTCAACGATTTGATTTTTCTTTATTAAGAACCGCGTCCAGAATTGTCTGGCCAATTCATCTGGTTGCTGGATTATGTGGCTTAGGTCATCGGCGTCTGGTGGCCGCACATATGTGCCCTGGAAGTTGTCGAGGAATGCGGCTTCCAGGTCCTCCCAACACCCAATTGACTCTGCGGGCAGGCTGTTAAGCCAATGCCGAGCTGGTCCTTTAAGCTTGAGCGGGAGGTATTTGATGGCGTGGAGATCGTCGCCGCGGGCCATATGGATATGAAGGAGATAATCTTCGATCCAAACCGCGGGGTCTGTCGTGCCATCGTAGGATTCGATGTTTACGGGTTTAAACCCTTCAGGAATTTGATGGTCCATTACTTCGTCCGTGAAGCATAGCGGGTGTGCGGCGCCTCTGTATTGAGCAATATCACTACGTAGCTCAAGGGAGCGTTGTCTGCTTTGTTCGGCCCGACTGGAGTTGTTGTATCCGGCTCGACGGTATTCGTCGTGGGTCGTGGGGCGCCCACGTGATACATAGATAGATCTGGATTGTCTTGCTTTGTCCTCCAATATATCTTGCAAGTCCGGCGCGTTCCCTCTTGGCTTCGTACTTTTGGAGCGATGCCGGGGTACGGTCTTGGTGGATGGCCTAGATGCCTCTCTGTCGCGACCACGGGGTGGTCGGTCTGCCGTATTGTGCGCTGGTGATGATGGTATGTATGTTTCCTCCTCTAATAGGGGGAGCAACTTGCGTTTTGGGTAGCTCTTGGAGAGTTCATACTCTTCGGCCGCGAGGACCTCGGTCCATCTGTCGGCTAGCAGGTCTTGATCAGCTTGAAGTTGCTGCTGCTTTTTCTTTAGGCTATTTGCCGTGGCCATTAGCTTGCATTTGAAACGCTCTTGTTCGACGGGATCCTCGGGCACGACGAATTCGTCATCGTTGAGGCTTGCCTCGTCTTTGGAGGGAGGTATGTAATTATCATCCTCGACCTCTTCATCTTCCGCTCTCTCGTGAGGGCTTGCTTCTGCATCCTCCTGCGCTGAATTTTGCTGGAGGGGATTGTCGTCGGCACTTTCTGGGGTGTTATTATCTCCTGTGCCGGAATCTCCATACTTGCTGTAGCGGGATTTAGAGCGGCGCCACTGACGTCGGCGCTTGGGCTGTTTCTTTGGGGAATCTGCCTTCGCTGCTTCTTCGCCGTCCCCATCTTTTGGGGTGTCCACCATGTATATGTCATATGATGAGGTGGTCTTCCAGTGCCCTGTAGGCACTGGTTCTTGTTCGTCTCCGGCATCGTCGTCCATACCGTCGATGTCTTCGGAGTCATAGTCTAGCATGTCGGTTAGATCGTCGACAATGGCTACAAAGTGGGAGGTGGGTGGGCTTTGAATTTCTTCATCGTCCGCTTCCCAACCATCCTGGCCATAATCCGGCTAGGGCTCTCCGGATAGCGAGAGATGCTTTAGTGAATTCAGGATATCGCCAAAGGGCGAGTGCTGAAAGATGTCCGCAGCGGTGAATTCCATGATCGGCGCCCAATCGGATTCGATTGGCAGGGGCGCAGGAGGTTCAGAGTCCGGTAGGGAGTCCGGCACCTCGAAGTCACGAGCTTGATAGGGGACAAGGTCAGTTTTCGGCTCCATCGCAACGGAAGTTGCGGCCCCCGAGGTGGTGTCCAGCCACCGGTCCTCGATCTGGGCGATCGGCTCCAGACTGAGGGCCGGAGCGGATTCGTGTGCGGCCACCAAGGCACTGTCCGGCGGCAGAGCTATATCATGCCCATCGTGACAGTGCGGCACGCTCGGCTGTGGCTCGAGTTCGTCGAAGATCAAGTCCCCGCGGATGTCGGCCGTGAAGTTTAGGCTTCCGAACCTGACCTGACGGCCAGGGGCGTAGCTTTCGATCTGCTCCAGATGGCCAAGTGAATTAGCACGCAGTGCGAAGCCTCCGAATACGAAGATCTGTCCGGGGAGAAAAGTCTCACCCTGGACAGCGTTGTTGTTGATTGAAGAGGCCACCGAGCCTATCGGCGACGACACAGAGGAACTCTCAATGAAAGCACCAATGTCGGTGTCACGGTGGATCTCGGGTAGGGGGTCCCGAACTGTGCGTCTAGGCGGATGGTAACAGGAGACAAGGGACACGATGTTTTACCCAGGTTCGGGCCCTCTCGACGGAGGTAAAACCCTACATCCTGCTAGATTAATATTGATGATATGGGTAGTACAAGAGTGGATCTACCACGAGATCAAGGAGGCTAAACCCTAGAAGCTAGCCTATGGTATGATTGTTGTAATGTATGTTGTGTCCTACGGACTAAAGCCCTCCGGTTTATATAGACACCGGAGAGGGCTAGGGTTACACAGAGTCGGTTACAATGGTAGGAGATCTACATATCCGTATCGCCAAGCTTGCCTTCCATGCCAAGGAAAGTCCCATCCGGACACGGGACGGAGTCTTCAATCTTGTATCTTCGTAGTCTTGGAGTCCAGTGGACGATGATAGTCCGGCTGTCCGGACACCCCCTAGTCCAGGACTCCCTCAACTGCCTTCATCACGCCATTTGGAGCCTTCTGCTACCTGACCATGACGTTCGGCCTGCGAAATGCCGACGCCACGTTTCAGCGTTGCATACAGAAGTGTCTCCTCAAGCAACTCACCAGAAACGCCCACGTTTATGTTGACGATATGGTAGTGAAGACGGACAAGCGTGGCACGCTGCTGGAAGACCTCAAGGAGACATTTGAGAACCTGCGCCGATTTCAGATCAAGCTGAACCCGGAGAAATGCGTCTTCGGAGTACCAGCCGGCCAGCTTCTCAGCTTCCTGGTCTCAGAGTGCAGCATAGAGTGCAACCCTGTGAAGATCATGGCCATTGAGAAGATGGAGGTTCCCACCCGACTGCTGGACATGCAGAAGTTCACTAGCTGCCTGGCATCAATCAGCCGTTTCATCAATCGGCTAGGCGAGAAGGCTCTTCCCATGTAACAGCTCATGAAGAAGACCACTTTTTTTTAGTGGAACTACAAGGCGAACGAAGCTTTTCTCCAGCTCAAGAAGATGTTGACCACCCCGCCTATCCTGGCGGCTCCGACTGATAAAGAGCCCATGCTCCTCTACATCGCCGCCACCAGTCGAGTGGTCAGTACAGTCATAGTGGTGGAATGCAAGGAGGAGGGCAGAGCATTGTCGGTCTAAAGGCCGGTGTATTACTTAAGTGAAGTGTTGTCCGCCTCCAAGCAAAAGTACCGCCACTATCAGAAGATGTGCTATGGTGTGCACTTTGCCGCCAAGAAGCTAAAGCCCTATGTCGGTGTCAAAACCGGCAGATCTCGGGTAGGGGGTCCCGAACTGTGCGTCTAGGCGGATGGTAACAGGAGACGAGGGACACGATGTTTTACCCAGGTTCGGGCCCTCTCGATGGAGGTAAAACCCTACATCCTGCTTGATTAATATTGATGATATGGGTAGTACAAGAGTGGATCTACCACGAGATCAAGGAGGCTAAACCCTAGAAGCTAGCCTATGGTATGATTGTTGTAATGTATGTTGTCCTACGGACTAAAGCCCTCCGGTTTATATAGACACCGGAGGAGGCTAGGGTTACACAGAGTCGGTTACAATGGTAGCAGATCTACATATCCGTATCGCCAAGCTTGCCTTCCACGCCAAGGAAAGTCCCATCCGGACACGGGACGGAGTCTTCAATCTTGTATCTTCGTAGTCTTGGAGTCCGGCGGACGATGATAGTCCGGCTGTCCGGACACCCCCTAGTCCAGGACTCCCTAGTAGCCCCCGAACCAGGCTTCAATGACGATTGGTCCAGCGCGTATACAGTCTTCGGCGTTGCAAGGCGGGTTCTCCCTTCAAGTTCCATGTACCTGCCGAACAGTGTCCGGCTTCACCATAAATACTGTGTTTCTCGGCTTCTGCGCCCAATAATGGTATTTTTCCACGCGGCGCACGAATGCGAAAAGCCAGGGTGTCTTTTAAATTTCACCCCCTAGTCGTGCGAGTCATCCGCCTATAAAAGAGGCAAAAATCCAGATCCAAACCACACCATCCTCCTCCCGCGAATACTTCATCGGAGCGCCTTTGACCTAAAAATCCATTCCATCATGGACCGTCGACGCGGCTCTTCTTCACGCACTCCCAGCCCACCGCCGGGGAATTGGAGGAGGTGCTCTGTTTCGCACAACGAGCTAGTGAAGCTCCAAACGGGGGGATTTCTCCCTCCGGCCTTCATGGTACCAGTCCGGGCCGGACTGGTTACTTATCAAGGTGGGAGGCAAGCGGAGGCTACCCCAAGCCCCAATAAGGGGGAGCGAGTATGCTTCGTCCCCTATCTGGTAAGGGGACTCGGATTCCCAATACATCCGTTCCTCCGCGGGCTCCTGGAGTTCTACGGACTCCAGCTCCACCACCTCAGGCCCGCCTCTGTCCTGCATATCGCGGGCTACGTAGCTCTTTGTGAGCTATTCCTGGGCATTGAGCCCCATTTTGCATTGTGGAAGAGGTTGTTCTGCCTCGTACCCCGTTCTCATGAGGGGTCCATATATCAAGTGGGCGGCGCCGAAATATGGCGCATTGCCGGGACCAGATACCCATCCGGCACTCCCAATAAGGCGTCCGAAGACTGGCCTTCAGAGTGGTTTTATATAGGAGACGCTCCGCTGCCGGACCCAGTCCGGATCGGCCTCCCGGAGTTCAGTGCTGCTCCTTTGAAGAAACGCCTCAGCTGGCGCCCACGGAGCCCCCGATTGGAGGAAGACAAGAGCGTCCATTACTTGATGGGCCGAATAAGATTAATGGCCCATTCTGGCTTGACCATGATCGGAGTCATGGCGACATGTATCATGCAGGGGGTACAGCCATTTCAATACAGAGGCCACCCCATGTGGGATTTCAACAGGGAAGACGATGCCACCCGTCATGGCTGCAAAGGGCCGGATTCGACCGAGGATCTGGTGGAGATCCTGTCCAGCCTGTACAAGGGGGAGAAGGAGGACTTCCTTCGAACGAACCCTTTGAATGGGTTTTCCATGATCAACCCTAGAGGATGGGTAAGCGAACACCTTTAAGGGCTCAACCCATGCTTTCGAAGTTTAAGCTTCTTACATTATGTCTTCGGCGCAGGATCTACGCCGGACTATGGAGGACATGGTGAGTCCTGCTCCGCAACCCGAGGATCCAGAAAGATCCTTGGATCTGGCCTCCGAAGAGGACCCGGACATCGAGGTGGAGCTGATCGACGGAGTGTTTCACCAGCTCAGCATAGACAATGCTTTGGTTGCCATTACGGCGGATTACCCCGGACTGTGTCCGGCTTCCCAGGTGACCGCGACCGAAGTCCGGACACCATCATCTCTTCCCTGCCCATTTCTAACCTTCGCGAATGATGGTATTTTGCAGGAAGTGCCTTTACGGCAGGAAGCCGAGCCCACGGCGGCTGACCAACAGAGGTCAGTTCGGACCAGCAGGCGGAAAAGGAGCGCGGTGCGGACGGAAACGTCGCCGCAAAGGTATAGCTCGTATTTGAATTTTCAGAGCGACGTTCCTAGGAAACGCCTGAGTGCTCATGATCTTTGTAGGAGAAAAAGCGCTCGCTGGACTGCTGGCGCAGAAGTTGCCGATCCAACCTACACCGGCCAGGCTCCAGCGCCCGGCCTGGAGGGGGAGGCAAGCGCAAGACGCGGGCCGGATCCTTCTCCAACGGAGGACACCGACAGACTGTCCGCCACCAAGTCTGAGGTGGAGAGCGCCATGAACCATAGGCGCCACCGGACAGTATTTCGTGAAGCGTGCTTTTCCCCTGAGGCATTGGATGCCTTTAACGCAGGGGACGCGCATCTCCGTGCTGCTCAAGATGGTTTTACCAGAGCCACGGAGCATTATGTGAAATACATACGGGTAAGGGAATTTTAATGGTTGTATATACCAGTAGCCCCCGAGACTTAAAGTAGTTATGTTAACTGATTTAAGGATCATTTGAAAACGCAGGCTCTTACCGAGAAGAATGCCCAGCTGTCTCGGGAGCTGCAAGATTGCAAGGCCCAACTTGAGGCCGCACTTGCTGCCGCAGGAGGAGATGCAGAGACCCCTCCTGGTAACACATTTTTATTAATAAATATAAGCGCTATGCGGCGTGCGCGCGAGTCTAATAATGACATTGCAGGTGCCGCCATACAAGATCCGGACAGGCAAGCATTGCTGCGCCAACTAAAGGCCGGCGAGAGTGTGCTGAATAGGGTTCAGCAAGAAAGGAACAAGCTCTAGGATGCCAACGCCAAACTCGGAGAAGAGTTGAAAGGCGCTCGAGCCGAGCTGTCCGGCTCCGTTAAGGAGAATCAGCAGCTTCGTCGCGGCATTTATAGTAAGTGCTTGAGCGGACTCCTTTGAAAAGAAGAGTTCGGCGAGGAAGTATTTTGACATGATATGTCTTGTAGGTATACTCACAGGTCGTCCTGCAGAGGAGATGCCCATATCAACGGGTGATCAGCTTCCCGAACTGTTGCAACTGCTCGAACGAGTTCGGCAGGCAATGACCGGCGTCGTCCGGGCTTTATGGCCAGCCTTCTCCCTACCCGAGGGCCTTGGGGAGCTTGCGGAGAAGCTTTAGGGAGTGCGGCAGCGCTTCCGTTTGTGGAAGATTTCGTCTTGCCGTCAAGGTGCCAGGGAGGCTTGGGCCATCATGAAGACGCGGTATAAGAAGGAGGATCCCAACCATATGGCCGAAGTTGGACCGGTGGGGCCCGATGGGAAGGAGATCCCTGTGAGTTTAGTATACAGCCAAGTAGAGTTGGCTACTAAGTTTTCCCAACGGGACTGTAAGTTAGACAGCCTGTTAGACGGGATTGAGGAGGAATACAATCAATAAATTTGACAATGTATGTGTTCCTTTGAAGTGACATGTGAAATGCCTTCTAGCCGGATTGTAGATCATTTGTCTTTGCCGACCTTTTCGCTTCAACCTCGGGACCCTAGAGTCCGAAGTGTGTCCGAATACCTTTTTGGTTAAGAAACAACCGTGGTATGCATGGAGACCAGGCGTAGGGGTCATTAGTGCTTTATCAGACAAGTGCCCAACTAGTTATGTTATATTACATGGTTAGTAAGAAACATCTTCCAGGGAGAATAGTTCCGTTAAGGGTTCCTTTCGCTGGGAGGCATGCCCTAAAGTGCATGTCCGGACTGCAAAGAAAGCAGTAAAACATCTGGGGGCAGATAGATAAATAAGTAAAAAGTCATCTTTTAAGTCACCGACCGAATATTCCCTTAAGAACGCTAGCTTTCGGCTTCACCCAGTCTGAGGTACACATCTGGCTGACCTGGCAGTAACAATCGCAGAGGTGCTCCCTTTACCTCCTAGCCGAACAATCGGGAATGTAGGGGTAAGCACAGGAGCCAGGCAACCCAGCTTGGCCAAAACTTAAGTCATATCGATGCATATAATGGTGAGTAAAAGGTACATGTGGAAGCGTGACACATGTGTTGGGCATGAAACCCTTATAATTGAGCTTCTGTAAAAGAAGCCCCCAGGTATAATGAGTGCGGATGGCACATCAAGTGTATGCGAAAAAATGCAAAAGTAAGCCCTTAGGGGCTTATTAATAAAAAGGTTATGGAAAGAGAAACGAAAGGCATCCAAGGTATAAAAATTTGGACGGATGGAGGGGACGAACTCTTACTCCGGCACTAAGCATAGAATCTTCGGAGGCGGGCTGCGTTCCATGGGTTCGGCTCGAGTCGGTTATCCGACGCATTTCATAGACGGTATGCTCCGCCGGTCAGGAATTGGTCGATAATGAAGGGGCCCTCCCATTTGGGCTTGAGCTTGTCCTTTTTCTTGTCCGGCAGGCGTAGAACTAGTTTGCCAACGTTGTAAGTCTTGGCCCGTACTTCTCTGCTTTGATATCTTCGAGCCTGCTGCTGATAGAATGCGGAACGAGCTTTGGCGACATCGCGTTCTTCCTCCAATGTGTCCAGGCTGTCCTGCCGATCCAGCTCGGCCTCTCTTTCGTCGTACATGCGCACTCGAGGTGAGTCATGAATAATGTCGCAGGGCAGGACTGCCTCTGCGCCGTATACCATAAAAAATGGTGTGAATTCGGTAGTACGGTTAGGCGTTGTCCGCAGCCCCGAGAGTACGGAGTCGAGCTCCTCGACCTAGTGCGTGTCCGATTTAGTAAGTGACCGCACTAGTCTGGGCTTGATGCCGCTCATTATTAGACCATTTGCTCGTTCCACTTGACCGTTGGTTTGAGGGTGATAGACTGAAGCGTAGTCGACCTTGATGCCCATATTCTTGCACCATGACTTAACCTCGTCGGCTGTGAAGTTTGTGCCGTTGTCGGTGATGATGCTGTGGGGGACTCCGTAACGGTGTACTACCCCGGATATAAAGTCTATCACTGGTCGGACTCTGCCGTTTTGACCGGCTTGGCCTCTATCCATTTGGTGAATTTATCCACCATGAACAATAGGTACCTTTGCTTGTGGGTTCCCCCTTTAAGGGGTCCAACCATATCAAGCCCCCAGACCGCGAACGGCCAGGTAATGGGTATAGTTTTGAGGGCGGTAGGCGGCATATGGCTCTGATTAGCAAAGAGCTGACAACCAACGCATCTCTGGACTAAGTCCTGGGCATCTGCCCGGGCCGTCGGCCAATAAAATCCTGTACGGAATGCCTTTCCTACAAGGGCCCGGGCTGCTGCGTGGTGTCCGCCTAGTCCGGCATGAATTTCAGCCAGGAGGTTTCGCCCTTCCTCTTCGGAGATACACCTTTGAAGGACTCCGGTTGTGCTTTTCTTATAAAGTTCTCCCTCATGGACCTTGTAGGCTTTCGATAGCCGGACTATGCAGCGGGCCTCGTTTTGGTCTTCGGGGAGTTCCTGCCTAAGCAAGTAGGCTAGGAATGGTTCTGTCCACGGGGCAATTACTGCCATTATGTCGTGGGCTGACGGTGTTATGTCGTCGGCTGAATCGCCGATTGGCTCGGTTTTATCCGGTTTGTCACTTCCGGGCTCCTCTTCCCATAGTACGGATGGCTTGAAGAGCCGTTCCAGGAAGATATTTGGAGGGACAGCATCACGTTTCGCACCGATGCGTGCCAGTATGTCGGCCGCTTGGTTATTATCTCGGGCTATGTGATGGAATTCGAGTCCTTCAAACCGAGCTGACATTTTTAGAACGGCGTTGCGATATGCTGCCATTTTCGGATCCTTGGCGTCAAAGTCTCCATTTATTTGGGATATTGCAAGGTTTGAGTCCCCGCGCACCTCTAGGCGTTGAATACCCATGGAGACTGCCATCCGGAGACCATGTAATAGGGCCTCGTATTCGGCTGCGTTGTTGGAGTCCGTGTACATTATTTGAAGTACGTACTGGACTGTATCCTCGGTTGGGGACGTCAATATGATGCCAGCCCCCAATTCGGCCAACATTTTAGAGCCGTCGAAATGCATAACCCAATTGGAGTATGCGCCGTACTCTTTAGGGAGTTCGGCTTCGGTCCATTCGGCGACGAAGTCAGCCAAAACTTGTGACTTTATAGCTCGCCGAGGTTTGTAAGTTATATCGAATGGTAAGAGCTCAATGGCCCATTTTGCGATCCTGCCCGTTGTGTTGCGGTTATTTATAATGTCATTGAGTGGTACTTCAGAGGCCACTGTTATCGAACACTCCTGAAAGTAGTGTCGGAGCTTCCGGGACGCCATGAACACCGCGTACGCTATCTTCTGATAGTGCGGGTAACGGGATTTGCAGGGGGTTAACACAGTGGATACATAATACACTGGTTTTTGATGAGGGAATTTATGCCCTTCTGTCACTCGTTTGACGACGAGGACCGCGCTTACAACTTCATGCGTTGCTGCGATGTATAACAACATTGGTTCGCCCAGAGTGGGTGCAGCCAAGACCGGATTTGTTGCCAATATGGCCTTTATTTCTTCGAGTCCGGCAGTGGCAGCATCCGTCCACTCAAAGTGTTCGGTGCGCCTGAGGAGGCGATAGAGGGGCAACGCCTTTTCTCCTAGATGGGAGATAAAGCGGCTTAAGGCTGCCACGCATCCTGTTAATTTTTGTATTTGTTTGAGGTCTTTTGGAATATCCAACTGTGACAGAGCTCGGATTTTAGCCGGGTTTGCTTCGATTCCTCTACTGGATACAATGAAGCCCAGCAGCTTTCCGGCTGGTACGCCGAAAACGCATTTTTCCGGATTCAGCTTGATGTCATATGCTCTGAGGTTGTCGAATGTGAGCCTCAAATCGTCTACTAGAGTTTCGACGTGTTTTGTTTTGACGACTACGTCGTCTACGTATGCCTCGACTGTTTTGCCGATCTGGGTGACCAGACATGTTTGAATCATGCGCTGATATGTTGCACCGGCATTTTTAAGTCCGAAGGGCATCGTGTTGAAGCAGAATGGTCCGTATGGAGTGATGAATGTCGTTGCGGCTTGGTCTGCTTCCGCCATCTTGATTCGATGATAGCCAGAGTATGCGTCCAGGAAGCACAACGAATCGTGCCCTGCGGTAGCATCGATAATTTGGTCGATGCGGGGGAGAGGGAAGGGATCCTTTGGGCAAGCCTTATTGAGGTCTTTAAAATCGACACAGAGGCGCCAGGATTTATCCTTCTTTGGTACCATCACCAGATTTGCTAGCCAGTCCGAATGTTTGATATCTCTAATGAATCCAGCTTCCAATAGTTTGGCTAGCTCTTCCCCCATTGCCTGTCTTTTGGGTTCGGAAAATCGTCGAAGAGCCTGTTTGACTGGCTTAAATCCTTTTAGGATGTTTAGGCTGTGTTCTGCCAACCTACTTGGGATTCCGGGCATATCCGAAGGATGCCAGGCGAAGATGTCCCAATTTTCCCGAAGGAATTCACGCAGTGCGGCGTCTACTTCGGGGTTCAATTGTGCCCCAATGGAGGCCGTCTTTGTTGGGTCCGTTGGATGGACCTGGAATTTTATTATTTCATCTGCTGGTTTGAAGGAGGTGGACTTGGATCTTTTATCGAGTATCACATCGTCCCTGTTCACCGTAGAGCGCAGCGCAGTGAGTTCCTCTGCTGCTAAGGCTTCGGATAGTGCCTCCAAGGCTAGTGCAGCTGTCTTATTTTCGGCGCGGAGTGCTATGTCCGGATCACTAGCGAGGGTGATTATTCCACCGGGCCCAGGCATTTTGAGCTTCATGTACCCGTAATGAGGTACTGCTTGAAAAATTGTGAATGCCTCTCG
This sequence comes from Triticum timopheevii, assembly GCA_963921465.1. Taxonomy (NCBI): domain Eukaryota; kingdom Viridiplantae; phylum Streptophyta; class Magnoliopsida; order Poales; family Poaceae; genus Triticum; species Triticum timopheevii. The sequence goes on from OY997266.1 coordinate 562,886,258, forward strand.
TCCTAATATAGCATGATATCCGCTGTTGAACGGGGCCACTTGGAACGTGACTTCTTCGGGTCTGTAATTGTCCGGCGAGCCGAACACCACATCGAGTGTGATTTGTCTGGTGCAGCGTGCCTCCCGGCTAGGGATTATACCTCTGAAGGTTGTGCTGCTTCGCTCAATACGGCTCCAATCGATTTCCATTTTCCGCAGAGTTTCCTCGTAGATGAGGTTTAGTCCGCTGCCGCCATCCATGAGGACTTTTGTCAGTCGAAAGCCGTCCACTATGGGACTAAGCACCAGTGTGGCTGGTGCTCTGGCTGTTCGGAATTTAGGTTCGTCGCTGGCACCGAAGGTGATAGCTGTGTCACTCAATGGATTTGTTGTCGCTATTTGGTAGACTTCGGCGAGTCCGCGGATTGCTCGCTTTCGCATATTGTTTGACGCGAAAGTCTCGAAGACTGTTGATACCGTACCGGTATTGTTGGAGTTGTTTTGCGGGGCTAGAAGCTCCTCGCCACTTTTGGCCACCTGCCGTAACATCCATCATGCTCGAAGGCTATGAGTTGGGGCGGCTCCCTCTGTACTATGAAGCTTGCAGGGTCCATTGAGCCATCCCTCCAATACGGTTCCGTGCCCTTTATTGGGTTTTTGCTTTTTCTTTTTTGCATCTGGGGCCTGAGTGTAAGGCGCCCTTTTGCTGTGGACTGGGTTTGGGGCCGGATTATCCCAAAATTGGTTTTCGGTTTTCCGGAAACTCTCCATCGCATAGTACTTTCGTACTATGGATGCCAGATCAGTGAAGCGCGTAATTTTGCGATGATCAATGGCGTTTAGTATTCCCTTGTCCATGCAGTTATTGCAGAAGATTGAGATTGCGTTTTCCTCTCGGCAGTCCTTTATCCTGTCCATAACCAGGAGGAATCTGGCCCAGTAGTGATGTACAGTTTCAGTGGGCTCTTGCCATATTAGAGATAGATCGCATATGTCTGGGCGGGTGGGTGGACTAAAATCCGGATCCCTGCCCATCTTGGGGCTTAAAGGCCGAAGAGCTTCCGCATTTGGAAGCTTGGTTTGCTGGACACAATCTAGCAAGTCCGGAGCGATGCATGATTTTAAGTTCAATGCTCTATCGAAGTCCGTTCCTCCGTGGAAATCCGGCATGGAGGGTTCGGAAATCCGGACCTGAATAGTTTTCAATACAGGCGAAGAGTTGCCGTATTGCTCCTCTACCACTGCGACGTGGTGGGTGGCCTGGGGAGAGTTAATCTCTCTCAGATAGGTTTTAAGCCCAATCTGGTTGTAGTCCATAGCGACTCCCAGGGCGGTAATGCGATCCAAGAGCTCGTTAACAGACGAGAGCTCTATTGGATCCAACTGTTCGGCAGCTTTAGGGCTGACGCGAAGATTGCTTCTGACGACTTGAGAAGTCATTGTCGAAGCGGTGGCCGGACAGGCAGTCATAAGAAAACCACTTAGCTGGATAGTTTGGCTGGCGGCCAAGGCCCTTTCGGCGAAAACACCGTCTTTGAAGACGGGTGGAGGCATCCTTCCTATCGGTGACGACACAGAGGAACTCTCAATGAAAGCACCAATGTCGGTGTCAAAACCGGCGGATCTCGGGTAGGGGGTCCCGAACTGTGCGTCTAGGCGGATGGTAACAGGAGACGAGGGACACGATGTTTTACCCAGGTTCGGGCCCTCTCGATGGAGGTAAAACCCTACGTCCTGCTTGATTAATATTGATGATATGGGTAGTACAAGAGTGGATCTACCACGAGATAAAGGAGGCTAAACCCTAGAAGCTAGCCTATGGTATGATTGTTGTAATGTATGTTGTCCTACGGACTAAAGCCCTCCGGTTTATATAGACACCGGAGGAAGCTAGGGTTACACAGAGTCGGTTACAATGGTAGGAGATCTACATATCCGTATCGCCAAGCTTGCCTTCCACGCCAAGGAAAGTCCCATCCGGACACGGGACGGAGTCTTCAATCTTGTATCTTCGTAGTCTTGGAGTCCGGCGGACGATGATAGTCCGGCTGTCCGAACACCCCCTAGTCCAGGACTCCCTCACCCTACTTCCAAGAGCACCCAATTACTATTGTCTGCACTGCTCCGCTTGCTGAGATCATTGGAAGCCGAGATGCTTCAGGTCGAGTGGCCTAATGGGCCATAGATCTGCCCTCCTACACCACCTACTACCAGCCTCGCACCGCCATCAAGTCACAAGCACTGGCCGACTTCCTCGTCGACTGGGCTGAGACCCAGTACCTGCCGCCAGCGCCAGACTCTACCCATTGGCGGATGCACTTTGATGGTTCCAAGATGCGCACCGGTCTGGGAGCTGGCATCGTCCTCACCTCTCCCAAAGACGACAAACTCAGATATGTGCTGCAAATCCACTTTTCCGCCTCCAACAACGTAGCTGAATACGAGGCACTCATACACAGGCTCTGGCTTGCCAAGGAACTCGGCATTCGCCGGATCCTGTGCTATGGTGACTCCGACTTGGTGGTCAAGCTGTCGTCAGGTGACTGAGATGCCAAGGATGCAAATATGGCAAGCTACCGCTTCCTCGTACAGCAACTCAGCGGATACTTTGATGGGTGCGTGTTCCTCCATGTACCAAGAAATGATAATGAGCAAGCAGATGCCTTGGCATGGATCGGCTCCACCCGGCAAGCAATTCCAGCCGGCGTCGCCCTACAGCGCCTCCTTAAGCCGTCTGTCAAGCCGTCACCAGAGTCCGACTCTATCTTCGTGCCGGCCCCTCTTGAAGCAGTTGGATCCGACTTGAGGGCCCCAGAAGCCGGCGCGGGGACTTCGGCAGGCGGCCCGGGGACTGCAGCCGTCGCACCCGGCCAGGGGACTTCAGACACCGGCCCGGGGACTGCAGCAGTCGGCTCGGGGACTTCTTCAACTCAACAGGCGGCAGCCAACTCCAACCCGCTGCCTCCCGGCCCAACCGCCCTTGTACAAGTTGTAGTCGTGGCAGTTGAAGAAATAGCAGCACCTTCATGGGCTCAACCCATCCTCAACTTTCTGGTGAACAAAGAGCTGCCAACTGATGAGATCCTGGCCCGACAAGTGCAACGGCGGGCAGCAGCATACACTATAGTCAACAAAGAACCGGTACGGTGCAGCGTCACTGGTGTGTACCAGCGCTGCGTGGAGCCAGACCAGGGTCAAGCAATCCTCAAGGATATCCACCAAGGCGAATGTGGTCACCACGCGGCTTCAAGATCACTTGTTGCCAAAGATTTCCGCCATGGTTTCTTCTGGCCGACTGCCCTAGAAGACGCCGAAGAATTGGTTCAGAAGTGTAAAGGGTGCCAGAAGTTCTGCTCCAAGCCACACTTGCCGGCTTCTGCGCTCAAGACCATTCCCGTTTCCTGGCCCTTTGCCGTTTGGGGGCTGGACATGGTGGGGACATTCAAGACAGCTCGTGGCGGCATGACTCATTTGCTTGTCGCTGTGGACAAGTTCACCAAGTGGGTAGAAGCTCCTCCTATGCCTCCAGCCGAAACGTGGTCAGCTGGGCTAGATCTACCCCAGGGTACCACGCCTTGACGAACTCCAATACCCGGCAAGCCCCAGCTCGGGCCGAGGAGCCCTTCCAGGCTTTCAGGCGGCCGGCCGCCACCTCCAGCCAGTCGGCAATCCGACTGGGAGTGCGCGGAGCCTACATGCCTGGCCAGAGGGCGGAGATCGCTTGGGCCCCGACGCGCCGAAGACGGCGCAACATCTGATGGGCCAGTCGAAGGCGGGCCTGGTGTAGGACCTTGAGAAGAGGTGTCTAGGGGGGTGATTAGACACTAAGTACCAAAGTTGCAGTTTTTAAGTTTCCTTAAGTTTAAATGGAGTTTAGGCACAAGTTTAACATTCACAATACATATCAAGCAAGCATGCAAAGAGTATATGAGCAGCGGAAAGTAAAGCATGCAACTTGCAAGAAAGTAAAGGGAAGGGTTTGGAGGATTCAAACGCAATTGGAGACACGGATGTTTTTGGCGTGGTTCCGGTAGGTGGTGCTATCGTACATCCACGTTGATGGAAACTTCAACCCACGAAGGGTAACGGTTGCGCGAGTCCACGGAGGGCTCCACCCATGAAGGGTCCACGAAGAAGCAACCTTGTCTATCCCACCATGGCCGTCGCCCACGAAGGACTTGCCTCACTAGCGGTAGATCTTCACGAAGTAGGCGATCTCCTTGCCCTTACAAACTCCTTAGTTCAACTCCACAATCTTGTCGGAGGCTCCCAAGTGACACCTAGCCAATCTAGGAGACACCACTCTCCAAGAAGTAACAAATGGTGCATTGATGATGAACTCCTTGCTCTTGTGCTTCAAATGATAGTCTTCCCAACACTCAACTCTCTCTCTCATAGGATTTGGATCTGGTGGAAAGAAGATTTGAGTGGAAAGCAACTTTGGGAAGGCTAGAGATCAAGATTCATATGGTAGGAATGGAATATCTTGGCCTCAACACATGAGTAGGTAGTTCTCTCTCAGAAAATGTATGCTGGAAGTGTAGGTTCAGTCTGATGGCTCTCTCCATGAATGAAGAGGAGGTGGAGGGGTATATATAGCCTCCACACAAAATCTAACCGTTACACACAATCTACCAAACTCGGTGGGACCGAATCAACAAACTCGGTCGGACCAATTTAGCAAATAATGTGACCATTAGGGTTTTCGGTGGGACCGAAATGCAACTCGGTGAGACCGATATGGTTAGGGTTAGGGCATAACGTAATCTCGGTAAGACCGATTACACAAACTCGGTGAGACCGATTTTGGTAATGAGCTTTCCAGAGAGTTGGTCAGGCAAACTCGGTTTGACCGATTACACAAACTCGATGGGACCGATTTTGATAATGAGTCAACCAGGAAGTTTGCATTGTAATCTCGGTAGTGCCGATTGCTCAAACTCGGTGAGACCGATTTTGGTAATGGACATACATAGAGAGATTACAATCCCATCTCGGTGAGACCGAGATCCCTATCGGTGAGACCGATTTGCCTAGGGTTAGTGGCAGTGGCTATGATATCAAAACTCGGTGGCGCCGGATAGAAAGAATCAGTGGGGCCGATTTTGACTTTAGGTTTAGGACATTTGTGTGGAAGTGGGAAAGTAGTTGAGGGTCTTGGAGCATATCACTAAGCACTGTGGAGCAAGAAACTCATTAAGCAACACCTCATCCCTCCTTGATAGTATTGGCTTTTCCTATAGACTCAATGTGATCTTGGATCACTAAAATGTAAAATGAAGAGTCTTGAGCTTGAAGCTTGAGCCAATCATTTGTCCTTAGCATCTTGAAGGAGTTCCCACATCCTTTAGTCCATGCCACTCCATTGTTGAACTTATCTGAAACGTACTAGATAAAAGTGTTAGTCCAACAAGAGATATGTTGACATTAATTAGCAAAACCACCTAGGGAGCACTTGTGCTTTCAATCTCCCCCTTTTTGGTAATTGATGACAACATACATCAAACCTTTAGATGAAGATATAAAGAATAGCAAGTAAAGCTTTGGAAAGACATGTAACAGGCATAGGCTCCCCCTATATGTATGCAATCATGTGAATATGGAATATAGAAGCATGTGAGAGCATAACCATGGTAGAGCAGGCAATGTGTTACATGTATCTTGGCCATATGCATCAGAGCAATGGATATTAAAGAAAGGGAAATTTACATCTATGCCCCTAACTCGAACCCACTAGTCAGATTTGCCCCTAATTTTCAGGTATGCTCAGTTTTGCCCCTCTGCCGTTAGTGTCACTTATAGAAATGCCCTTCCGAGCCGTTACCGTCCAGTCAAAGGGTGTTGACCGCTATCTGGGCGTTTGTTGGACATTTTGCCCCTGACTACATGTGTCACTTACAGGTGGGGCCCACTGAAGAAAAACAAAAATAAAAACCATATCCACTCTCTCACTCACTTATATGTGGACCCATCACAGAAAAAAGAAAAAAAAAACTCAAACCATCGGCGTTAAGCCGCCGGCGAGCCATGGAAGAGGGCATGGGAGCCCTGTCCGGCGACCAAAACAGCGATGATTTCATCCTGCGCGCGCGCCTGGGCTTGCTCGGACTCGAACTGAAGTGGCAGGACGAGCAGGGACGGCCGGAGTGTCTGCCATAGCCGAGGCCAGCGGCGGCGCCGGTCGAAGCATGGTGGCAGAGGGGCTGGAAGGCACGGGGGAGAGGGGATAGAAGGCACTGGGAACAGGGCCTCACCGCGTGCATGCCAGAGTGGTAGAAAGGACTCCCGAGGCCCGATGGCGAGCATATGTACCCCGTCTACGGCCGCCGGAGCGAGATGCGGTGAGGAGGGGGCTGTACGAAGAGGAGCTCATCGGCGAGTTGTCTGAAAGATCCACAATGACATATGGATCTCAGGAATGGTAATTTAGCGTCAGGGGATCTCGGAGGACGACGAATCGAAGATGGCGGCCGACGGACAGATCCGGCGGAGATGTCTTCGGTTGAGAAGTTGAAGGGCACCCGACGTCTCAATCTTCGGCGTGGTGATTCCCAGCTTGACGGCGGGCATCGGGGACATGGCAGTGTGGCCTCTCGAAGACATTGGCCACGGGAGCGGCGACAGTCAGGTGAGCACGTGAGCGACATGCCCTCGGCCTTGGCAGAGGGGGAGGATGACCAGCCAGTGGGCTGGCCTTGCTGGGCTGTCCTGGGCCAAAAGGTAAGCGTGTCCTTTCTCTTTTATTTTTTAATTTCTGTTTTATTTTTTTCCAGGGGCAAAAATGTCCAGTAGATGCCTCGAAAACGGTCAACGCCCTTTGACTGGACGGTAATGGCTCAGAGGGGAATTTTCATAAGTGGGACTAACGGCGGAGGGGCAAAACTGAGCATACCCGAAAATTAGGGGCAAAACTGAGTAGTCGGTTCAAGTTAGGGGTAGAACTGGAATTGGCCCTTAAAGAAAATACCTTCATGCCCATTAGTCCTTCTTGCAAACAGTATGTACATCAGCAAGAATTCCTCATACACATGATTGTGATGCATATACTTACCTTGTAGTCTTGAGTTGGCTTAGGATGGAATGAACCTGCGTAAACAAGGTTAGATAGCACAGATACATCTACTAGCTAGAGCAAACAGAAGAAACCACAAGAATACCAAGACTGGGATGACATGTAGAGAGTGAGTACTAAGTACCACATTGGATTAGACATGTCCCCAAGAGTAAAGATATGCAATGAATTTAAATGATTTCTTTCCCTTAGATGTCTTGCTCCCCCTGAATCTAGCATGGGATACTGGGAGAAGATAGGGAATAGAAAATCAGAGCTGAAAGATATGAACGATGAACAGAGCTAATGCAAATAAGCACAAAAGATCAAATGAACATGTCTCTCCCCTCAAGAAGACATGTGGGCATCTCTCCTCTTGAACACCAAGCATCTGGGATCCTTGAGAAATACTTTCTACTTAAGTATTCTCTCCCCCTAAGGATCTCTCTCCCCCTTGAGGATCTCTCTCCCCCTTAAGAAGGTGATATACTCTTTCTTTGATGTGATCTCTCTCTAAGTGATAAGCTTTGATGTGATCTCTCTCTCCCCCTTTGACATCAATTTCGAAGAAGGGCTTTCTGGAATCTGTCGAATGGGTTTGGTCCTTGAGACACAACACAAAGCAATGATAAAAATGTGATGCTTGTAGAGGACAAGATTAATTGAGTGGAGCTGGGAAAGAAGAAACATAGAATATGTGGCAAACTGTTTTTCCTGATGTGAAATCGGTGGTACCGAGTGGTATGCTTCGGTTGTGCCGAAAGGATTCGGTTGGACTGAACACAACAAATCGGTAAAACCGAGTTCACCGCAGAGAAAACACTTGTCACCTTAGCTCACTAGACTAGTAAGATCTCACAAAGATTTGCAAGGAATTTACTCAAAGATGTGCAATGAATTGGAACGCAGAAAATGCAGAGCAAACAGAAAGAAATCTAGATGAAGTTTTTTCTGAAAGGGGAAACAAATATGCATGAGACAAATGCAAAAACACAGAAAAGAACACAAGAAACTTCATCTAGAGATGGTCGGCGACAGAGTCACCTATGTTAGAGTATATTGACTTAGGAGTCAAGTGAGATCACTTGATCATAGGTCATACTCATCGTTTAAGCTCAAAATGGGGTTGCCATTTTTTTGTTTAAGCATCTTGATGTATTCACATCTTGTCGAGTTGCTTTAGCTCATGACTTGGAGTAAAGCTTCTCTGGGATGGAATAACATACCTTGGTTGGTGGTGGTGTCCATGTAGTTGAACTTGCATGGGTTGCTCAAGGTTGATGTAGCTCATCAAAAATTTGGAGCACCACTTGGAATTTGAGTCCATCTACCTACATGGGTTATTTCTTGCAAGGAAGAGCACTTGTGTATCCAAAATGACAATCATGATGCTCAACATAGAATTTGTCAAAGGATATGTTTGAATGGTTCCGTGCTTCCTTGTTTTCAACCACCATAGTGTAGAGACTTGGTGATGTAGAGATTGCTCAAGATATGGGTAGATTACAATCTCATGGAATTTGATTCCACCAAGTACCTACAAGGGTTAGATAACATGCAAGATACAAATATATCCAAGACATAAGATTTTCATCATAAGAGAAATATCAAGGATTAGTCATAAGCTCATGTCTTGCATGTATCCAACGGAGTTTCTACTCCAAGTTTGAAGCATCAATGATGTTCAATTCTCCTCTTAACCTGCAAAACACTTTCTCATCAAGAGGTTTAGTGAATATATCCGCTAATTGCTTTTCGGTGCGAACATGCTTAAGATCAATGTCACCCTTGGCAACATGATCTCGAATGAAATGATGACGGACTTCAATATGCTTAGTTCGAGAATGTTGCACAGGGTTGTGACCAATTTTGATAGCACTTTCATTGTCACAAAGCAATGGAACATGTCTCACATATATCCCATAATCTTTAAGAGTTTGGGTCATCCAAAGTAATTGAGCACAACATGAACCAGCGGCAATGTATTCCGCTTCGGCGGTGGATAAGGATACCGAGTTTTGTTTCTTGGAGGACCAAGACACAAGAGATCTACCAAGAAATTGACAAGTACCCGAAGTGGACTTTCTATCAACCTTGTCTTCGGCATAGTCCGAGTCAGAATAGCCAACAAGATCGAAAGAGGCCCTCTTAGGATACCAAATGCCAAAATTTGGTGTATGGATTAAGTATCTCACTATCCTTTTCACGGCCTTAAGATGACACTCTTTAGGAGAAGCTTGATATCGTGCACACATGCACACACTTAGCATGATATCGGGACATGAAGCACATGGATATAACAATGAACCAATCATAGAGTGATAAACCTTTTGATCAACTAGTTCACTATCTTTGTCAAGTCAAGATGTCCACTAGTAGGCATGGGTGTAGACATACCTTTGCATTCTTGCATATTGAACTTCTTGAATAAGTCCTTGGTGTACTTTGTTTGAGAAACAAAGGTACCTTCCTTAGTTTGCTTGATTTGCAACCCAAGAAAGAATTTGAGTTCACTCATCATGGACATCTCAAACTTCTCCGACATTAGCTTCCCAAACTTTTCACTAAAATGAGGGTTAGTTGAACCGAATATGATATCATCAACATAGATTTGGCACACAAATAGTTCTCCATTAACCCTTTTAGTAAAAAGAGTAGAATAAATTTTCCCAATTTCAAAGCCTTTTTCAATAAGGAACTTGGTCAAGCATTTATACCATGCTCTAGGAGCTTGCTTAAGACCATAAAGAGCTTTGTGAAGTTTGTAAACATGATTGGGTTTCTTTGGATTGACAAAGCCGGGAGGTTGCTTAACATAAACTTCCTCCTCTATTTCACCATTTAGAAAAGAACTTTTAATGTCCATTTGGTACAAGGTGATATCATGATGATTAGCATAGGCAAGTAAGATGCGGATGGACTCAAGTCTAGCAACAGGAGCATAAGTCTCACCATAGTCCATACCTTCGACTTGTGTGTAACCTTGGGCGACGAGACGTGCTTTGTTGCAAACTACTTGTCCATCTTCATCTTGCTTGTTGCGAAACACCCATTTGGTACCGATGACGTTGTGGTTGTTGTCGGGCTCCTCAACCAATGTCCAAACTTGATTCCTCTCAAAGTTATGTAGCTCTTCATGCATAGCATTTATCCAATCCAGATCCTCCAATGCTTCTTCAACCTTCATAGGTTCAATGCTAGATATGAAAGCATAGTTTTCACAAAAGTTAGCTAAACGAGTTTTAGAGTGAGTGATTCTCCCGGTTTGAATGTCAATGTAGATTTGCTCGACAGGATGATCTTTAGCAATTCTTGCTCGAACTCGTGAAAGCTTTTGCTTGGGTCTTTGTTGAACATCTTCTTCATCTTGTTCTTCTTCTTGGCCTTCTTCATTGTTGGCGTTGTCGTTCTCTTGTCGTGGTGGAGAAGGAGGTTGTTGATGTTCATCTTGATGCACTTCCTCATTTTCTTCATCTTGGTGTGTCCCACTTGTGGATGCTTCCGTATCAACTCTTGGTTCACCTTGTCGTGAAGTAGAAGCTTCCACTTGGACGGACGAGGTACTCTCCTTCACCTTCGTTGGACGAACCTTGCCAATAGACAAGTCTTGGATTGCTTCCGAAGGATCTTTGTCTCCTACATCAATTGGCAACTGCTCTACTTGCGAGCCGTTAGATTCATCAAACTTCACATCTACCGTCTCTTCAGCCTTTCGGGTGAAATTGTTGTAGACACGGTAAGTGTGAGAGTTTGAGCCATAACCTAGTAGGAAACCTTCATGAGATTTAGGAGCAAATTTAGAACGATGATGCTTATCAAGAATGTAGCACTTTGAGCCGAATACTCGAAAGTATCCAACTTGGGCTTTGTTACCGGTGAGAAGCTCATATGCCATCTTGCCGAGTAGCTTGTGAAGATACAAGCGATTTGTTGCATGACAAGCTGTCTCAACCGCTTCTGCCCAAAAATGCTTCGGTGTCTTGTACTCATCAAGCATCATTCTCGCCATTTCGATGAGCGTCCGGTTCTTCCTCTCAACAACTCCGTTTTGTTGAGGTGTGTACGTAGCCGAGAACTCGTGTGAAATCCCTTCTTCGTCAAGAAAGGTGTCCACATTTGCGTTCTTGAACCCCGTTCCGTTGTCGCTACAAACCTTCTTGATCTTCACTTCAAATTGATTTTGGGCCTTCCTAGCGAAGTTTTTGAAGATCTTTTGTACCTGCGATTTATCATCGAGAAAGAACACCCACGTAAATCTTGAAAAATCATCAACTATTACTAGACCAAAAGAATTTCCACCAAGTCTCTGGTAAGAGTTGGGACCAAAAAGATCCATGTGAAGTAGCTCGAGTGGCCTCCTTATGGTCATGATGTTCTTCATGGGATGCCTTCCTCCAACCTGTTTACCTGCCTGACAAGCGCTACAAAGTTTATCCTTATCAAATATGACATCATTAACTCCAAGGATATGATTTCCTTTAATAAGCTTGTCAAGGTTTCGCATACCAACATGACCTAGTCGTCTATGCCATAACCAAACTTTTGAGGATTTAGCAATGAAGCAAGTTTTAGGTTGAGCCTTTTTAGTGAAATCAACAATGTATAGATCACCTCTACGCACACCGGTAAAGACCATTTTATGATTGTCTTGACGAAACACTTGGCAATCTACTTCAGTAAACAAGGACATTGAAACCGAAATCAACAAGTCTAGATACCGAAAGTAAGTTGTATCCAAGAGATTCAACAAGCATGACATTTTGTATGGAGCTATCATGTGATATGGCCACCTTACCGAGGCCAACCACCTTACCCTTTGAGTTGTCACCGAAAGTGACATACTTTCGAGGACTATCATCATCAGCAAGCTCACAAAACATGTCTTTATCTCCGGTCATGTGATCGGTACATCCACTATCAAGAACCCATTCCTTTCCTCCTGACATATATCCCCGAAGATTTGCTATAAGACCAAAGTGTCTCATTGAATCATCAAGATCGAAGTCACTATCATCATCCTCATCATAGTATCCATGTTCAACATCCTCATGTGGTGGATCAAATCCTAGAGAGGGTGATTCGTTAGAGTGAGTTTGACAATGATCTTGCTTATGAATTTTTATAGCTTCGGAAATAATATCACTAATAATACCAACATTTCCTTTGGCACGCATAAGGTTTGTAAGCTCAAATAGACGATTACCAAACATAGGATCACTAGTAGTCATCTTACTCAAAGCAATAGACTTATAAAGGATTTCATCAAGATTTTTCAAGGAATAATTTAGAAAGCGTTCCTCAAGAAATTTCCATATAGTGTAGGCACACTTAAGAGTAGGCAAACATCAAATCAAGTTTCTAGGCAATCCTCTAATGATAAGTTCGGCAGTTCTAAGATTCCTAATCATGTCAATTGACTCATCATGGGTAGGATGCATAGGATCAACATAAGGTGCACAAGGGCTAGCAATGTACTTTTTCAAATGATATTGATTGAAAATTACAAGCATCTCATTTTTCCATTCATGAAAATACTCTCCATCAAGAATAGGCACTCTATGTCTAAGACTCCCCAAACTAGACTCATCCATCTTCCTCCAATGGTGATTAAACCAAGGCAATGGAGACCAATGCTCTGATACCATTTGTAGGGCCTTGAGAAGAGGTATCTAGAGGGGGGGTGATTAGACACTAAGTGCCAAAGTTGCAGTTTTTAAGTTTCCTTAAGTTTAAGTGGAGTTTAGGCACAAGTTTAACATTCACAATACATATCAAGCAAGCATGCAAAGAGTATATGAGCAGCGGAAAGTAAAGCATGCAACTTGCAAGAAAGTAAAGGGAAGGGTTTGGAGGATTCAAACGCAATTGGAGACACTGATCTTTTTAGCGTGGTTCCGATAGGTGGTGCTATTGTACATCCACATTGATGGAGACTTCAACCCACGAAGGGTAATGGTTGCTCGAGTCCACGGAGGGCTCCACCCACGAAGGGTCCACGAAGAAGCAACCTTGTCTATCCCACCATGGCCGTCGCCCACGAAGGACTTGCCTCACTAGCGGTAGATCTTCACAAAGTAGGCGATCTCCTTGCCCTTACAAACTCCTTGGTTCAACTCCACAATCTTGTCGGAGGCTCCCAAGTGACACCTAGCCAATCTAGGAGACACCACTCTCCAAGAAGTAACAAATGGTGCGTTGATGATGAACTCCTTGCTCTTGTGCTTCAAATGATAGTCTCCCCAACACTCAACTCTCTCTCATAGGATTTGGATCTGGTGGAAAGAAGATTTGAGTGGAAAGCAACTTTGGGAAGGCTAGAGATCAAGATTCATATGGTAGGAATGGAATATCTTGGCCTCAACACATGAGTAGGTAGTTCTCTCCCAGAAAATGTATGCTGGAAGTGTAGGTTCAGTCTGATGGCTCTCTCCATGAATGAAGAGGAGGTGGAGGGGTATATATAGCCTCCACACAAAATCTAACCGTTACACACAATCTACCAAACTCGGTGGGACCGAATCAACAAACTCGGTCGGACCGATTTAGCAAATAATGTGACCGTTAGGGTTTTCGGTGGGACAGAAATGCAACTCGGTGAGACCGATATGGTTAGGGTTAGGGCATAACGTAATCTCAGTAAGACCGATTACACAAACTCAGTGAGACCAATTTTGATAATGAGCTTTCCAGAGAGTTGGTCAGGCAAACTCGGTTTGACCGATTACACAAACTCGGCGGGACCGATTTTGATAATGAGTCAACCAGGAAGTTTGCATTGTAATCTCAGTAGTGCCGATTGCTCAAACTCGGTGAGACCGATATTGGTAATGGACATACACAGAGAGATTACAATCCCATATCGGTGAGACCGAGATCCCTATCGGTGAGATCGATTTGCCTAGGGTTTGTGGCAGTGGCTATGATATCAAAACTCGGTGGCGCCGGATAGAAAGAATCAGTGGGGCCGATTTTGACTTTAGGTTTAGGACATTTGTGTGGAAGTGGGAAAGTAGTTGAGGGTCTTGGAGCATATCACTAAGCACTGTGGAGCAAGAAACTCATTAAGCAACACCTCATCCCTCCTTGATAGTATTGGCTTTTCCTATAGACTCAATGTGATCTTGGATCACTAAAATGTAAAATGAAGAGTCTTGAGCTTGAAGCTTGAGCCAATCCTTTGTCCTTAGCATCTTGAAGGAGTTCCCACATCCTTTAGTCCATGCCACTCCATTGTTGAACTTATCTGAAACGTACTAGATAAAAGTGTTAGTCCAACAAGAGATATGTTGACATTAATTACCAAAACCACCTAGGGAGCACTTGTGCTTTCACCCGGATGTTGAGAAGCTGCTCGTTAAGGGTTCAGGGAGCATCGGCGGCAATCTGCACGCCTTCTGCTCTCCGCTCCTGACGATGAGCTTCAATTGCATGGTTCACGGTGACGGAGTGGCCAGGGAAGAAGTCTGTTTGGATGAAGGGCAAGGAAGCCAGAGGTTAGAATCCAGCAGTCGGCCTAGATAGGGGCCGGCGACTCAAAGAAAGAAACAAAAAAGAAGAGGCCTACCGTCGATCAAGTCCTCAATGCTGCCGAAGCAGGCAGTCAGTTGTGCCTCCTTGTCGGCCTAGGCGGAGCGCTCGATCTCAAACTCAGCGAGGAGGTCAGTGACGGTGTCCTGGACTAGGGGGTACTCAACACGTCATCTCCGGATCTGTTAGATTGGGCCGAGGACCCCCGTGGCCGTATACTCATGGGCCAGTTCGGACAGTTGCCGCATACAAGGAAGATTCAACAAGACTTGGCGATCAAGACAAGGACTCCCCCCCACCGGCGTATTCGGCTAGGACTCTTGTTATCCTAGGCCTCTGGTGCATTATATAAACTGGGGCCAGGCTAGTCGATAGACAATGAACAACAACCATACCATAAGCTAGCTTCTAGGGTTTAGCCTCCTTGATCTCGTGGTAAATCTACTCTTGTACTACCCATATCAACAATATTAATCAAGCAGGAGTAGGGTTTTACGGGACCTCCTATGTAACGCGCTCTGCAGCAAATTGCCGCCGCGACGCACACATGGAGCCCCGACTGGGCCGGCCCATTTAGCCGTCCTGGCGATGTAAAAATATAGAAATAAATTAGACGGAGGTGGGAATCGAACTGCCTACCTCCAGCTCGTGAACCATGCTCGCTAGCCACCCGGCCTGGCTAGTCCTTCTAACATTCAATAAGCCCAAAGTAGTAAAGAATGTAAAGACAGAGATCAGAACTTTTACAGAGTTTTCGATCATTCTCTTGGAAATAATGAATAAAGTTATAAAAATTTGAGCAATGTTTGAAAGCGTGAATATAATTTTGAAATAATGAACAAATTTTGAACACTTACCGAAACATGTGAACAAATTTTGAAATTCGAACACAAATTAAAAACATAAACAATGTTTAAACCTGTGAAGAATAATTGAAAAATGTGAACATTTTTAAAAAATTTGAACAAAAATTTAAAACAGGGCCATTTTTTGAACTCTTGAACAATTTTCTAAAGTGCGAACATTTTGCAAATTCCAGAAGAATATTTGAAAACACAAACATTTTTTTAATGTGAGAACAAAATTTGAAAAAGGGAACATATTGCGGAGTGTTGAACATATTATAGAAAAGGCTAACAAATTCTGAAAAATTTGGAGTTTTACTAAAAGCCAAACATTTATTTTAAAAGGAAAAAAACGAATGACTTTATGAAATGCAAAAACATTTTTTGAAACATGAACATTTTTTAAAAATGTGAACAAATTTTTAAGGAAGAACATTTTTCTAAATTTTAAACAAAAACATTTTTTTGAAATCATGAAACATTTTTGAGCACCCGAACATTTTTTGAAAAATTTGAACAAAAGCATTTGCAACTTTTATGAAAACAAGAACATTTTTTCAAAATCACGAACATTTTTCGAAATTATGATTTTTCTAACAAACATTTTTTTTAAAAGCAAGAACAATTTTCTAAATTTATGAACAATTTTCGAACATAAACTTAGTTTAAAAAAGATAAAATAACCATGAAAAGAAAAAAAAGAAACAGAAAACGAAAAAAAGAAAATAAAAGAAAAATTAACAGAAACAAAAAAAAGAAAACAGAAAAACCAGTAAAAACCGGTTCAGGGAACCTTCTAGAAGGTTCCCAAAACCGGCTGGCTAGTGGCGGTTGTTGGCGCAAAAACTGGGCCGGCTCTTTGCGTCGCTGCTTGGTCCGCTCGCCTGTGCGAAGCGCCGGCAGTTTGACGCAAAGAGCGTCAAATAGGATATTCCGGGTTTTACCTCCATCGAGAGGGCCCGAACCTGGGTAAAAACATCGTGTCCCTTGTCTCGTGTTATCATCCGCCTAGACGCACAGTTCGGGACCCCCTACCCGAGATCCGCCGGTTTTGACACCGACATTGGTGCTTTCATTGAGAGTTCCGCTGTGTGTTCGGCAAAAGGTCGATGACTCGCCTGCAGATCAACTGCGACTTCGGTATCCTCGTCACCAGCTCGACTGGTCACCTTGGTCCGACCAAGGACTGCGCCCTACCTCCGATCGCCATGTTCGGATGAGGGCCTTCATCAACATAAGCTCTGATCTCCATCAAGATCATGGAGGAATCTCAAAGTCAACATTGCCCTCGGGCGACCGTGCTGTTTTTCTAGACAGCGAACTTGTGTCCGCCGCCACCGCCTCCTCGATGGTCGTTTTAGTGATTGCTTCAGTGGAATTGTGCGTAATTCAGTCTACAACAACCCTGGAAAATTTCATCGAGTTCCGATGGAGGAATCTCCGGCAATCTCCGATATACCGGAGACATATTGAATCTGGACGAGAATCTGGATGAGTTTAGGGCGTGGTGTCCAGCTTCTAGCTCGGATGTCCTGTGGAAGATCCAACCGTTGATCGGCTGCGGAATTCCTATATCTACCACCCCTCAAAATTTCAGCTCGATCCGACCGTCCGAACGTCGGGAACCTTCCGATTAGTGCATCACTTTTCGGATCTGTTTTCTGCGCGAAAACGAATCTGACCCGAGTTCGTCTTTTTTACGAACGTGATTTCGGACATCCTTTTTGAAAGAAGTTTTGCATGGAGTATTACGTTTTGTTCCCAAACACATCCCACTAACTTTAAAATCTTTCGAACATGATCTTTAACATCATGCTGGTGTCAAACCAGTCCGGCAATATTGCTCCACGGCTGCCGACCTGCGCTAGACACGTCGTCACTTTGTTGAGCCGAGCTCAACTTCTTTGGATCATCATCTCGGCAAGCCGAACAAGAGTTTGGCATCGCGAAGGATAAATTGTCATCAATATCGCCGCCCCACGGATTACACGGAGCGGGCACATCGGCATCGCCACACGGTCACTTCATCAAGCCGGCATTGACCACGTCACGACCTGCATCGGCAGGGCCACACTATTGCTTCTTCAAGCCGGTGTCCATCATGCCGATCTACTTCGACTCATCGGCTGACATCGAGGCTTCGATGTCTCGGCTGGACCGAGGGCTTCGCCATCTCTTCATCAACCTACTCCGGTGACTTTGGCGTCACCAGCCGACCAGCTTCGTCATGATTAGCTGGACCGAGGGCTTTGCCTCGGCAAGCCTACCTTTGTCGGCATTGCCATGCCGTCGCTCTATCGCCCACCAGGCAATGGGTGTGCGGATCGAGTCCCAATTTTGGGAATCACCTTTCTTCGGATTGCTACAACAAATAAACCAGGTGTTATTAATCCTAGTATTTTTTGCTTGTTTGGGTTCATTTTTCCCAAGGAATTATTACTCTGGTTTGTCCATCATATGTACGCAGGTCTATCCGATGGTGGTCGCATTAACGACGATCGCACGGTGGTTCGGTCAGTTTTCGTACATAGTCCAGCAAACGCCGCATCCGGAACTCGAACCGACCTATGAATTCAGGCTTTGTCACGCCTTTACCGCAACACGCTGACGCCCTGCATCGACATTGACTTCGGCGCCAGGCCATATTTCTTCTATTACTCACTTTGCATAAATTATTTATTATGCAACGATTTTTTTATTATTATTACTATTATCTCCGGTTTGCACTATTTTTGTGAACATGAAAATGATCCAGCCGGACTATATCCTTTGACGGGGGGCTTCGTCAACACTTCATTACCCCATGCCGGGGACTTCGGCATCACTCTGCCGCCCTGCATTCGCCGTGCTATGTCACCACTTTGGAGTGCCGAGCTCTTTGCTCCGCCACCTCGGGACCAGCTTGGGGGATGGAACCTTGTCCCGCATCAAGCTCGGACCACGTCATCAATACTGAACACATTAACCAGCTAAGTTGCCTTCATGCTCAAAGTTTTAATCTTTTAACTTGTATTCGGTTCGACCAAGCATTATACTTTTTTGGAAAAAAGTTGCTTGTAAAAAATTTCCTTGTCCAAACTTCGTTTGTGACACAAATTCAAATACCCCGTTCACTTGGGGCCTTCCTTTATGAAGTTTTTTCCTCTTGCATATGATTATACTTGTATGGCTTTGTTCCTTGTTCGTGTATTATGCCACAATATGCACCATATTGACTTAAGCGATTTGCAAGCTGGGTTGTCTGGCTCCTGTGCTTACCCCTACGTTCCCGATTGTTCGGCTAGGGAGTAAAGGGAGCACCTTTGTGATTGTCACGACTGGGTCCTCCGAGCTCTGACCTCAGACTAGGTGAAGCCGAAAGCTAGCGCTCTTATTGTTTTCAATCATGGTCGACACACAATAGAACTCATGAGTACAAAAAATCTATTGCACAAGTCTCATAGTAATAATGAGCACCGAACAAAGGTATCAGTGGGGGTACTATTTTCTTCTAAGATGCTTCTTACACTTTGTTAGTAATATAGCATAAGTTCCCTGAGCGCGCTTTGTCTATTACAGCCTTATGGCCTGATTGCCTGGTTATCGGAAACACCGTCGATATTCTCGACAGGTGGAGTACATAACACTTTTCGGCCCTTGCCGAAGAGGGAGAAGCTGACGATCGGTTAAGACGCGTATAAAGTTCAGGTGAACATAGATATGATATAAGTACTTCGGTACATACAATCATTCTTTTACCCAAGTCACTTGGGGGCTCTTAAGTTTATTTGAGCCGTTTTATAATAAGTGTTTTTCTTCTTAGTCGTTGCAAAGTTATTATTATTATTACTATTTATCACTCCTTTTTTCGACGCGAGTGTGCGGTCAATAGCCGGGGCGCCTAATTTCTCTCTCAAAGCCACTAAAGTTTGCTAAACTGGCCTAACGAGAAGTACTCCGCCTTCGGTATAGGAGGTTGACGCCATAGGCTGACCCGCTTGAAGTCTCGAGATAGGATGTGTCATGTTAAAGCACGGCAGAAGCACTTTTTTTTCCAATTTTCGATTTGGCACCGAACACTTGAACTAGTTCGGACATTAAAATTTTGAATAACTTTTTTGGCTTTTCGAGCCTATGGCACTTTAAAACTATTTATGCGTTTCCAGCATTAGTCTCGCAGTGCAACCCGGACACCTTTAGGGATTCGGCAAAAACATTCTCGGATATTGCCATATATGCATCGGTTTCGAATTGTGTCTTCGGTCAATAGTTGGGTTGCCCGGCTCCTGTGTTTGCCGCCTACGTTCCGCTTTGTTCGGCTAGGTGTGCCAATGGAGAACCACTGCGATTGTGCTTCCTGCTCGCATGGTCAAGCACCTCAGTGGAGAAAGCCGAAAACTGACCATCACAATAGGCGTAAACTGGTCAGCGATTCGATGACTATATTAAATGACGGGCTGTTCATAACATTGGCCGAAGTGTTTATGGCTTGACCACGACTGTCGCCGAACACTACCGGGGGCTAGTAACTGGCCTCCCAAACTAAATCCTCAATATTTTGCTCTTCCATTAGAGCTGAGGTTTCGTGATCATGCTTAGCATGACAACCCAAAGAAAGGAACCGATAGCGGGACTATTTTCTTTGGAAGACATTTCCTATGTTAAACAGTGATATAACATATATCTCTGCGTACCTTTGTTTATAAAACCGTATGGCCAGATTGCCTTGTTTGTCGTAAATCTTTGCCCTCATAAAGGCTTTAAAGTAGGACAAACACTCCTCGGCTACTGGCCGAGAAGGTTGAAGCCGATGGTCGGTCAACAAAGTTTTGTACAATGCGGATTCGAGCATTAATGACATAAAGTACTTGGATACATAGAGTCATTACACATAATTTGTGATTTTACTATGGATATCGATCCTTAATTCGGCCACCCGTGCCCGCGTTAAGGCTCGGGGGCTACTGGGTTTGGGCTTATCATTTACAAATATTAATGGGGCACATCGATCCCCTGATCTGGTGTTGCCACCCGACCAGTGTCTCGGGGGCTACTGCATTGCCTGTTCTATGCAAAAAAATAAGTGCAATACAGTTTCCGAGGAGATTTTGATCCTCAGGTTGGTCGGCCGCACTCAACCTAAGTCTCGAGGACTGAGCATGCCGCTTTTTGTGTCCCGAAGTATTCTGCCTAGCTAGGACTTGATCCTCAGGCCGATTTTGCAAATCAACCTGAGTCTCAGCGGTTACTGGGATCAGCAGTCTTATGTCATCCTTCAGGTACATCTCGGGTTTTACACCGATACACACCTTGAGGGCTACTTGCTATATATCTCGTCAGAGAATAAATTGCATCAATAAAAAATATTGACCAAAAATCAGCCCATGACCGAGGTGCTGAACCACCTCAGAAGCAGTTCGGCATATAGCTTGGATGCAAGTGGCTGGCTCCTTAGAGGGCATTTCCGGCATTAAGCTCGGCTAAACTCCTTGAACTTTTTTGGACCAAGATGATCTATGACATCTTGGATATAGTCCGGCGTTGGAGCTTGGACACAGTCCGGCGTTGGAGCTCGGATACATTTCGGCGTTGGAGCTCAAAAGCAGTCCGGCATTGGTGCTTGGCTGCAAAAGATACCTCGAATGCAGTCCGGCGTTAGAGCTCGGATGCAAGAGGGCATTGCCTCCCGGGAACAACTACAAACCCGAGGTTTGGCACAAAAATAACAAGGCATTGATAAAGGCCGGAAACTTAAGGGGGCTCCTCGGATACCCGACGTATAAACTCGTCGAATGCATTTCGGCGATCCTCAAGATCGAAGATGAGAAGATTTGTTGAACCAGTTTTCAAGACCGGCAACCGAAGATGAAGAACAGGTCGGAAGAATCGAGGAGCGTCCCTAACTTGAAGACCGGTTCAGGGGGCTACTAACGGTGTCCTGGACTAGGGGGTACTCAACACGTCATCTCCCGATCTGTTAGATTGGGCCGAGGACCCCCGTGGCCGTATACTCATGGGCCAGTTCGGACAGTTGCCGCATACAAGGAAGATTCAACAAGACTTGGTGATCAAGACAAGGACTCCCCCCCATCGGCGTATTCGGCTAGGACTCTTGTTATCCTAGGCCTCTGGTGCATTATATAAACCGGGGCCAGGCTAGTCGATAGACAATGAACAACAACCATACCATAGGCTAGCTTCTAGGGTTTAGCCTCCTTGATCTCGTGGTAGATCTACTCTTGTACTACCCATATCATCAATATTAATCAAGCAGGAGTAGGGTTTTACCTCCATCGAGAGGGCCTGAACCTGGGTAAAAATATCGTGTCCCTTGTCTCCTGTTATCATCCGCCTAGACGCACAGTTCGGGACCCCCTACCCGAGATCCGCCGGTTTTGACACCGACAGTCGGTCTCCTTCGTCTTCGCCTCCTTCTGAGCCGTCTTGAGATGCTCCATCTTCTCCGCGAGCTGCGTGACCAGTCGGTCATGCTCCTCGGCCAGTTTGCTGCACTCTGCCTCCTTACCGCGCAGTGCGGTGTTGGCTTCACCCAGCTACTGCTGCAAGGCGGTGTTGGCTTCTGCAAAGAGAGAAGAAGAAAGGACGTCAATCAATCAATAGAGAAGGGACACAGTTGCCGGGGAGATCCGGCCTGACTGCTCAGCAGTCGGCCCGAATCTCGGGGACTACAGCCCGCGGGTGCGCTATCGCGCCCCCGTAGAGAAAGAAGTTGGCAACAGTCGACAAGAGAAATACAGTTACTGGGGAGATCCGGCCCGACTGCTCAGCAGTCGGCCCTAATCTCGGGGACTACAGCCCGCGGGTGCGCTAGCGCGCCCTCGCGGAGAAAGAAAGACAAGACTTACTATGACTCTCAGACAAGTTGGCGGTCTGCTTCTCCAGCTCCCGGACTCTGATTTGAAGGTGGCCGCGCGAAGGTTGTGGTAGTCTTGCAATAGGGATATTAGAAGGAGTTAGCGTTTGATGCTCGCAAGTTAAAGTTTCGGACCGCCTGCTCAGCAGCCGGCCCGAAACTTGGGGACTACACCCAGTGGGTGCGCTGGCGCGCCCCCACCAAGAAGTAAGAGATCAAAACAAAGAAGTAAGAAGCATACCCGGATGGCTGCTCGCGAATCCAGGAACACCTCGTTGCACCGCTTGAGGGCATCGACTTTAGCCTAGAGCTTGGCCTGGACATCGAGGGCAGCCTGGTTCAAGGCTTCCGTCCCGCCTCCGCGTACCCATCCGGCGGGTGCGGTGCTGGTCGCCTCGGTGTCGGGGACCGATGAACTCGCGGCACCGGCCTCCAGCGGTCGCGGTGCCGAGGCCGCCTTTGCAAGACGGCAGCGCACGGGTGTGCGGGCCGCAGGAGTTGGGCCCGTCACTACCTCGTTCCCGGCTGGTGGCGCCGGCGGGGCGACCGGCTGCCTATCTTGCGTTCCGCTGGTCGGCGGTGGCGGAGGCACGATGACGTCTGGCATGTCAATGTTGCCGCCCTCCCTCTCCATGACCGGCTGCTCGTCGCCGGCTCCCCCAGTCGTCGCCACAAACTCTGGCGGAGGTGGCACGGAATTCAGGGGAGTCACGAGCAGCGGCCCCTGGTGGCGAGGCCTCCGCAAGCCGCTCCTTCGCTGCGGCATCAGCCTCCGCCTGCGCCAGCTTCCTCAGCGCAGATGCCTCTTCCTTGTCAGCCTCCGCCTTCTCCAGGCGGGCGGCTTCTTGCTCCTCGCTCACCTCCCGTGCATTTCACTCCTGCGCCTCCTGGAGGTCCGCAGCCGGATCGATTCGCCGGGTGGTGGTGGAGGTCTCCGCCGACCTGATGACCGAGGTGGCAGCCGACTTGTTGAGGGTGAGCGGGGCCCTGAGATAAGAAAGCAGGACAAAGAAGTTTTTTAGGCCAGATCGACAAGAAAGTGGAAGAGTAAGAGGAATACGTACGCCGACACCATGGGCGGCACCTTCGACTGTCTCTGGAACTTGGCCACCTTCGCCGCGGCCTCTTTCCGCCTGGTCGCCGTGGCCGGTTTCTTGGGCTTCTTCGGCACGCTGCCGAACAGGGTGGCACCCTGTTTCTGCTTGCGCTTGCCGCCTCGAGCAGACGGCCTGGCGGAGGGGCCCGCGCCTGTGTTAGCGGTGCTCTGGGCAGGGCGTGACTCGTCTTCGTCATCGTCGTCGTCAGGCTAGGTCTCCACGCCGCCCCTTCTTCAGAGCCGCCTGCTCCGTCGCCGCCACCTATGGCGTCGTCCTCCAAGGCAGCCGCCCCCAAGTCGGGTCGTCCTCGTTGCTCACCTCCCGGTCCGACTGGTAATCACCACCCGGCCCCACGATGGCGGTCGTCGCCGCAGACATGTAGATCTACGCTCCAGAGAAGGAACCACTTCATACCATGATCAAGACTAAAGCAAGAACTAAAAAGAAGAAGCTAAGAGACTTACGGCAGGCGGCGGGTTGTCGCGAGAGTACGGCCGCTTCCCGAACCACCAGGATCCCTCCGACACCTTGAGGTCGGAGATCTTGTTCACCATCCTCGCCACCTCGGCAGTCGGCATCTCCTTTGTGCACATCCGGCTTGGGTCGCGGTGCCCGCTCATCCGACAAATCAGATGAGGGCGGCCTTGGAGCGGGGGAACCCGGCATCGATGAAGGCGATCAGCAGGTCGGACGCCACGAGACCCTCCGCCTCCGTCAACACCCAGAGTCGGCCGATGGTGGCAGCCGTGTCAGCCGACACGGGCTTCGGCTTATAGCCCCAGTTGGGCCGAAGCCTAACAGGGGGGCGGCCTCGTAGGGCGGCAGGTTGATGAAGTCGACTGCCAGGTCGATGTTCTCCACATAGAAGTAAGATTGCTACCACAGTTTCATCGACTGTGATAGCTTGATGACAGGGAAGGTGTTCTTCTTCGACGGCCGGCGCACGGCGACGAAGGCGCCGCACTCGGCCACCGTCTCCTTGGCGGAGGTGCCCAGTTTGGCGTAGAAGAAAGCTCCCCACAGCTCGATGGTGGGGAGGATGCTGAGGTAGCCCTCGCACACCATGACGAAGGCGGACAACAGCATCACGGTGTTGGGCATCAAGTGGTGCGGCTGGATGTGGCTGAAGTCCATGGACGAGCGGAGAAACCCGCTCACCGGGAGGCCAAAGCCGCGGAGGAAATGCAAGCGGAAGACGACCCGCTCGTCCTCCTACAGTGCCGGCGAGATCTCCTCCCGCAGTGGCCCCCACACCTTGACGAAGGCCGCGTTAGGCATCCGACGCGTGGCCCGGCGGAAGTTGAGGTGATCGTCGATCACCGTCGAGTCGTCCCAGTCTCCACCCTTCTCATGGGCCATGGCGTCCGAGCGGAGCTGCATGGGAAGGAGGAGCTAGACGACGGCGAGATGCGGCGGCACTACGACAGGCACTGAGCAGCAGCAACAGAGAGAGAGGAGGAAGAAAGAATGGGGAGAAGGGCGCGCGTGCTCCGCCGCTCCCCTGCCTCCCCCTATTTATAGCCCTCGGGCTGCGAAGCCGATGGGGCGGGACGTGGGGTCATGGGATTAACTGCGCCCACGACCTCACGACCCCCCGATTACTATGCAGAGTTACTGTGCAGTAACTCTTGCGGGAATCACAACCGCCCGCCTCAGCCGCAGCGGATCCGACCGCGTGCCGAGGCCTTATGGTGGTGGGCCCGGCCCGCTGTCACGTCCCATCGACAATGTGGGGTGGCAGGCTGGCCAGGCTAACGTGCGCCGCGTGCCATGCTCATGGCTGGTGGCAAGCCTGGGGAAGCTTAGTAGGCACGCCATCTGTTTCCCTCCTTGGTGTTCGAAATTGGCGGACGAGCCCGCCTTGTCAAATCGACTCTGGCAGTCAGCGCGTCACAAGGCGGACCGAGCGTTCATTCAGAGCGCGGCAAGAGGAAAGCTGCTGAGACTTCATGGCTCGTCGACCACGATGCCGCACCAGCTTCGGGGACTACTGTCGGAGTAATGGGCCACGGGTAGCCTCACTCGTGTCCCTGAGCCTTTCAAGACTTTGGGCCGGCTCCGCCCCACAAGACTTCAGAATAAAGCGCCGCCTTCTGGTGGCTGGCTGGCTCAACGGCCGGCTGCCCGAAGAAAGCTGTGCGCCAGCAGGCGGCCACCTAGCGCCCTTAGAGTCTGCGCCCCTCATCAAGAGTACAAGACTGGGTGAGGCTATAGTGTAGCCCCTCACCCTCGAATCCTGGGCTTGGCATGGCTATAGTGCCCTGTACCGGCGGAGATTTTCGCACGACATGGCACTGTTGCCACTTCCCCCTTGACGTCATTCCTGACAGGCGGAGCCCTGTCCCCACGACAGCCTGTCGATACGGCCCGCGGGCGGCGGGCCCTACCAAGCAGTGAGAGCCCCGAAGACGGCGGAGGCCGGACCAGCCGGACCCGAGGGAGGGCGGCTTCCAGCAGGCGGCCAGTTCCTCCCTCGAGGCCCGGGAACCATTAACCAGATAAGACGTGGTGTGGCTACAGTGATCTCCCACCAGGCGGCAGGACTGTAGCCATGCTCCACTGACCAAGCCTGCATCATTAGCATCACGGCTAAAGTGATCAGCCACCAACCAGACCCGCCAGTAGCGGGGGCGGCCTGTCGGCTCCGTACCAGACCAGTCGGCGAGGCCCACCAGGCGGCGGGCCCCAGCTGTCGGCGGAGAAGCCGGCGACCAGAGACACTGACAGCCGGGTCCAGCACCCGGCCAGATTACCATTGTACCCCTGGGGGTAGGCCTATATAAACCCCCCAGGGCACCCATACAAAGGGTTCCCAACCTGTTAGAACTAGCTTCCACCCTAGAGGAAGAAGAGAGCTAGCCCTGCCTCCTTCTACCTCTAGCATACAGCTCGAGGAGCACCATTGTATTAACTAGTGCCTTAGTGATCATGCGGAGACCCCGCAGAGCAGGACTAGGGGTGTTATCTCCTAGGAGAGCCCCGAACCTGGGTAAAGTGCGCCGGTGTTCGTGTCTACGCCTCATCCCGCTTCCAGGCACCGGTGACGTTCTACTCGCTCCCACCATGATAAGCCATCCTTTGGCATATGTCGCACCCAACCCCCGACAATATGTGACATGATATGGCCATCGTCATCTTGTGCTTTTGATCTCCATCTCCAAAGCATTGTCATGATCTCCATTGTCATCGGCTCAACACCTTAATCTCCATCATTGCGTCGTGGTCGTCTCGCCAACTATTGGTTCGACAACTATCACTAACGCATAGTGATAAAGTAAAGCAATTACATGGCGTTTGAATTTCATACAATAAAGAGACAACCATAAGGCTCCTGCCGGTTGCCGATAACTTCTATAAAACATGATCATCTCATACAATAATGTATATCACATCGACCATATCACATCACAACATGCCCGGCAAAAACAAGTTAGACGTCCTCTACTTAGTTGTTGCAAGTTTTACGTGGCTGCTATGGGCTTCTAGCAAGAACCATTCTTACCTATGACACAAAAACCACAATGGTTATTTATCAAGTTTGCTGTTTTAACCTTCAAAAAGGACCATCTGCAGTCAAATTCGATTCAACTAAAGTAGGAGAAACAAACACCCGTCAGCCACCTTTATGCAAAACTAGTTTGCACGTCTGTCGGTGGAACCGGTCTCATGACCGTGGTCATGTAAGGTTGGTCCGGGCCGCTTCATCCAACAATACCGCTGAATCAAAATAAGACATTGGTGGTAAGCATTACGACGATCACCGCCCACAACTCTTTGTGTTCTACTCGTGCATATCATCTACGCATAGGCCTAGCTCGGATACCACTGTAGGGGAACGTAGCATGCAATTTCAAAAAATTTCCTACGCTCGTGCAAGATCTATCTAGGAGATGCGTCGCAACGAAAGGGAGAGTGTGTCTACGTACCCTCGTAGACCGTAAGCGGAAGCGTTTCACAACGCGGTTGATGTAGTCGAACTTTCTCCGTGATCCACCAATCGAGTACCAAACGTACGACACCTCCGAGTTCTGCACACGTTCAACTAGGTGACGTCCCTCGCTTTCTTGATCCAACAAGTAGTTGAGGTATTAGATGAGTTCTGTTAGCACGACGGTGTGGTGACGGTGATGGTGAAGAGATCATTGCAGGGCTTCGCGTAAGCACTACGTAAATATGACCGAGGGTGTAAACGGTGGAGGAGGGCGTCACACACGGCTAACAATTGATTTGTTGTGTGTTAGCCCCCCCCCCCCCCCCCCCCCCACATACACACACACACACATATATTTGGGCTATTCTGTTTCGCGTAACAGAATATTATTCTGTTACTATTATTGAACTGATGAATTCGAGCGTTTGTACTGATTCTATTATTTTCGTTGAACTGATTGTTTTTTATTAAAAGAGCACATAAGAGCCCCCTCCCTCTCTCTCCTGTTCAGCTGGTCACTCCAGCCGTCGACCGAGGTGCTTGTGGCCGATCCGTCCACCCACCCGCCTCCCTCCTGGCAACCCCGGCCCTACCCCAGCCACGGCGATGGGCGCCAGGGCGCGGGCGACGGCAGAGGCGCTGCTGCTGGAGCTCATATGGTGGAGAGAAGTGTGGCGTGTGTGCGTACATGCGTGGGGCCGGAGCAGAGGCGCCCTGCAACGGGCGGCGCCGGGGCGAGGAGGGGCCACGGCGAGCTCCGGCCGTAGAGGGTGCAGCGCGCCCCAAAAGCACGCGCGGAGCTGGCCGGAGGAGACGGCGGCCACGCGCGGCGCCGGCGTCCGCCTCAGCTCCAGCACGGACAGAGCAGCTACCACCTGCAAGCAGCACCAAGCATCGTGGCCTGCGACGGCGCGGAGCGGCACGAGCGGCTGGACCGCTGGGCGGCGCGCATGGAGGGCGCCTGCTTCGGGCGCGCCCCGCTGAGCTAATATAAGCTGCTGCAGACACGGCGGGCGGCGTAGGGGCTGGGCTGCGACGGCTTTAAGGTCTGCGAGGAGCAGGGCACCTTCTTCCTGTGCTGGCTGGACCGCTTCTCCATCTCCGCCTGGCGCGGACGCCGCTTCGACTGCCCGCCCGCCGGCCCTGTCCTCTGGACTCTGGATTCGAACCACTACTGGTAGACTGGTAGTACCACCCATGGACATTAGCTAGCTAGCTAGGCGTTTCATCACATCCAAAATTTCATTTCTTCTTCTGATTGTTTTGCTGGTACTCTGTTGTAGACTGAACTTGGGGCATGCGCTGCTTGTTTTGGACTGAACTTGGGGCGTATCCATGCCATGGGTGTGTGTCTGTTCATAGTAGGGTGCGTGCCTTCCCGTTTTTGGTCCAGATTAGTGCATAGATTTTGGCAGGAATGATGAAGTGATCTGTCGATTGATCATCGATTGGATTGGATGGTTTGGTGGTTTATCTATCTAACTGTGTTTGATCTTTCCATTCGATCGAATCGTGCCCAAGAGGGCAGGTTGCATTTGGTGAAAAGGGGATAAACCCAGATGCAATCAGGTTCTGATGAGTTCGGTAAGGCTAATTGTGAGCCGAATGACTGACACGAGGGCTGATTGAAAGCTTTCTTGTCAGCATAAGAAGGCGATTACGGTACGCCAGCTGATGCCTCGTGTCGAATTCAACGCTTTCAAAAATGGGGAAATAATATACCATTGGAAAGGTATCGAAAATGCAAAACTTAGACATGTTAAACATTTGCTCAAATTCACAAGCGTTTAGAGTGATTTTGAATACAGTGTGACCCATCGTGTTGTTTTTCTGTCCAAAAAACAGAGTACTCGTACTGATCTATGTGTATGTTTGTACTGAGGTATTTTTTACATGGTAGTGTTGAATAAGGTGAGACTGGTCGTGTTGTTTTTTTTCGTCCCAAAAACAAAGTACTCGAACTGATCTTTTGTATGGGTTTGTACCGAGTGTACTTTTCACATACCAGACTTTTACTTTGTTTTCCTCGCAACTATTTTGTGAATTTTGAACTTCCGTTTTTTCTGTCCTAGAACTTACCAAAGTTTTTTGGCAGTAAAATGTGCACTCTCTTTTTCAAAACTTGTATGAATGTTCACATGGAGAGTAATTGAACTTTTGAGCACTTTCTTTTTATATAAACATGCTTTTTTTCTAACACTTTGTTTATTAACTTCATGTGGAAAGTGCCACATTTTCTTTCGTAGGTGAAACTTTTTTGTTGTGCTTGTTTTGGACTTATCTGTCTTTCTAGTTTGTACTCACCCAACATTTTTTACATTGATCTTTATTAGTGTTTTTTATTTTATATTGCACGATCGTCATGTTCTTTTCACACTGGGGAACTTCCTGCGTATTCTTTTAAGTTCCTTTTTATTCTAAACATGTTGTTTTCTCACCTTTGATCTACTGAATTTTTATTTTCTTTTTATATTGAGCTGCCACAAATATTCTATGTGTGTTTGTACTGAGGTATTTTTCACATTCCAAAATGTTTTAGGGGTTGATCACTTGAACTGAAGGTGTCATCATATCCGAACTTGTGAGATTCATCAATTTTTTCATGAATTCAAACCATTTGTCCTTTCTTGCACACACACCCAATTGTATGTACATCAATTTTCTATTACCTGTTAATGAACATCTATTTTTTAGTTGAACTTTCCCTGTAGATGTACATGAATTGTTTACTTGTAAATGAGCTCTCCTTTTTTCCTGAACTTTCAGTGTAGATAGCATGATTTTTTCCATATAGTTCACTGTTTATTGAAACTGAATATGCACAAGAGAAGGAGCACATGCATCCAACATTCTGACGAGGTTACAATAAATAGGAGCCAATGTATACAACAGAAAGGGTTCAAGTAGTACCATAAAAAAATCAAGTAGTACCAAGCTCTCCTTATTTTGTTAGCTGTAGTTCCTCAAAGTGATGTATCATACACATAATTGCTTTTTTAGGAGCTTGAACTATTGTTTTGGATAACATAGGACCATCAATTGTAAAAGTGGCGAACTGAAAATAACTTAATTCTATGGATCTCAATGGAGTAACATAGGGAGCAATATGTGAATGGCAGCACAAGAACGACGAGCATGGCTGTGGCATCTAGCGATGGCATCATTAGCAAGATGGTGTAGAAGGCCCCTAAGGAATCCCTTGAACTCAGGATGCAGTGGTAGCAGGGATTATTTTTGTTGAATCCATTGAACTGAAGGGAGCTCCTTCGACCTGTAAGATGGATCGAAAAAACCATACAAGGTGAAATGAAATTTTTCAAGGTCGAAATGACCATAATCATGTAAAACATGTAAAAATAACGACAAGTTCATGCACAATAACATTAGAAGTACACAAAGAAACCTAAATAGAAGTTCTGTACTTTGAAATACTTCATTTTAGTTCCCAAATACTTCATTAATTTCGAAATATGAACTTCTATATTTATTTTCTTAGAACTTATTATGTTTTTCTTGCAAATCTCATGGGTTTTTTGTGTTTCATGTTTTTTTATTGTTGTTTCTATTTTTCTATGAACTTATTATCAGAGAGACTCCTTTTCTTTTTCAATTCAAAAGTGGGCAAAGACTAGTTTTAGGTATCAATACAATCAAGATTTTTATATGAACGGCCTGTTTGCTGCGACAATGAACGGCCTGGGGCGACGGTATTGGACTGACGTACATAGCCGATGAGGGCAGCACGGCAGTAGAGCTACATGGACTCCGGGTGCATCAATACATGAACTTCCGTTCATAATATCTCTCCATAGTGAACTATGATAAGCCCAAATACAAACGGGAGCACTAATGGCACCCATCTATGGTATCTCAATAAACATAAATTCTCCTATTTAGAGCATCGTAGAGCTCACATCTCACATAAATAACACACAGAGAGCACACACCATGCATGCCCGCACAACATCAGACCCAATTCGTGAACTTGCAAGTCAATAGCAGCAGTGAATATTCTTTTATTACCTTCTTTGTAGCGGTAGCATCAAGCACACTAGGTAACAGCTAGAAGCTAACAGGAGGTGCACCGACAGCTAGTGGCAGCAAGTCCAAGTCATCTTGGATGCAGCTGGAAACGAGAAGCAGACGAAGGTCCAGGTCGTCCTGGTTTCAAAAATATCGCACAACCAAGTACTGATCAAAATCAATCATTGCTCATATCTCCAAATCCATTGCAAAAAATTAGAGAGGACATAAGCTAATATTATAGCTGATTATGATGTAGCATTACAAAAAATAATATCTTTAGCCCATAAATTAAAAGGAAAAGCTTAATGCAAATACTTTTTGTTGTACCTGAATGCAAATAGTTTCAATTCCCATGTAAATAACATGAAAATGTAGAGGGCATCAAATCATAACCAGAACATATATGTTTCAGAATTCCTCCAGGCTAATAAATCACTAGAGGAACATAACCAGAACAACTAATTAATCACTAGAGGATTTACACATGTAGCACACACAAATATATCCAATCCCCCTCCGTCATAGAATGAATTCTAAACACAAAAGAAAAATAAATGAGCAAACTGCTTATCCTGAAGTTTGGGCAAACTGAATTGGAGAAGTAACAAGAAGGAATACATTAGACCATGGAAAGGTGCACATCGTCCTGATTAGTAGAGGCGCAGGTCGCCAACTCGGATCTTGAGATACATTTTTTCGTGATGACCTTCTGCTCCCTCTCCCTGCCTTAACCCAAACAGATGAATAAAAAAGAGCCAACCATAAATGCAAAGTCCGCTGAACTCTTAACTTTTCTGGAGCTTTTTGCTGAACTGAAGTATGCTTTGGAGTAGGACGAGATCGAGCGGATCGGGAGGAAGCCGAGCAACATACATTCGAGATGCAAGACCACAGTACATCAATTAGAGATGTCACTGAACTCTGGGACATTTGTTCCACAAGAACTGAATCTACAGCAATCTTGGACTTTCAGGTTCCATACGCAAGATAGCTACAAATTGCTAAAATCAATCACCAACAGAAAAAACACCAAAAAGGTTCTCCAAATGGTTGCTTGAGGAAGAGCCAAAACTACTTTGGGGTGGCGGACGGCAGCAGCATGTGGGCTGGGTTGTCGCACATCGGGAAGGGTGAGGAAAATGGCAACCCAGTTACTATAGTGGAAATAGGAGCTGATGGCCGTGGACTGCCGCTCGGCATGAACTTGACCGCTCGAATGCCACGGGGTTGGACTGGGAATGGCGGTGGACATACTGGAGCAGTGGCAAGGGAGCTTAGAGCAGCAGTGTACATCGGCAACAGTCTTCTCGCACAAGGTGATGTACTGCTCTCCTCGGATGGAGGGGCGAAGTGAGTGC
The DNA here is from genome assembly GCA_963921465.1 of Triticum timopheevii. Classification (NCBI taxonomy): domain Eukaryota; kingdom Viridiplantae; phylum Streptophyta; class Magnoliopsida; order Poales; family Poaceae; genus Triticum; species Triticum timopheevii. The sequence continues at coordinate 562,918,925 of OY997266.1, forward strand.
CTCCCGAGCCGTAGCGTCGAATTGCTTCAGGTTGTGTCGCTGAACGACTCGGTGTGGTGGTCGTGAAAGGTATGGGCAGTACAACGATGGAGCTCCACAGGCAATGGCACAAGGCTCGACACAATCGTCCTCGAAGCTGTGCTGGTGAACGGCCTGGGGCGGCTAGGTTGGACTGCTAGTCGCAGCAACGGCGAACCCATCGCCTGGCCACACTGGGATGAGAGGCAACTAGAAGGAGGTGGAAGGGCGTGTCCACGATGGAGATATTGAACGACCTGTGGTTGCAGCATTGAACTATGTGTACACGGTGGTGGAGCGATAGCAGCGCATGAATCTAGTGCGGGGCAACAGCCACGGTGCCCGTTGTGTTGCGGGGCGGCGGCGGGATCGGGGAAGGAGGCGGCATCCGGCGGGGCGGGTAAAGGAGGAGGCCATCGGTGGGGTAGGGAAGGGAGGTGGCATCCAGCGGAGTTGGGGAGGGAAGGTGGTGCGTGGGAGGGTTTAGGAGGGAGGGGCCACCGAGTTACGGGAGGGAGGCGGCGGCCGGCGGTGTTGGGGAGCGGTAACCAAAATTCAGAAGAGTATCAGTATCTTCTTTACAAAACCCGAGATGTATCAGTATCTTCTTGAGTCATACACCCGATCACTATACCGTCATCCTCGTTACCGGTTCTGTACTTCTTTCTCGTTGATATGTTCCAGCATCCCCGTGATGTAGCCACCTGTGTCTAGCCAGATGATGATGGATTCCGTCACATCAACATGGACCTAAGAATATCTCTCCATCATTGGAGGAGCAAATCCCACTCTCGAGCTATCTAGTCCCTTGTCAAACTTTCCAATGAACCTGTAAGTTGTCGTTTTGATTACCTTGTTACAAATGACATTTGAGTAAACCCAAGGCTCATTGTACGGTAAGAAGTGACTATGATACTCTCATGGTTAAAGGAGCAAAAAACACATGTTAACACTCTGTGTTATAACAATTGATTTCAGATGATATTATCTCAAAGTATAACAAACAAGTTTGGGTCGATTCAATATGATCGTTCTTCCAACGTCATACTCTCAATCTTGTTTTAGGACTATCGTTACACTTAACGATATCCTAATATCTGGAAAATATGATCACCAACAATACTTGAGCCAGTCTTAGAGATGACACTTATGAGTTTTCCACATATGCTTATGAGTTTTCACACGTGCTTATGATTTTTCCACACTTGCTTATGAGTTTTCCACAAAATCACATATTGCAGGATCATAACAGCTATAGCATGGAATATAAACTCTTAATTATGAAAAATAATACAATATTATTACCTCCTAGGCATATTTCCAACACTAAGATCATGTTGAGTTGAACCAAGGAGTTTGTAAGGGCAAGGAGATCGCCTATTTCGTGAAGATCTACCCGAGTGAGGCTACTCCTTCGTGGGCATAAGCCATGATGGAATAGACAAGGTTTCTTCTTCGTTGATCCTTCGTGTGTGGAGACCTTTGTGGACTCGCGCAACTGTTATCCTTCGTGGGTTGAAGTCTTCATCAACGTGGATGTACGTCATCACCACCTATCGGAACCATGCCAAAAACACCATGTCTTCATTTCTTTTGAATTCTCCGTTCCCCTCCTTCACGTTCATATGCAAAGTCTCTACTTTTCGCTGCTCAACTCCTAGACTTGCATGTGTAGAGTGATACTTGTCTTGGTAGAATTGCTAAAACTTGCCTACAACTAAAATTGGGAAAAAGATAAATTTTATTTGGTCAAGTAGTCTACCCCCCCCCCCCTCTAGACATACTTTCTACACTACAAGGTGTCTTCTAAATTTTCGTCCACCGCTTTTAGTCCGCCATACTCTCCAAGCCCGTTGATTTTCCCTCAATCCAGTGATCTCATCTCATTTTAGTTCCCACAAGCAATGTGTAATCTAAACACACACACACACACACACCCTGGCCACACCAGGATGAGAGGCAACCAGAAGGAGCTAGAGGGGCGTGTCCACGGCGGAAACATTGAACGGCGTGTGGTCGCACATTGAATTGCCTGCAGGCGATGGGGAAGAGGGCCAGACGGCGCGCGCTGGGGATGGAGGTCGTGGCGGCGGCACACTGGGGGAGGGGGTGTGGCGGCGGCGTGTCGTGGAGGGTGGTCGTGGTGGCGCCGGCGTCCGACGGGATGGGGGAGAGAGGTGGCGTCCGGCGGCGTGGGGGAGGGAGGCAGCATCCGGCGGCGCGGGGGAGGTAGGCGGCGTCCGGCGGCGCGGGGGAGGGAGGCGGCGTCCGGCGGCGGGGGAATGGAGGCGGCGTCCGGCAGCACGGTGGATGGAGGCGGTGTCCGGCGGCGCGGGGAAGGGAGGTGGCGGCTGGCGGCGCGGGAAGGTGGAGGTGGTGGGCGCTCGGGATGGAGAAGGTCGGGGATTGACCAGATGCAAGAGGTCCGATGGGCTTTGGACAGATGGATCGCCTCCTCTATATAGGGCGCGAGGGTAACAAAATATTATTCTGTTACCGGTAACAGAATAGTCCAGCCCTATATATATATATATATATATATATATATATATATATATATATATATATATATATATATATATATATATATATATACACACACACATTACAAAACACTCTGCAAAAACACATTTGAAAAATGTTGAGTAAGTATTAAAAAATGTTGAACAAGAATTTAAAAAATGTTGAACAAGTATTTGAAAATGTTGAATAAGTATAAAAAATGTTGAACAAGTATTTGAAAAATGCTTAATAGGTACTAAATTTTTTTGAACAAGTATATGCAAAATGGTGAACAAGTATTTGAAATTTTTGAATAAGTATTAAAGATGTTGAACAAGTATTTGAAAAATATTGAATAGGTTTTTTGTTTGAATGAGTATATGAAAAATGTTGAACAAGTGTTTAAAAATGGTGAATAAGTATTAAAAATGTTGAAAAGTATTTGAAAAATGTTCAATAACTATTAAAATATTGAACAAGTATTTGAAAAATATTGGATAAGTGTTCGGACAATGTTGAAAGTGTATACAAAGAATGTTGATCACTTGTTATGAAGATGTTTCTGACATGTATGAAAATGTAGAGTGAAAACGAAAACACAAAAGAAAAAAAATGGAGAAGAAAAAGGAAACCAAACAAAAAATGGAGACGAAAAAAATAAAATGAAACAAAAAATGAAGAACAAAAAAGAAAAGAATGGAAAAACAGAGAAGAAAAAAGAAATGAAAAAAATGAAAAAGAATGAAACAAATCTGAGAAGAAAGAATGAAAAACCAGAGAAGAAAAAAAGAAATGAAACAAAAGAAAACAAAAAAAGTAAAAGAAAAAATGTAGAAGACTGGCTCGGTCGCCTCTAGTTGGCCACGATCATACTTCTAACAAGTAACTGGAAGCTGGTGGGGTGGTTAGCTGCGTTGGCGATCTCCCCGTAGACTAGGGATCGGCCACCAACCAGTGCCCGCGTTGATGCCATAATGGGCCACAACCTAATATTGTTTGCCTCGCTGATCGCTCTGGGTCACTCAATCCTTGGTCGTTGGTTGACCTGTTGACTTTAACCAAAATAGTTGACTTTTCTACAAATTCACAAATTCAAAAAAAATGTATACAAGTTTGTTATTTCATGAATTAAAAAATGTGGATTGAAAAGGTTCACGGATTTGATTAAAAATGTTCACATGTTTGAAATATGTTTGTGCATTGTAAAAAAATTCATGGATTTCAAAAAATATCCACGAATTTGATAAATTTTGGGAATTTGATTTTTATCAATTTCGAACATCCTCATGAATGTTAAAAAAATCACAAATTAGATAAAAGTTCACGAATATAAATAATGTTCACTTATTTGAAAATTGTTGCAGAATTGGAAAAAATCTTCATGAACTAAAAAAAGGAATAATTAGATTTATGCCACTAGTTGTGTCCCACTCGTCTGTTTTACCCCTAATTCTCAAAAGTCACCGGTTCTGTCCAAGTCACTTTGCTCCTCTTATGCTTTTGCCCTTTGACCATTTGACCGTCAGTTTAAAAATTTCATAACTAATTCATACTAAATCAGAAAAATGCAAATAAGATACCAAAATGTTCATAAAAACATCACCTATATGTCAGTGTCATTTGCATTCATGAAAAAAGTGTTGGAAAGTGCACATCCGAGTTTTAGCTCTTTTGATACCATCATGAATAGTAAACTCTAAAAAAGTTCAAAAAAGTTTTAGAAAAAATTGGTGGCAAAGAATGACAAATGTTTTAAGTGCCTGCCAAGTTTCATGAGGGAATAACATTCATGGGTGCCGCGGCAAAAAAACAATCAGCACTCCAAAATAGATTATTTTTTGCCACGACTTCCACGAATGTTGTTCCCTAATGGAAGTTGGCAAGCACTTAGAAAGTTTGTCATTCTTTGCCACCATATTTTTTTATTTTTTTTTTGAATTTTTTTAGAGTTCACTATTCATGGTGGTATCAAAAGAGCTAAAACTCGGATGTGCATTTTTCAACACTTTTTTCATGAATGCAAATGACACTGACATATAGGTGATGTTTTTCTGAACATTTGGTTATCTTATTTGCATTTTTCTGATTTAGTATGAATTAGTTATGAAGTTTTCAAACTGACGGTCAAACGGTCAAAGGGCAAAAGCATAAGAGGAGCAAAGTGACTTGGACAGAACCAGTGACTTTTGGGAATTAGGGGTAAAACAGACGAGTGGGACACAACTAGGGGCATAAATCTAATTATCCCTTAAAAAACATGAATTGAATAAATTCCAAGAATTATAAAATTTTAAAAATATAAAAGGGAGAGAACCAAGCAAAATCTATTCTGAAAAAAGAACCTGATGGAAAGCTTTCCTTGAAAAAAAAATCCCTAGGAACCTCTTGCAATGTTCCCAAAATGAATAAAAAATCATATGGGCGCCCACTATGGAATGGAACGGGGAGGCTATGATGGGAGATGCGTATGGAATTAGGGTAACTCTAACCGATACCCTATAACCTGAAGTAAAAAAATCAGTTTTATTCCTCTAAACGGCAGCTAGCCGAACCCCAATCGACATTAGAGGAATAAAAAAAATATCTCAACCACCTCCGATTCCCCTATTTTTACTCAACCTCTCAGGCTTGGAGAAAAACTCTCCTCCAGTCCGCTGCCTCCCCCGCCCCGCTCCCGTGCCGCATCTACGTCGGTGCCGTCCTTCCCACCCCCTCTGGCCACCGCCCGCCACCACACACGCATGCCCATAGGCTTCGCCGCGGTCCTTGACCGCACGAATTTGGGCCTCCCTCGCCCTGTCGCCAGTGCACAACCGGTAGATCCGAGGCTGCCACTGACGCCAATAGATTTGACGCATCCGGCCAGTGGCGGCTGTGACTTTGCCATGGATCGGTCGGGTACCAGACCACACAGCCCCGGCAATGCCTCCGCTGCATGCAGGTATTAAATCAACCTCTATCCGCTCGGATCTCCCCTGTTGGCGGTTCGCCGATAAAGAAACGCCCGACCATCGCCCGGGCTCGACGCTGGCCCAACGGCTCATCAGCTCCCTGTCGCCTGTCATAAAGTGCAACGACTGCCCGCGGAAGGTGGTGCGCGAGTTTCCACCACACCGAAACATCCCGGATGTGTGTTCTTCAAGTGCAAAAGAGATGGGGTATGTGTTTCTTTTGATTCCGTTGTTCACCAGATTTGGCGTAATTTTGGTAGCTCATTGTTTGCTCAAATATATGTGTAGGATGGACGCAAGTTTTGGTATTCATAAGAAGATTACATCTATCTAATGATAAAACAAAATTTGATAGATGCTCGTGTACTCATTACTGGAATAGAGACTAGAGATGAGACTAGATGCGAAGCAACGTCAAATTTGTTGGAATCGAAGAAGAAATTATTGTGCTAGATCGAGAAGCCAATAGAGAGAATCAACAATGAAGACGTAGAGAAAATATTAATCCAACTAGTGGAAGCAGTTATGGAAGTTGAATATCTTTTAAAATGTCTAATTGTGGTTCTTTTTGTCTTTGATTTTACTCTCGTAGCGAAGAATTGGTGAATTATGTAGTCCAATGTATCAAAATATCGTTGATGAAATAAAGAAGTAAAGAAATGTGTTTCAGTGGCCAAAAATGAAATGCAAATGAATTCTTTTTTACTCCATTATATAGGGAAACGGCATGGTCCGCTGAAAACTTATTGGAGTAAAAATACTCCAGTAAGGCCTCGTTTGGTACGCGAGGGTTGAAGAGGATTTCAGAGGATAATCCTCGAGGGGCCCAGAAACCTCTAAAATCCCGGACGGCTTGTTTGGTACACGAGGTTTCACAGGCCCAAAGCCTCTCGATCCCAGTCGATCCCCCTCTATCCACGCAGCTGCCGAGCCTCGAGGGCAGCCGCGCGGAACATGCGAGACGAGCGCCTCCTCAATGTGCCGTCGCAAGCTGCAACCACCTCCAGCCACCTCGATTTGCCGCCGTGGACCTCAGCCTCCACGACACGCCGCCGTCGGACGCAGCCTCCTCGACGTGCCGCTCCGCCCTGCCATGGCTGCAACCTCCGTCTTATCCCTAGCAAGGGTAAGTCACCATCTCCTCCAAATCCTGCTCGACCCTCCGCCCTCTTCAGTTCCTGGACGCTGCGTCTCTACCTCCGAAAGCCATCTCCAACATCTTGGCTGCCCCTGTGTTACAGCAACCCTTGCATGGTCACAGCTGCAGATGAGCACATGCCCAACACGACCCAGGGTACCATGAACCAGATTAGATAGCCAAGTAGAGTATGTCACTTGGAGATTACTTTACTGACCTTCAAAATGTTGTCTTGTGAATACAGATATTCATCCAAAGGGGTATATTGAGTCTTGAATCTATTTGTTCTCAGTGCAGTGAAAGTAAAAAAATTGTGAAGATACATTTCTGCTTCAAAGGTATATTTTGTCTATTTGTTCTTCCAAGTTCAGGTTTTATGTTATTATTGTTATATGAGGCGAAGTTGCTACCCGTTGTGATACTCGGTTACATCATTGTCATATGAGGTGAATTAATATCTTCGATGCTTTAAACAATTTGCGTTAGTAATTCCTAAAATTTCTGCAGGGGGTAGTTTAGTATATACCATGCATTTTATTTTTATTTTTTAATGTTTTGATTTGATAATAATGTATCAAAATTTAAACACCATTTATCTGAATATTGGTTGCGATGACTGGAAATAGCAGTTGTTCTTTTGGAACTGGATGCAATGCTGGTTGGTGTGTTTCTGTTTGGCGATCCCATATGCAAATGGTTGCCAGAGTAATGTTATTTGGAGTTCAGATATGTTGTTAAAGAAATGTGATACATCTCTGAAGTTTATAAATCAATATGGTGCTACCTCTTGAGCTTGCGTTGGTTTTTTCCTAGAAGAGGAAAGGGTGATGCAGCAAAGTAGCGTAAGTATTTCACTCAGTTTTGAGAACCAAGGTATCAATCCAGTAGGAGACAACACATAAGTCACCTAGTACCCACACAAACAATCAAGAATCTTGCAACCAACGCGATAAAGGGGTTGTCAATCCCTTCACGGTCATTCTCAAAAGTGAGATCTAATAGAGATAGTAAAGTAAATATTTTTGGTATTTTTGTTGCATAGATTGGAAAGTAAAGATTGCAAAATAGTAAACGAGATGTGATATAATGGAAAAGAGATGTAATATAATAGGAAAGAGACCCCGGGGCCATAGGTTTCACTAGTGGCTTCTCTCAAGATAGCATGTATTATGGTGGGTGAACAAATTACTGCCGAGCAATTGATAGAAAAGCGCATAGTTATGAAGATATCTAAGGCAATGATCATGAATATAGGCATCACGTCTGTGTCAAGTATACCGAAATGATTCTGCATCTACTACTATTACTCCACACATCGACTGCTATCTGGCATGCATCTAGAGTATTAAGTTCATAAGAACGGAGTAACGCATTAAGCAAGATGACATGATGTAGAGGGATAAGCTCAAGCAATATGATATAAACCCCATCTTTTTATCCTCGATGGCAACAATACAATACGTACCTTGCTGCCCCTACTGTCACTAGGAAAGGACAGCGGTGTCTTGAACCCAAAGCTAAGCACTTCTCCCATTGCAGGAAAGATCAATCTAGTAGGCCAAACTAAACCGATAATTCGAAGAGACTTGCAAAGATATCAAATCATGCATATAAAAATTCAGAGAAGAACTAAATAATATTCATAGATAATCCTGTTCATTAATCAACAATTCATCAGATCTCGGCAAACACATCGCAAAAGAGTATTACATCGAATAGATCTCTAAGAACATCGAGGAGAACTTTGTATTGAGAATCAAAGAGAGAGAAGAAGCCATCTAGCTAATAACTATGGACCCGAAGGTTTGTGGTAACCTACTCAGGCTTCATCAGAGAGGCAATGATGTTGATGTAGAAGCCCTCCATGATCGATTTCCCCTCCGGCAGATCGCCGGAAAAGGCCCCATGATGGGATCTCATGGGTATAGAAGGTTGCGGCGGTGGAAAAGTGGTTTCGTGGCTCCCCCTGATGTTTCTAGGGTATAGGAGTATATATAGGCAAAAGAAGTACGTCAGTGGAGCTACAAGGAGCCCACAAGGGTGGGGGCGCGCCTACCCCCTGGGCGCGCCCTCCTGCCTCATGGCCTCCTCGTGGCGTTCCAGACTTCAACTCCAAGTCTTCTGGATTGCTTTCGGTCCAAGAAAGATCATCGTGAAGGTTTTATTCCGTTTGGACTCCCTTTGGTATTCCTTTTCTGCAAAACTCTAAAATAGGAAAAAAATAGAAACTGGCACTGGGCTCCGGTTAATAGGTTAGTCCCAAAAATAATATAAAAGAGCATATTAAAGCCCATTAAACATCCAAAACAGATAATATAATAGCATGGAACAATAAAAAATTATAGATACGTTGGAGACGTATCAAGCATCCCCAAGCTTAATTCCTGCTCGTCCTCTAGTAGGTAAATGACAAAAACAGAATTTTTGATGTGGAAGGCTACCTAGCATATTTATCAATGTAATTTTCTTTATTGTGGCATGAATGTTCAGATCCGAAAGATTCAAGAAAAAAGTTTAATATTGACATAAAAATAATAATTCTTCAAGCATACTAACAAAGCAATCATGGCTTCTCAAAATAACATGGCCAAAGAAAGTTGTCCCTACAAAATCATAAAGTCTAGTTGCGCTCTATCTTCATCACACAAAGTATTTAATCATGCACAACCCCGATGACAAGCCAAGCTATTGTTTCATACTTTTGATGTTCTCAAACTTTTTCAATCTTCACGCAATACATGAGCATGAGCCATGGACACAACACTATAAGTGGAATAGAATGGTGGTTGTGGAGAAGACAACAAGGAGGAAGATAGTCTCACATCAACTAGGCGTATCAATGCGCCATGGAGATGCCCATCAATAGATATCAATGTGAGTGAGTAGGGATTTCCATGCAACAGATGCACTAAAGCTATAAGTGTATGAAAGCTCAAAAGGAAACTAAGTGGGTGTGCATCCAACTTGCTTGCTCACGAAGACCTAGCGCATTTTGAGGAAGCCCACCATTGGAATATACAAGCCAAGTTCTATAATGAAAAATTCCCACTCATATATGAAAGTGACAACATAGGAGACTCTCTATTATGAAGATCATGGTGCTACTTTGAAGCACAAGTCTGGTAAAAGGATAGTAGCATTTCCCCTTCTCTCTTTTTCTCCCATTTTTTTGGGCCTTTTCTCTTTTTTTACGGCCTCTTTTTTTCCTCTTTTTTTATTTAGTCTGGAGTCTCATCACGACTTGTGGGGGAATCATAGTCTCCATCATCCTTTCCTCACTGGGACAATGCTTTAATAATGAAGATCATCACACTTTTATTTACTTACAACTCAAGAATTACAACTCAATAGTTAGAACAAAATATGTCTCTATGTGAATGCCTCCGGCGGTGTACAGGGATCTGCAATGATTCAAGAGTGACATGTATAAAAAAATATGAACGGTGGCTTTGCCACAAATAGGATGTCAACTACATGATCATGCAAGGCAATATGACAATGATGGAGCGTGTCATAATAAACGAAACAGTGGAAAGTTGCATGTCAATATATCTCGGAATGACTATGGAAAGGCCATAATAGGTAGTTATGGTGGCTGTTTTGAGGAAGGTAATGGTGGATGTATGGTACCGGCAAAAATTGCACGGTACTAGAGAGGCTAGCAATGGTGGAAGGGTGAGAGTGTGTATAATCCATGGACTCAACATTAGTCATAAAGAACTCACATACTTATTGCAAAAATCTAGTAATTATCGAAACGAAGTACTACACGCATGCTCCTAGGTGGATAGATTGGTAGGAAAATACCATGCTCGTCCCCGACCGCCACTCATAAGGAAGACAATCAATAAACAAATCATGCTCCAACTTCATCACATAACGGATCACCATACGTGCATGCTACAGGAATCACGAACTTTAACATAAGTATCTCTCAAATTCACAACTACTCTACTAGCATGACTCTAATATCACCATCTTCATATCTCAAAACAATCATAAAGAATCAAACTTCTCATAGTATTCAATGCGCTTTATATGAAACTTCTTATTATACCCATCTTGGATGCCCATCATATTAGGACTAATTTCATAACCAAAGCAAATTACCATGCTGTTCTAACAGAATCTCAAAATAATATAAGTGAAGCATCAGAGATCAATAATTTCTATAAAATAAAACCACCACCGTGCTCTAAAAATATATAAGTGAAGCACTAGAGCAATATTGTCTAGCTCAAAAGATATAAGTGAATCAGATAGAGTATTCTGATAAATTCCGATTCATGCGTGTCTCTCCCAAAAGGTGTGTACAGCAAAGATGATTGTGGTAAAATAAAAAGCAAAGACTCACATTGTCACATCCCTAGTTCTGGTCTGCTCCGGGTTAGCTAGTCTTGTGTTGCATCATGTTTAAATTTCTCTTAAACCTGAAATGGGGATCAACAAACCCCAGCACCCCCCCTGAAAATACCAGGTTCAACTGAAAAACATTTCAATGAACCCAAAATGCCCTTCACAAAAGTTCATCATTTTTGAATTGGTCTAGAACCTCTTCCAAATATGGTGCACATTTTTCTAGGCCATTCTGGATTTTTGAATTAAATCATATGGTATTTGCATTTGGGAATTTAATTGCTAAATAATATTTTAAATGCTCAAATAATCACAAACTGAAATGTTTGCTGTTGGAAATATTCCAAAGAGTGACATTGAGCAGTTTCATGATTTTTGGAAATGCCCTGGCATTTTTAATAAAGCCAAACACAATTAAAGAAAATAGAAAAAACGGAAATAAAAAGAGAGAGAGTTTACCTGGCAGCCCACTTACCTGGCCAAACCCCTGTAGCTGGCCCAGCCCACCACCTGGCCCTGCCAGTCGTCCTCCTCCTTGGGACAGAAGGACGCCGGGCGTGTGCCCCACGCGCGCGGCCACGCGCCCCGGCCACCTCCTGCTTCTGCCGACGCCTTGGACCGGCTAAAGCCGCCACGCACCCCCTGGCCCTCTCCTTCTCTCTCCCGTGGCGATTCCCCTGTCTGCCCCTCTCTCCCGCGACCGTCCGCAAGCGCCCAGGAACGCCGACGAGCTCCACCGCAGCTACCGCGCACGCCTCGCCTCCCCGAGTCGTCCATCGCCTCTGCTACCTCGAGCGGCTCCTCTCCGATGAATCTCGCGAGCCCGGAGGTACCGAAGCAACGCAGTCGTCATTTTCTTCACCGCCGGTCTCCGAACCTCCCCGTCGTCGATTCGCTGCAGTCAGGCCGTCCCCGAGCCTTCTGTGCTGATCTTCAGGACCGCTGTGAGCTCCTGCTGCTTCTCCCTTGGTCGCCCCCTCCGTTCCCGTCCCCTAGCCCCGTCCTTCGACCACGACCGAGCTTGCCGCCGCCGTGCCATGTCGTTGCCGTGGCCACAGTCGCCCCCGCCCATTTTTGAGCGTGCCTCCGTGCTCACCGAGCTCCCAGGAGCCGAGCACACTCACCAGCTCCTCCTCCCGTGCACCGTAGCACCGAACCCAACCCCGTCCGAACTCCGACCGCCACCATGAGCTCGACTCCGGCGAGCTTGCTCCACCCTAGCCCCTCCCGCTTGCCCTACCAGATGCGCGCGAGCCCCAGCTACGTGTAGGACCAAACCACGGTCGGTTTGGTCGACCGTGGGCAAAACCCGAGCGCCTCTGCCGTCCCTGGCCTCGCCGGCGACGAGCCGCGGGTCAACTCCGGTGAGTTTGACCCGGGGTTGACCACAGTTTGACCCCCTCTGAGTCACTGATGTGTGGGCCCCAGGCCACTAACTAAACTAGATTAGTGTTAGTCTAACGCTAACTAAATTAGATTAGTTAGGTTAGTCACTGACAGACAGGACCCATAGGTCAGGGTTGATCTGGACCGTCTCCGTTGACTGCTAACGTCACAGTGACGCAATGCTGACACTATAAAGTATTTTCTGGATTTAATCTTATTCAGGAAATTCCAGAAAATGCCCTAACCTTCTAAAAATCATAGAAATTAATCTATAACTCCAAATGAAATAAATTATATATGAAAAATGATCAGAAAAATCCAATCTATCCATCTGTACCATTTTCATGCATGTTAGAACAACTTCTAGCTGCTGTTTAGGACAATTCAATTTAATGGCATTTAAGAAATCACATATGGAGTTTGAATTTGAATCTTTGATTCAAACTAACTTCATTTAATCTAGTTTTAGTTGCATTAGCTCAAAGCACAACATATTAACATGTCATGATCATGCATCATATTGTGCATTGCATTGATTGTGTTCTTCCTTGTTTGCCGATATTTGTCCCCTCTCAGTAGACGATGTTCCGACGATGAGTTCGATGACACCGATGAAGAACTATACTATCTTCAGAAGTGCCAGGCAAGCAAAACCTCCTTGTTCATTCCGATACAAACCCACCCTCTCGCTCTGCTCTCTTTTACTGCATTAGGGCAACAACGATTCAACTGTTACATGCTGCAGTAGTTGAACCCCTTATCCTCTGCATGACCTGTCATTGCCACAGTAAATAGATGAAACCCACTAGCATGAGTAGGAGTTGTTTGAGCCCTGATGTTCGTACTCATTCATGCTTGTTTGTCATGCCTGCTATTGCTTAGAGTTGTGTCAGGTCCGATTTATCGGGGATGAATTGGAATGTTGTGAAACATGTCCTGCTGTTGAGAGCTAAGTGTGTGAACACGATTTGGTAAAGGTAGCGGTGAGAGGCCATGTAGGAGTACATGGTGGGTTGTCTCATTGAAGCCGTCCTCAGGAACTGAGTTCTGTGTTTGTGATCCATGAACAGTTACTACCACACATTGGGTTCCGGTAACTCGACCCTCTCGACTTATTAATCAGCCTGATCTCTGTCCAGGAGTTGCAACTAGTTTCTGGTGTTTGTAGGTTGTGTTAGTAGTCTACCAAGTGGCACCCCGTACAGGTGGGCTTGGGTCAGACTAGGCACCGTGGCCAGGTATGCCAAGCGCCGCCCGTTTGGTGGGCTTGGAACCCTGTACACATCATTTGGGGCTTCTTTGATTTATGTGTAGAAGTGGTAGTAGTGAAGAAAATGGAGGGAGAAGAAGAGCGACACCCCGGCCGGATCTCCTTGCGAATGGAACCCGAATAGGCGATAAACCTGGACTAGAGTCTTGCATGATTAGTCAGGTCGTGGCCGACACCCTCGCCAGGCTTCCGCTTGAAGGTTGCCGAGATACATGACATGTACATGGCGGTAAGTGGTGAGAGCGTGTGTTAAGAAGTACACCCCTGCAGGGTTAATATGATCTATTCGAATAGCCGTGTCCGCGGTAAAGGACCTCTGGGTTGCCTATACAGTTCATAGACAAGTGAAGGTGGATACTCTAAAATGCGCACGATAAGCATGAGTGCTATAGATGGCGTTCTTGTAGGGATACGGGAGCGGATCCATAGTGGTGTATTGATATGGTGAATATATGGACTCGTGTGCACCACCTCAAAAGAGTTACTTGCAGTCGTAGTACATGATAGCCACTGAGTCAAAGCTGGCTTGCTGCAGTTAAACCCCACCATCCCCTTTGTTGATAATGATGCATATGTAGTTAGATCTGATGTAAGTCTTGCTGGGTACATTTGTACTCACGTTTGCCTATTTTATGTTTTTGCAGAGAGACTTCCGTCTCACTAGTAGTTTTGCGTGGACTTCGACGTTTAGCTTGTTAGCTCAGCTATGATCTTGTGCCCTCGGCATGATCTGGTAGATAGTCAGGCTTCTCAGCCTTTTTCATTTGTAGATGTCTGTACTCAGACATGTTAAGCTTCCGCATGTGCTTTAACTTGTGTGCTCTGAATGTTGGGTCATGAGACCCATGCTTGTAATATCTCGCTCCTCGGAGCCTATTAAATAAAATACTCGAGTTGTAGAGTCATGTTGTGATGCCATGTTGTATTTGCACATATCGAGCATATTGGTATGTGTGGGATCTGACTATCTAGTTGTTTATCCTTGGTAGCCTCTCTTACCGGGAAATGTCTCCTAGTGCTTCCACTGAGCCTTGGTAGCTTGCTACTGCTCCGGAACACTTAGGCTGGCCGGCATGTGTCCTTCTTTGTTCCTGTGTCTGTCCCTTCGGGGAAATGTCACGCGGTGTCTACCGGAGTCCTATTAGCCTGCTACAGCCCGGTTTACCGGAGTCCTTCTTGCCCAGTTGCTACAGCCCGGATTCACTCGCTGATGACCGACACGTTCGTTGTTGGGTCATGTATGCCTGTCCCTGTAAGTTAGTGCCACTTTGGGTTCACGACTAGCCATGTCAGCCCGGGCTCCTTGTCATATGGATGCTATCATATACGTGTGCCAAAAGGCGCAAATGGTCCAGGGCAAGGTAAGGCGACACCCATGGGAATACCGTGCGTGAGGCCGCAAAGTGATATGAGGTGTTACATGCTAGATCGGTGTGGCTTTGAGTCGGGGTCCTGACACACATCATACAAGACGCTCGAAGCAAAACACATATCATGTGGGTGAATAAAAATATAGCCTCAAGTAAAGTTACCGATAGACGAAGACGAAAGAGGGGATGTGTCAGTGGAAACGACACCTATGGGATCACTGGAATCGCTACTATGGTTGGCGCGCGCGAGGTTGTGGAGAGAGCAGGTCTAGGAGCCAGCACAAGGATCGTTTACCCAGGTTCGGGCCGCGAGGATCGCGTAATACCCTAGTCCTGCTTTGGTGTATATTTGAATGTTCTTGAGCTAGCTACGGTGTGTGACTTGCTCCAAAGAGCCGAATCCATTTCCCATATGCCCCAGGCCTCCTTTTATAGAAAAAAGGGGACGCCACTATGGCACACAGGAGGTGGAAAGTGCATGCGGTGGCTGAGCCTATCCTCTCGTAGCGTCGGACAAACGCATTTAATGCGTTGCCGACGTGCCCTTCTTGCTGTCGCCGCTTCGCCTTGTTGCGACACGCATCCGAGCCAGCGCAGCATGCAGTGCCATGTAGGCTGGCAGGCTGCTGAGATAGTGCGGTGGCAGGGTCTTCACAAAGATCTGCATGCCACCACGTAGGTGCTTGTTGAGTTGGTCTCGGGGACGCACGTTGCCACGCAGGTGGTCGCCTGGATGGCTGGGCTAGCAGCTGCATGGGAATGATGGTGGAGCCTTGGCGGGCGTGAGCCTGGCCGCGGCCCTGCTGACGTCCTCGGCAAGGGTCTTGTTGGGGCCCCAGCAAGGGTCTTGCCGCGACACTGTAGTCCTCCCCGGCAAGGATCTTGCCGGAGGTCTCGTGGATTTCCTTGGCAAGGATCTTGTCAGGGATCGTCGTCTTCTGGTCCTTATCTGATCTTGCGTGTGATATATCTCCATTGTATCTATAATTTTTGATTGTTCCATGCCAATATTATTCAACTTTCATATACTTTTGGCAACTTTTTATACTATTTTTGGGACTAACATATTGATCCAGTGCCCAGTGTTAGTTCCTGTTTGTTGCATGTTTTATGTTTCGCAGAAACTCAATATCAAACGGAGTCCAAACGGGATAAAAACGGACGGAGAATTATTTTGGAATATTTGTGATTTTTGGGAGGAAGAATCAACGTGAGACGGTGCCCGAGGGGGCCAGGAGACAGGGGGCGCGCCAAGGGAGGCAGGCGCGCCCTGGACTCTCCTGGGCACCCCGTAAGGCGGTTGACGCTCTTCTTTTTCCGCAAGAAAGCTAATTTTATGAGAAAAATCTGGGCGAAAGATTCACCCCAATCGGAGTTACGCATCTCCGGATATAAAAGAAACGGTGAAGGGGCAGAATCTGAGAACGCAGAAACAGAGAGAGACAGAGAGATAGATCCAATCTCGGAGGGGCTCTCGCCCCTCCCATGCCATGGGAGCCATGGACCAGAGGGGAAACCCTTCTCCCATCTAGGGAGAAGGTCATGGAAGAAGAAGAAGAAGGGGGGGCCCTCTCTCCCTTGCTTCCGGTGGCGCCGGAACTCCGCCGGGGCCATCATCATCACCGCGATCTTCACCAACAACTTCACCGCCTTCATCACCAACTCTTCCCCCCTCTATGCAGCGGTGTAACTCCTCTCTTACCCGCTGTAATCTCTACTTAAACATGGTGCCCAACGCTATATATTATTTCCCAATGATGTATGGCTATCTTATGATGTTTGAGTAGATCCGTTTTGTCCTATGGGTTAATTGATGATCGTGATTGGTTTGAGTTGCATGTTTTATTATTGGTGCTGTCCTATGGTGCTCTCCGTGTCGCGCAAGAGTGAGGGATCCCCGCTGTAGGGTTTGCAATATCTTCATGATTTGCTTATGGTGGGTGGTGTGAGTGAATAGAAGCACAGTCCCGAGTAAGTAGGTTGTTTGCGTATGGGATAACAGGGACTTGATGCTTTAATGCTATGATTGGGTTTTACCTTAATGAATCTTTAGTAGTTGCGGATGCGTGCTAGAGTTCCAATCATAAGTGCATATGATCCAAGAAGAGAAAGTACGTTAGCTTATGCCTCTCCCTCAAATAGAATTGCAATAATGATTACCGGTCTAAGTTATAGATTGCCTAGGGACAAATAACTTTCTCGTGACAAAAAGCTCTCTACTAAAACTAACTTACTTGTGTCTTTATCTAAACAGCCCCTAGATTTTATTTATGTGCTCTTTATTATCTTGCAAACCTATCCTATCACACCTACAAAGTTCTTCTAGTTTCATACTTGTTCTAGGTAAAGCGAACGTCAAGCATGTGTAGAGTTGTATCGGTGGTCGATATGAGGGAATATTTGTTCTAACTTTAGGTCCTCGTTGGGTTCGACACTCTTACTTATCGAAAGAGGCTACAATTGATCCCGTATACTTGTGGGTTATCAAGACCTTTTTTTGGCGCCGCTGCCGGGGAGTCATAGCGTGGGGTGAATATTCTCGTGTGTGCTTGTTTGCTTTATCACTAAGTAATTTTTATTTGCTGTTCTTAGTTGTTTTGTATCTTTAGTTATGGGTAGGAAATGCAAAATGCCAAAAAAATTAGTTGTACCTACTACACCAATGGTTGAAGAACCACTCAAAATCTATCACACTCCTCAAGCTTTTTACTTGGATCATCTTTGATCCGTTTGTGCTCGTGCCGAAACCCCAACTAGCTTAGTTGAGGGAAAATCTTTAGATGAGCATGCTTGTTATGCGTGACACCGTATATCTGAAAAAGGGAAACTTTTACTGGATCAAATTCATCATTTGCAATGTTATGCTTGGACTTTATGTCAACTATATGGTTTTACTTGTTCTAAAAACCCTAAGAAACACCTTCCCTATCAATGCTTGTCTAGTGATAATGGAATTGTATCTTCGTATGTTAAGGGTGTTTATAATTACTATGATGTTCAACAAATTGAAGAATTTGTTGCTTTTAAGGGTGCTTATGAAATTGCTTCTTTGATTGAAAAGTGTGATGCTACTCTCTATAAATCTGATATTTTTGCCATACTTGAATATTGTTATGATAATTATGCTTCTAATGTCTATGTTAAACTATATACTGAGGACTCCTCCGCTGTCCAAGAGGAGACTAATATTTTGCAGGAGTCTATGGAAGAAGAAATTACAGAAACTATGAGATCATTGGATGAAAAAGATGATGAGGAGAGCGGAGAACAAAAGGAGGAAGAGCGGAATAGCTACCCGTGCCCACCTTCTAATGAGAGTAACTCTTCAACTCATACATTGTTTAATTCCCCTTTATGCTTACCGAAGGATGATTGCTATGATGATTGTTATGATCCCGTTGATTCTCTTGAAATATCCCTTTTTGATGATGCTTGCTATGCTTGTGGCCAAGATGCCAATATGAATGATGCCTATGGAGATGAACTTGCTATAGTTCCTTATGTTAAACATGAAATTGTTGCTATTGCACCCACGCATGATAGTCCTATTATCTTTTTGAATTCTCTCGACTACACTATATCGGAGAAGTTTGTGCTTATTAAGGATTGTATTGATGGGTTGCTTTTTACTGCTACACATGATGATTTTTATAGATATAATATGCATGTGCTTGCTGCTCGTACTTGCAATTATTATGAGAGAGGAACTGTATCTCCACCTCTCTATGTTTCCAATATGATAAAATTGCAAGAAACTGCTTATACTATGCATTGGCCTTTACTATGTGTGCATGAATTGTTCTTTTATGACATGCCAATGCATAGGAAGAGAGTTAGACTTCGTTGTTGCATGATATATATATTACTTTGTGCTCACTACTACATCACAAATCATTGCTAAATAAAATTGGCTTTGATATACCTTGGGATCCGGGTGGATCCATTACTTGAGCACTATATGCCTAGCTTAATGGCTTTAAAGAAAGTGCTGCCAGGGAGACAACCTGGAAGTTTTAGAGAGTCATTTATTTCTGTTGAGTGCTTTTATATAGTCTAAAAACAAAAAAAATAAAGAGGGGAATCCAAAACTCTTCAAAAAGGAAAGTGAAAGTGAGAAAGACAAGCATTGTTGAAGTGGGAGCTAGCCTTGAACTTTGTTCATGCTCACGGAAAATTTGTGAATCTTGATTACAGAAACTTTTCAATTAAAATAATTATCCCCTTGTACAATTCCATTGTATTATAAAAATAATGTGCTAAGGTTTGCCTTTAGGATGTTTACAATACTTGTTGGTTTGTACAATGCAGGACAGAAACTTTGGCTGTAGTGTGTGATTTTACATTTTTAAGTGGAACGTCAAATGGTTCTTATTCTTTTTGCACTGTCTTTCTGTACAAATTGTTTATTTTTACTAATTTTGGTAGAATTTCTGGGAGACTAGAAGTATGGTGACAGATTCTGTTTTTGATGCATAGTTTACTTGTTTCAGATTTCTACAGACTGTTCTGTTTTTGACAGATTCTGTTTTTGATGCATAGTTTACTTGTTTTGATGAAACTATCAATTCCTATCAGTGGATTAAGCCATGGAAAAGTTATATTACAGTAGACAAAATTCAAAAACAAAATATGAATTGGTTTGCTACAGTACTTAGAGTAGTGAATTGCTTTATTATACTAACAGATCTTACCGAGTTTTCTGTTGAAGTTTTGTGTGGATGAAGTGTCTAATCGAGGAGGTCTCGATATGAGGAAAAGGAAGAGAGGCAAGAACTCAAGCTTGGGGATGCCCGAGGAACCCCAAGTAAATATTCGAGGAGACTCAAGCGTCTAAGCTTGGGGATGCCCCGGAAGGCATCCCCTCTTTCTTCAACAAGTATCGGTATGTTTTCATATTCGTTTCGTTCATGCGATATGTGCAAGTCTTGGAGCATCTTTTTCTTTTAGTTTTGACTTTTCTTTTATGCACCATGCTGGTATGAGAAGTCCTTGGTTGATTTATAGAATGCTCATTGCACTTCACTTAAATCCTTTGAGTATGGCTTTATAGAATGCTTCATGTGCTTGACTTATTTCATTTGAAGTTTGGATTGCCTGTTTCTCTTCACATAGAAAACTGCCATTTGTAGAATGCTCTTTTGCTTCACTTATATTTGTTAGAGCGTGGGCATATCTTTTGTAGAAAGAACTAAACTCTCTTGCTTCACTTATATCGATTTAGACAGATGACAGGAATTGGTCAATCACATGGTTAGTCATAAAATCCTACATAAACTTGTGGATCACTTAATATGATATGTTTGATTCCTTGCAATAGTTTTGCGATATAGAGGTGATAATATGTGGGAGGTACTAGTAGATGGTTGTGTTTAGTAAGGATG
Organism: Triticum timopheevii; assembly: GCA_963921465.1. NCBI lineage: Eukaryota > Viridiplantae > Streptophyta > Magnoliopsida > Poales > Poaceae > Triticum > Triticum timopheevii. The sequence continues at coordinate 562,939,297 of OY997266.1, forward strand.
TTGGTGTTAAGGTTTGTGATTCCCGAAGCATGCACGTATGGTCTACTAACTATGTAACCAAATTGGCGCCCATTGTATTTTGATTGTTTATCTTTCCGTGAAGGTCGGGGGCGCGCGATGGTTAACTCCTAGCAACCTCCCCCCTAGGAGCATGCACGTAGTACTTTGTTTCAAGGGCTAATAAATTTTTGCAATAAGTATGTGAGTTCTTTATGACTAATGTTGAGTCCATGGATTATACGCACTCTCACCTTTCCATTATTGCTAGCCTCTTCGTTGCCGTGCATGGCCCTTTCTCACCTCGAGAGTTGGTGCAAACTTCGTCGGTGCCTCCAAACCCTGTGATATGATACACTCTATCACACATAAGCCTCCTTATATCTTCCTCAAAATAGCCACCATACCTACCTATCATGGCGTTTCCATAGCCATTCCGAGATATATTGCCATGCAACTTCCATCATCATCATATTCATGACTTGAGCATTCATTGTCATATTGCTTTGCATGATCGTAAGATAGCTAGAATGAAGTTTTCATGGCTTGTCCATTTTTTGATGTTATTGCTACGCTAGATCATTGCACATCCCGGTACACCGCCGGAGGCATTCATATAGAGTCATATCTTTGTTCTAGTATCGAGTTGTAATATTGAGTTGTAAGTAAATAAAAGTGTGATGATCATCATTGTAGAGCATTGCCCCATGAAAAAAAAGAAAAAAAAAGGAGAGGCCAAAGAAGCCTAAATAAAAAAGGGGGCCAAAGAAGCCCACCCAAAAAAAGAAAAAAAAAGAAGAAAAGAAAAGGGGCAATGTTACTATCCTTTTTCCACACTTGTGCTTCAAAGTAGCACCATGCTCTTCATACAGAGAGTCTCCTTGTTGGGGAACGTAGTAGAAATTCAAAATTTTCTATGCATCACCAAGGTCAATCTACGGAGTAACTAGCAACGAGGGAAGGAGAGTGCATCTACATACCCTTGAAGATCGCTAAGCGGAAGCGTTTCAAGAACGTGGATGATGGAGTCGTACTCGCGGCGATTCAAATCGCGGAAGATCCGATCTAGCGCCGAACGGACGGCGCCTCCGCGTTCAACACACGTACAGCCCGGGGATGTCTCCTCCTTCTTGATCCAGCAAGGGGAGAGGAGAATTTGAGGGAGAATTCCGACAACACGACGGCGTGGTGGTGATGGAGCTTGCAGTTCTCCGGCAGAGCTTCGCCAAGCACTACTACTACGGAGGAGGTGTTGGGGAGGGCGAGGGCTGCGCCAGGGGAAGGGTGAAGCTCCCATGCGCCTCCGCACTATATATAGGGGTGGAGGGGGCTGGTTTCTTGCCCTCCAAGTCCATTGGGGCGTTGGCAAAGGCGGGAGGAAAGAAATCCCATCATTTCCTTCCCCACTGATTGTTATCCCCCTTTTTTAGGGATCTTGATCTTATCCCTTCGGGATATGATCTTATTCCTTCTAAGGGAGGATCTTGGTGCGCCTTGACCAGGGGTGTGGGGACTTGCCCCCACTACCCACGTTCATGTGGGTCCCCCCATGCAGGTGGGCCCCACTCCGGAACCTTTTAGAACCTTCCCGGTACAATACCGAAAAATCCCGAACATTTTCCGGTGGCCAAAATAGGACTTCCCATATATAAATATTTACCTCCGGACCATTCCGGAACTCCTCGTGACATCCGGGATCTCATCCGAGACTCCGAACAACATTCGGTAACTGCACACTAATTCCCATAACAACTCTAGCGTCACCGAACCTTAAGTGTGTAGACCCTACGGGTTCGGGAATCATGCAGACATGACCGAGACAGCTCTCTGGCCAATAACCAACAGCGGGATATCGATACCCATGTTGGCTCCCACATGTTCCATGATGATCTCATCGGATGAACCACGATGTCAAGGATTCAATCAATCCCGTATTCAATTCCCTTTGTCTAGTGGTATTGTACTTGCCCGAGATTCGATCGTCGGTATGCCGATACCTTGTTCAATCTCGTTACCGGCAAGTCTCTTTACTCGTTCCGTAACACATCATCCTGTGATCAACCCCTTGGTCACATTGTGCACATTATGATGATGTCCTACCGAGTGGGCCCAGAGATACCTCTTTGTTACACGGAGTGACAAATCCCAGTCTCGATTCGTGCCAACCCAACAGACACTTTTGGAGATACCCGTAGTGCACCTTTATAGCCACCCAGTTACATTGTGACGTTTGGTACACCCAAAGCATTCCTACGGTATCCGGGAGTTGCACAATCTCATGGTCTAAGGAAATGATACTTGACATTAGAAAAGCTTTAGCATACGAACTACACGATCTTTGTGCTAGGCTTAGGATTGGGTCTTGTCCATCATATCATTCTCCTAATGATGTGATCCCGTTATCAACGACATCCAATGTCCATGGTCAGGAAACCATAACCATCTATTGATCAACGAGCTAGTCAACTAGAGGCTTACTAGGGACATGGTGTTGTCTATGTATCCACACATGTATCTGAGTTTCCTATCAATACAATTATAGCATGGATAATAAACGATTATCATGAACAAAGAAATATAGTAATAATAACTAATTTATTATTGCCTCTAGGGCATATTTCCAACAGTCTCCCACTTGCACTAGAGTCAATAATCTAGTTCACATCGCCATGTGATTAACACTCACAGGTCACATCACCATGTGACCAACATCCAAAGAGTTTACTAGTGTCTAAACTAGTTCACATCATCATGTGATTAAGACCCGATGAGTTCTGGGGTTTGATCATGTTTTGCTTGTGAGAGAGGTTTTAGTCAACGGGTCTGCAACATTCATGTCCGTATGTACTTTGCAAATCTCTAGGTCATATTGTAAATGCTGCTTCCACGCTCCACTTGGAGCTATTCCAAATGGTTGCTCTACCATATGTATCCGGTTTGCTACTCAGAGTCATTTGGATAGGTGTTAAAGCTTGCATCGACGTAACCCTTTACGCTGAACTCTTTATAACCTCCATAATCGAGAAACATGTCCGTTGATGGGCATCTCCATAGTCCCTACTCCTCGCATTAACATCAATTAATGGGCATCTCCATAGTCCGTTGATTAGCCGCGTCGATGTGAGACTTTCTCCCTATTTATCATCTCCACATAACCTCCACCATCATATTCTATTCCACCCATAGTGCTATATCCATGGCTCACACTCATGTATTGCGTGAAAGTTGAAAAAGTTTGAGAATACTAAAGTATGAAACAATTGCTTGGCTGACACCGGGATAGGCATGAGGGGTACCTTGTGTTAAGAAAAGGGAGCATACAAGACTATATGATTTTGTAGGGATAAAGTTCTAGAAGCATTGATATTTTGAAAGACATGATTGTTTGTTGGGATGCCCTAAGTATTATTATTTTTATGTCAAATGATAGACTATTGCTTTGGATCATTCGTGTCTTGATATTCATGCCATGATTAGACATATGATCAAGATTATGCTAGGTAGCATTCCACATCAAAAATTATCTTTTTTATCATTTACCTACTCGAGGACGAGCAGGAATTAAGCTTGGGGATGCTGATATGTCTCCGTCGTATCTATAATTTTTGATTGTTCCATGACAATATTATTCAACTTTCATATACTTTTGGCAACTTTTTATACTATTTTTGGGACTAACATATTGATCCAGTGCCCAGTGCCAGTTCCTGTTTGTTGCATGTTTTATGTTTGGCAGAAACCCAATATAAAACGGAGTCCAAACGGGATAAAATGGACGGAGAATTATTTTGGAATATTTGTGATTTTTAGGAGGAAGAATCAACGCGAGACGGTGCCCGAGGGGGCCAGGAGACAGGGGGTGCGCCCTAGGGAGGCAGGTGCACCGTGGACTCTCCTGGGCACCCCATAAGGCGGTTGACGCTCTTCTTTTGCCACAAGAAAGCTAATTTTATGAGAAAAATCTGGGCGAAAGATTCACCCCAATCGGAGTTATGCATCTCTGGATATAAAAGAAACGGTGAAGGGGCAGAATCTGAGAACGCAAAAACAGAGAGAGACAGAGAGATAGATCCAATCTCGGAGGGGCTCTCGCCCCTCCCACGCCATGGGAGCCAAGGACCAGAGGGGAAACCTTTCTACCATCTAGGGAGAAGGTCAAGGAAGAAGAAGAAGAAGGGGGGCCCTCTCCCCCTTGCTTCTGGTGGCGCCGGAACTCCACCGGGCGCCATCATCATCACCGTGATCTTCACCAACAACTTCACCGCCTTCATCACCAACTCTTTCCCCCTCTATGCAGCGGTGTAACTCCTCTCTTACCCGCTGTAATCTCTACTTAAACAAGGTGCTCAATGCTATATATTATTTCCCAATGATGTATGGCTATCTTATGATGTGTGTGTAGATCCGTTTTGTCCTATGTGTTAATCGATGATCGTGATTGGTTTGAGTTGCATGTTTTATTATTGGTGTTGTCCTATGGTGCTCTTTGTGTCGCGCAAGCGTGAGGGATCCCCGCTATAGGGTTTGCAATATGTTCATGATTTGCTTATGGTGGGTGGTGTGAGTGAACAGAAGCACATACCCGAGTAAGTAGGTTGTTTGCGTATGGGATAAAGGGGACTTGATGCTTTAATGCTATGGTTGGGTTTTACCTTAATGAATCTTTAGTAGTTGCGGATGCTTGCTAGAGTTCCAATCATAAGTGCATATGATCCAAGAAGAGAAAGTACGTTAGCTTATGCCTCTCTCTCAAATAGAATTGCAATAGTGATTACCGGTCTAAGTTATCGATTGCCTAGGGACAAATAACTTTCTCGTGACAAAAAGCTCTCTACTAAAACTAACTTAGTTGTGTCTTTATCTAAATAGCCCCAGCTTTTATTTACGTGCTCTTTATTATCTTGCAAACCTATCCTATCAGACCTACAAAGTACTTCTAGTTTCATACTTGTTCTAGGTAAAGCGACCGTCAAGCGTGCGTAGAGTTGTATCGATGGTCGATAGAACTTGAGGGAATATTTTTTCTACCTTTAGCTCCTCGTTGGGTTCGACACTCTTACTTATCGAAAGAGGCTACAATTGATCCCGTATACTTGCGGGTTATCAAGACCTTTTTCTGGCGCTGTTGCCGGGGAGTCATAGCGTGGGGTGAATGTTCTCATGTGTGCTTGTTTGCTTTATCACTAAGTAATTTTTATTTGCTGTTCTTAGTTGTTTTGTATCTTTAGTTATGGGTAGGAAATGCAAAATACCAAAAAATATTAGTTGTACCTACTACACCAATGGTTGAAGAACCACTCAAAATCTATCACACTCCTCAAGCTTTTTACTTGGATCCTCTTCGATCCGTTTGTGCTCGTGCCGAAACCCCAACTAGCTTAGTTGAGGGCAAATCTATAGATGAGCATGCTTGTTATGCGCGGCACCGTATATCTGAAAAAGGGAAAGTTTTACTGGATCAAATTCATCGTTTGCAATGCTATGCTTGGACTTTATGTGAACTATATGATTTTACTTGTTGTTCTGAAAACCCTAAGAAACACCTTCCCTATCAATGCTTGTCTAGTGACAATTGGAATCGTATCTTCGTATGTTAAGGGTGTTTATAATTACTATGATGTCCAACAAATTAAAGAATTTGTTGCTTGTAAGGGTGCTTATGAAATTGCTTCTTTGATTGAAAAGTGTGATGCTACTCTCTATAAATCTGAAATTTTTGCCATACTTGAATATTGTTATGATAATTATGCTTCTAATGTCTATGTTAAACTATATATTGAGGACTCCTCCACTGTCCAAGAAGAGACTAATATTTTGCAGGAGTCTATGGAAGAAGAAATTACTGAAACTATGAGATCATTGGATGAAAAATGTGATGAGGAGAGCGAAGAACAAAAGGAGGAAGAGCGGATTAGCTACCCGTGCCCACCTTCTAATGAGAGTAACTCTTCAACTCATACATTGTTTAATTCCCCTTCGTGCTTACCGAAGGATGATTGCTATGATGATTGTTATGATCCCGTTGATTCTCTTGAAATATCCCTTTTTGATGATGCTTGCTATGATTGTGGCCAAGATGCCAATATGAATGATGCTTATGGAGATGAACTTGCTATAGTCCTTATGTTAAACATGAAATTGTTTCTATTGCACCCATGCATGATAGTCCTATTATCTTTTTGAATTCTCTCGACTACACTATATTGGAGAAGTTTGTGCTTATTAAGGATTGTATTGATGGGTTGCTTTTTACTACTACACATGATGATTTTGATAGATATAATATGCATGTGCTTGCTGCTCCTACTTGCAATTATTATGAGAGAGGAACTGTATCTCCACCTCTCTATTTTTCCAATATGATAAAATTGCAAGAAACTGCTTATACTATGCATTGGCATTTACTATGTGTGCATGAATTGTTCTTTTATGACATGCCAATGCATAGGAAGAGAGTTAGACTTTGCTGTTGCATGATATATGTTACTTTGTGCTCACTAATAAATCACAAATCATTGTTAATTAAAATTGTCTTTGATATACCTTGGGATCCGGGTGGATCCATTACTTGAGCACTATATGCCTCGCTTAATGGCTTTAAAGAAAGCGCTGCCAGGGAGACAACCAGGAAGTTTTAGAGAGTCATTTATTTCTGTTGAGTGCTTTTATATAGTCTAAAAACAAAAAAGTAAAGAGGGGAATCCAAAACTCTTCAAAAAGGAAAGTGAAAGTGAGAAAGACAAGCATTGTTGAAGTGGGAGCTAGCCTTGAACTTTGTTCATGCTCACGGAAACTTTGTGAATCTTGATTACAGAAACTTTTCAACAAAAATAATTATCCCCTTGTAAAATTCCATTGTATTATAAAAATAATGTGCTAAGGTTTGCCTTTAGGATGTTTACAATACTTGTTGGTTTGTACAGTGCAGGACAGAAACTTTGGATGTAGTGCATGATTTGACGTTTTTAACTGGAAAGTCAAATGGTTCTGATTCTTTTTGCAATGTCTTTATGTACAAATTTTTCACTTTTTCTAATTTTTGTAGAATTTTTGGGGGACCATAAGTATTGTGAATGTTCAAATTGCTACAGACTGTTCTGTTTTTGACAGATTCTGTTTTTTTGATGCATAGTTTACTTGTTTTGATGAAACTATCAATTCCTATTAGTGGATCAAGCCATGAAAAAGTTATATTACAGTAGAAAATATGCAAAAACAAAATATGAATTGGTTTTCTACAGTACTTAGAGTAGTGATTTGCTTTATTATACTAATGGATCTTAGCGAGTTTTCTGTTGAAGTTTTGTGTGGATGAAGTGTCTAATCGAGGAGGTCTCGATATGAGGAAAAGGAAGAGAGGCAAGAGCTCAATCTTGGGGATGCCCGAGGCACCCCAAGTAAATATTCTAGGAGACTCAAGCGTCTAAGCTTGGGGATTCCCTGGAAGGCATCCCCTCTTTCTTCAACAAGTATCGGTATGTTTTCGTATTCATTTCGTTCATGCGATATGTGCAAGTCTTGGAGCGTATTTTGCTTTTAGTTTTCACTTTTCTTTTATGCACCATGCTGGTATGAGATAGTCCTTGGTTGATTTATAGAATGCTCATTGCACTTCACTTAAATCCTTTGAGTATGGCTTTATAGAATGCTTCATGTGCTTCACTTATATCATTTGAAGTTTGGATTGCCTGTTTCTCTTCACATAAAAAACCACCATTTGTAGAATGCTCTTTTGCTTCACTTATATTTGTTAGAGCGTGGGCATATATTTTGTAGAAAGAACTAAACTCTCTTGCTTCACTTATATCAGTTTAGAGAGATGACAGGAATTGGTTAATCACATGGTTAGTCATAAAATCCTACATAAACTTGTGGATCACTGAATATGATATGTTTGATTCCTTGCAATAGTTTTGCGATATAGAGGTGATAATATGTGGGAGGTACTAGTAGATGGTTGTGTTTAGTAAGGATGTTGGTGTTAAGGTTTGTGATTCCCGAAGCATGCACGTATGGTCTACTAACTATGTAACCAAATTGGCGCGCATTGTATTTTGATTATTTATCTTTGCGTGAAGGTCGGGGGCGCGCGATGGTTAAATCCTACCAACCTCTCCCCTAGGAGAATGCACATAGTACTTTGTTTCAAGGGCTAATAAATTTTTGCAATAAGTATGTGAGTTCTTTATGACTAATGTTGAGTCCATGGATTATACGCACTCTCACCCTTCCATTATTGCTAGCATCTTCGGTACCGTGCATGGCCTTTTCTCACCTCGAGAGTTGGTGCAAACTTCGCCGGTGCATCCAAACCGTGTGATACGATACGCTCTATCACACATAAGCCTCCTTATATCTTCCTCAAAATAGCCACCATACCTACCTATCATGGCATTTCCATAGCCATTCCGAGATATATTGCCATGCAACTTCCATCATCATCATATTCATGACTTGAGCATTCATTGTCATATTGATTTGCATGATTGTAAGATAGCTAGCATGATGTTTTCATGGCTTGTCCGTTTTTTATGCCATTGCTACGCTAGATCATTGCACATCCCGGTACACCGCCAGAGGCATTCATATAGAGTCATATCTTTGTTCTAGTATCGAGTTGTAATATTGAGTTGTAAGTAAATAAAAGTGTGATGATCATCATTCTATAGCATTGCCCCATGAAAAAAAGAAAAAAAGAAAAAAAAGGAGAGGCTAAAGAAGCCTAAATAAAAAAGGGGGCCAAAGAAGCCCACCCAAAAAAATAAAAAAAATAAAAAAAGAAGAAAAGAAAAGGGGCAATGTTACTATCCTTTTTCCACACTTGTGCTTCAAAGTAGCACCATGTTCTTCATATAGAGAGTCTCCTATATTATCAATTTCATATACTAGTGGGAATTTTCATTATAGAACTTGGCTTGTATATTCCAACGATGTGCTTCCTCAAATGCCCTAGGTCTTCATGAGCAAGCAAGTTGGATGCACACCCACTTAGTTTTCATTTTGAGCTTTCATACACTTATAGCTCTAGTGCATCCGTTGCATGGCAATCCCTACTCCTTGCATTGCCATCAATTGAAGGGCATCTCCATAGTCTGTTGATTAGCTGCGTCGATGTAAGACTTTCTCCCTTTTTATATTCTCCACATAACCTCCACCATCATATTCTATTCCACCGATAGTGCTATATCCATGGCTCACGCTCATGTATTGCATGAAAGTTGAAAAAGTTTGAGAATACTAAAGTATGAAACAATTGCTTGGCTGACACCGGGATAGACATGAGGGGTACCTTGTGTTAAGAAAAGGGAGCATACAAGACTATATGATTTTGTAGGGATAACTTTCTGGAAGCATTGATATTTTGAAAGACATGATTGTTTGTTGGGATGCCCTAAGTATTATTATTTTTATGTCAAATGATAGACTATAGCTTTGAATCACTCATGTCTTAATATTCATGCCATGATTAGAAATATGATCAAGATTATGCTAGGTAGCATTCCACATCAAAAATTATCTTTTTTATCATTTACCTACTCGAGGACGAGCAGGAATTAAGCTTGGGGATGCTGATACATCTCCATCGTATCTATAATTTTTGATTGTTCCATGCCAATATTATTCAACTTTCATATACTTTTGGCAACTTTTTATACTATTTTTGGGACTAACATATTGATCCAGTGCCCAGTGCTAGTTCCTGTTTGTTGCATGTTTTATGTTTCGCAGAAACCCAATATCAAACGGAGTCCAAATGGGATAAAAAACGGATGGAGAATTATTTTGGAATATTTGTGATTTTTGGGAGGAAGAATCAATGTGAGACGGTGCCCGAGGCGCGCCCTGGACTATCCTGGGCACCCCGTAAGGCGGTTGACGCTCTTCTTTTGCTGCAAGAAAGCTAATTTTATGAGAAAAATCTGGGCAAAAAACACCCCAATCGGAGTTATGGATCTCCGGCTATAAAAGAAACGGTGAAGGGGCAGAATCTGAGAACGCAGAAACAGAGAGAGACAGAGATATAGATCCAATATCGGAGGGGCTCTCGCCCCTCCCACGCCATGGGAGCCAAGGACCATAGGGGAAACGCTTGTCCCATCTAGGGAGAAGGTCAAGCAAGAAGAATAAGAAGCGGGGCCCTCTCCCCCTTGCTTCCGGTGGAGCCGGAACTCCGCCGAGCGCCATCATCATCACCGCGATCTTCACCAACAACTTCACCGCCTTCATCACCAACTCTTCCCCCTCTATGCAGCGGTGTAACTCCTCTCTTACCCGCTGTAATCTATACTTAAACATGGTGCTCAACGCTATATATTATTTCCCAATGATGTATGTCTATCTTATGATGTTTGAGTAGATCCGTTTTGTCCTATGGGTTAATTGATGATCGTGATTGGTTTGAGTTCCATGTTTTATTATTGGTGCTGTCCTATGGTGCTCTCCGTGTCGCGCAAGCGTGAGGGATCCCCGCTGTAGGGTTTGCAATATGTTCATGATTTGCTTATGGTGGGTGGCGTGAGTGAACAGAAGCACAGACCCGAGTAAGTAGGTTGTTTGCATATGGGATAAAGGGGACTTGATGCTTTAATGCTATGGTTGGGTTTTACCTTAATTAATCTTTAGTAGTTGCGGATGCTTGCTAGAGTTCCAATCATAAGTGCATATGATCCAAGAAGAGAAAGTATGTTAGCTTATGCCTCTCCCTCAAATAGAATTGCAATAGTGATTACCGGTCTAAGTTATAGATTGCCCAGGGACAAATAACTTTCTCGTGACAAAAAGCTCTCTACTAAAACTTAGTTGTGTCTTTATCTAAACAGCCCCTAGCTTTTATTTACGTGCTATTTATTATCTTGCAAACCTATCCTATCACACCTACAAAGTACTTCTAGTTTCATACTTGTTCTAGGTAAAGCGAACGTCAAGCGTGCGTAGAGTTGTATCGGTGGTCAATAGAACTTCAGGGAATATTTGTTCTACCTTTAGCTCCTCGTTGGGTTCGACACTCTTACTTATCGAAAGAGGCCACAATTGATCCCGTATACTTGCAGGTTATCAGCATGTTTATGATCTTCACGAAGATCTGCATGCCACCATGGAGGTGCCTCCCGAGCCTTGGTTCCAATGTGGTTGATGGCGTTGGAACCCTTGGGCTCAAGGGTGGCGCGCTCTGCTGGCGTTGGGAAAGTTGCCCCGACAAGGGTCTTTCCGGGGTAGCCTACCTCGCTCTCTCTGCTCCATGTGTTTCTGGTCTTGGTGTTTCTTGATTGTCTTGTGGCTTTGGCTTCCCTCTTCTTCCCTGCGAAGTGTGGCCGTGGGCGCGGCTCTGATTGCCCGTGCACAAGTAAAGGGGTACAAAGCAGAGCCCCTACTTTCGTACACAATCAGGAGCCCCCGGGCCTGGGCCATGCATAAGCGCGACGCATTGTTGGGCTAGGCCCAGAATGGTGCGCGGGCAGGCGTGCCGAATTTTTACCGCGGTGACTTTTCCGCCCGCTGCACTTCTCCACGACCCACATCGAATGTGCGGCGTGGAGGGCCGTGCGTGACATGGGGGGCATGCGTGGGGCGCCTACTGTATGCAGGCGCCATGTCGCAGTAAATGGTAAAGAGGCGGCCCGCACCTTCCCCATAAAAAGGAATAACTGCGGGCGCGCTGCTCATTTACCCTCCGCACCTTCTCCAATCTCGGAATTGCCGTCCCTATCTTATTCCTCCTCGAGCTCCTGCTTTTGCTTGTCGCTGTTGCACCCCCATTGCTTTCGATTCTCCGCCTCCTCTCAGCCGCCATGGCGCCCAAGACTGGCAAGGGCAAGGGGGCGGCCAAGGATGCCGAGGAAAGGGAGGCATCGGAGAACGAGGCGGCGGTGCGGCGGGCGCAGTTCGCCTACTTCTCCCCGTCGACGGTTGATGGGCTCCACCTCAAGGACTTCTTCAGGCCTCTGTGGGGGGCGGAGACGACGGGGCACCCTGCCACGCGCGTCATCCCTGCCAACTGCGTCAAGGCCGACCCAAATTGGCACCACTTGTTATTTGATTTCTTCTCCCGCAGGCTCTACCGCCTTTCTCTGATTTTTTCAACGACGTCATGTGCACCTACGGCTTCCGTCTTTTGGATCTTACGCCAAACGCCGTGGCGTGCATGGCGTTCTTTGCCCACCTCTGTGAGGGCTTCGCTGGGGTGCTTCCCAGCACGGCACTCTTCTGCCACTACTTCTACCCTCGCCTCCAACCAGGGGGCGCCCTCTCCGGGAACATCTCCTAGATCCCGAGGGTCCAAGAGAAAGGCACGTATCCGGAGGGTTCCCACAAGGAGAGGTGGGAGGAGTGGCAGGGTCGGTGGTGCTGGATCAAGGAGAAGAACCTGCCGGAGTTCTGTCGGGTGCGTCAAAGCCCGCCGACCCACAACGAGCATTGGAGCAACCTCGACGCCAACGACGGGAAGCTTTCCATCGCCACCACCAGGATCCATCGCCTCACCATGGCCGGGCTCACCCTTGAGATGATTGGGGCGGACTTCATCTGCCGCCGAATCGCCCCACTACATAACAAGGGGAGGCCGGCCTGGGACTTCAGGAATGCGGCCGACATCATGAGGCTCTGCCCCGGCCTGAAGCATAATTTCACGGTGATGGGACACACCCATTTCTCTCAGAGGCTCTTTCAGCTTGATGTGTTCAGTGACGGCAGGGTGGAGAGGACTGGCAGGGCCGTGAAGGCCGGCAAGGTCATCAAGGAGCCCCTGTTTGGGTTGCCGCCGGGTGTATTCCCGCTGAGCAACAACTCTTGCCAGTCCGCCATACTCGACATGATGCCGGTCTTCAATGCGCACAACCTCAACCCGTCCTGGGCCGAGCCCCCGGCACGCGAGGTGCAGGAGTTCTTCGACAACTTGTCGGAGGGCTACGGCCACGATGAGCCGCTGCTCATCGAGGACACCACCCAGGCCGAGCTGGAATACATCACCACCAGGGTGGCGGAGGCGGATCTTGCCAGAGAGGCTGACAGCACTGGCGGTGTGGAGGATGAGGCCGATGTGGCCGCGGAGGAGAGGGAGCTCGCCCAGTGGGCGAGGGCTGCCGGGAAGGCCAACGGTGTCAACACCGAGGCCCCCCTTGTTGAGGAGGTGGTCGAGGAGTCGACCAAGGAAGAGGCCGAGGCCGACAACCCTTCGGCCAGGAGGAGTGGGCGTGTCCTGCGGCAGGCCAGCTCTGGCGAGCCAGTCCGGCCCGATAGGACCAAACCGTGGCAAGGGGCCTAGGGGGAGTCCGTTCGCCAGACGAGGGCCACGACAGCGAAGAAGGCGGCGAAGACCGTGGTGGTGAAGAAGAAAGCGACCGCCTCTTCTTCGTCCAAGCGTCGCCGGACTCCATCCCCTTCCCATCCTCCCGCAGATGTCGACCTAGAGGTCGTGTTTGATTTTGGGTCCCTCAGCCCAAGGAGGAAAAGGAAGGCAGCGGAAGAGGAGGCGGAGGACGAGTAAGTGTCTGCCCTTCTTCACCTCCGTTCTTTCAGACCACGCTGCTTTTCGTGACTTATTTTCATCTTTGCAGGGACAGGGAGACACTAGCCCAGAGGATGGCGAAGAAGGCCAGGGCATCGGCGGGCGACCAGCCCGCGGCGCGTGCTTCACGCACGCCGGTGGTAGAGATTAGCCCGGATAGCAGCTCCCGACGCAGCCCCCGGCTCAGCCCCCAGCGTGCGTTCACCACTCACCCCTCATCAACGTGCATTGGGGTACGATCTCCTGGCACTGACCTTTCCGTGGCTGCAGGAGGAGTACGGCAGCAGGAGGAGCCACCGAGGGCCACCCCCAACACGCCGCCCCCATCAACCACGCCGCCCCGAGGGGCGTCCCTGGCAAGGGCGCCAAGCATCGAGCCTATGCACACGGAGGAGGAGGAGGCGAACTTGGGCGCTGGCGGCTCCACCTCAGCAACAGATGTTGGCAGGGAGGGAGCCACTTCTTCCAAGCCTGGCACAGGTAAGTCATTTGCTTTCTATCCCTATTTCTTCTTCTTTCTACTTGAACATACGTCTTGGCTTCACCTCATGTCACAACCCTAGATTAATGCTTGTAGTTAGTGGCTTTGCGTCCATGCATCATGTTTAATTTTCATGAAACTTGAAATGGGGATTGATCCAAGCCCTAGCACCAAATGAAATTCAAATAGGTTCAACCTAAAATAATTTTCAACGAACCCAAAGTGCCTTTGAAAATGTTCATGACTTCTGATAAAGGTTAAAACCTCTGTCAAAATTGATGAATATATTTCTAGGTCATCTCTGGATTTTTGATTTAAATCATTATGTATTTGGATTTGAGCATTTAATTACTTTAAATATTTAAATGCTCAAATAATTCTGAAACTAAATGTGGGCCACTGGATTAATCCACGAAGTGTCCACAAATTATTTCAGGATTTTATAAAATGCTTTAGTATTTTTACTAAAGCCAAAATAGTTGCAGAAAAAATAGAAAACAGAATTTAATAGAAACAACAGAGAGAGAGAGAGAGATAGTACCTGGGCCACTTACCTGTGCGGCCCAGGAGCCGGCCCAGCCCACCACCTGGCCCGTGCCAGTCATCACCTACCTCTGCCAGTAGGCAGAGGAGGGGGACATCGCACGCACGCGCGAGGTGCCACGCACCTCCCTGCTTGCCTGCGTCACTGAGGCCACCACGATGCCTCGGGGCTTCTCTTCGGCGCCGCCCCGACCCTCTAGACGTCTCACTCTCCCCCCTGCTCTCTCCCTCGCCGTTCCCCATCCTACCCGAACGGGGTCGTCGCCGCCGACCGTCACCACCGCGGCCACCAGCATCCCCATACCCAGCCAGCTGGTGCCCGAGCTCCGCCTCCTCGCACTGAACCTCTCCAGGCCAAAGAAAACAAGCCGGAGGGCCCCGCTTCGTCGCCATCGTCGTCGTCTTCGCCATCGGCCGTCGGAGATCCGCCTCGCCGCCCCGCTCGCTCCGACGCTTCCCCGGCCCCGTCGTCTGCACCGGCCAACTCTCCGTGAGCTCCTCTTCCTTCTCCCCCTAGCCATGTTGCTCGAGCTGCCCCCTAACCCCGTTGGCCATCACGACCGAGAGCTCGGCTCCGCTGGCCATGTCGCCGCCGTGGCCAAGTCCACTGGAGCTCGAAACTGAGCGCGTCACCACGGGGCCGTAGCAACTACCCGTTGCTCCTTTCATGCCCTGCGACGTCGGAACGGTCGACGTCCGAACTCCGGCCGCCGCGGACGTGCTTTCTGCCGTCGCCTCCGGCCACCCTAGCACCTGCCACCACCACCGTTGGACGCGCCGCCTCTCGGGCGTTCCAACGAGCCCAACCCCGCCTCTTCTCGTCGCCGGAATCGCCGGGACGAACGACTCCGCCGCGTCTGTGTGCTCGCCGGCGATTAGCCGCCGATGACAACCACTGTTAGGGGCTAATCACCCCGCTAACCACCCCCCTGGGCCACTGACGCATGGGCCCCATGCCTAATTAATCCCAGCTTTATTTTTGCTTAGGTTAGTTATAACCCAGTGGGACCCACCCGTCAGCATTGACTTTGCTGACGAGGATGTTGACCGGACCCACCTGTCCGTGACACCAATAACGCTGGGTCACTGACAGTGGACCCCACTAGTCAGGTTTGACCCTGGTCAGCCTCGGTTGACTCACTGACGTCATGCTTACACAATGCTGACGCAGTAAATCTTCTGGAATTTAAATAAATCTTAAATGGTTTATTTATATCAGAAAATGTTATAAACTTCTAAAATTCATAGAAATTCAACCGTAACTCCAAATGAAATAAATTATATATGAAAAATGATCAGAAAAATCCAATCTGTCCATCGGTACCATTTTCATGCATGTTAGAACAACTTATAGCTGCTGTTTAGCACAAATCATATAATGGCATTTAAACTTCACATATGGAGTTTGGATTTGAACTTAGGGTTCAAACCAACTTCATTTAACTTTGTTGCTAGTTGCATTAGCTC
Organism: Triticum timopheevii; assembly: GCA_963921465.1. NCBI lineage: Eukaryota > Viridiplantae > Streptophyta > Magnoliopsida > Poales > Poaceae > Triticum > Triticum timopheevii. The sequence goes on from OY997266.1 coordinate 562,955,289, forward strand.
AAAACACAAGCATATTGCCATGTCACATTCATGCATCATATTGTTGCACTACATTGATGGTGTTTCCTTCTGTGTTGCCGGTGTTTGTCCCCTCTCAGTAGACGACGTACCGACGATGAGTTCGATGACACCGATGAAGAACTATATTATCTTCAGAAGTGCCAGGCAAGCAAAACCCCCTTGTTCATTCCGATACAATCCCACTCTCTTGCTCCTGCTCTATTTTACTGCATTAGGACAACCACGATACATGTGTTACATGCTGCGGTAGTTGAACCCCTTTATCCTCTGCATCCCCTGTCATTGCCACAGTAAATAGATGAAACCCACTAGCATGAGTAGGAGTTGTTTGAGCCCTGATGTGCCTACTCATTCATGCTTGTTTGTCATGCCTGCTATTGCTTAGAGTTGTGTCAGGTCTGATTCATCGGGGATGAATTGGAGGAGTGTGAACATGTCCTACTGTTGAGAGCTAAGTGTGTGAACACGATTTGGTAAAGGTAGCGGTGAGAGGCCATGTAGGAGTACATGGTGGGTTGTCTCATTGAAGCCGTCCTTAGGAACCGAGTTCTGTGTTTGTGATCCATGAACAGCTACTACCACACATTGGGCTCCGGGCACTCCAAGCTCTCTCGACTTATTAATCAACATGATCTCTGTCCAGGAGTTGCAACTAGTTTCTGGTGTTTGTAGGTAGTGTTAGTAGTCTACCAAGTGGCACCCGGTACAGGTGGGCTTGGGACAGACTAGGCACCGTGGCACGGTGTACCAAGCATACATCCACCCGTCGAGGTGGGCTTGGGAACCCTGCACACATCGTTTGGGGCCGTGAGCGACACCCCGGCCGGATCTCCTTGCGGATGGAACCCGAATAGGCGATAAACCTGGACGAGAGACTTGTGTGGTTAGTCAGGTCGTGGCCGACTCCCTCGCCAGGCTTCCACTTGAAGGTTGCCGAGATACATGACGTGTACATGGCGGTAAGTGGCGAGAGCGTGTGTGAAGAAGTACACACCTGCAGGGTTAATGTGATCTATTCGAATAGCCGTGTCCGCGGTAAAGGACTTCTGGGTTACCTGTACAGTTCATAGACAAGTGAAAGTGGATACTCTAAAATGCGCAAGATAAGCGTGAGTGCTATGGATGGCGTTCTCGTAGGGAGACGAGAGCGGATCCATAGTGGCGTATTGATATGGTGAATATGTGGACTCGTGTGCGCCACCTCAAAAGAGTTACCTGCAGTCGTAGTTTAGGATAGCCACCGAGTCAAAGCTGGCTTGCTGCAGTTAAACTCCACCACCCCTTTGTTGATAATGATGCATATGTAGTTAGTTCTGATGTAAGTCTTGCTGGGTACATTTGTACTCACGTTTGCCTATTTTACGTTTTTGCAGAGAGACTTCAGTCTCGCTAGTAGTTCCGCGTGGACTTCGACGTTTAGCTTGTTACCTCAGCTACGATCTTGTGCCCTCGGCAGGATCTGGTAGATAGTCAGGCTTCTTAGCCTTTTTCATTTGTAGATGTCTGTACTCAGACATGATAAGCTTTCGCATGTGCTTGATCTGTATGCTCTGAATGTTGGGTCATGAGACCCATGTTTGTAATATCTCGCTCCTCGGAGCCTATTGAATAAAATACTTGAGTTGTAGAGTCATGTTGTGATGCCATGTTGTATTTGCACATATCGAGCATATTGTGTGTATGTTATTGAAATGCTTGGTATGTGTGGGATCTGACTATCTAGTTGTTTATCCTTAGTAGCCTCTCTTACCGGGAAATGTCTCCTAGTGCTTCCATTGAGCCATGGTAGCTTGCTACTGCTCCGGAACACTTAGGCTGGCCGGCATGTGTCCTTCTTCGTTCCTGTGTCTGTCCCTTCGGGGAAATGTCACGCGATGAATACCAGAGTCCTGCTAGCCCAGTGCTACAGCCTGGATTCACTCGCTGATGACCGACACGTTCGATGCTGGGTCATTGCCTGTCCCTGTAAGTTTGTGCCACTTTGGGTTTACGACTAGCCATGTCAGCCCGGGCTCCTTATCATATGGATGCTAGCGACACTATCATATACGTGTGCCAAAAGGCGCAAACGGTCCCGGGCAAAGGTAAGGCGACACCCGTGGGAATACCGTGCGTGAGGCCGCAAAGTGATATGAGGTGTTACATGCTAAATCGATGTGGCATTGAGTCGGGGTCCTGACACCTCATTCCCCTTCTCGGTATCCAGAACCCCCCTCGGCGGACCAGGAGGACATCAACACCGTCATCGAGGAGGTCGGCAAGGACGCCGAGGCCGAGGCCGACAAGATCGCCGTCGAGGAGGCCGCCGAGACCGCGGCCGAGGATGCTGCCAAGGGGCCTGCCGGAGGGACCGGCAAGGCTGCTGCCGAGGAGTCCGGCAAAGGCGCTGCCGAGGAGGCCGGCAAGGGGCCTGCCCGGGAGGCCGGCAAGGCCGCTGCCGAGGAGGGGGTGGTCGACGACCAACCCTCCTCCTCCACTGCCTTTGGCTCGGGCAGGTACTTGAAGGTGGGCGATGACCTGTTCGTCCACCTTCCAGGGGTGGTGTGCACCATGGCGCCGGCCAAGGGGGAGGTGTTTGACGACGAGGTGCTCGCCGCCGCCGGGCTCGAGGTTCTCGACAAATGGAGCGTCGGTGGCGGTGGTTCCCAGGAAGAGCAGCTTCTTCGGGCCATGGCCGCCAGCTTCTAGAAGCTCCAGGCGCTCCACCGTGCCCATCTGGACAAGGCGAAGTCCCGGGTGGTGTCGGCGGACAAGGCGGAGGTGGATCTCGAGGAGCGCATCACCGAGACGTAGGCTTGGTTCCGCCAGGCCCACGAAGTGCTGAAGGCTGCCCAAGATCAGCTAGCCGAGTGCAAGCAAGAGCTCATCTTGAAGCAGGCCGACATCAAGAAGGCCCAGGAGGCGGCGAAGGAACAGGCCGCCAGGGCCGAGGCCGCCCGGCACCAGCACCAGGGTGAGCTGAACTCCCAGGAGGAGGACCTCGCCACTCGTGAGGCGGCGTTCACCGCCACACTCCGCGGCAAGGATGAGGAGGTCGATAAGCTCGTCACGCAGCGGACCCGAGAGCTGGAGCAGAAGCACAAGGAAGCGCTCGATGCTCAAGCTCTGGTCCATGGCGACAAGGTGAAGGAGCTGGAGGTGGAGCGGGACGGCCTGAAGAACGAGGCCCAGGAGCTGGCAAAGGCGAAGGACACGATCAGCTGCGCCTTGACAGATGTGCAGGCCGAAGTCCTCGGCAAGACCGAGCTACTCACCCGCGCCAATGACTCCATCGAGGACCTAAAGCTGAAGCTGGAGGATCTTGAGGGGACGCTTTCGGAGGTCAAGGCCTGGGAGGAGACCCTGACCAAGAGTCTGGAGACGGAGAGGCAGCTGCGGAAGAATGACGCCACCAACCACGAGGATTTCATGAAGGGCGAGAACCTCTGGATTAGCCGCCTCGCCGACGTCGCCAATAGGATCACCAAGAAGCAGGCTGCCATGGGGATGTCGAACGTGAGGTACGCCCCAGAGGCAAACATGAGCCCCAACGCCAAGCTGACCCTGTTCTTCGAGGGTGTTCTTGGAGCCTTGGAGTAGTTTCGCTCTAACAGAGCAAGCTCTCTGGCCAATGAGGTCCGACATCTTTGCCGGGGTGCCCTGACCGAGGTCCTCACCAAGGTGGCATACTGGAACCCCAACCTCGACTTCGACGCTGTGCTGGAGGGCTTGCTGGAGGATGTGGACCTCGCGCCGCTCGAGGAGCGTATTAAGCCCATCATTAGAAGCATCGACAAAATTGAGAGGATTGAAGGCCAGCGCCGGGACTAGGCACCCCGTTTCTCATCGCCGCTGCAAGTTCACGACCAAGACAATTTATATCTTTTGTTAGAACCACAACAACAATTGGCGTAATATAACTCTGCAGTACTTTGAAATGATGCATGTTATTTTCCAATTCGATCTCTCTTTGTATGTCCACCCTATGTTGATTGGGTAGGCTTTCCGGCGAGTAAACCCAAGATGCGGCGCCTCGAGGACGGATCCCCAATAGCCTGTCAGGTGTGCTTGCTGCCAGGCGAACCACCTTACCGTTCTCAGCGCGGCCGCTCGAACTGTCGAGCGGACTCGAGACAGAACAAGAGTGTTGCCAATAGCGGGAGGCCACCCTGCCGTTCTCGACGCAGCTGCTCGGACCGTTGAGCGGACTCAAAACAGAACAAGGGCATTGCCGATAGTGGAAGGGCCCCGTTGCGTGCAGGTTTCTCCAGGGAGAATAATCTTATATAAAAAGAATTACTCAAGGTTTTGTACGGCTCAGCTTTTCTGTCACTGCGCGAGTGTTCACTGCACCCACAAGTGATGCCACCCGTTCGGTCGCCTTCTTCCTTGGAAGCCATGGTGACGAAGAACTGCTAGACTAGCTGCTAGACCAGATTTCCACAGCTGCGCCCCCTACCTGGCGCGCCAAAGATGTCGGTGGAAACGACACCTATGGGATCACTGGAATCCCTACTACGGTTGGCGGGCGCGAGGTTGTGGAGAGGGAGGGTCTAGGAGCCAGCACAAGGATCATTTAACCAGGTTCGGGCCACGAGGATCGCGTAATACCCTAGTCCTGCTTTGGTGTATATCTAAATGTTCTTGAGCTAGCTACATTGTGTGACTTGCTCCAAAGAGCCGAATCCTTTTCCCATATGCCTTGGGCCTCCTTTTATAAAAAACGGGACGCCACTATGGCACACAGGAGGTGGAAAGTGCATGCGGTGGCTGAGCCTACCCTCTGGCAGCGTCGAACAACACATTTAATGCGCTGCCGACGTGCCCTTTTTGCTGTCGCCGCTTCGCCTTGCTGCGACACGCGTCCAGGCCAGCGCAGCGTGCAGTTCCATGTAGGCTGGCAGGCTACTAAGCTGGTGCGGTGGCAGGGTCTTCACGAAGATCTGCATGCCACCATGCAGGTGCTTGTTGAGTTGGTCTCGGGGCCGCACGTCGCCATGCAGGTGCTCGCCTGGCTAGCTGGGCTGGCAGCTGCATGGGAACATCGGTGGAGCCTTGGCGGGCGCGGGCCTGGCCACGGCCCTACTGACGTCCTCGGCAAGGGTCTTGTCGGGGCCCTGACAAGGATCTTGCCGCGACACTATGGTCGTCCCCGGCAAGGATCTTGCCGGAGGTCTCGTGGATTTCCTTGGCAAGGATCTTGCCGGGGATCATCGTCTTCTGGTCCTTATCTGATCTTGCATGTTTATGATCTTCACGAAGATCTGCATGCCACCATGGAGGTGCCTCCCGAGCCTTGATTCCAATGTGGTTGATGGCATTGGAACCCTTGGGCTCAAGGGTGGCGCGTTCTGCTGGCGTTGGGCAAGTTGCCCCGGCAAGGCTCTTGCCGGGGCGCGGAGGCTTCCCCAGCAAGGGTCTTGCCGGGGAGCCTACCTCGCCCTCTCAGCTCCTTGTGTTTCTGGTCTTGGCGTTGCTTGATTGTCTTGTGGCTTTGGCTTCCCTCTTCTGCCTTGCTAAGTGTGGCCGTGGGCGCGGCTCTGACTGCCCGTGCACAAGTAAAGGGGTAAAAAGCAGAGCCTCTACTTTCGTACACCGTCAGGATGCCTTCAGGGGCATCCCCAAGCTTAGGCTTTGGGTTCTCCTTGAATTTTACCTTAGGGTGCCTTGGGCATCCCCAAGCTTAGGCTCTTGCCACTCCTTATTCCAAAATCCATCAAATCTTTACCCAAAAACTTGAAAACTTCACAACACAAAATTTCAACAGAAAATCTCATGAGCTCCGTTAGTATAAGAAAATAAACCACCACTTTAAGGTACTGTAATGAACTTATTCTTTATTTATATTGGTGTTAAACCTACTGTATTCCAACTTCTCTATGGTTCATACCCCCCGATACTACTCATAGATTCATCAAAATAAGCAAACAACACACGAAAAACAGAATCTGTCAAAATCAGAACAGTCTGTAGCAATCTGTAACTTGCGAATACTTCTGTAACTCTAAAAATTCTGAAATAAATTGGTGGACGTGAGGAAAATTTGTCTATTAATCACCTGCAAAAAGAATCAACCTAAAAGCACTCTCCAGTAAAAAAAATGACAGCTATTCTCGTGAACGCAAAAGTTTCTGTTTTTTTACAGCAAGATCGCAAAGACTTCACCCAAGTCTTCCCAAAGGTTCTACTTGACACAAACACTAATTAAAACATAAAACCACATCTAAATGTAAGCTAGATGAATTATTTATTACTAAACAGGAGCAAAAAGCAAAGAACAAAAATAAAATTAGGTCTACCAATAATTGCACCAATCGTTCTAAGGAAAGGTCTACCAAGAATAATAGGACATGTAGGATTGCAATCTATATCAAGAACAATGAAATCTACGGGCACATAATTCCTATTTGCAATAATAAGAACATCATTAATCCTTCCCATAGGTTTCTTAATGGTGGAATCCTCAAGATGCAAATTTAAAGAACAATCATCAAATTCACGGAAACCTAGCACATCACACAAAGTTTTTGGAATCGTGGAAACACTAGCACCCAAATCACACAAAGCATATCATTATAATCTTTAATCTTAATTTTAGTAGTAGGTTCCCACTCATCATAAAGTTTTCTAGGGATAGAAACTTCTAGTTCAGGATTTTCTTCATAAGATTGCATCAAAGCATCAACGATATGTCTAGTAAAAGCTTTATTTTGATTATAAGCATGAGGAGAATTTAACAGGGATTGCAACAAGGAAATACAATCTATCAAAGAGCAATTATCATAATTAAATCCCTTGAAATCCAAAATAGTGGGTTCATTGCTATTTAAAGTTTTAACCTCTTCAATCCCACTTTTATCAATTTTTGCATCTAGATCTAAAAACTCCGAATCATTGGGACGCCTTTTAACTAAAGTTGACTCATATCCAGTCCCATCTTTATCAAGATTCATATTGGAAAACAAAGATTTATTAGGAGTAATATCAATTACTTTTAGATCTTCATCATTATTATCATGAAAACTAGAAGAACACGCTTTCACAAACCAATCTTTTTTAACACGCATCCTAGCGTTCTTTCTCTGCACTCATTAATGGAAATTCTCATGGCTTTGAGAGACTCATTGATATCATGCTTAGGTGGAATAGATCTAAGTTTCAAAGAATCAACATCAAGAAATTCTATCAACGTTCCTAGCCAACTCATCAATCTTAAGCAATTTTTCTTCAACCAAAGCATCGAAATTCTTTTGCAAACTCATAAATTCTTTAACACTATTCTTAAAATCAGAGGGCATATTATTAAAATTTCCATAAGAGTTTTTTTAGGAATTACCATAATTATTAGAGGAATTACTAGGAAACGGCCTAGAATTAAGATTTCCTCTATACACGTTGTTACCAAAATTGTTCCTACCAACAAAGTTCACATCCATAGATTAATTATTATTCTCAATCAAAGTGGACAAATGCATATAATTAGGATCATAAGAAAAACTTTTATTAGCAAACAATTTCATAAGTTCATCCATCTTTCCACTCAAAACATTAATCTCTTCAATCACATGAACCTTTTTACTAGTGGATCTTTCGGTGTGCCATTGAGAATAGTTAACCACAATATTATCTAGGAGTTTAGTAGCTTCTCCTAAAGTGATTTCCATAAAAGTGCCTCCCGCAGCCGAATCTAAAAGATTTCTAGAAGAAAAATTCAATCTGGCATAAAAGTTTTGTATAATCATCCATAAATTCAAACCATGTGTAGGGCAATTACATATCATTAATTTCATCCTCTCCCAAGCTTGTGCAACATGCTCATGATCAAGTTGCTTAAAATTCATAATATCGTTCCTAAGAGAGATGATCTTACCGGGAGGAAAATACTTAGAGATAAAAGCATCTTTGCACTTATTCCATGAATCAATACGACTTTTAGGCAAATAAGAGAACCAAGTTTTAGCACGATCTCTAAGCGAAAACGGAAATAGCTTCAATTTAACAATATCATTATCCACATCTTTCTTCTTTTGCATATCACATAAATCAACGAAGTTGTTTAGATGGGATGCGACATCTTCACTAGGAAGGCCAGAGAATTGATCTTTCATAACAAGATTCAACAAAGCGGCATTAATTTCACAAGATTCAGCATCGGTAGTAGGAGCAATTGGAGTGCTAATAAAATCATTGTTGTTGGTATTGGAAAAATCACACAATTTGGTATTATCTTGAGCCATCGTGACAAGCAATCAATACAACACACAAGCACACAGGAAGCAAGGGAAAATAGACGAATGGAAGAGGGCGAAGAAAAGGCAAAGGTTTTCAAAAATCATTTTAGAAGTGAGGGAGAGGAAAACGAGAGGCAAATGACAAATAATGTAATGCGAGGGACAAGAGTTTATGATGGGTACTTGGTATGTCTTGACTTGGCATAGATCTCTCGGACAATGGCGCCAGAAATCCTTCTTGCTACCTCTTGAGCTTGCGTTGGTTTTTTCCTTGAAGAGGAAAGGTGATGCAGCAAAGTAGCGTAAGTATTTCCCTCAGTTTTGAGAACCAAGGTATCAATCCAGTAGAAGACAACACACAAGTCACCTAGTATCTGCACAAACAATCAAGAACCTTGCAACCAATGCGATAAAGGGGTTGTCAATCCCTTCACGGTCACTCACAAAAGTGAGATCTAATAGAGATAGTAAAGTAAATATTTTTGGTATTTTTATTGTATAGATTGGAAAGTAAAGATTGCAAAATAGTAAACGAGATGCGATATAATGTAAAAGAGATGTAACATAATAGGAAAGAGACCCGGGGGCCATAGGTTTCACTAGTGGCTTCTCTCCCTGATTCATATTACTTGTCGCTCAAACGAATGTATCTAGCACTGAACTACATCTAGATGTATTCATTTTTTTTTGACTCTCTAGATACATTCATTTCAGCGATAAGTAATATGAATCAAGAGAGTACCACATATTTTGAATTGTAACGAACAATTGGATCCTAGGTCGCAATGGTAGTATGACCAAATAAGGTGATAAGATGATTGTTTCAGACATGTGCCAGCTTAATTCTTAATTACCAGAACAGCGCAAAGCACATTTCAATCCAGTGTTTGTAGCCATCGCTAGGTGGTCCATGGGCATGTTTATAATTTTTATTACCTCTATTGTTCTTTATACTATCACGATTAAAGATGAATAGATTGGAAGTTTCTCGCAAAAAAGACTACAATCACTAAATAAGAAATAAAGTAGAAAACCTTCAATTGAAATTCCTTTTTCAAAAAAGAAAAATTATAGTACAAAAATATGAGGAAAACCTATAATATCAAAAACCATGAAAAATAATAATTAAAAAAGGAAAAAAACTAAGTATTCCAAAGTAACTGGAATCCAAGAAAAGCAAAAGTAATATTTAGTAAAATTATAAAAATGGTGCTCTTTTCACATTTTATTTTTAAGTTTTCTTGAACTTTGTGTCTATTCAAAGCTAGGGCCAGTCAACTTAGATGCTAAAATACAATTTCATATGGTATATATTCGGTGTTAAAAATGATCATATTTTTTTCTACGAACGTCACGGTTTACAAATTTTGATTTTGACCAAATTTTACAGGTACTCCTAATTTTGCAAGGAGGTGGTATTTTCTATGAGTATTTATACAATGCCACTTAGTACTACTAAATGGCCTTGTATAAACAGACGGAGTGGGTATGACTTTGTAATTCATGTGGTTGACTTGACTGCCATTTGTGTGGAATCACCACTACATCGTCGGTCATACTAGTTGAAACACAATCAAATTTTCACAAAGGAAAGGTAAAGGCCATTTTACTGTTACAGTAGCGAATAGCTGGCCAAGAGCTGAGCTGGAATTAATTGGGAAAACGAGCTTCAGACACTCGGTGAGCTTTTTTCTCATAATAAAGTTTGAAACAGCGGCATGCATCCCCAGCCGTTAGCCTGCTGGCAACAGACTTCATAGTTCACACTGTACTCACGCGGACGCCCCACTGTACTGTTCTATACGAGTATATATAATAAACTACGAAATCAATCGTTCGTGTCTTATCTAGCTAGTTTATGTTCGGCGAGAATCACTCGCTCTTGTCCTTGTGAACACTGATGACCACATGAACATAAAACAGGAGTCGTTTACATTTCTATATATGGCGCGGGGCCCTACCCCTTCTGCCGTGGGTGCTGAATCTGCCGATCGACATCCACTGGCTGTCCTTCCCGCAGCCATGAATGCTGGTCCACATCTGCTTAATTTCCATATGCAGGACGGACAAGCTCGAACCACATATAGCCACACTAAACATTTACAACTCGACCAGCAGCAGTAACAGCAGCATGTGCTAGTGGTATGCGGGGCAGCAGATCGCATCAGCGGGGCCTCGCTAGCTCAGTGATCATGGATCGCCGGGTAGTTTTTTTTTTTCTTGAACCGCAAACCGTACAGCAATTCTTCAACCGTACAATTTTATTTATATAAACAAGTAAATATGTACAAACAGAGCATACAAGACCGTAAGGCTAAGTCTAACCAATTCCAGTTTCGGGCAACATAAGAATAACTAAGGAGAACTTTTAAACTGTTGGTGTCAGCATCACAGATGAGAATCCACCCAATCCTTTAAGGTTGTCAAATTCTTTCGCTTGATCCTGTGTTTTAGAAGTGCCAGATCCTGTTTGAGCATGAATTTTCTTGTTATTTGACTTTGTACCTCCCTCCTAAACACTTTACCATTCCTTTGGATCCATATGTTCCAACAGCCAAAAATAATGTTGTCTAAGGCAATTAACTTTGGCAGTCTCTAGCAAAGCAAGCAGTATCTCATCATATGCTGAAGTTCCACTATGTCTGTGAGTAAATATGGTATCCCAACAACTTTGAGCAAAGGCGCAATCCCAAAATAGATGCATCAAAGTTTTCTCAGGTCCTTCATTACAGAAGACACATTCATAACAATCCAAGTGCATAGATGTTCTTTTGAGTAATTCCTTGTATTAACTCCGTCATGAAGCAATAGCCACGAAAATTATTTTGTGTCTGACTCTCCATGCACCCTTCCATAGTCATTTGAAAATGATGCGTGCCTCTGTTCCCATCTTGAGCCAATTATACATTTTAATTGACGAATATTTTCTGCTATTGCATGGGCACAACCATGTATATAGAGTTTGACGGTTGGTGCGCTGGACAATGAGTAATTGAAGATCAGAGAGTTGATCCAAAGCTTGGGCTGAAAGTGGTGCGTGAAAGTGTTTTAAGATATCAGATGAGCCGATCATGAGGGCCAGTGAACGATTGTCATTTTCAGCAAATGAATGTAGTTCAGGAAAAAACTTGTTGCAGAGGTCTATTCACCGAGGAATCATACCAAAACTTATTGTACTTCCATTTGCCAGCCTTGCAGTTTGTCAAAGCCTTGAAATCAAGCAAGATCTTGAGATGGGAATTTCACGAACTTGACCCAATCAGGCTTGAACCTGGCAATTCAGTGGCATAATACTTGTTAGATCAAATTAATCCCTGGAAGGTTATCTCTCTTGAAGAATTTATGGAGGTTTTTTCATGAGCAGAGCTTTATTATGCAGAGCAATATCCAAAATCCCTAGCCCAACTTGGTCATTAGGTTTGTAAACCTGCTTGTCCCAAGCAATCAAAGCCGGGCCAGAATTTTCTTCCAAATTTTCTCCAAAAGAAGTGCTTGATATATTTATTAAGTTGCTAATGATGCCTATAGGCAAAGCTAGTGCACACATGAAAAAGATTGAGAGGGCAGAGAAAATAGATTTGATCAGCTACAATCTCCCATCATATGATAGCAAAGTGGAAACTCCAATCAATCTTCTCTCAACTGCTTGACAAATAGGAGTGAAATCTTCATTTCCGAGTCTGTTTGCACTAAGAGGGGCCAATGTATGTGATGGGGAAATTACCAAGTTTACATCCTAGGAGTCCCAATAGCTTATTGAGATCCCAACAGCTTATTGAGATTATCCTGCCCCACATTAATAGGAACTAGGACATATATTATAGTTTATCTTGAGCAGTTTGAGAAGCAAAATGAGATAGAAGATTGATGACTTGTTGGAGTTGGTGTTCCTCTGCAGGAAGGATTAGAATTGTATCATCTACACACTGAACGACCGAGAAATTGTGGTTTGCTTGTGAGTTAATGGGAGCCTGAATAAGATTGGCCTACTGACGGTGTCCTCGACTAAGGGGTACTAACCTGTACAGCCCGCCGTCCATGGGCCAGGCTCATGGCCAACTGATCACTAAAAGGATGGAATACCGAAGTTGTGAACCTCGGCGTGATCAAGGTGGAAACCTCTAAAGACTTGGCATGTACTTCAAGGATTTCTCTATAGCCGGCGCGTTGAGAACCAACCATGTGTGTAACCTAGGTACCCCCGGTGCATATATAAGCCGAGGGGTTTAGTCTTTAGAGGCACGATTACCAGCCTTAGTGTTTAGAACACAATCATACGATCTCGATGTAGATCATCTTTGTAACGCCCCGGTTTCGATGCGCCAGGTGTCTGCCAGTTATTCGCCGTCGTTGCCATGTCATGTGCTTGCGTGTTGCATTTTATCATGTCATCATGTGCATTTCATTTTGCATACATGTTCGTTTCATGCATCCGAGCATTTTCCCCGTTGTCCGTTTTGCAATCCGGCACTCCTATGTCATCCGGCGTTCCCCTTTTGTCTTCTGTTGTGAGTGGGTATTAAACTTTCTCGGAATGGCCTGAGGTTTGCCAAGCGGCCTTGGTATAGCACCGGTAGACCGCATGTCAAGTTTTGTGCCATTTGGAGGTCGTTTGGTACTCCAACGGTTAACCGGGTAACCGTAAAGCCCCTTTCTCTTTGCAGCCCAACACCCCTTCCAAAGTGGCCCAAAGCCCAGCAAACTCCTCTCCATGCTCTCGGTCATTCGATCACGATCGTGTGAGCGAAAACCGCACCTCATTTGGTCTCTCCTAGCTCCCTCTACCTATATAAACACCCCCTCCCCCGAAATTCGCGGTCTAACCCTAGCCTTCCTCTTCCTCGCGCCGCCGGACGCGTCCGCGCCGCCGCCGGACATGTCCGCCGCCCCGCAGCCACGTCACTCCAGCCTATCAGAGAGCGACACATCAGCCGCCGCCGTGCCCCGCGCCTCCACCGCCGCCGGCCCATGCGGGCCCAGATTCGGCCCGCCAGGCCCGCGCGCCGCCGCCGTGCAGCCCGCGCCGCCGCCCCGCCTCTCCGGCCGTGCCCCGCCGCCTCCCGCGCCGGCCGCCGGCCGCCGCCGTCGCCCGTGGCCTCCCCGCGCCCTCGCCCGGCGCCTAAGCCGCTGCTCCGGCCGCCGCTCCTCCGCCTCCGCCTCCGTCCCGCTCGCCGGCGCCGCCCCGCGGCCTCCCGCTCGCCGCCGGTCGCACCGACCACCACCGCGGCGCCTCGCCGCCGGAGCGCCTCGTCGTCGACCTCCTCCGCCTCCTCGCGTCGGGATCCGGCCGGATCCGGCGAGATCCGGCCCGGATCCGCCATCTCCGGCCACCCCGGCGTCTTCCCCGTCGTCTCCGGTGAGTTTTCCGGCCGCCTCGAAATCCGTGCAAATCCAGAGGTTGACCCTGACCAAGAGTCTGGAGACGGAGAGGCAGCTGCGGAAGAATGACGCCACCAACCACGAGGATTTCATGAAGGTCGAGAACCTCTGGATTAGCCGCCTCGCCGACGTCGCCAATAGGATCACCAAGAAGCAGGCTGCCATGGGGATGTCGAACGTGAGGTACGCCCCAGAGGCAAACATGAGCCCCAACGCCAAGCTGACCCTGTTCTTCGAGGGTGTTCTTGGAGCCTTGGAGTAGTTTCGCTCTAACAGAGCAAGCTCTCTGGCCAATGAGGCCCGACATCTTTGCCGGGGTGCCCTGACCGAGGTCCTCACCAAGGTGGCATACTGGAACCCCAACCTCGACTTCGACGCTGTGCTGGAGGGCTTGCTGGAGGATGTGGACCTCGCGCCGCTCGAGGAGCGTATTAAGCCCATCATTAGAAGCATCGACAAAATTGAGAGGATTGAAGGCCAGCGCCGGGACTAGGCACCCCGTTTCTCATCGCCGCTGCAAGTTCACGACCAAGACAATTTATATCTTTTGTTAGAACCACAACAACAATTGGCGTAATATAACTCTGCAGTACTTTGAAATGATGCATGTTATTTTCCAATTCGATCTCTCTTTGTATGTCCACCCTATGTTGATTGGGTAGGCTTTCCGGCGAGTAAACCCAAGATGCGGCGCCTCGAGGACGGATCCCCAATAGCCTGTCAGGTGTGCTTGCTGCCAGGCGAACCACCTTACCGTTCTCAGCGCGGCCGCTCGAACTGTCGAGCGGACTCGAGACAGAACAAGAGTGTTGCCAATAGCGGGAGGCCACCCTGCCGTTCTCGACGCAGCTGCTCGGACCGTTGAGCGGACTCAAAACAGAACAAGGGCATTGCCGATAGTGGAAGGGCCCCGTTGCGTGCAGGTTTCTCCAGGGAGAATAATCTTATATAAAAAGAATTACTCAAGGTTTTGTACGGCTCAGCTTTTCTGTCACTGCGCGAGTGTTCACTGCACCCACAAGTGATGCCACCCGTTCGGTCGCCTTCTTCCTTGGAAGCCATGGTGACGAAGAACTGCTAGACTAGCTGCTAGACCAGATTTCCACAGCTGCGCCCCCTACCTGGCGCGCCAAAGATGTCGGTGGAAACGACACCTATGGGATCACTGGAATCCCTACTACGGTTGGCGGGCGCGAGGTTGTGGAGAGGGAGGGTCTAGGAGCCAGCACAAGGATCATTTAACCAGGTTCGGGCCACGAGGATCGCGTAATACCCTAGTCCTGCTTTGGTGTATATCTAAATGTTCTTGAGCTAGCTACATTGTGTGACTTGCTCCAAAGAGCCGAATCCTTTTCCCATATGCCTTGGGCCTCCTTTTATAAAAAACGGGACGCCACTATGGCACACAGGAGGTGGAAAGTGCATGCGGTGGCTGAGCCTACCCTCTGGCAGCGTCGAACAACACATTTAATGCGCTGCCGACGTGCCCTTTTTGCTGTCGCCGCTTCGCCTTGCTGCGACACGCGTCCAGGCCAGCGCAGCGTGCAGTTCCATGTAGGCTGGCAGGCTACTAAGCTGGTGCGGTGGCAGGGTCTTCACGAAGATCTGCATGCCACCATGCAGGTGCTTGTTGAGTTGGTCTCGGGGCCGCACGTCGCCACGCAGGTGCTCGCCTGGCTAGCTGGGCTGGCAGCTGCATGGGAACATCGGTGGAGCCTTGGCGGGCGCGGGCCTGGCCACGGCCCTACTGACGTCCTCGGCAAGGGTCTTGTCGGGGCCCTGACAAGGATCTTGCCGCGACACTATGGTCGTCCCCGGCAAGGATCTTGCCGGAGGTCTCGTGGATTTCCTTGGCAAGGATCTTGCCAGGGATCATCGTCTTCTGGTCCTTATCTGATCTTGCATGTTTATGATCTTCACGAAGATCTGCATGCCACCATGGAGGTGCCTCCCGAGCCTTGATTCCAATGTGGTTGATGGCATTGGAACCCTTGGGCTCAAGGGTGGCGCGTTCTGCTGGCGTTGGGCAAGTTGCCCCGGCAAGGCTCTTGCCGGGGCGCGGAGGCTTCCCCAGCAAGGGTCTTGCCGGGGAGCCTACCTCGCCCTCTCAGCTCCTTGTGTTTCTGGTCTTGGCGTTGCTTGATTGTCTTGTGGCTTTGGCTTCCCTCTTCTGCCTTGCTAAGTGTGGCCGTGGGCGCGGCTCTGACTGCCCGTGCACAAGTAAAGGGGTAAAAAGCAGAGCCTCTACTTTCGTACACCGTCAGGATGCCTTCAGGGGCATCCCCAAGCTTAGGCTTTTGGTTCTCCTTGAATTTTACCTTAGGGTGCCTTGGGCATCCCCAAGCTTAGGCTCTTGCCACTCCTTATTCCAAAATCCATCAAATCTTTACCCAAAAACTTGAAAACTTCACAACACAAAATTTCAACAGAAAATCTCATGAGCTCCGTTAGTATAAGAAAATAAACCACCACTTTAAGGTACTGTAATGAACTTATTCTTTATTTATATTGGTGTTAAACCTACTGTATTCCAACTTCTCTATGGTTCATACCCCCCGATACTACTCATAGATTCATCAAAATAAGCAAACAACACACGAAAAACAGAATCTGTCAAAATCAGAACAGTCTGTAGCAATCTGTAACTTGCGAATACTTCTGTAACTCTAAAAATTCTGAAATAAATTGGTGGACGTGAGGAAAATTTGTCTATTAATCACCTGCAAAAAGAATCAACCTAAAAGCACTCTCCAGTAAAAAAAATGACAGCTATTCTCGTGAACGCAAAAGTTTCTGTTTTTTTACAGCAAGATCGCAAAGACTTCACCCAAGTCTTCCCAAAGGTTCTACTTGACACAAACACTAATTAAAACATAAAACCACATCTAAATGGAAGCTAGATGAATTATTTATTACTAAACAGGAGCAAAAAGCAAAGAACAAAAATAAAATTAGGTCTACCAATAATTGCACCAATCGTTCTAAGGAAAGGTCTACCAAGAATAATAGGACATGTAGGATTGCAATCTATATCAAGAACAATGAAATCTACGGGCACATAATTCCTATTTGCAATAATAAGAACATCATTAATCCTTCCCATAGGTTTCTTAATGGTGGAATCCTCAAGATGCAA
Source organism: Triticum timopheevii (assembly GCA_963921465.1). Taxonomy (NCBI): domain Eukaryota; kingdom Viridiplantae; phylum Streptophyta; class Magnoliopsida; order Poales; family Poaceae; genus Triticum; species Triticum timopheevii. The sequence goes on from OY997266.1 coordinate 562,972,035, forward strand.
ATTTAAAGAACAATCATCAAATTCACGGAAACCTAGCACATCACACAAAGTTTTTGGAATCGTGGAAACACTAGCACCCAAATCACACAAAGCATATCATTATAATCTTTAATCTTAATTTTAATAGTAGGTTCCCACTCATCATAAAGTTTTCTAGGGATAGAAACTTCTAGTTCAGGATTTTCTTCATAAGATTGCATCAAAGCATCAACGATATGTCTAGTAAAAGCTTTATTTTGATTATAAGCATGAGGAGAATTTAACAGGGATTGCAACAAGGAAATACAATCTATCAAAGAGCAATTATCATAATTAAATCCCTTGAAATCCAAAATAGTGGGTTCATTGCTATTTAAAGTTTTAACCTCTTCAATCCCACTTTTATCAATTTTTGCATCTAGATCTAAAAACTCCGAATCATTGGGACGCCTTTTAACTAAAGTTGACTCATATCCAGTCCCATCTTTATCAAGATTCATATTGGAAAACAAAGATTTATTAGGAGTAATATCAATTACTTTTAGATCTTCATCATTATTATCATGAAAACTAGAAGAACACGCTTTCACAAACCAATCTTTTTTAACACGCATCCTAGCGTTCTTTCTCTGCACTCATTAATGGAAATTCTCATGGCTTTGAGAGACTCATTGATATCATGCTTAGGTGGAATAGATCTAAGTTTCAAAGAATCAACATCAAGAAATTCTATCAACGTTCCTAGTCAACTCATCAATCTTAAGCAATTTTTCTTCAACCAAAGCATCGAAATTCTTTTGCAAACTCATAAATTCTTTAACACTATTCTTAAAATCAGAGGGCATATTATTAAAATTTCCATAAGAGTTTTTTTAGGAATTACCATAATTATTAGAGGAATTACTAGGAAACGGCCTAGAATTAAGATTTCCTCTATACACGTTGTTACCAAAATTGTTCCTACCAACAAAGTTCACATCCATAGATTAATTATTATTCTCAATCAAAGTGGACAAATGCATATAATTAGGATCATAAGAAAAACTTTTATTAGCAAACAATTTCATAAGTTCATCCATCTTTCCACTCAAAACATTAATCTCTTCAATCACATGAACCTTTTTACTAGTGGATCTTTCGGTGTGCCATTGAGAATAGTTAACCATAATATTATCTAGGAGTTTAGTAGCTTCTCCTAAAGTGATTTCCATAAAAGTGCCTCCCGCAGCCGAATCTAAAAGATTTCTAGAAGAAAAATTCAATCTGGCATAAAAGTTTTGTATAATCATTCACAAATTCAAACCATGTGTAGGGCAATTACATATCATTAATTTCATCCTCTCCCAAGCTTGTGCAACATGCTCATGATCAAGTTGCTTAAAATTCATAATATCGTTCCTAAGAGAGATGATCTTACCGGGAGGAAAATACTTAGAGATAAAAGCATCTTTGCACTTATTCCATGAATCAATACGACTTTTAGGCAAATAAGAGAACCAAGTTTTAGCACGATCTCTAAGCGAAAACGGAAATAGCTTCAATTTAACAATATCATTATCCACATCTTTCTTCTTTTGCATATCACATAAATCAACGAAGTTGTTTAGATGGGATGCGACATCTTCACTAGGAAGGCCAGAGAATTGATCTTTCATAACAAGATTCAACAAAGCGGCATTAATTTCACAAGATTCAGCATCGGTAGTAGGAGCAATTGGAGTGCTAATAAAATCATTGTTGTTGGTATTGGAAAAATCACACAATTTGGTATTATCTTGAGCCATCGTGACAAGCAATCAATACAACACACAAGCACACAGGAAGCAAGGGAAAATAGACGAATGGAAGAGGGCGAAGAAAAGGCAAAGGTTTTCAAAAATCATTTTAGAAGTGAGGGAGAGGAAAACGAGAGGCAAATGACAAATAATGTAATGCGAGGGACAAGAGTTTATGATGGGTACTTGGTATGTCTTGACTTGGCATAGATCTCTCGGACAATGGCGCCAGAAATCCTTCTTGCTACCTCTTGAGCTTGCTTTGGTTTTTTCCTTGAAGAGGAAAGGTGATGCAGCAAAGTAGCGTAAGTATTTCCCTCAGTTTTGAGAACCAAGGTATCAATCCAGTAGGAGACAACACACAAGTCACCTAGTATCTGCACAAACAATCAAGAACCTTGCAACCAATGCGATAAAGGGGTTGTCAATCCCTTCACGGTCACTCACAAAAGTGAGATCTAATAGAGATAGTAAAGTAAATATTTTTGGTATTTTTGTTGTATAGATTGGAAAGTAAAGATTGCAAAATAGTAAACGAGATGCGATATAATGTAAAAGAGATGTAACATAATAGGAAAGAGACCCGGGGGCCATAGGTTTCACTAGTGGCTTCTCTCAAGATAACATGTATTACGGTGGGTGAACAAATTACTGCCGAGCAATTGATAGGAAAGTGCATAGTTATGAAGATATCTAAGGCAATGATCATGAATATAGGCATCACGTCCGTGTCAAGTAGACCGAAACGATTCTGCATCTACTATTATTACTCCACACATCGACCGCTATCCAGCATGCATCTAGAGTACTAAGTTCATAAGAATGGAGTAACGCATTAAGCAAGATGACATGATGTAGAGGGATAAACTCAAGCAATATGATATTAACCCCATCTTTTTATCCTCCATGGCAACAATACAATACGTGCCTTGCTGCCCCTACTATCACTGGGAAAGGACACCGCAATATTGAACCCAAAGCTAAGGACTTCTCCCATTGCAAGAAAGATCAATCTAGTAGGCCAAACTAAACCGATAATTCAAAGAGACGTGCAAAGATATCAAATCATGCATATAAAAATTCAGAGAAGAACCAAATAATATTCATAGATAATCTTGTTCATAAATCCACAATTCATCGGACCTCGGCAAACACACCACAAAAGAGTAATACATCGAATAGATCTCCAAGAACATCGAGGAGAACTTTGTATTGAGAATCAAAGAGAGAGAAGAAGCCATCTAGCTAATAACTATGGACCCGAAGGTCTGTGGTAAACTACTCACACTTCATCGGAGAGGCAATGGTGTTGATGTACAAGCCCTCCGTGATCGATTCCCCCTCCGGCAGATCACCAGAAATGGCCCCAAGATGGGATCTCACGGGTACAGAAGGTTGCGGCGGTGGAAAAGTGGTTTCGTGGCTCCCCCTGATGTTTCTAGGGTATAAGAGTATATATAGGCGAAAGAAGTACGTCGGTGGAGCTACGAGGGGCCCATGAGGGTGGGGGCGCGCCCTCCTGCCTCGTGGCCTCCTCGTGGCGTTCCAGACTTCAACTCCAAGTCTTTTGGATTGCTTTCGGTCCAAGAAAGATCATCGCGAAAGTTTCATTTGGACTCCGTTTGGTATTCTTTTTCTGCAAAACTCTAAAATAGTCAAAAAACAGAAATTGACACTGGGCCTCCGGTTAATAGGTTAGTCCCAAAAATAATATAAAAGAGCATATTAAAGCCCATTAAACATCCAAAACAGATAATATAATAGCATGGAACAATAAAAAATTATAGATACGTTGGAGACGTATCACATGGACCTGAGCAAAACTGATCGACATTGCCATCCTTTGTTTGTAGTTAATCAGTTATTTTTCAGACTCATGCATGAATCGTTCAAGTGTCGACATTGCCATTCTTTATTTGCAGTGAATCAGTTATTTTCCAGACTCACACACGAGTCGTTCAAGTGTAGGCAATGCAAGCCTCTAGATGTGGTCAATCTCATATTTATGTGCTAGCCAGACTTTTTAATATGGTTGTCATGTATTCTGATCATTCATATTCATATTCAATACTATGAAGAGGATTTTCTGCAGACACCTCGACGTGTCGCCGCCGACCGCAGTACAGTTGTAATGAAGCCATCAATCAGAATTATACATAGAGAGCAGTGTGTAGTGTTTCAGTTTCAACAATGGACTTGGTGTTCCCTTATTTAGGCCAACTAACCATCTAAGCTATATGTAAAAGTAACCAACAGATAGCAGTTTTGAGATCAATGATTTACTGAGCTGAAAGTATGGATGGTCTAATTTAGAGCAATTTTTTTCAGAGTCCTAGGAAAGTAACCACAACAGGTTGTAGGGTATGGGCAATCTAGTGGTTCACATGTTTTTTTTGGCTTGCTATAGTGTTCTCCTTTGTGGAAGCCTACTTACATTAACTTATTTGAACCCTTTGACATATCTATCAAGTTTAATGCATCTCTTGCTCTCATATTGACCTGCTGTTGATGTATGGTTTGCTGCTGTTTCAGGTTGGCTTGGTTGACTGGGTGACGGAGGGGTTGACATTACCCCGTGTTCCATTCATGATATCCATGTTAACGATAGTTGCACCACTCTTACAGATCATGCATATGTGTTGATCCGGTCTGGAAAATGACCAACTAGATAGTTTCTGCAACTTTTTGTTCAATTCAGTGTACAATTAAATATATACTTGCATAGTTCATCTTCAATTTAAAATGTGTGGATTATGCGAATGATGACATCTCTTTGGTTGTTTTTGTTCAAATACCCTGAGCTCAGGACGTACCTAAATTGTGTTGGTTCAAATTACCCTTAGCTTAGGATGTACCAATGCGCTTACATTTCTCTTGTGTCTTTGATCATCTCTGAACTGACACTTTTAGTCCTCCAAAATAATCTTATGTGGAGCCATGATGCCTTTGTCTGATTGTTCACACTGTAGAGAAGTTTTTCTTCTTATGATGCTATTTTACTAATAAAGATTAGATTTTTAGATGTTTTGCATCATATTATCTCAATGCGTCCGATCGATTATACGTACTTCCTGGACATGGGAAAAAACACATACTCCCTGAATTGGAATGCATCTTTTTTCTCTCCTCCTTGAACTGGCATGTGCCTGGCCTGCAGCAGTGGTGGTTGGTGTAGGGCATATACAATGGGGGCAGCACTATGCTGCTGCCCCAACATCCACGTACGAGTACGGTAGATGAAGCATCAGCTTCATTCTTGATGAGGTCCGTCCCATACCCTCTCTCTTACTATCTTCTTTTTACTCTAAACCTATGGCTGTACATGTCCTATGTGGTTCTATAGTGCTCTTTCATGTGATTTTGCCTCTTTCCTTTATTTTTTCTTCTTCTTTTTGATTGAAGCACCAACTTCTTCTGCAAGAGACCGTTCGGCCGTGCAAGCAGCATCCTTTTCCTTTCTATGTTTTTTAATCCGATGTGGATCATGGGGCATCACTCCAGCATGGAGTTTTGGTCATGCCCTAAGTGTCTCACGTATGATTATGAATGCATGGTGAGCAGCATCCGACGCTTGGCCCGAGTACGTACGTAGTACGTCCACACGCACAGCCGTGCCAGCACTGCCCAATGCCTCAGAGATCACAGATGTGTGCTTTACTGTTCAATAAGTATTACTGTAACTTGTGCCTGTACGCGCGCGGCCGCCTCTGACTACCCTAAGATTCTAGCGATCAAAAAAATTGATACTCGTAGGGACAGTGTTTTTGCAGGCACGCTTTAACACATACGGTCTACACGTTAGCTGGCTGGAACAGCAGCCAGTGGTCATACCCAGCTGCTGCATGATCATTTTGGGCTGCTGTTCAACCAACTCTGCTAGCTGGACTGTTTAGGGTTTTATATGATTGCATCCCTACTACGGATCACCGTTGCTTAGTACTAAAACGGTTTATCACCCATGATTATATTCACATCATAGTGGATCATTGGGTTAGTGGGTTTATCCTCCTCCCGTCGCGGCTTGCGTGGCGTTGGCGGCTCCCGTGAGGGTGGCCGTGGGGCATCTCACCGCTCCTATCGCGGCGGGCAGCATGGATTTGGCGCCTCTCGGGCGCCATCGTCCTGATCAACGAGAAGGAGGAGCACACGTCGGCCCCGCTGAGCGCATCGCCCCGTTCGTCCCTGTCCTCATCGAGGACCAAACCGAGCCCGAATCTGAGGATCCAATGGGGGTTGTGCTGCAGCTCTCCACCCTTAAAGCGGCGGAGCGCATTCGTGATTGCTTCGGTCCTGCAACCAGGGACCAGGAGGAGCAGCGGCAGCTCGCAGTTGCACTCGTCGCTCCGAGGAGGAGGAGGACGATGACTTTGCCAACATCGTCGAGCTGTCAGATTCAAATGAATAGTGTTTATTCATGATCTGGTTGCTAATTTTAGATTAAATGTTGCTTAAATTGTCCCCACAAATTTGAAGCAAATAAAATAAATATGGAGCCTGATGTTTGATGATTTTATGTTTGCACACGGCCACAGTCTTCAAAATATTATGAGGCGCACTCCAAATGGCGACTCTGCAAGATTGCTCCAAGGCCTTCCATAAATACCTAGCGTGCTAGTTTTGGACTACAAAAAAAGTTCTCCCAACTACTGATTCTATATCCGGTCCATAAAATAATACAATACTCTCCCTGATTCATATTACTTGTCGCTCAAACGAATGTATCTAGCACTGAACTACATCTAGATGTATTCATTTTTTTTTGACTCTTTAGATACATTCATTTCAGCGATAAGTAATATGAATCAAGAGAGTACCACATATTTTGAATTGTAACGAACAATTGGATCCTAGGTCGCAATGGTAGTATGACCAAATAAGGTGATAAGATGATTGTTTCAGACATGTGCCAGCTTAATTCTTAATTACCAGAACAGCGCAAAGCACATTTCAATCCAGTGTTTGTAGCCATCGCTAGGTGGTCCATGGGCATGTTTATAATTTTTATTACCTCTATTGTTCTTTATACTATCACGATTAAAGATGAATAGATTGGAAGTTTCTCGCAAAAAAGACTACAATCACTAAATAAGAAATAAAGTAGAAAACCTTCAATTGAAATTCCTTTTTCAAAAAAGAAAAATTATAGTACAAAAATATGAGGAAAACCTATAATATCAAAAACCATGAAAAATAATAATTAAAAAAGGAAAAAAACTAAGTATTCCAAAGTAACTGGAATCCAAGAAAAGCAAAAGTAATATTTAGTAAAATTATAAAAATGGTGCTCTTTTCACATTTTATTTTTAAGTTTTCTTGAACTTTGTGTCTATTCAAAGCTAGGGCCAGTCAACTTAGATGCTAAAATACAATTTCATATGGTATATATTCGGTGTTAAAAATGATCATATTTTTTTCTACGAACGTCACGGTTTACAAATTTTGATTTTGACCAAATTTTACAGGTACTCCTAATTTTGCAAGGAGGTGGTATTTTCTATGAGTATTTATACAATGCCACTTAGTACTACTAAATGGCCTTGTATAAACAGACGGAGTGGGTATGACTTTGTAATTCATGTGGTTGACTTGACTGCCATTTGTGTGGAATCACCACTACATCGTCGGTCATACTAGTTGAAACACAATCAAATTTTCACAAAGGAAAGGTAAAGGCCATTTTACTGTTACAGTAGCGAATAGCTGGCCAAGAGCTGAGCTGGAATTAATTGGGAAAACGAGCTTCAGACACTCGGTGAGCTTTTTTCTCATAATAAAGTTTGAAACAGCGGCATGCATCCCCAGCCGTTAGCCTGCTGGCAACAGACTTCATAGTTCACACTGTACTCACGCGGACGCCCCACTGTACTGTTCTATACGAGTATATATAATAAACTACGAAATCAATCGTTCGTGTCCTATCTAGCTAGTTTATGTTCGGCGAGAATCACTCGCTCTTGTCCTTGTGAACACTGATGACCACATGAACATAAAACAGGAGTCGTTTACATTTCTATATATGGCGCGGGGCCCTACCCCTTCTGCCGTGGGTGCTGAATCTGCCGATCGACATCCACTGGCTGTCCTTCCCGCAGCCATGAATGCTGGTCCACATCTGCTTAATTTCCATATGCAGGACGGACAAGCTCGAACCACATATAGCCACACTAAACATTTACAACTCGACCAGCAGCAGTAACAGCAGCATGTGCTAGTGGTATGCGGGGCAGCAGATCGCATCAGCGGGGCCTCGCTAGCTCAGTGATCATGGATCGCCGGGTAGTTTTTTTTTTCTTGAACCGCAAACCGTACAGCAATTCTTCAACCGTACAATTTTATTTATATAAACAAGTAAATATGTACAAACAGAGCATACAAGACCGTAAGGCTAAGTCTAACCAATTCCAGTTTCGGGCAACATAAGAATAACTAAGGAGAACTTTTAAACTGTTGGTGTCAGCATCACAGATGAGAATCCACCCAATCCTTTAAGGTTGTCAAATTCTTTCGCTTGATCCTGTGTTTTAGAAGTGCCAGATCCTGTTTGAGCATGAATTTTCTTGTTATTTGACTTTGTACCTCCCTCCTAAACACTTTACCATTCCTTTGGATCCATATGTTCCAACAGCCAAAAATAATGTTGTCTAAGGCAATTAACTTTGGCAGTCTCTAGCAAAGCAAGCAGTATCTCATCATATGCTGAAGTTCCACTATGTCTGTGAGTAAATATGGTATCCCAACAACTTTGAGCAAAGGCGCAATCCCAAAATAGATGCATCAAAGTTTTCTCAGGTCCTTCATTACAGAAGACACATTCATAACAATCCAAGTGCATAGATGTTCTTTTGAGTAATTCCTTGTATTAACTCCGTCATGAAGCAATAGCCACGAAAATTATTTTGTGTCTGACTCTCCATGCACCCTTCCATAGTCATTTGAAAATGATGCGTGCCTCTGTTCCCATCTTGAGCCAATTATACATTTTAATTGACGAATATTTTCTGCTATTGCATGGGCACAACCATGTATATAGAGTTTGACGGTTGGTGCGCTGGACAATGAGTAATTGAAGATCAGAGAGTTGATCCAAAGCTTGGGCTGAAAGTGGTGCGTGAAAGTGTTTTAAGATATCAGATGAGCCGATCATGAGGGCCAGTGAACGATTGTCATTTTCAGCAAATGAATGTAGTTCAGGAAAAAACTTGTTGCAGAGGTCTATTCACCGAGGAATCATACCAAAACTTATTGTACTTCCATTTGCCAGCCTTGCAGTTTGTCAAAGCCTTGAAATCAAGCAAGATCTTGAGATGGGAATTTCACGAACTTGACCCAATCAGGCTTGAACCTGGCAATTCAGTGGCATAATACTTGTTAGATCAAATTAATCCCTGGAAGGTTATCTCTCTTGAAGAATTTATGGAGGTTTTTTCATGAGCAGAGCTTTATTATGCAGAGCAATATCCAAAATCCCTAGCCCAACTTGGTCATTAGGTTTGTAAACCTGCTTGTCCCAAGCAATCAAAGCCGGGCCAGAATTTTCTTCCAAATTTTCTCCAAAAGAAGTGCTTGATATATTTATTAAGTTGCTAATGATGCCTATAGGCAAAGCTAGTGCACACATGAAAAAGATTGAGAGGGCAGAGAAAATAGATTTGATCAGCTACAATCTCCCATCATATGATAGCAAAGTGGAAACTCCAATCAATCTTCTCTCAACTGCTTGACAAATAGGAGTGAAATCTTCATTTCCGAGTCTGTTTGCACTAAGAGGGGCCAATGTATGTGATGGGGAAATTACCAAGTTTACATCCTAGGAGTCCCAATAGCTTATTGAGATCCCAACAGCTTATTGAGATTATCCTGCCCCACATTAATAGGAACTAGGACATATATTATAGTTTATCTTGAGCAGTTTGAGAAGCAAAATGAGATAGAAGATTGATGACTTGTTGGAGTTGGTGTTCCTCTGCAGGAAGGATTAGAATTGTATCATCTACACACTGAACGACCGAGAAATTGTGGTTTGCTTGTGAGTTAATGGGAGCCTGAATAAGATTGGCCTACTGACGGTGTCCTCGACTAAGGGGTACTAACCTGTACAGCCCGCCGTCCATGGGCCAGGCTCATGGCCAACTGATCACTAAAAGGATGGAATACCGAAGTTGTGAACCTCGGCGTGATCAAGGTGGAAACCTCTAAAGACTTGGCATGTACTTCAAGGATTTCTCTATAGCCGGCGCGTTGAGAACCAACCATGTGTGTAACCTAGGTACCCCCGGTGCATATATAAGCCGAGGGGTTTAGTCTTTAGAGGCACGATTACCAGCCTTAGTGTTTAGAACACAATCATACGATCTCGATGTAGATCATCTTTGTAACGCCCCGGTTTCGATGCGCCAGGTGTCTGCCAGTTATTCGCCGTCGTTGCCATGTCATGTGCTTGCGTGTTGCATTTTATCATGTCATCATGTGCATTTCATTTTGCATACATGTTCGTTTCATGCATCCGAGCATTTTCCCCGTTGTCCGTTTTGCAATCCGGCACTCCTATGTCATCCGGCGTTCCCCTTTTGTCTTCTGTTGTGAGTGGGTATTAAACTTTCTCGGAATGGCCTGAGGTTTGCCAAGCGGCCTTGGTATAGCACCGGTAGACCGCATGTCAAGTTTTGTGCCATTTGGAGGTCGTTTGGTACTCCAACGGTTAACCGGGTAACCGTAAAGCCCCTTTCTCTTTGCAGCCCAACACCCCTTCCAAAGTGGCCCAAAGCCCAGCAAACTCCTCTCCATGCTCTCGGTCATTCGATCACGATCGTGTGAGCGAAAACCGCACCTCATTTGGTCTCTCCTAGCTCCCTCTACCTATATAAACACCCCCTCCCCCGAAATTCGCGGTCTAACCCTAGCCTTCCTCTTCCTCGCGCCGCCGGACGCGTCCGCGCCGCCGCCGGACATGTCCGCCGCCCCGCAGCCACGTCACTCCAGCCTATCAGAGAGCGACACATCAGCCGCCGCCGTGCCCCGCGCCTCCACCGCCGCCGGCCCATGCGGGCCCAGATTCGGCCCGCCAGGCCCGCGCGCCGCGGCCGTGCAGCCCGCGCCGCCGCCCCGCCTCTCCGGCCGTGCCCCGCCGCCTCCCGCGCCGGCCGCCGGCCGCCGCCGTCGCCCGTGGCCTCCCCGCGCCCTCGCCCGGCGCCTAAGCCGCTGCTCCGGCCGCCGCTCCTCCGCCTCCGCCTCCGTCCCGCTCGCCGGCGCCGCCCCGCGGCCTCCCGCTCGCCGCCGGTCGCACCGACCACCACCGCGGCGCCTCGCCGCCGGAGCGCCTCGTCGTCGACCTCCTCCGCCTCCTCGCGTCGGGATCCGGCCGGATCCGGCGAGATCCGGCCCGGATCCGCCATCTCCGGCCACCCCGGCGTCTTCCCCGTCGTCTCCGGTGAGTTTTTCGGCCGCCTTGAAATCCGTGCAAATCCAGAGGTTGACCCCTAATCCACTAAGTCCCAGATTTTTTACATTATCATGCCATGTTTATCGCATCATATCTCTGTGCATGCTGCTCCGTTTCATGCGTGTAATATGTCAAATTGTTCATATCAACGAGTACTTCATTTCATTCCATTGCATCATTTTCATTTGAGCTTATCTTGATGTCCGAAATGCTGTTGGAAGAGTGCATGTTGCTGTTAATCTGCTGAAACTGTTATAACATGCTCATTTGTCATTTTTGCCATGTTTGATGTGTGCATCCTATGAGGTTGAGCTCTACATGTGTTTTGATCTATGCCATGCCATCTTTCCAGAGGTGCCATCCATGTATTTTTGTGATTTGTGTGCTGAGTGTATCAAGCTTGTTAAGGAGGGTACTTGTTGTTGCTGTTTTCCTGGCAGATTCTGTTATATTTTGTTGCTATGTTAACATATTACTACTAATCATTCTATGCATAATCTGGAGATGTTCTATAAACATGTTTTGATCTACATGTCATCCTCTAACCATAAATGCCCCTGGTTGCATTTATAGGTTGCTGTAGCTTGTTCATATCTTGCTCCAAAGTTGCTAAATAATGTTGCTGTCAGCCCGTTAACATTAAGTTCAGTTGCTTCCATGCTTATTGTTAGTGATCCATGCACCCTATGAACTTGTTCTTGCCATGCTTAGCTTCATAAAAATGTCTTCTTACGGTTGATTGCCTTGCCATGCCATGTATTGCTCTGTGGTGAGTGGTTCAAGCTCACCAACATGCCTACTTATTGTTGTTCCTGCCATGTATGAATCTGTCATATAACTTGCCATGTTTACATGGGTGCCATCCTATCTTCGGTTCATTTTTGGCTCATGGTCAGTAAGGCTCTTTTGTTCTATGCATTTAGTAGTATCATGCCATGCCTTTGTTTGCCATTATATGTTCCTGTAACATGTTGTTTGATAGCTCTAAACATTGCAACCTGATGTTATTTCCTGATAAGTCTGAAACTGTTATTATTTGCAATCTTTCTATGTCATTTTGAGCATGTTCTAGTGATTTCTGGAGATAGCTCAGTGTTCATGTCTTGTTATGCTTTACCTTTACTTCATGATCATGCCTTTTGTTCTTACGTTGAGGTGCTGTAGCATGTTGTCTTGATGCTTGTAAGATGCCTAGTTGCTGTTTTGGACAGATTGTTGTTATGACTTGTATAGTGTGTGTGTGTTGAACCGTTGCTCCGTTTTGAGTGTGCTCTATATGAAACTTTCTTGTTTTTGCATGTAGCTTCATATAATCATGTTGCATCCTTGTTTTGGTGTGTTTGCTTGATGTTTGTATGCATTTTGCACCAATGCCATGCTTAACTTGTTTTGCTCATATCTTCTAATCCGTAGCTCCGAATCTAATGAACTTTATATGTAACTTGACTAGAATTTCGTGTAGATCATCTTGGTGCATCTTAACTTGCTGTTTAACAACTTGAACATAAGGTTTATTCAGTTCTGGATCAATTTCGAAATTTGCATATGAGGACTTCCCGGAATTGTTATATGTTGTTTCCGGCCTCATTTAAACTTGCTTTGATGTGTTGCTCTTGTATGCATCATCTTTTGCCATGAGTAGCTTCATGTAGCTTTGTCATGCATCATGCTTGTTGTGCATCATGTCTTGTTCATGTGTGGTGTGTTTACTATGTTGTGTGCTTCTTCTCGATAGTTCCCGTTTTGTTGCGATCGTGAGGATGCGTTCGTCTACGCTTGGTTCGTCTTCGTGGCTTCGTCTTCTTAATGGACTCGTTCTTCTTCCTTGCGGGATTTCAGGCAAGATGACCGCTACCCTGGATCTCACTACTATCATTGCTATGCTAGTTGCATCGTTCTATCGCTATGCTGCATTACCTATCTTTTGCTCATCAAGCCTCCCAAATTGCCATGAACCTCTAATCTTTGACACCATTCCTAGCAAACCATTGCTTGGCTATGTTACCGCTTTGCTCAGCCCCTCTTATAGCGTTGCTAGTTGCAGGTGAAGTTGAAGATTGCTCCATGGTGGACAGGGTTATGTTGGGATATCACAATATCTCTTATATTATTAATGCATCTATATATTTGGTAAAGGGTGGAAGGCTCGGCCTTATGCCTGGTGTTTTGTTCCACTCTTGCCGCCCTAGTTTCCGTCATACCGGTGTTATGTTCCTGAATTTTGCGTTCCTTACGTGGTCGGGTGATTTATGGGACCCCCCTGACAGTTCGCTTTGAATAAAACTTGTCCAGCAAGGCCCAACCTTGGTTTTACCATTTGCCTCACCACCACCTACTTTTCCCTTGGGAGTAATTAACCCAAGGGTCATCTTTATTATAGCCCCCCGGGGCCAATGCTTGTCTAAGTGTTGGTCCGAACCGAGTAGACTGCGGGGCCCCCTCGGGGAAACTCGAGGTCTGGTTTTACTCGTAGGATGTCTCATCCGGTGTTGCCCTGAGAACGAGATATGTGCAGCTCCTATCAGGATTGTCGGCACATCGGGCGGCTTTGCTGGTCTTGTTTTACCATTGTCGAAAAGTCTTGTAAACCGGGATTCCGAGACTGATCGGGTCTTCCTGGGAGAAGGTTTATCCTTCGTTGATCGCGAGAGCTTATCATGGGCTAAGTTGGGACACCCCTGCAGGGTATATACTTTCGAGAGCCATGCCCGCGGTTATGTGGCAGATGGGAATTTGTTAATGTCCGGTTGTAGATAACTTGACACCAGATCCGAATTAAAACGCATCAACCGCGTGTGTAGCCGTGATGGTCTCTTCTCGGTGGAGTCCGGGAAGTGAACACGGTTCCTGTGTTATGTTTGACGTAAGTAGGAGTTCAGGATCACCTCTTGATCATCGCTAGTTGACGACCGTTCCTTTGTTTCTCTTCTCGCTCTCATTTGCGTATGTTAGCCACCATACTTGCTTAGTCGCTGCTGCAACCTCACCACTTTACCCCTTCCTTTCCCATTAAGCTTTGCTAGTCTTGATACCCATGGTAATGGGATTGCTGAGTCCTCGTGGCTCACAGATTACTACACCAACAGTTGCAGGTACAGGTTATGCGATGATCATGACGCGAGAGCGATGTTGCTTGTTTTGGAGTTTCTTCTTCTACTTCTTCGATCAGGGGATAGGTTCCAGGTCGGCAACCTGGGCTAGCAGGGTGGATATTGTTTGAGTTTTCTGTTTATGGTTCATCCGTAGTCGGATGTTGTTCTTATATGTTGTATTGTTGTATTCGTGTGGCATTGTATGCCTTATGTATGTATCCCCATCTATTATGTAATGTTGATGTAATGATATCCACCTTGCAAAAGCGTCTTCAAGATGCACTTCTATCCTTGGTGGGACCTTCGAGTTCCTTTAGGATAGGGTCGCATCTTGGGCGTGACAAGTTGGTATCAGAGCCTCGACCGACCTTAGGAGCCCCCCTTGATTGATCGTGTAGTTTGGCCGTTGTCGAGTCTAGAAGAAAACTGTTTTCTGAGTCTAGTTATATCGGAGAGTTGGAATTCTTTTTACTCCTCTTCCCCTTCGTCGCTCTGGTGAGGATTCTTGATGTAGGTGTTTTGATTTACTCCTCTTCCCCTTCAAATTTTTCTTTAGGTTCACGCAGTTGGTTTTCCGATCGTTGTTCCTCAGCTCTTTTCATCCGGTGCATTTCTCGTCAAGTCGTCTTGACCCTCTTCATCTTTGAGTTCAATCCTCAGTTGTTTTCTTTCCCACCCGCCCACCCTTTTTCTTCTTGGAACCTGAAAATGCGTTATATCGACTAGAGGGGGGTGAATAGGCGATTTTTATGAATTCTTCACTGAGGAATTTGCTGGTAAGGAAATTCCTTAGCGAAGAACTACTTGCAGCGGAATAAGTACTCAGAAGTAAACATAACAGGATACAAACAAAGTCATCATGATGAAATGAAGACTAGCACAGAGTACAGGAAGCGTAAACACAGGATAACAAGATGAATACAAACAGACTGAAGAAATTGAACTGAGGAATTTGTGAAAGTCTTCAGTCAAAGTCTTCAAGCACAGATATGAACAACATACAACACAGTCATGAGGAAATGAAAGAGTTGAGGAAATAGAACCAGTTAGTTGGTGAAGACAATGATTTGGTAAACCAGTTCCAACTGCTGTCTCAGTTGTACGTCTGGTTGGAGTGGCTGAGTATTTAAACTCGAGGACACGCAGTCCCGGACACCCAGTCTCTGAGCCGCAACTTACGACACCCAGTCTTCACCGTATTCTCCTTGAACTAAGACCACACAGGTCTCGTCCAATCACTCGTGGTAAGTCTTCAAGTGACTTCCAAACCTTCACAGACTTGGTCACTCGGCGATCCACAATTCCTCTTGGATGCTCTAGACCTTGACGCCTAACCGTCTGGAAGAAGCACAGTCTTCAAAGGTAACAAGCGTCGGATCCACGCAGGATCAATTTCCTCAGTGATGCTCAATCACTTGGGTTTGTGGGGGTTTGGTTTTGGGATTTTCCTCACTTGATAATTTTCGCTCAAAGTCCTCGGAGGATGGGTTGCTCTCAGATGACAAGTGTCAAGTTCTCTCGGAGCAGCCAACCAACTAGTGGTTGTAGGGGTGGCTATTTATAGCCTAGGGAGCAGCCCGACATGATAAGACATAAATTCCCTTCAATGATATGACCGTTAGGTGGATAGGATATTTTGGACAGCCGGCGCGCAGCACAGCAACAGTCGGAAATTTGACTCTCAAATCCCTCAGGGCTATCATGTTCCTCACTGTGTAGGCAATTCACACTGGCGAATTCCTAACTCCTCAGTCAGAGCAAAGTCCTCAGTGACCAGAAGAACTGCGTCTCTGTCACTGAAGAAATTGACTGAACTGTATGAGATTTCCAATGGCTTCACTCGAAGGGATTGGTAGGTGTAGGATTTTGAGTTGAGCATCACATGGAAATTTTTCCTTAGTATTTCCTCGACCCCCTTTAACAGTACGGTGTTTCCTATGACTCAAGAAAGAGAAAATGAAACTACGAAAACAAAAGTCTTCACGCTTCATATTCCACGAATGAATACCAAGTCTTCAAGGTCACACCAATTTCTTCACTTTCAAAGTCTTTAGAAAGTCTTCAGAATATCAAAGTCTTCAGTCGAAGAACTTCATTTTTAGGGGTCGACTTTCTCTGTAAATATCGAACTCCTCATAGACTTATAGACCTGTGTACACTCACAAACGCATCAGTCACTTAACCTATAAGTCTTCAATACACCAAAATCACTAAGGGGCACTAGATGCACTTACAGAACCGGAGTCCGTAATCGAGTATCCTTCCTACTCGTGCAAAGTCTTTGCTTTCTTTCCTCAATGATTTCAACTGGTGTTTTCTCTTCAAGATATTCGCTGGTTCTCCCTTCTAGTTGCCTGTGTTTTTCCCGCCCTCCCACCCTTTTTCTTCCCGGAGTCTGACTCTCTCTCGACTATCTATTTCATTCTTGTGGAACCTTTCAGCCTTCCATTAATTATTTCTACCGGTGAATTCTTGTCTCGTTCGTCATTCTTCATCTCTTTTTCTTCTCCGGCGGACTCAATTCAAGTTTTTTTCGGGTGATTACATTCTTTTCCTTGGATCAAATGTTTTCTTTGCTCGTTCACCTCTCGTCAGTTTGTTCTTCCGGAGTGCTCATGACATATCAAGAGTTTCGTCTATGTTCCTATTAATTCGAGGTTGTCACCTCATTCCAATATTTCAATTGTTTCGGTGCATCATCTATCTATTCAACATCCCTTTTCCAACGGTGTTTTTCTTTTAGTGGGCCCATAACCCACAGGTCTTTTCCCAGGATCTTACCTAACTCTTCTAATTATTCCGGAGCCATTCTCAATTCTTTTCAAGTGTGATGTAAGAATGAATTTCATCAGTCACATGGCTTTTCCAAGATCGATTTCAAATCATTTCATTGTTGGCTCAACATCTCTGTTTTTCATTCTCCTGGAGTATCTCAGTAATTTTGGTGTTGTTTCCCATCGCCATTTGAAGACCGAAGAAGAGTTTTCTCTAAATCTTGTCCGTTTTCTCGAAGATTCGCGGTTCTAGTTTCTTGTTATCCTCTTTTAATTATTCCATTTGTCAGATATTCTTCCTTACCCATCCGGAGTATTTCAGGAGTTGATTTCTTTTCATTTCACCGGAGGCCATCATTCCAGTTATCGTTCGCTATTTATCCCGGTGCTTCGTTCAAGTATTTTTCAATCAGTTCGCGATCCCTTCGTTATCTTGTCTCTTAATCCCCTCAAGCATATTGGTTCTTCTAATTCTTCCCGGTGATTAAGTCTCTTTCATCAGTCATTTTCAAATTCTTACGGTGGTTCGTTCAAGTTTCTTTTTTTGATTACCATATTAATCCATTTGTTCTTTCCAATCCTACCGGTGGTTCATGAAGACCTTCTCAAGTTTGCGATATGTCATTTCTCAATCCTTTTCAAGAAGAATAAGTAATATGCAAAAATCCATTGCTGTCATCGATTTAATTTGATGAAGGATAAGCATACAATAAATCTTATTCTTATTTCTCCAAGTGATTAATCCCTTCCTTTGGAGTTTGTTCTTGATGAATAAATTCTAGTTTCAAGTGTTTTCATCTTTTCTTTTCCGGAGTTCAATTTTTTCCTCGGCCATCTGGTCGGAACCTTCATCTAAATCATCGCAAGGCTCATCTTATTCTTTCATCCGTCATTCTATCTCATCATCCTTTTGTTACCGGAGTTCTTCATGGCGATTCTTCATGATTTAATTCATTCTTCAAGAGTTCATCAAGTACCATTCCATCCTCTCAAGTTCGTTCTAATCCTCCCATTTTCAGCCGGAGTGCTGCCTAAATTCTTTCAGTCTTATTCGTTTCTTTTCTCATTCTAACCACTCCGGTTAGAACGAGTGGTTCCATAGTCTATTTGATTCCGTGAGCTTTCGATTCTCCTCATTCTCGTCGTTTCCCTCTTTTTTCGAGTGCTCTTGATTCTTTGCTTCTTCTCTTGAGTTTTTGTTTCACCCATCCCTTTTCACTTCCGTCTCGGTCCTAAGATCTCGGGACGAGATCTCTTGTGACTGGAGGAGTGTTGTAATGCCCCGGTTTCGCCGTCGTTGCCATGTCATGTGCTTGCGTGTTGCATTTTATCATGTCATCATGTGCATTTCATTTTGCATACATGTTCGTTTCATGCATCCGAGCATTTTCCCCGTTGTCCGTTTTGCAATCCGGCACTCCTATGTCATCCGGCGTTCCCCTTTTGTCTTCTTTGTGAGCGGGTATTAAACTTTCTCAGAATGGCCCGAGGTTTGCCAAGCGGCCTTGGTATAGCACCGGTAGACCGCCTGTCAAGTTTCGTGCCATTTGGAGGTCGTTTGGTACTCCAATGGTTAACCGGGTAACCGTAAAGCCCCTTTCTCTTTGCATCCCAACACCCTTCCAAAGTGGCCCAAAGCCCAGCAAACTCCTCTCCATGCTCTCAGTCGTTCGATCACGATCGTGTGGGTGAAAACCGCACCTCATTTGGTCTCTCCTAGCTCCCTCTACCTATATAAACACCCCCTCCCCCGAAATTCGCGGTCTAACCCTAGCCTTCCTCTTCCTCGCGCCGCCGGACGCGTCCGCGCCGCCGCCGGACATGTCCGACGCCCCGCAGCCACGTCACTCCAGCCTATCAGAGAGCGACACGTCAGCCGCCGCCGCGCCCCGCGCCTCCACCGCCGCCAGCCCATGCGGGCCCATATCTGGCCCGCCAGGCCCGCGCGCCGCCGCCCCGCCTCTCAGGCCATGCCCCGCCGCCTCCCGTGCCGGCCGCCGCCTCCGCCGTCGCCTGTGGCCTACCCGCGCCCTCGCCCGGCGCCTAAGCCGCTGCTCCGGCCGCCGCTCCTCCGCCTCCGCCTCCGTCCCGCTCTCCGGCGCCGCCCCGCGGCCTCCCGCTCGCCGCCGGTCGCCCCGACCACCACCACGGCGCCTCGCCTCCGGAGCGCCTCATCGTCGACCTCCTCCGCCTCCCCGCGTCGGGATCCGGCCGGATCCGGCGAGATCCGGCCCGGATCCGCCATCTCCGGCCACCCCGGTGTCTTCCCCGTCGTCTCCGGCGAGTTTTCTGGCCGCCTCAAAATCCGTGCAAATCCAGAGGTTGACCCCGAATCCACTAAGTCCCAGATTTTTTACATTATCATGCCGTGTTCATCGCATCATAACTCTGTGCATGCTGCTCTGTTTCATGCGTGTAATATGTCAAATTGTTCATATCAACGAGTACTTCATTTCATGCCATTGCGTCATTTCATTTGAGCTCATCTTGATGTCCGAAATGCTGTTGGAAGAGTGCGTGTTGCTGTTAATCTGCTGAAACTGTTATAACATGCTCATTTGTCATTTTTTCCATGTTTGATGTGTGCATCCTATGAGGTTGAGCTCTACATGTGTTTTGATCTATGCCATGCCATCTTTCCAGAGGTGCCATCCATGTATTTTTGTGATTTGTGTGCTGAGTGTATCAAGCTTGTTAAGGAGGGTACTTGCTGTTGCTGTTTTCCTGGCAGATTCTGTTATATTTTGTTATTATGTTAACATGTTGCTACTAATCATTCTATGCATAATCTGGAGATGTTCTATAAACATGTTTTGATCTACATGTCATCCTCTAACCATAGATTCCCCTGGTTGCATTTATAGGTTTCTGTAGCTTGTTCATATCTTGCTCCAAAGTTGCTAAATAATGTTGCTGTCAGCCCGTTAACATTAAGTTCAGTTGCTTCCATGCTTATTGTTAGTGATCCATGCACCCTATGAACTTGTTCTTGCCATGCTTAGCTTCATAAACATGTCTTCTTACTGTTGGTTGCCTTGCCATGCCATGTATTGCTCTGTGGTGAGTGGTTCAAGCTCACAAACATGCCTACTTATTGTTGTTCCTACCATGTATGAATCTGTCTTATAACTTGCCATGTTTACATGGGTGCCATCCTATCTTCGGTTCATTTTTGGCTCATGGTCAGTAAGGCTCTTTTGTTCTATGCATTTAGTAGTATCATGCCATGCCTTTGTTTGCCATTATATGTTCCTGTAACATGTTGTTTGATAGCTCTAAACATTGCAACCTGATGTTATTTCCTGATAAGTCTGAAACTGTTATTATTTGCAATCTTTCTATGTCATTTTGAGCATGTTCTAGTGATTTCTGGAGATAGCTCAGTGTTCATGTCTTGTTATGATTTACCTGTACTTCATGATCATGCCTTTTGTTCTTATGTTGAGGTGCTGTAGCATGTTGTTTTGATGCTTGTAAGATGCCTAGTTGCTGTTTTGGACAGATTGTTGTTATGACTTGTATAGTGTGTGTGTGTGTTGAACCGTTGCTCCGTTTTGAGTGTGCTCTATATGAAACTTGCTTGTTTTTGCATGTATCTTCATATTATCATGTTGCATCCTTGTTTTGGTGTGTTTGCTTGATGTTTGTATGCATTTTGCACCAATGCCATGCTTAACTTGTTTTGCTCATATCTTCGAGGCCGTAGCTCCGAATCTAATGAACTTTATATGTAACTTGACTAGAATTTCGTGTAGATCATCTTGGTGCATCTTAACTTGCTGTTTAACAACTTGAACATAAGGTTTATTCAGTTCTGGACCAATTTTGAAATTTGCATATGAGGACTTACCGGAATTGTTATATGTTGTTTCCGGCCTCATTTAAACTTGCTTTGATGTGTTGCTCTTGTATGCATCATCTTTTGCCATGAGTAGCTTCATGTAGCTTTTTCATGCATCATGCTTGTTGTGCATCATGTCTTGTTCATATGTGGTGTGTTTACTATGTTGTGTGCTTCTTCTCGATAGTTACCGTTTCGTTGCGATCGTGAGGATGCATTCGTCTACACTTGGTTCGTCTTCGTGGCTTCGTCTTCTTCATGGACTCGTTCTTCTTCCTTGCGGGATTTCAGGCAAGATGACCGCTACCCTGGATCTCACTACTATCATTGCTATGCTAGTTGCTTCGTTCTATCGCTATGCTGTGTTACCTATCTTTTGCTCATCAAGCCTCCCAAATTGCCATGAACCTCTAACCTTTGACACCATTCCTAGCAAACCATTGCTTGGCTATGTTACCGCTTTGCTCAGCCCCTCTTATAGCGTTGCTAGTTGCAGGTGAAGTTGAAGATTGCTCCATGGTGGACAGGGTTATGTTGGGATATCACAATATCTCTTATATTATTAATGCATCTATATATTTGGTAAAGGGTGGAAGGCTCGGCCTTATGCCTGGTGTTTTGTTCCACTCTTGCCGCCCTAGTTTCCGTCATACCGGTGTTATGTTCCTGGATTTTGCGTTCCTTACGCGGTCGGGTGATTTATGGGACCCCCCTGATAGTTCGCTTTGAATAAAACTTGTCCAGCAAGGCCCAACATTGGTTTTACCATTTGCCTCACCACCACCTACTTTTCCCTTGGGAGTAATTAACCCAAGGGTCATCTTTATTATAGCCGCCCCGGGCCAATGCTTGTCTAAGTGTTGGTCCGAACCGAGTAGACTGCGGGGCCCCCTCGGGGAAACTCGAGGTCTGGTTTTACTCGTAGGATGTCTCATCCGGTGTTGCCCTGAGAACGAGATATGTGCAGCTCCTATCAGGATTGTCGACGCATCGGGCGGCTTTGCTGGTCTTGTTTTACCATTGTTGAAAAGTCTTGTATACCGGGATTCCGAGACTGATCGGGTCTTCCTGGGAGAAGGTTTATCCTTCGTTGATCGCGAGAGCATATCATGGGCTAAGTTGGGACACCCCTGCAGGGTATAAAATTTCGAGAGCCGTGCCCGCGGTTATGTGGCAGATGGGAATTTGTTAATGTCCGGTTGTAGATAACTTGACACCAGATCCGAATTAAAACGCATCAACCGCGTGTGTAGCCGTGATGGTCTCTTCTCGGTGGAGTCCGGGAAGTGAACACGGTTCCTGTGTTATGTTTGACGTAAGTAGGAGTTCAGGATCACCTCTTGATCATTGCTAGTTGACGACTGTTCCTTTGTTTCTCTTCTCGCTCTCATTTGCGTATGTTAGCCACCATACTTGCTTAGTCGCTGCTGCAACCTCACCACTTTACCCCTTCCTTTCCCATTAAGCTTTGCTAGTCTTGATACCCATGGTAATGGGATTGCTGAGCCCTCGTGGCTCACAGATTACTACACCAACAGTTGCAGGTACAGGTTATGCGATGATCATGACGCGAGAGCGATGTTGCTTGTTTTGGAGTTTCTTCTTCTACTTCTTCGATCAGGGGATAGGTTCCAGGTCGGCAGCCTGGGCTAGCAGGGTGGATATTGTTTGAGTTTTCTGTTTATGGTTCATCCGTAGTCGGATGTTGTTCTTATATGTTGTATTGTTGTATTCGTGTGGCATTGTATGCCTTATGTATGTATCCCCATCTATTATGTAATGTTGATGTAATGATATCCACCTTGCAAAAGCGTCTTCAAGATGCGCTTATATCCTTGGTGGGACCTTCGAGTTCCTTTAGGATAGGGTCGCATCTTGGGCGTGACAATCTTGTACTATGTACTCCATTGCATCAATATAATCAAAGCAGGACATAGGGTTTTACCACTTTGAGAGGGCCTGAACCTGATAAACATCGTCTCCCTTCGTACCCTATTACCATTGTTCCTAGACCTACAGCTCGACACCTCCTACCCGTGATTCGCCGGTTTTAGCACTGACACCTATGTAGCTTCATGTAAAATTGATTAAAAAGAGTCAACTGCCAATACAAAGATGAGGAGTGAGAAAGGATCCCCTCAGAATCCGTTGGGCTTGTTGGCTAGCCACGCGCATCGCCAGGTAGATATGCAACATGTACCATCAATTAGAAGTTTTCGGGTGCGCGAGCGTGGTATACTTTGTTGTTAGTGACGATTGAGTGGTGAGGTTAGAACATCTACAACTAGACCCCTGAAACTTTCTTCATATATCGGATATCTCAAAAAGAGGAGGGAAGAAAAAAAAATCCACTCAATTGGATCCAAAATTATACTTATATATCAGGTCTGTCCGCGAACCCTCAAACTAAGCCCATACAGGGGTTGGATATGAGGGTGCCTGGGCATGTCTGGGGAGTTTTCCACGTCGGACGCGGCCCACCCCAGGCCACATTTCTCTCTCTCTCTCTCTCTCTCTCTCTCTCTCTCCCTCTCTCTCTCTCTCTCTCTCTCCTCACCAATCACATGCATGTGTCTGGACAATTTGGGGGACATGGTTCTGTGCATGGAAAATAGGCAAAGCGGACATGCACAGACACCATCCAGACGCGTGTGTGGACATATAGTGGACCAAATTAGCCCATCGTGAATCTAGATGCACTTTGGTTAACATGTCTGACTAAGGATATGAATGCTGCCATGGAATATTTGGAAGGCTTGGAACTGTTGGATCGTCGACACAAGATACTTTACATGGCCGCGAGATATATAAGGTACACTAATTCTACCGGGGGGTGATTTTTATGCCACAATGGATTCCTTCTGTATTTCAACGCCTTGTATATATTACATGTTTACATTGATTTTCCTGCAACTTGGTACACCAAACTTGCTCAACATGAGGTGAGCCCGCTAACCAGGTTTCCTAACTTGAGAACTATCCAAATCCATTCAATACTCAATGTTTTAGTTCCAAAGTTCTAACATGCACATGAGTGCTTATCAGAAGAAAAAAAACCGACATTGTCAACTCTATCTCATGCACCTTGCTTATATCTTTCGTGCGCTTCGGATGGCCTTGCGACTTGGAGCTCCCATTGCTGTCAATGTGATTTGTCACGTGGTTGAGCTCCTCCAAACTTTCTTAATTCGATATCTAGGTTGATGGTGCCATTGCAGGGCGTTTTGTAACTCCCCCTCCCTGTGTACCCCCCCCCCCCCCCCCCCCCCTCATTCTCGGGAAACAACAATCTTGACTTGAGGTATCATGTATGAGCCTCAACTCGGAGACATCAAAACAATCGAGACGTCGCACCTCGACTTACACATAAAGAAGAACCTCAAGAAAGTTAGATTTAGCAAAAACGTTATTCATAATACTTATATTTTCCCTAAAAGATAACGCATTTTCATTTCAACAATTTTTAGGTGATTTTAGTAAATTTTAAAAAATTAAATTTCAAATCATTGAAGAGTCTTTAACCATATTTTCACTATTTTTTATTTTCTCAGATATGTTTTCCTAAAATTACTGTTGTTTTTTCTATTTTTTAAAATTTATAGTTTTCTAATTTTTTTTGGGTTGTCTGCCACTTGTGCGGAACTGCTACTATATCAGTTCGGCTGCTATTAGGAACCAAATTTGTCTGATTTAAAAACTTTAGAGTCTATGTTGTTTCATACTACTGGATTTTGAAAATGAAATATGGAATTGACTATATAGTTGAACTACCAAAAAAGATGTTTTTTATTCTGAGAATTGGCTATCAAATGTGAACAATGGCAAGTACTTCGATAGACATTCAAACTGTCACCTGAGCACGATCAAAGTTTCACCAAAAGAATGTTGAAGGCTTCCTACATACAAAAATGGTAAGTACCTCGATAGCCAAGAGCTGACTGAAATAGCTGACCAATCTGCCCTTAAGATTGCTAACAAGTCCTGTATAGGTACTGAAGTGAAAAAGAGGCTTGCTTCGGTACACCCCCCTCACAAACCGTATAAGGATAGTATGGTCATTTGATCATAAGGTATACCCGCCTCCGTATGTGGCATGTATACGTAGACATACACAGCCCGTCACAACCCTTCGTCCTGGGCCTGGCCCATATTTTTTCTTCTTTTTTTAACCTTCAAAAAATAAGTGCAAGAGGTAGGATTTGAACTCCTAACCTGCTATAACAAATTGAGACAGCTTACGCGTTGTGCAATTTTGCTTCCTCCAGTCCTAATATCTACTCCCTCCGTTCGGAATTACTTGTCTCGGAAATGGATGTATCTAGAACTAAAATACGTCTAGATACATCCATTTCTGCGACAAGTAATTCCGAACGGAGGGAGTAGTTTCTGCATAACTCTGTTCACGCATACAAGCGAGTTCCAATCTTTGATTGATTCTAGAATGCTATTGCCGCTCCGCTGAATGGATTTGCGAAGCACGTGGGAGGTGGGCGAGGTAAATACGCATGCATGCCCATGGCTAGGATCTAGTAAAGCGGATTAAAGGGGCAGATTTACGGGGATTGGTTGCATACCAAACAGAGGCGGGCTTTTCCTAAATAAATAAAAAAGGAGAGGTGGGCGTGTACATGCCCACTGGCTAGGATTTGGAAATCCAAGTCAGATTTAATAGGAGAGGTTGCCAGTGAGACGGATTACCAGCGGCAGATCAGGAAAAGATCGCTAGAAAATGGGAAGGCGCAGAGTATAATACTGAAAAAGATTTAAAAAAATTATGTGCAGACTAGATAGAATCGGCGGGAGTACTTCTTTTCTCTACTACTATAAAACAAGCAAACATCTTCTTTCTTAAAGACACCCCGTTAAGTATACATCGGTTAATTATTACCGTCGGATTATCCCACCAAATAAGATCTAACAGCCTAGATTAATATGAGGTTAGCAATTACTCCCTCTGTAAACTAATATAAGAGCGTTTAAATTATTAAAATAGTGATCTAAACGCTCTTATATTAGTTTACGGAGGGAGTAGCAATTACAGTCCGCCCGACGTACACTCTGCCAAAGATTCGTCCGCCTAATACGTGTTCCATGAAAGCGTAATCAGCTCCTATCCTAGCGATTGTAAAGACCACAGACCGCTCCTCCCTATTCCATGTCCATCGTACCCTAGGGCTGGACCCAGGGTTATTAGATCGCCGCCGCCGCCAGCATACGGCTGCAGATGAAGGCCACAACTCTTCTCTCCGGCTATCCCCGACGCCAACCCACCACGCCATGTCCGCCGGACCGACGACGGCCAGGACGACGTCCGGCGTCCAGCGCTGGAACGAGGAGCTTGACCAGGCTGAGCTGGGCGTCCAACCGGACAAGGCGGCAGTCCACGCCGGCGATGGAACCCGGGGACGAGCAGGTTGCGCATCGTCCAGCCCTGCTCGAGTGCGTGCATGGCCCACCCCTCCGCCGACGGCGATGCGGCTCCCGGCTGCGCAGCCGCAGCGTGGAGCATCCACGCGTATGTGTATGCGTCAGCGGCCACCCCACATGCTGCATCTTCATGAATACGCCTATTAAATCCAGACTTGCAGCAAGGCGTCGCCGCGGTACGACCCATCACGCCCTCTGCATCCGATCTCTCTTTCTAACATCTCAGTGCATCAGCAGGTTTGAGCAGAGAATCTAGACCGAGAAGGTCACATAAGCTTGCTGGCATCACCCCTTTTTAAACTGGTTTTTTGTCCCAAAAGCTCAGGGATTTATTCCCTAGAAATAACATGGCACACCAATTTTATCGATCCCGCATTCTTGAAAATTTATGAGTACGACACTCTCTTGTGTTTGCTTCAAGACCCTCTGATGGATCCAATCCCTTTAAACATCCGTAAATAGAGATAGCCATGATAGTCAGGCACTCACTATTCAAGTATAAGATCAGCTCCATAGTCTCCAATTAGTCTTCTTTCTTGATGCTCAGGTCTTCATGAGCAGATAATCATTTAACAATGGATGGATGGGGGTACACTGTTTGGATCGCTCTACCAAACTGAAATAGTGTTCTGATTTCACACTTTACAATTTTCAGAATTGAGACACATGTAGGCTCTGGGTTGTGCCATCACATTAGTGAAAATAGATGTACTATATGTCGATTAGTATTTGTATTGTTGCTTCATCATCCCTCACATAGACCCACTGCCTGAAACGCGGTGTCGCACTCTATTCCAGGACTTTACTGACCCAACGCTGCCGTGATGGCCGCCACACTCCTCACGCGGACACCATGGCCTGGACGCAGCAGCGTGACACCACATCACTACGCCTACACTGAATTCAGCAAAGGAACTCCGGCCCATCCAACTTTCAGGTTTGGAACATATTCCTTTGTGTTTCACAAATAACATGACAGAGTCCTATGCTTTTAGTTCTTATTAGGTTGTGTTTCACAAATAACATGACAGAAAATCCTATGCTGAACTGGAATAAATTATTCAGATTCTATTGTGCTAAAGACACGATATCTTCCTTTTGGCAAGCGACAACATCTGGAAGTCTTTGTAATGAAACACTATGACTAAGTAATGATCGTACTACTTAACAATGTAAAAAGAAATTAATGATCATGCTCAACTGAATTTTCTCTGATGTGAGCTGATGTTGGACTCATAATATGTGAGTGCAAAACCCCAACAAGGCCCCGACGTGAATCTGAAAACTGGTACGAAATGCACAAGACACTGAAACTTCCTCCTGATTCAGTGCAGCCATACATCCCTTCAGCCTTCTACACCACGCCGGCAAGCCGGAAAGTGGTATAACAGTGGCAGCGCTCTCCCAGGCACTTGGGCTGCCCACAACTCCTACAAAATAAATTGGCACAAGCTTACTCACATAGATTTGCAGATCGGCGCGTGTTAAAAATATGTACATTCAGATGGATCATTCGCAGATCATCTTTATCGGGAAGGACTACTTCTCAAGCGAGTACTGCCTTTATCAAGTAAAGGATCTTTCTCAGCAGTACATTCTTTGAACTTTATTAGTTATATCATCTCACTCTTCCTATGTTGTATTGTTTGTACATAATGAGTATTGCTGCTCAATGCAACCACTAGAATGCAATGATTAGTAACTCTTCTTGCACTGTTGCATCTATATGATTGACCTTGTATATTCCGGGTTGACATGCCATTATATTTGACTGTACTGACATTGATGATATTTGATGACAATAGCAAAATTATAACCTATTGGCATGTAACATTCTTTGAAATGATACGACTATGTTTTTTTTTTCTTTTACAACTTGCTTACAGATATACTCCCTCTGTCCCTAAATATAAGTCTTTTTAGAGATTTCAATATGAACTACATACGGATTTATATAGATGTATTTTAGAGTGTAGATTCACTCATTTTGCTCTGTATATAGTCCATATTGGAATCTTTAAAAAGACTTACATTTAGGAACGGAGGAAGTACGTGTTTTCTGCTTTTGATAATTTGCCGGAGCATTTAGGGGTAGTGAATTAACCAGAAAACTGAACGTGCCCAAGTAAAAAATAATATGAGAAGAAAATTTAGTCTAGAATCATCGTAGCCATAAATCTCACACTATAGCTCTGCTGGATATATTGCCGACACCCTCACCAATTCGCCCACCCGCTGGATATATTGCTACTCCTCTACGGATGTCTTTCTTCTTTGCAGCTCTGTGTGCCATGTCGGCGGCCAGGTTGACCGGTGGTGCCCATGTCATATGGGTTGGGATGTATCGGTTTTAGCCCAGTTTTCCGTCAATTAACCGTGCAATTCTCTTCTTAATCAATGAAAATGGCAAGTCTTTTGCCTTGTTTCAAATGTTTTTTTACTCAGCCATCAAACTTGCCAAGCCTCAAATCTACATTCAAATTGCTAGGAAGCTTCTCCTAATTTCTGACCACTCCTAATTGGACCCATACAACAAGTATTATAGTTCTTTCATACAAGTTGAGTATGAACATACTGATTTTGTACTAATGGAGATTGCCCTCAGCCAGTGAAATATCCAATTTCTGGATCACCTCATTTTCCAATTCTAATCTATCTATAATCTTTTTTGAGATATTAAGATTGTATCCATGACATGGGAAATGTAAGTAGCATGTTGTGAGATGCATGGTTTTGTTTTTTCTATCAATGTTGACGCTCCAACATCTGATCAATGGTCCTTATTATAGATTCTGTACTACCACTGTACATATTTGTTCCGTTATATAGTCATTGTCATTGTAAATTGTTTATCATTTCTGCTTTTATAATACTGATGAGGAAGAATAATCTAGATGTAGTTCCGACAACGTCAATGGATCCTTCCCCGCTGCATGGCTTGGCCGAAGTTGGGCGAAAGAGTTCATGGGTCCAGAGAAATGAGTTGGACGTCCGAACAATGTTTTCAGGCGACATTTGTTGTAGCCCCACAAGCTTAAAATGAGAGTACAGTTGTGCCAAACATTGTTACATATTTTGATTTCTTGTTGGTTCCTTTCATGGCTAAAACAATGGTATGCCCCTTGCAACATTTTTTTCGATATATTTCTGTGCACTATGCTATTCCCGGAAAAATCTTTATATACATACTTGTGCTTTCACTTCGAAACTTGGAGAGGCAATTTGAGTTGGTGTTGCGCATCAATATTACGTATTGTTGCTCAATGGTTTCTTCATAATCGTTCCTTCTATTTTCTGAATTTTCCAGCATATGAACTATCACATGAATTTCATGTCCATTGGTTGAGACGTGCGTTGCACGTGCACGTTTACTAGTATTTTTCTTGTTGTGCATCTTCTCAGTCTAGGTTTTTTCATTGGCATTTGTTTTTTTTCCTTATTTCTTCTTCTGTTTCTCGAGTCTTTTCATTTCCTTAAATTCATGAACATTTTCTTAAATTTTTGAACTTTTTTTAAATCCGTGAACTTTAAATGACCTCATCTTTTGCATGGCCTTGTATGATCAATTTAAGGCATAATGCCAACATGTTTTGATTTTCGACAAATTTTGCATTTTCTAGAGTTTTCTTGGTAAAAAAGACCGAAAATGACCAGACATGTCGAAAGTTGCATACGGTGTCGAAAACCGTTCAAACTTGGCACAAATGCTTAACATGGGCACGCCCACCTACTTGTAAAAGTTGAGATCGTTTCAAGAATGTCCAAAACTACATATGTTTAGGTGTTCGGGTTGGCCAGAAGGCTCCCTATGAGAGCACGTTGTTTTCTCGAAATTTTTCAAATGACCCCAATTTTTTGCCACAAGCTTCTATGAAAAATTCAAGGCACCATGCTAACTTGTTTGAATTTTTCAATAATTCTTACATTTTTCGGAGTTTACTCGGTGAAAAATGGTCGAATTCGCTTGATTCAATTTTTTGAGCAAGGCAACTTGTATACGACTAGATATCAACAATTCAATTTTTTGTGCAAGGCAACTCCCAGAGGGTGCTTTGAATTGATTGTACAATGAAACTTGTATACGATATCGGAATTTGTTCAAACCTGACATGGATGTTTGTCATGGGCATGCCCAACTACTAAAAATAGTTGGGGTAGTTTCATGCATGTACAAAAATAGACCATGTTCAACGGAGATTGTCTAGATATGCCACACGGCTTCGTCAAAGAGCATATTGTTTATCAACATCATTGAAATGACCCCAATTATTTTTTCATGGCCTTGCATGACCAATTCAAGGCACAATTCCAAGTTGTTTTGTTTTCCTATAAATTATGCATTTTTTGGAGTTTTCTCGGTAAAGAAGATTGGTAAATGGTTGAACATGTCGTAACTTACATACGGCGTTGGAAATTGTTCAGACCTAGCATGGATGACTACAATGGGCATGCCAACCTACTTGAAAAAGTTGGAGTCATTTTAAGGATGTCCAAAAATTGATCATGTTCCACATATGGTGCCTGGGTAAGGTGAGAAGGCTCTGTTTGAGAGAACATTGTTCTCGACATCCGTCAACTTGATTCAATTTTTTTCATCGCCTTGAAGAATCAATTCAAAGCACCCTGCCAGGTTGTTTGGGTTTTAGACAAGTTATGCATTTTCTGGGGTTTTCTGATATAAAAAAGGCCTATAAATGGTTGAACGTGATGCAACTTGCATATGATATTGTAAATCATTCTAATAGCGAGGAATGCTTAATAGTGAAAGACTGGAGCAAAATTGTGAACGATCGCAGAGAAGTACTAGGGGGCAGCAATCAGAAGCGCAGCCCACGATTAGGAGACAGGTTCATCTGCATGCTCCAACTTGATGAAGCAGGAGTGCTACACATGTTTTATGTTATTTTACCTGAGAGAGAGAGAGAGAGAGAGAGCAGCATGAGTGATTAGCTAGCTAGAAATGAGTTTGAAGATGATGATGTGCTACACTATGACTATGATGATTAAATAGCTAGTGTTGGTGGTAATGACTATGATGATTATTATTAGCTAATGTTGGTGGTGATTAGATAGCTACCGCAGCTAGTGTTGGTGGTGATTAGCTAGCTAGGATGAGTTTGAAGATGATGATGTGCTACATTATGACTATGATGATTAAATAACTACTGTTGGTGGTAATGACTATGATGATGATTAAATAGCTTGTGCTGGCAGATTAGATTCAAGTGGAGGCAACATGTGGTGCACATCGAAAGTACTACTAGTCCAAACTAGATCAAGTTTGGATTAGTAGTATACTTTTGACATGCACCACATATTGCCTCCACTTGAACCTAATCTACCTTCATTTGACACACTATTATGGACATAATGATATAAACTTCATAACTGATATTGTACCAAAATTTGTATAACGGTGTACAAATACACTCAAAGTAAAAAAAAATGAAAAAAAGAATACTAATAGCGACGGATAGTAAACACGCTGCTACTAGCTATATTAACAGCAGCGCGGGAGAGAACAAACGCTGCGGCTATGTGTCTTAGCAGTAGCGCGTGTCTCAAGCGCTACTGCTAAGTAATAGCTATAGCGCCTTATTAGTAGAGCGGTAACCCGCGCTACTACTAGGGTTTTCCCTAGTAGTGTAATTTAGTGCTTCCTTTAGTTACAATTTCAGTCATTATCAATCACCATGAGCATTTTATTACTCCCTCCGTCCCAAAATTCTTGTCTTAGATTTGTCTAGATACGGATGTATCTAGTCACGTTTTAGTTTTAGATACATTCATATCTAGACAAATCTAAGACGAGAATTATGGGACGGAGGGAGTATATCCTAACCATTTCTTGAATTTTTAAAATAATTTCGGAATTTCAAATTGTGTATGAAAATTTTATAAACTTGAACACTTTTTCCAAAATTGTTAACAAATTTTCAACAACTGATGTTGAACACAAATTGCAAAGCACACACTGTCGTGGTTCTAGGTCTGACAGTAGAGTGGGGGGGGTAGGTATGGTGAGGCAAGGTCCTAGCTATGGAGCAGTTGTACGCACAAGAGATGTACGAGTTCAGGCCCTTCTCGGAGAAAGTAATAGCCCTACGTCTGGGAGCCCGGAGGCGGTCGAGTGGATTATATGTGTATGGATTACAGGGGTGCGAACCCTTTACACTGAGGTGGGGGGTGGCTTATATAGTGCCTGCCAGACCCCTCCGGCCCTCAGTAATGCGGGGTTAAAGTACATTAAGTCTAGGCGTTACTGGTAACGCCTCACATAAAGTGTCCTAAATACCATAAAGTCTACTTAATTACAGACCGTTACGGTACAGAGTGCTTCTTGACCTTCTGGTGGTCGAGTGAGTCTTAATGGTCGAGTCCTTCGAGTCTGTCGAGTGAAGTCCTTCTTGGTCGACTGGAAGGTAGTCTCTTCTAAGGGTGTCCTTGGGTAGGGTACTTAGATTAGGTCTATGACCCTACCCTAGGTACATGACTCCATCATTAGCCCCCGAATGGATTGAGGCTTGAGTGAGGAAGGAGTTGATATTATTTCCGACCTGCTTTTGTGTTCTGGATATGTGTTGTCTTGGACCAATAATCTCTTCGTTGATAATCAATAACTTTTCTTCAGTCGACTTGATCCATTCTTTTCTTTCGTCGAGTGACCTTTTGAACTTAACAATTCCCGAGCGACGGATCGCAGGAAATCTCGCGCCTGACAGATCGATCTGCCGTTCGCGGATTTTGTGGGATACCAAATTTGGGGAAGCGCGCGAAGCGGGGCGGACAGTGGCGCTCGGATGGGATAGGGCATAGACGCCTTGATTCTCGCGCCACCTTTTTCGCCACGTATCGCGTACGCGCGACTGTTTCGGGATGTGATTGGATCGCCCGGGCCCACCTGTCATCCACTCGGAAGTGATCTTATAAAGGCGCCCGGCGAGGGCCTTTGAACAGTATCTCTCCATTCTCTCTCTGCCCTCCCTGCCTCCGCCCACTGCGCCCGCTCTCGCCTCCGCGCAATCGCTCCTCGTACGCTTCACCGGTAGCCATGGTGAAGGAGAAGACGGCATCGCTGGAATGCGCGAAGAAGGCGTCGGCGACGGGGAAGGCGAAAGGGAGAACAACCAGTCGGGGCGGGTCTTCGTCCAGATCTCGTCTGCCGAACGGCTGGGTCCAAGGAGATTGGATCCGGTCGACCATCACGGAGAAGGATCTCACCGACATGGCCAACGACGGTCTGATCCCCCACGGAGCAGCAAGGCTCCCGGGGAACGAGTGGCAACCCCAGCCGGAAGAAGGTGAGTGTGTTCTTCTGGCTACCCACGTCGACCGCGGGTTTTCTTTGCCACCGAGTGTTTTCTTCCGTGGTTTCTTGAACTTCTTTGGAGTGCAACTCCACCACTTCAATCCGAACTCTATCGCCTACCTTGCTGCCTTTGTATCCATGTGTGAGAACTTTCTGGGTTGCCGACCGCACTGGGGCCTGTTCAAGCATATATTCACGTGTTGCTCTCAGACCGTGAAGAAGGCGAGTCCAGATGATGATAAAACCAAGGTTATTCAGATGTGTGGAGGTCTGGGGATCCAGATGAGGAACAAGAGCACCTTCCCAACCATGACGCTTCCCGAGTCGGTCGGAGGCTGGCAGTCGACTTGTTTCTACTACCAGAACGAGTCGACGCCGGGGCAGTCGAGTGGTCTCCCTCCGTTTACCATGGACCGAGCCAACAAACCCTCCTCTCTGAAGGTGCTCCCGGAGGAGAAAGCCGACGTGAAGATGTTGATGGAGCGCGTAGTCCAGTTGGTTCGGGAAGGAGTGACGGGTATGGATCTCCTGGAGGTTTTTCTTAGGCGACGTATCCAGCCTCTTCAGTACCGGGGCCATTGCATGTGGCTGTACTGCGGGACCGAAGATGAGACTCGGATCAATCCAGAAGCAATCGACGACGCCACGCTGGAAAGGTGGATGGCCGCGGTCACTGGGAACAAGGATAACCCTCGTGGAGCCAGGAGGATTCCTCCACTCGACCATTCCAGCATTCCAGACAAGGTATGCCCACTTTACCTCAGATTGTATTCTTGCCATACTTATTTCTGTTTTCACCGCAAATTGGTCGATTGATCTTTGTCTTGATGTCTGACAGGCCCTCACCGAACTGTACTCGATGCCCAATGGAGCGCAGACTCCGACTGAGGAGGGAGAAGCGAGTGGGGGCGAAAGCCAGGAGGAGTGGGACTCAGATGCTGCTGAAGAAGATGATGATGAGGAGGAGGAGGAGGAGGAAGAAGAAGAAGAGGAGGAGGAGGTCGCACCACCACGCTCAGAAAGGCGGTCGAAGCTTGTCCATGACCCTGCGACTGAACGCGGCAAGGGGGTGGCGACTGTCGTGCAGTCGACCAAGCGTCCTCGGACCACTTCTCCGGTGCCGACTGAAAAGGCTCCGAAGCAATCCAGGGTGGCACCGTCGAAGCCGACCAAGGTCCTGCCGAAGATGAAGGTGTCAATCCCCACCATATCAGGGTAAAAATGCTGCTTGAGTCTTCTTGCTTTATATGAGTTTATCTTTGATTGACTCTTGAGTTAATCGACTGATTTTTGGAATTGCAGTGCTGCTACTTCCGATACCTCAGCTAGGGCCGACGATCATGAGATGGAGGATGCTGCAACTTCAAAACCTGGTACCACTCTCTTAATTCCGTTTTTTAGTCGATTGACTCTTGGTCTCTACTTCTGATTCTTTTCTGCAGCTCCATCCAATGTCGTTATCACCCTTCCTGATGACGACGACGATGAGGAACCGCTGAAGCACAGGACGAGCAGGAAAGCGTCTGCCGGCAGGATGGCTCAGGATGTGACGGCACCCGAGACTCTGGTCGCGGAGGAGGAGAACACCACTCGGCACACCGTATCTTTCGCGGTGCCGCTGACGAGTGCTCTGTTGGGGAACGTTGCAGAAAACAAAAAATTTCCTACTCGTTTCACCATGATCCATCTAGGAGTTCATCTAGCAACGAGTCATTAGATGCATCTACATACCTTTGTAGATCGCGCACGGAAGCGTTCAAAAGAACGGTGATGATGTAGTCGTACTCGACGTGATCCAAATCACCAATGACCAAGCGCCGAACGGACGGCACCTCCGCGTTCAACACACGTACGGGACGGGAGACGTCTCCTCCTTCTTGATCCAGCAAGGGGGGAGGAGAGGTTGATGAAGATCCAGCAGCACGACGGCGTGGTGGTGGATGCAGGGCGTCACAGAAGCAGGGCTTCGCCGAGACTACGAGAGAGAGACGTAACGGGGAGAGAGGGAGGCGCCAGGGGCTGGTCTGTTTCCCTCCTCTCCCCCCCACTATATATAGGGGTGCCATGGGGGAGGGGCAGCCCTAGTAGATGAGATCTACTAGGGGGGCGGCGGCCAAGGGGAGGTTTCCCTCCCCCCAAGGCACCTAGGGGTGCCTTCCACCACTAGGACTCATCCTAGGTGGAAACCCTAGGCGCATGGGCCTATAGGGGCTGGTGCCCTTGGCCCATGAAGGCCAAGGCGCACCCCCTACAGCCCATGTGGCCCCCCCGGGACCCCTCCGGTGGTCCCGGTACAATACCGATAACCCCGAAACTTGTCCCGATGGCCGAAACAGCACTTCCTATATATAATTCTTTACCTCCGGACCATTCCGGGACTCCTCGTGACGTCCGGGATCTCATCCGGGACTCCGAACAACATTCGGGTTTCTGCATATACATATCTTCATAGCCCTAGCGTCACCGAACCTTAAGTGTGTAGACCCTACGGGTTCGGGAGACAAGCAGACATGACCGAGACGACTCTCCGGTCAATAACCAACAGCGGGATCTGGATACCCATGTTGGCTCCCACATGCTCCATGATGATCTCATCGGATGAACCACGATGTCGAGGATTCAATCAACCCCGTACTCAATTCCCTTTGTCAATCGATATGTTACTTGCCCGAGATTCGATCGTCGGTATCCCAACACCTCGTTCAATCTCGTTACTGGCAAGTCACTTTACTCGTACCGTAATGCATGATCCCGTGACCAGACACTTGGTCACTCTGAGTTCATTATGATGATGCATTACCGAGTGGGCCCAGTGATACCTCTCCGTCATACGGAGTGACAAATCCCAATCTTGATCCATGTCAACCCAACAGACACTTTCGGAGATACCCGTAGTCTACCTTTATAGTCACCCAGTTACGTTGTGACGTTTGGTATACCCAAAGCACTCCTACGGTATCCGGGAGTTACACGATCTCATGGTCTAAGGAAAAGATACTTTGACATTGGAAAACTCTAGCAAACGAACTATACGATCTTGTGCTATGTTTAGGATTGGGTCTTGTCCATCACATCATTCTCCTAATGATGTGATCTCGTTATCAATGACATCCAATGTCCATAGTCAGGAAACCATGACTATCTATTGATCAACGAGCTAGTCAACTAGAGGCTTACTAGGGACATGTTGGTGTCTGTTATTCACACATGTATTACGATTTCCGGATAACACAATTATAGCATGAATAAAGACAATTATCATGAACAAGGAAATATAATAATAATGCTTTTATTATTGCCTCTAGGGCATATTTCCAACAGTCTCCCACTTGCACTAGAGTCAATAATCTAGTTACATTGTGATGAATCGAACACCCATGGAATTCTGGTGTTGATCATGTTTTGCCCTAGGGAGAGGTTTAGTCAACGGATCTGCTACATTCAGGTCCATATGTATTTTACAAATCTCTATGTCTCCATCTTGAACATTTTCACGAATGGAGTTGAAGCGATGCTTGATGTGCCTTGTCTTCTTGTGAAACCTGGGCTCCTTGGCAAGTGCAATAGCTCCAGTGTTGTCACAGAAGAGCTTGATCGGCCCCGACGCATTGGGTATGACTCCTAGGTCGGTGATGAACTCCTTCACCCATATTGCTTCATGTGCTGCCTCCGAGGCCGCCATGTACTCCGCTTCACATGTAGATCCTGCCACGACGCTTTGCTTGCAACTGCACCAGCTTACTGCCCCACCATTCAAAATATACACGTATCCGGTTTGTGACTTAGAGTCATCCAGATCTGTGTCGAAGCTAGCGTCGACGTAACCCTTTACGACGAGCTCTTCGTCACCTCCATAAACGAGAAACATTTCCTTAGTCCTTTTCAGGTACTTCAGGATATTCTTGACCGCTGTCCAGTGCTCCTTGCCGGGATTACTTTGGTACCTTCCTACCAAACTTACGGCAAGGTTTACATCAGGTCTGGTTCACAGCATGGCATACATAATAGAACCTATGGCTGATGCATAGGGGATGACGCTCATCTCTTCTATATCTTCTGCCGTGGTCGGACATTGAGCTGAGCTCAATTTCATACCTTGTAACACAGGCAAGAACCCCTTCTTGGATTGATCCATATTGAACTTCTTCAATATCTTATCAAGGTATGTGCTTTGTGAAAGACCTATGAGGCGTCTCGATCTATCTCTATAGATTTTGATGCCTAATATATAAGCAGCTTCTCCAAGGTCCTTCATTGAAAAACTCTTATTCAAATAGGCCTTGGTGCTGTCCAAGAGTTCTATATCACTTCCCATCAAAAGTATGTCATCTACATATAGTATGAGAAATGCTACAGAGCTCCCACTCACTTTCTTGTAAACGCAGGCTTCTCCATAAGTCTGCGTAAACCCAAACGCTTTGATCATCTCATCAAAGCGAATGTTCCAACTCCAAGATGCTTGCACCAGCCCATAAATCGAGCGTTGGAGCTTTCACACTTTGTCAGCATTCTTAGGATCGACAAAACCTTCCGGCTGCATCATATACAATTCTTCCTTAAGGAAACCATTAAGGAATGCCATTTTGACGTCCATTTGCCATATTTCATGGCAATTGCTAACATGATTCGGACGGACTTCAGCTTCGCTACCGGTGAGAAAGTCTCATCGTAGTCAACCCCTTGAACTTGTCGATAACCCTTAGCGACAAGCCGAGCTTTATAGATGGTCACATTACCATCCGCGTCTGTCTTCCTCTTAAAGATCCATTTATTTTCTACGGCTTGCCGCTCAACGGGCAAATCAGTCAAAGTCCATACTTTGTTTTCATACATGGATCCTATCTTGGATTTCATGGCTTCTAGCCATTTGTCGGAATCCGGGCCCGCCATCGCTTCTTCATAGTTCGAAGGTTCACCATTGTCTAACAGCATGATTTCCAAGACAGGGTTGCCGTACCACTCTGGTGCGGAACGTGTCCTTGTGGACCTTCGAATTTCAGTAGGGGCTTGATCAGAAGTATATTGATCATTATCATTAACTTCCTCTCTAGTCGGTGCAGGCACCTCAGGAACATTTTCTTGAGTTGCGCCATTTTCCGGTTCAAGAGGTAATACTTCATCAAGCTCTACTTTCCTTCCACTCACTTCTTTCGAGAGAAACTCTTTCTCTAGAAAGGAACCATTCTTGGCAACAAAGATCTTGCCTTCGGATCTGAGGTAGAAGGTGTACCCAATAGTTTCTTTTGGGTATCCTATGAAGACGCATTTTTCCGACTTGGGTTCGAGCTTTTCAGGTTGAAGTTTCTTGACATAAGCATCGCATCCCCAAACTTTTAGAAACGACAGCTTAGGCTTCTTCCCAAACCATAATTCATACGGTGTCGTCTCAACGGATTTCGACGGAGCCCTATTTAAAGTGAATGCAGCAGTCTCTAAAGCATAGCCCCAAAAGGATAGCGGTAAATCGGTAAGAGACATCATAGATCGCACCATATCAAACAGAGTGCGATTACGACGTTCGGACACACCGTTACGCTGAGGTGTTCTAGGAGGCGTGAGTTGTGAAACTATTCCACATTTTCTTAAGTGTGTACCAAATTCATGACTCAAGTATTCTCCTCCACGATCTGATCGTAGAAACTTGATTTTCCTGTCACGTTGATTTTCAACCTCACTCTGAAATTCCTTGAACTTTTCAAAGGTTTCAGACTTGTGTTTCATTAAGTAGATATACCCATACCTACTTAAATCATCAGTGAGGGTGAGAACATAACGATAGCCACCGCGAGCCTCAACACTCATTGGACCGCACACATCAGTATGTATGATTTCCAATAAGTTGGTTGCTCGCTCCATTGTTCCTGAGAACGGAGTCTTGGTCATTTTTCCCATAAGGCATGGTTCGCATGTGTCAAATGATTCATAATCAAGAGACTCTAAAAGTCCATCAGCATGGAGTTTCTTCATGCGTTTGACACCTATGTGACCAAGGCGGCAGTGCCACAAGTATGTGGGACTATCATTATCAACCTTACTTCTTTTGGTACTCACATTGTGAACATGTGTAGAATCACGTTCGAGATTCATAAAGAATAAACCATTCACCATAGGAGCATGACCATAAAACATATCTCTCATATAAATAGAACAACCATTATTCTCGGATTTAAATGAGTAGCCATCTCGAATTAAACGAGATCCCGATACAATGTTCATGCTCAAAGCTGGCACTAAATAACAATTATTAAGGTTTAAAACTAATCCCGAAGGGAGATGCAGAGGCAGCGTGCCGACGGCGATCACATTGACCTTGGAACCATTCCCGACGCGCATCGTCACCTCGTCCAGTTACAAATGTGAGTAACTGCACCGGTATCAAATACCCAGGAGCTACTACGGGCACTAGTAAGGTACACATCAATTACATGTATATCACATATACCTTTTGTTTTGCCGGCCTTCTTGTCCGCTAAGTACTTAGGGCAGTTCCGCTTCCAGTGACCGCTTCCCTTGCAATAAAAGCACTCAGTCTCGGGCTTGGGTCCATTCTTTGGCTTCTTCCCGGCAGCTTGCTTGCCGGGCGCGGCAACCTCCTTGCCGTCCTTCTTGAAGTTCTTTTTACCCTTGCCTTTCTTGAACTTAGTGGTTTTATTGACCATCAACACTTGATGTTCCTTCTTGACTTCTACCTCTGCTGATTTCAGCATAGCAAATACTTCAGGAATGGTCTTTTCCATCCCCTGCATATTGAAGTTCATCACAAAGCTCTTGTAGCTTGGTGGAAGCGACTGGAGGATTCTGTCAATGACCGCATCATCCGGGAGATTAACTCCCAGCTGAGTCAAGCGGTTATGCAACCCAGACATAGTGAGTATGTGCTCACTGACAGAACTATTTTCCTCCATCTTACAGCTGAAGAATTTGTCGGAGACTTCATATCTCTCGACCCGGGCATGAGCTTGGAAAACCATTTTCAGCTCTTCGAACATCTCATATGCTCCATGTCTCTCAAAACGCTTTTGGAGTCCCAGCTCTAGACTGTAAAGCATGCCGCACTGAACGAGGGAGTAGTCATCGGAACGTGCCTGCCAAGCGTTCATAACATCTTGTTCTGCAGGGAGAACAGGTGCGTCACCCAGCGGTGCTTGTAGGACATAATCTTTCTTGGCAGCTATGAGGATGATCCTCAGGTTCCGGACCCAGTCCGTATAGTTGCTGCCATCGTCTTTCAGCTTAGTTTTCTCTAGGAATGCGTTGAAGTTGAGGACTACGTTGGCCATTTGATCTACAAGACATATTGTAAAATATTTAGACTAAGTTCATGATAATTAAGTTCAACTAATCAAATTATTAATGAACTCCCACTTAGATTAGACATCCCTCTAGTCATCTAAGTATTACATGATCCGAGTTAACTAGACCGTGTCCGATCATCACGTGAGACGGACTAGTCAACATCGGTGAACATCTTAATGTTGATCGTATCTTCTATACGACTCATGCTCGACCTTTCAGTCTTCTGTGTTCCGAGGCCATGTCTGTACATGCTAGGCTCGTCAAGTCAACCTAAGTGTTTGCATGTGTAAATCTGTCTTACACCCGTTGTATGTGAACGTCTGAATAAAACACCCGATCATCACGTGGTGTTTTGAAACAGCGAACTGTCGCAACGGTGCACAGTTAGGGGGAACACTTCTTGAAATTAGTATGAGGGATCATCTTATTTACTACCGTCGTTCTAAGTAAACAAGATGCAAAACATGATAAACATCACATGCAATCAAATAATAAACGTGACATGATATGGCCAATATCACATAGCTCCTTTGATCTCCATCTTGGGGCTCCATGATCATCTTGTCACCAGCTTGACACCATGATCTCCATCATCATGATCTCCATCATCATGTCTCCATGAAGTTGCTCGCCAACTATTACTTCTACTACTATGGCTAACGCGTTTAGCAATAAAGTAAAGTAATTCACATGGCGTTTCTCAATGACACGCAGGTCATATAAAAGAATAAAGACAACTCCTATGGCTCCTGCCGGTTGTCATACTCATCGACATGCAAGTCGTGATTCCTATTACAATAGCATGAACATCTCATACATCACATATAGATCATTCATCATTCATCACAACTTTGGCCATATCATATCACAAACCACTCGCTGCAAAAACAAGTTAGACGTCCTCTAATTGTTGTTGCAAGTTTTACGTGGCTGAATTAGGGTTCTAGCAAGAACGTCTTCTTACCTACGTTAAAGCCACAACGTGATTTGTCAACTTCTATTTACCCTTCATAAGGACCCTGTTCATCGAATCCGCTCCAACTAAAGTAGGAGAGACAGACACCCGCCAGCCACCTTATGCAACTAGTGCATGTTAGTCGGTGGAACCGGTCTCACGTAAGCGTACGTGTAAGGTTGGTCCGGGCCGCTTCATCCCACAATACCGCTGAAGCAAGAAAGGACTAGTAACGGCAAGAAAGTTGACAAATCTACGCCCACAACAAATTGTGTTCTACTCGCGCAAGAAGAACTACGCATAGACCTAGCTCATGATGCCACTGTTGGGGAACGTTGCAGAAAACAAAAAATTTCCTACTCGTTTCACCAAGATCCATCTAGGAGTTCATCTAGCAACGAGTCATTAGATGCATCTACATACCTTTGTAGATCGCGCACGGAAGCGTTCAAAAGAACGGTGATGATGTAGTCGTACTCGACGTGATCCAAATCACCAATGACCAAGCGCCGAACGGACGGCACCTCCGCGTTCAACACACGTACGGGACGGGAGACGTCTCCTCCTTCTTGATCCAGCAAGGGGGGAGGAGAGGTTGATGAAGATCCAGCAGCACGACGGCGTGGTGGTGGATGCAGGGCGTCACAGAAGCAGGGCTTCGCCGAGACTACGAGAGAGAGACGTAACGGGGAGAGAGGGAGGCGCCAGGGGCTGGTCTGTTTCCCTCCTCTCCCCCCCCACTATATATAGGGGTGCCATGGGGGGGGGCGCCGGCCCTAGTAGATGAGATCTACTAGGGGGGCGGCGGCCAAGGGGAGGTTTCCCTCCCCCCAAGGCACCTAGGGGTGCCTTCCACCACTAGGACTCCTCCTAGGTGGAAACCCTAGGCGCATGAGCCTATAGGGGCTGGTGCCCTTGGCCCATGAAGGCCAAGGCGCACCCCCTACAGCCCATGCGGCCCCCCCGGGACAGGTGGCCCCAACCGGTGGGCCCCTGGGACCCCTCCGGTGGTCCCGGTACAATACCGATAACCCCGAAACTTGTCCCGATGGCCGAAACAGCACTTCCTATATATAATTCTTTACCTCCGGACCATTCCGGAACTCCTCGTGACGTTCGGGGTCTCATCCGGGACTCCGAACAACATTCGGGTTTCTGCATATACATATCTTCATAGCCCTAGCGTCACCGAACCTTAAGTGTGTAGACCCTACGGGTTCGGGAGACAAGCAGACATGACCGAGACGACTCTCCGGTCAATAACCAACAGCGGGATCTGGATACCCATGTTGGCTCCCACATGCTCCACGATGATCTCATCGGATGAACCACGATGTCGAGGATTCAATCAACCCCGTACTCAATTCCCTTTGTCAATCGATATGTTACTTGCCCGAGATTCGATCGTCGGTATCCCAATACCTCGTTCAATCTCGTTACCGGCAAGTCACTTTACTCGTACCGTAATGCATGATCCCGTGACCAGACACTTGGTCACTCTGAGCTCATTATGATGATGCATTACCGAGTGGGCCCAGTGATACCTCTCCGTCATACGGAGTGACAAATCCCAATCTTGATCCATGTCAACCCAACAGACACTTTCGGAGATACCCGTAGTCTACCTTTATAGTCACCCAGTTACGTTGTGACGTTTGGTATACCCAAAGCACTCCTACGGTATCCGGGAGTTACACGATCTCATGGTCTAAGGAAAAGATACTTTGACATTGGAAAACTCTAGCAAACGAACTATACGATCTTGTGCTATGTTTAGGATTGGGTCTTGTCCA
Source organism: Triticum timopheevii (assembly GCA_963921465.1). NCBI lineage: Eukaryota > Viridiplantae > Streptophyta > Magnoliopsida > Poales > Poaceae > Triticum > Triticum timopheevii. The sequence goes on from OY997266.1 coordinate 563,015,715, forward strand.
TCACATCATTCTCCTAATGATGTGATCTCGTTATCAATGACATCCAATGTCCATAGTCAGGAAACCATGACTATCTATTGATCAACGAGCTAGTCAACTAGAGGCTTACTAGGGACATGTTGGTGTCTGTTATTCACACATGTATTACGATTTCCGGATAACACAATTATAGCATGAATAAAGACAATTATCATGAACAAGGAAATATAATAATAATGCTTTTATTATTGCCTCTAGGGCATATTTCCAACATGCTCACCCCGCGTCGTTGAGTGGCGCACAGCCTTCCCTCTTCTCGACACACTACGTCCCAGAGGACCAAGCCAGTGCTGCAAAGGAAGCGATACGCCAGGCGGGAGTCATGATGGAGCAGGTGAAGGCCATCCGGGAGGCCAGCCAGGCAGCCTATGATGCCAGTTCTGCTCTTCAGAGCAACGTTCAGGTCAGTCGGTCATCGCCTGTACTGTTAGGATATGCTATCTGAAAATCTTCCTTTCCGGAATCCATAGTAGTCACCCACTGGGTGTGTCGATTGAAACTCCTGTTTAGCGGGGGCACGCTGAGTGCACCCGCTGGGTGTAGTCCCCAAGGCTATGGTCGACTGCTGGCAGTCGACCATAGGCTTTATAGGTTAAGTTCTTCCGTCAATCGACTAGGTCGAATGGATTTCCCAAACCGGTGGGGGCACGCTGAGTGCACCCACTGGGTGTAGTCCCCGAGACTGTGGTCGACTGCTAGTAGTCGGTTACAGTCTGAAGAATACGTCCTGTTATTGTTTTTTTTGGTCGACTGGTCGACTCTATCTTAATAGAACTAGTGGGGGCACGCTGAGTGCACCCACTGGCTGTAGTCCCCGAGACTACGGTCGAATGTTTGTATTCGGCTATAGTCTTAGAAACGCATGATTTTCTTTTATCCACTCAGAAGTGAATTATCTTTGACATTTTGTCAATTGGTTCTTCGCAGAAATCCTGCGACCTTGCGGCTCGTTATACCGAGCTGGAGAACAAGCACATCCAGCTCGAGCTGGATCTGAAGCTGGTCCAGGAGAATCTGACGAAGGCGAAGGAGGAGACCAAAGGTACGTTCGGTGAGACCTCAACGACTGCTTTTGTCCCTCATTTGTTTCAAAATCTGACCTTGCTGTAACTTTGCAGGCAAGGTGAAGGAGGCCCAGAAGAAGAAAGACCTTGAGCTAGCTGAGAAGACCAAGCTTGCTGCCGAGAAGTTAGCTTCGGTCACCAAGCTTGAAGAAGAAAATACTAATCTGAAAGCTGCTCTTGCGATTGCCAACAAGGAGGTCAGTCGACTGAAAAGTGACAAAGCTGCCCTGAACGACAAGGCCAGTCAGTTGACTGGGAAGAAGAATGATCTGGAGGCCTTTCTGAGTGGACTTGCCAAGAAGTTGTTCCTCATGCTCGAATATAATCCTTTGCGTCAAACAATAATTTTTACAGTGATCTTTCCATTCGACCATTGCCTTGACTCAGTGATTGTACTTGCAGAATTTTGCCAAAACTTTGAAGAGGAAACTAGTCGGCTGGAACCAAACCTGGACCCCGTCAACTCTCCGGTGAACGATGAAGTTGCCATGAACATGTTCCGGCTTGAGTCTCGCGTTGCTGCTGTCGTTGACTATCTTGCAAGGCTGAAGGTCGCCACTTCTCGCATTGACACCACGCTCTGGCCTAGGGAGACAGTCCAGAACGACCTCGAGTCTCTGATGGCTCGACTAAACACAGTTCCTGGTCGAGTGCAGGAGTGGAAAAAGTCCTCTGCTAGGTGCGGTGCAGATGTTGCTCTATGTCTGGCTCGAGTCCACTGCAAGGATGCGTGAGAAGACAAGCTGGCGGCACTTCGGGTGGCCAACACCAAGAAACACGACTTCAGGTCCTTCATGGAGACCTTCATCGCTGCTGCCACTCGGATCGCGGACGGAATTGATCTTGATGAGTTTGTTGCACCTTCCAGCCCTCCACAGGAGGGGTAAAAAACTTCCTTGAGCTCGACACTTTAAATTTGCCTCGGTATGCCGAGTGATTTTGTAACCGATAAACCTTAACAGGCTTAGTGCCTGAGCACTTTCGGTTCCTTTAGGTATCCATCTGAACTTGGATTCGACGTTTGAATATGCTTGCATTTGGTTCGAAAATGTCTTTTGCAGGTTTAAAGCAAGACTCTTACTGCAGCTAAGCCCCCGAGTGGGAGGTCTGCTCCTCACTCGGTGGGATTTTTATAACTTAGGCGAGCACTGGGCTGCGGCTAAGCCCCCGAGTGGGAGATCTGCTCCTCACTCGGCAGGATTTTTATAACTTAGGCGAGCACTGGGCTGCAGCTAAGCCCCCGAGTGGGAGGTCTGCACCTCACTCGGTAGGATTTTTATACCTTAGGCGAGCACTGGGCTGTAGCTAAGCCCCCGAGTGGGAGGTCTGCTCCTCACTCGGCAGGATTTTTATAACTTAGGCGAGCACTGGGCTGCAGCTAAGCCCCCGAGTGGGAGGTCTGCTCCTCACTCGGTAGGATTTTTATACCTTAGGCGAGCACGGGGCTGCAGCTAAGCCCCCGAGTGGGAGGTCTGCTCCTCACTCGGTAGGATTTTCACGTTGTACTTGTGGCGTAGCTCAGAGGAGAGGGTCGCAGTCGACCTGCGTCTCGTCCTCCTTGCGACCGCACATTGTACTTGTGGCGTAGCTCAGAGGAGAGGCTCGCGGTCTACCTGCCCCTCGTCCTCCTTGCGAGCGCACGTTATATTTGTGGCGTAGCTCGAAGGAGAGGGTCGCAGTCGACCTGCACCTCGTCCTCCTTACGAGTGCACGTTGTATTTGTGGCGTAGCTCAGAGGAGAGGGTCGCAGTCGACCTGCGCCTCATCCTCTTTGCGACCGCACATTGTACTTGTGGCGTAGCTCGGAGGAGAGGGTCGCAGTCGACCTGCACCTCGTCCTCCTTGCGATCGCACATTGTACTTGTGGCGTAGCTCAGAGGAGAGGGTCGCAGTCGACCTGCACCTCGTCCTCCTTGCGAGCGCATGTTGTATTTGTACTTAGGCGAGTACTTAGACTGCAGCTAAGCCCCCGAGTGAAAGTCTAGCTTGTCACTTAGTAGGATTTTACTGAAACTTAGGCGAGTACTTGGACTGCAGCTAAGCCCCCGAGTGAAAGTCTGGCTCCTCACTCGGTAGGATTTTTATACCTTAGGCGAGTACTTGGACTGCAGCTAAGCCCTCGAGTGAAAGTCTGGCTTGTCACTCGGCAGGATTTTATTGAAACTTAGGCGAAACGGATTCGCGGATAAGCCCCCGAGTGGGAGGCTGGCTCACCACTCGGTAAGGATTTTATTGAAACTTAGGCGAAACGGATTCGCGACTAAGCCCCCGAGTGGGAGGCTGGCTCACCACTCGGTATGGATTTTTTTTACAAACTTAGGCGAAACGGATTCGCGGCTAAGTCACCCGCTGAGGGGGAAATTTTTACTGAACAAATAAAAGTGACAAAAATCATTGGGGAAATTATGACACTATTATCTTGCAAAACATGGACTACAGAAGTACTTTTATTACAACTCATCCGAGTGAAAAAAAAACTTAAGTGTAAAATGGACGGAGTAGTTCCGCGTTCCAAGCTCGGGGCTCGTCGATATTGTGCTCGACGTTGTAGAGACGGTACGCCCCGTTGTGGAGGACTTTGGTGACTATAAAGGGTCCTTCCCAAGAAGGAGCAAGCTTGTGTTGTTTCTGTTGATCCACTCGGAGAACCAAATCTCCTTCCTGGAAGGCTCTACTCTTCACGTTTCTGGCGTGGAAGCGACGCAAGTCTTGTTGGTAGATGGTCGATCGGATCAGAGCCATCTCCCTTTCTTCCTCTAAAAGGTCGACTGCGTCCTGTCGCGCTTGTTCAGCTTCAACCTCGTTGTAAAGTTCAACTCGAGGAGCATTGTGGAGAAGATCACTCGGCAAGACTGCTTCAACTCCATAGACCAAGAAGAATGGAGTTCTCCCGGTCGACCGATTAGGCGTGGTCCGCAGTCCCCAAAGAACCGAGGGAAGTTCGTCGACCCATGCTCCAGCCGCATGCTTGAGATCACGCATCAGTCGGGGTTTCAACCCTTTGAGGATCAGGCCATTGGCTCGCTCTGGTTGTCCATTAGACTGCGGATGGGAGACCGAAGCGTAGTCGACTCGTGTGCCTTGAGAGGTGCAGAAATCCCTGAATTCCTCCGAGTCGTAGTTCGACCCATTATCTGTAATGATGCTGTGCGGGACTCCATATCTGAATATCAGTTCCCTGATGAAGCTAACAGCAGTACCGGCGTCAAGGTTCTTGATGGGTTTAGCCTCAATCCACTTGGTGAACTTGTCGACTGCCACCAGTACATGCGTGAAACCGCTTCTACCTGTTCTCAAGGGGCCCACCATATCCAACCCCCATACTGCAAAGGGCCAGACGAGTGGTATGGTCTTCAGAGCTGACGCAGGCTTGTGTGACATATTGGAGTAGAAATGACATCCTTCGCACTTGTCCACTATTTCCTTTTCCATCTCATTTGCCTTTGGCCAGTAAAATCCGGCTCGGTATGCTTTGGCCACGATGGTCCGAGAGGCCGCATGATGGCCACAGGTCCCCGAGTGGATATCATCAAGGATGATTCGACCTTCTTCTGGCGTTATGCACTTCTGACCAACTCCAGTCGCGCTCTCTCTGTACAACTGTCCTTTGATTACAGTAAAGGCCTTGGATCGACGGACGATCTGTCGAGCCTCTTCCTCATCCTCTGGGAGCTCTTTTCTCAGGATATACGTGATATATGGAACTGTCCAGTCAGGAGTGACTACTAAGACCTCCATGACCAGGTCGACCACTGCTGGGACTTCTACTTCAGTCGGATCTGTGTCACTCTTGGGTTGCGGAGCTTCTTCGGTGAAAGGATCTTCTTTAACTGACGGAATATGAATATGCTCCAAGAACACACCACTCGGAATGGCTTCTCTCTTGGAACCTATCTTTGCTAGATCATCAGCTGCTTGATTTTTCAGTCGGGGTATATGATGGAGCTCTAACCCCTCAAACTTCTTTTCTAACTTCCTCACTGCATTGCAGTATCCAGTCATGGCTGGGCTTCTCACGTCCCACTCCTTCATCACTTGGTTGACCACTAAATCTGAGTCGCCATAGACCATAAGGCGACGGACGCCGAGTGAAATGGCCATGTGCAACCCATACAAGAGGGCCTCATACTCTGCCTCATTGTTGGAGGAATCAAAGTGAATCTGGAGCACATATCTGAGCTTATCTCCTCTGGGGGAAACCATGACAACCCCAGCACCGGAACCATTCAACATCTTAGAGCCATCAAAGAACATGGTCCAATGCTCTGAGTGAACTTTAGTCGGCTGCTGCTGTTCAATCCACTCGGCGAGGAAATCTGCTATTGCCTAGGACTTAATGGCTTTCTTTGCCTCAAACTTGATATCAAGGGGAAGAAGTTCAATCGCCCACTTTGCCACTCGACCAGTTGCATCTCTGTTGTGCAAAATCTCTGAAAGTGGAGCGTCGCTGACGATTGTGATGGAATGATCAGAGAAATAATGAGTAACCTTCTTCGTGGTCATGTATATCCCATACACAAGCTTCTGATAATGAGGGTATCTCTGCTTGGATGGAGTCAAAACTTCAGACAGATAATACACTGGGCGCTGAACTTTGAAGGCTTTCCCTTCTTCTTCCCGCTCAACCGTAAGTACTGTACTGACGACTTGTCCTGTGGCTGCGATATAAAGCAACAGAGGCTCTTTGCTGATTGGAGCAGCAAGCACCGGCTGGGTGGAGAGCAGAGCTTTTAGCTCGGCAAACGCCGCATCAGCTTCTGGAGTCCACTCGAACTTGTCTGCCTTCTTCATCAGTCGGTAAAGAGGCAATGCCTTTTCACCGAGTCGTGAGATGAATCGACTTAATGCGGCCAAGCATCCAGTAAGCTTCTGGACATCGTGCACTCGCACGGGGCGTTTCATTCAGAGTATAGTGCCGATCTTTTCTGGATTAGCGTCGATCCCTCGTTCGGAAACGAGAAAACCGAGTAACTTGCCACCAGGAACTCCGAATATGCACTTTGATGGATTGAGCTTGATATCATACCTTCTGAGGTTGGCAAATGTTTCGGCGAGGTCAGTGAGCAGGTCGGAACCTTTTCGTGACTTGACCATGATATCATCCATATACGCTTCCACATTCCGACTGATTTGAGTGAGCAAACACTTCTGAATCATTCGCATAAACGTGGCTCCGGCATTCTTGAGGCCGAATGGCATGGTGATATAGCAGAAGCACCCGAATGGAGTGATGAAAGCTGTTTTTATCTCATCAGGTCCGTACAGACGGATCTGATGGTACCCGGAATAGGCGTCTAGAAAAGACAATCTCTCGCATCCCGCGGTCGAGTCAACAATTTGATCAATGCGAGGGAGAGGAAAATGATCTTTCGGGCAGGCCCGATTGATGTGCTTGAAATCAATGCACATTCGGAGTGAGTTGTCCTTCTTAGGAACCATGACGACATTGGTGAGCCACTCGGAGTGGTATATCTCTCGGATAAATCCTGCCGCCAATAGTCGAGCCACTTCCTCACCAATAGCTTTTCTCTTCTGGACGGCGGACCGCCGAAGATGCTCTTTAACTGGTTTTGCTGCTGAGTCAACTCTAAGACGATGCTCAGCCAGTCCCCTGGGAACACCCGGCATATTAGCTGGCTTCCATGCAAAAATGTCCCAGTTCTCACGGAGAAACTGGATGAGCGCTTCTTCCTATTTCGGGTCGAGTGTTGTGGAGATGTGGGTCGGGGCTACATTAGGGTCGGTCGGATGAATGTGGACAGGCTTCGTCTCACCGGACGACTGAAATGCAGACTCTGTGGCGGGCTTCTTGGCTCGCAACAAATCACTCGGATATGCATTTTGCTTATATTCTTCAAACTCGACCGCTGTCACCTGGGAATCGGCAATCTTTGAGCCTTTCTGGAAACACTCTTCTGCCTTTTTCCGATCACCAGTGACAGTGATCACTCCTTTGGGGCCGAGCATCTTTAGTTTGAGGTAGACGTAACATGGTCGAGCCATGAACCGTGCGTAAGCTGGTCTCCCCAAAATGGTGTGGTACGCGCTCTGAAAATCCACGACCTCAAACGTCAGCTTCTCCTTGCGAAAATGCATTGAATCACCAAACACCACGTCCAGAGCTATTTGACCGAGTGACTCGGCTTTCTTTCCTGGTATAACTCCATGAAAGCTCATGTTACTGGTGCTCAGTCGGGACATCGTAATGCCCATTCCCTTCAGCGTTTCCGCATACAATAAGTTCAGTCCGCTACCACCATCCATCAGCACCTTCGTCAGCCGAGTGCCTTCGACAACCGGGTCGACCACCAAAGCTTGCCTCCTAGGGGTGGCAATATGAGTCGGGTGATCAGACTGGTCGAATGTGATGGGCGTTTGGGACCATCTCAGTTAACTTGGTTTCGCCAGGGCAACCATGTTTACCTCACGGTTAATGACCTTCAGTCGGCTCTTGCTTTCCACATCCGCAAAAATCATCAGAGTGCAATTGACATGTGGATATCCTCCCTCACTGTCCTCCTTGTCTTCTGCCTTGTCCGACTCCTTTTCCTTGTCCTTGGAATGTTTTCCTTGGAACTGCTGGATCAGGAGTCGACACTGGCGACTGGTATGCTTCGGGTAGATGATATTACCCTCTTCATCTTTCTTCGTGTGGATGTGACACGGCATATCCATCACGTCATTTCCTTCTTTATCCTTCACCTTCTTGGGGTTCTAGGATCCTTTGGGTTTCCCTTTGAACTTGCCCTGAGTCACGGCCAGAGCCTCTCCAGGAGCTGCTGGTTCGGCCTTCCGCTTCTGCTTCCGACTGGTATTTCTCTTCTCCGACTGACTCGGCTTGTACTTGCCGCTTCGGAGTCGGTCTTCCTCTTCGTCGTTGGCATACTTGGTAGCAATCTCCATCATCCGACTCAGGGTCATGTCTCCGGTTCGACCAAACTTCAAACTCAATTTTCTGTTCTTAACACCATCTTTGAAGGCGCAGACTGCCTGATGATCAGACACGTTCTCCACGGTATGATGCAAAGTGATCCATCTCTGAATATACTCTCTGAGAGTCTCATTCGTCTTCTGCACACAGACATGCAGCTCTGTTAATCCAGCTGGTCGCTTGCAAGTTCCTTCAAATGTTCTGACGAACACTCGGGACAGATCTTCCCAAGTGTAAATGCTGCTAGGAGGTAACTGATTCAACCATGCTCTGGCAGAACCTTCCAACATGAGGGGCAAATGCTTCATGGCCACCTCGTCATTCCCGCCACCAATCTGAACCGCCACTTGGTAGTCCTCAAGCAAGGTTTCAGGCTTAGACTCACCAGTGAACTTCCTTACTCCAGTTGCTAAGCTGAAGTTGGGGGGAATCACCGCGGCTCTGATAGCCCTGCTGAAACATTCTGGACCAGAAACATGCACTCGACTGCTTGTGGGCGCATCTCTATCGGGGCCGCCCCGATGGGCTCTGTTTCGGTCGACCAAGCCTTGCACGATGATGGATTGCGCGTCGAAGCCTGGTTTCCGGGGGTCGACTGGAGCTCTTCGCCCCACACTAAGTTGACGCCTGTCATCCTGCTGCCGAGGAGCGCAAGACCCACCCCTCGGGGAGGGAGTGGGCACTCGACGCCTATCATCACGATCGTGTCGGTCACCGTACTGGTCTTGCCGATTCTCGCGTCCTTCACGCCGCGGAGGCGATCTGGGACTGTGAGCCGACTGAACCGTATTCGCAGCGACGGATCGACTGTGAATTCTATTGCGTGACTGCGACACGGCTGAATTCTGATCTCCTGCTGCCCGGAGCAAATCTCTGATCTGCATCAAGCCTCTGCCAGCTTCCGACTGAGAGGGCTGGATGGACTCTGCTATACGAGTTGCAGCTGCTAAATTCTGAATCGGGGTTTGATATACCTGAGTCGGCAGGAAGAGTTGACGTCGATTGGCGTCGGGAACTCGTTGCCGCGCGCGCTCGTCGAGTGCTCGCTGAAGGTTCTCCAGACGAGCGCGTTCAGCCAAATTGGCCAAACGTGCCTCCTCCAAGGCGCGAGCCTCGGGGGTTTCTCCTGCGATGGGAGTATGCAGGGCATCCATGTTCCTGCGGCGAAGTTCTTCCCTTTGCAGGGAATCAAGTGGCTCGGGCTGGTACTCTTCATGAACTTGAGCGGGGTCGCCTCCACCGTCTACCCCGTCCTCACGAGGGAAACCGGGAGGGCTATGAGGCCCATTGACCATCAAGACCTCCGCCGCTGGATCACTGCTATCACACTCGGATGCAGTCTCTACGGAGCCAATCGACAGGTCGAACAGGCCGTAGAGAGATTCGTCGGGCTCGATTGCCGCAACTTGGGTGGTGGCCGTCTGGCGTGCCACCGCGTGCCTCACCCACCGCTGGAGTCTCGACCAACCAGAGCGCTTGCGTTGGCGGGAGACCGGGAGGGTGATCGATAGGGGAGTCGACCGATATGGAGTCGACAGTTGCCGCAGCAGAACGCCGCGGATACATGCGCGAAAATGCGTCGCACCGCGGACGGGGAGCGCATCAACGTCGAGTGGAGCCTCCTGGTGCCAAGCGGAGTCGTCGGCAACGAAGGTGAGAGCGCCGAGACGGATCTCGCGACCCTCGACCAAAACTCCACCCACCACCATAATGAAAGTAGTCGGAAGAATCGCAACTTCTCCAAAAATCGCTAAGACACCGGCCCCACGGTGGGCGCCAACTGTCGTGGTTCTAAGTCTGACAGTAGAGTGGGGGGTAGGTATGGTGAGGCAAGGTCCTAGCTATGGAGCAGTTGTACGCACAAGAGATATACGAGTTCAGGCCCTTCTCGGAGGAAGTAATAGCCCTACGTCTCGGAGCCCGGAGGCGGTCGAGTGGATTATATGTGTATGGATTACAGGGGTGCGAATCCTTTACACTGAGGTGGGGGTGGCTTATATAGTGCCTGCCAGACCCCTCCGGCCCTCAGTAATGAGGGGTTAAAGTACATTAAGTCTAGGCGTTACTGGTAACGCCTCACATAAAGTGTCCTAAATACCATAAAGTCTACTTAATTACAGACCGTTACGGTACAGAGTGCTTCTTGACCTTCTGGTGGTCGAGTGAGTCTTAATGGTCGAGTCCTTCGAGTCTGTCGAGTGAAGTCCTTCTTGGTCGACTGGAAGGTAGTCTCTTCTAAGGGTGTCCTTGGGTAGGGTACTTAGATCAGGTCTATGACCCTACCCTAGGTACATGACTCCATCACACACTTTTTAAATTTTTTACGAAGTTTTAATAAATGCAAACATTTCTTAATTTTGTGAATAAAGATCCGAAAGCCGGAATATTTTTTGAAAGTTCTACAAGCGAAAAAAGTGTAAAATGGGCAGGCGGTGTGTGTGTGTGTGTGTGTGTGTGTGTGGGGGGGGGGGGGGGGGGGCATCGCTAGCTAAAGCAGCAAGCACACAGGCAAAATTTTCAAAAAAAGCAAGCACAAAGGCTGCTTAATTGATTCGGGTCGTACCCACATTTCTTGATGTAGATGTAGGCTCCTAGTGTTAGGTCTATGGTAAAACACACACGAGCTGATTGATTGAAAAAGGCCCCGCGAATGTAGCTGTTGTGATTTTATTTCCTCTCCGATTTTCATGGCATGCAAATCACGGGAATGTATAAATGTTGTAAGTGTGGAATACTGTAACCGTGTGTGTAATAAAGCAGCACACATGTTAGCTGCGAGGGAAGTCTGTTTGGATAGTGGCTGTTATGAGACCTGGATTGGCCACTTTCCACAGTTTGTATTAGATGTTGTTGCTGGCGATATGGCCAGTGAGGTATAGTAATGAAATACTACGTTTTCCTTTCAAAAAAAAAAGATCTTTGGGAATTGGGTCACACACTGAAGTAGTTGGAATTAATAGGAAAAGGGGCTTTGGGATTCTGACACACCAGTCTTTTTCTTGTAAAGTTTGAAATACTCCGGACTTCAGTGCTAACTTTAGCCTGCTAGCAACAGAGCTCTATCGACGTCGTTTTGTTCTATGAGTACAGTATATACTCCTGTCCTTCCTGGAATGCTCGGCGATAATCACTCTCATCTTGTCCTTGTGAATACTGATGACTACATGAATACGAAATAGGACTCACATATACTCCCTCCGTCCGAAAATACTTGTCATCAAAATGCATAAAAAGATATGTATCTAGAACTAAAATACGCCTAGATATATCCCCTTTTATTCATTTTGATGACAAGTATTTCCGGATGGGCCCCGGAAAAAAAAGTATTTCTGAATGGAGGGAGTATTTCATTAATTTGAGGATAACCTGAGTAAAACGAGCTGCTCAGTGGTTTGATTACATTCGGAAAACGAAACTATTTGCGCACGACGGGTCCATGGCCAATTTATGCACGATGCAAAATCAGAAGATGTGTACAGCTACAACAACAGCTTGATTAACAACATGACGTCGTGTGTACAGCAACGTTCTTCAGAAAACATCAGTGTACGCAGGCTACTGGAGACATCAGCAATCACCCTCTGGCCCTGCTTAATTTGAGCAGGCACGAAACCATCTATAGCCACACTAAACATTTACATCTCGGCAGCAGCAACATGTGCTAGTGACAGATATATCTAGCTAGCGCCTCCCTCGCCAAGTGCAGGAGGTTTCTGCATGCGGCACAGTGACCAACTCCCTGCTAATGTTAATACAAAGTTGAGTCATTTATTTTAAGGGAGTACTTGCTTAGAGCAAGTACAATAGAGCTGAGTCAGCGGGCTATAATAAGTAAACTAGTATATTTTTGCTTAGTTGGAGGAAAGAGAAAAGGAGAGAGAAGGTAAGCGGGCTCTTCGTGAAGAGCCAGCTCTAGCACGTACTCCTAGGCACTTTGTGAGAATGAAATGTGGGTCACATAATAAAAAGGTAGTACACTCTTTTGATCTATTATTGTACATATTGGCTATAAGATGAGTTGTAGATGACATGGCACTGGCTTATAGCCAGCAGCTGGCTATACTATTAAGCATGCTCTTAGGATATGCGGGATGCTGTGAAGATGGACTGACGATGTTGCCCACTGTGGTCCTGGAGATCTACTGTACCTAGATTTCCCCATGTCGTGTCCGTTCGTAAGAGGATGACGAACTGCAATGCCGACCTGACTGGTATAACTGTGCCTGCGTGTAGCTAGCTATGGGAGGGCAATTACTCCTGCATGCATGCCGGCCGCCGTGCGCCCTCTGTGTGCGTCGGCGGCATCCATAAATCGCCCTCGTGTATGTGCAGAAAAACAAGAATCACCCACCTACGTCTACAGTCTACTATACTCGAATACTATAGTGCCTGTACCTGTACGTGCGGTTTCAAGAGGAGTAGCTAGCTCGCTAGGGTATGCGGATATCCGGCGGCCAGGCGCTGGGGGAGGAAGCGGTCAGCGTGGTGCGGCAGGCGGTGAGCCTGGCGGAGCAGCGGGGGCACAGGCAGGTAACCCCGCTCCACATGGTGAGCGCCATGCTCTCGGCGTCCCCGGCACCGGCATGCATCCTACGCGCCGCCTGCCTCAGCTCCCAGTCCCACCCGCTGCAGCACAAGACGCTCGACCTCTGCCTAGACCTCGCGCTCAACCAGCTCGCCGTGGCCGTGAGCCGCCGCGGTGGCGACCACGTCGAACCTGCGGGGTCGAACGCGTTCACGGCCGCGCTGAAGCGGGCCCAGGCGCACGGTCGCCGGGGCCCCGTGGGCGGCGACAAGGTCGAGCTCGAGCAGCTCGTCCTCTCCATCCTCGACGACCCTAGCGTCGACCGCGTCATGCGCGCGGCCGGCTTCTCGAGCTCTCAGGTCAGGGCCAGCGTCGTTTCATTGGAGCAATCAGCGAGCTTTCCTGATCCGTTTCCCGAGAAGATCAGGGCTGGAGGACAACCATCCCTCCAAACCGCCCCGGAGCTTCACCTGCCAGTCGTCGCCGACGACGTCCCACACGGAAGGTAGTTTTCTAGTTTATCCGATTGACTTTTTTGTGTGTGTGCACATGAAATTCTAGCTTTCTCTCTTCTTAACTAGGGCTTGATGTTTCGTTGCTTTGGCCACACGACAATGACGCCGAATGTCACTTCCTAAATACAGTTTTTTTCTTTTGCGGGGGACATATATATATAGATAGATATAAGATGGTAGTATATTTTGCTGTTCTCCATTTGTGTCGTCGTTGTGATTCATGTTTGTCATGTTTGGCAACCAACCAACTGGATAAAGACTTCTCTCTACTCTCTAGTGAATACGCTAACACCCCCTCCCCACTCCTCCCTCCTCCCACGGTCTAGTGAGTTTTTAGCTTTCTCTCTCTAGTGAATGCCCTATAAGGCTATAACAGCCCCTCGTCCTACCACGGCTGTAGTGAACAACATAACCCTACTTTTACTTGTATGCTCCACCACCTCTGCCGCTCACAAGTTGCCTCACGATCCTAACCACACCAGTGAAGTCGGTTTCCTCACCTTTGTTGCAGTTGATGATGCTCCTTCAAACAGTTGCCCTAGGTGAGTGAAAATGATTCTTCAACGGTCCAACCTTTCCACTCGGAGGTGCATGTCTATGGTGTCAGTGTGGAGCTAATGAGAGCATTATCCTTTGGCTCTGGCATGAAAAGTGTAATCGTCGATCTCTTCACTGATACTCCATACTATAGATCATGATGCGTTTTGATGTCCAACCATCTGGACTGGTGGCACTCGATTGTCTTCTACCTTGGTCCCCTCTCCGGTGGCGGTATTTTGGCATGATCTTGAGGAAACTTTACTAGATGTCAGCTTGTACATAATTTAGAGCCACCATGTTTAGGGCTCATTTGATTTAAAGGTTTTTCGTAGGAACTTTGAAGGATTAGAATCCTTATGAATTTTTTCTATGTTGGTTGTTTGATTCATAGGATTGAATCCCATATGACTTTTTTCTAAGGATTTCTTTGTATGACTCCCCATAGGATTCCTAGCATCCACTCAAACCTCTTTAAAAGAATCATTTGTTTTTCCTATGATGCAATCAAAGAAACCAAAATCATGTAGGACCAAAAAGGCCCTTATTGATATCTTCTTTAGGACATGATATGCCAATCCTATGTTTTTCCTATTCCCATGTTTTTAGAATTCTACGAATCAAAAAGTCCCTTATTGATATCTTCTTCCTTCCTTTGGTTTAGCAACGGGTTGAAGAAGGCAACATCATTTGCTTTGTTGGTGACTTTGAAAACATCGAGCAAGAACTCTCCTATGGTTTTACCTATTTAAGTTTTCTCCTAGTTAATTTCTACTAGTTTAATTACATAATAATATAACAGTAACTTCCCTTGTAAAAATAAATACCCACTCATCCATAAATATATGTTCTCTTTTGCTATTAGAATTATTTTTGAGATGTATCTTTGACCATTACGATTCTATAGTTATATGCTAGTAAAAAATATGAATTATTTTATGTAAACATCTCTTTTTATGATGGGAAAAATGATACTTTTTTTAAAAAATAATCTGAATATATATGAGATGAAATGTTCATCTCATGTTTCAAAACTAGTCATGAATACAAGAAATGTATATTTCATCTATTTTCATAAAAAGTATTCATGTATTTTGTATAAAAAGTTCACTTTTTTTAAATTACGCATGCACCTTCAGATATATATATATACATTTACTTTGAAAACATATTCAAATATTGACCAAAAATGCAAATTATAAACGTAAAACATAACAGAAAAAAAAGAAAAGTAAATACATGAAACAAAAGATAAAATAAAAACAAGGTATAGGAGGCAAAACAGAAAAACAAAGAAAGAAACCTGTTTGGACGACAATATGTTGATATGGGCGTAGAATAGGATTAGCTGACATTAGTATGTCGGCCTAGTTTCTGAGAAAGATATCTAGGTGCACGCAAATAGTTGCCTACTAATCCTACATAAACGATTCCATTTCAAAGCACATACATGCCTTCCACATCATCAAACACATGTAACCCTTTCATTTTTCACTTTCCATCACATGCAAGCCCTTCACATCATCAACCAGAAGCAAGACTTCCCATCATCAAGTGCATGCAACCCTTCCACTTTACACTTTTTATCACATACAAGCTCTTCTGGTCAACCACACACAAGCGCTCTACATCATCAAAAAGTATTCACGAACAAATAATTGAAACAGAAGTTCACAAGGCACTATACCGTGCATCCACCGTCCATTTACTATTGAGTGTGCTATCGTTCATACGGAGAGAATGTGGTGTGGTATTATTCTTATATATTCCAATTTTATTGCTGTAAATTCCCGCTGGTATTATCTAGTTTGGACAACTTGGTGCATATGCATGCAGCTTCATTAATTCAGTTTAATATTCCCAACAGATTTTGTTTGAAGTAAATATCTCGACATGCACGCTAACTTTCTCTTTGTCCTCTTGCAGTGAGTGTCAAGCTAGCAATGTAAAATCAGGAGCAAGCTGGCCGGCCTTCTTTGGCTGCACCGAGGTAATCCCCACGATGGTGAGCCTTCCTCCGTGGCTCCGCTACTACAAGGATACAACTTGCATCAGATCAACATACTGCAACACCAATCTTCAAGCAAACGTACGTATAACATATCCAGATAGTTAGTCCCATCCGTTCCAAAATAAGTGTCGCTGATTTGGTACAACCAAATCAGCGACACTTATTTTGAAACGGAGAGAGTACATGTGATGTGTCTGCACCATCTCGTTCATGAATAATGATCCGAATACCCTGGCCTTGAGCCGTGACACATGCAGGGTGCTTCCCGCCGGCCGAAGTTCACGGAGCTCACCGCAGACAATCTCAAGATCCTGTGCGACGCGCTTGAACTGCGCGTTCCGTGGCACGGGAACATCGTTCCCGGCATAGCGAGCACGGTGCTCCGGTGCCGATCCGGCGTGACAAGGAGGAGGGTGGGGGACAAGCCGTTTAATTCATTGTCGTCGTCAACAACGACCTGGTTGCTCTTCCGTGGAAGGGACGGTGTCATCAAGACAGCAGTTGCTCGGGAGCTCGCGAGGCTCGTGTTTGGATCCTACACCGACTTCACTGCCCTGCAGGGTTACCCCGACATTGCCGCACAAACCGGCAAACTCGCCCTCAAGAGGCATAGATCACCGGAAAACAATGGCGATGGCAATGGTGGCGACGTTGGAGCGAGGCTGTTCAAAGCGATCGTAGAGAACCCTCACCGCGTTATATTGATCGATGGCGTCGACCAACTGGATCGCGATTCGGAAACACGCATCAAGAACGCGGTCGCGGGAGGAACACTAATGGGGGGATGCAACGGCGACATGGTCGATTTGGAGGATGCCATCGTAGTGTTGAGCTCTGACGTGTCGGACTCTAGGTCTATGGTTTCCGCTTCCTCCCCACGGGTGAAGCGACAGTTTACCAGGCAGAACTGCGAGGAAGGTGACGCCGCGGAGATGGAAATGAGATCTCATCGTCATCTTAGCTTGGACTTGAACGTTTGTGCAGTTGATGAGGAAGAGGAGGAAGGCAGTTTTGACGGGATCGTGAATGTCGTGGATGGTGTTTTCCTTTTCAATTAGCTGGGAAATTTCATATCTTTCTAGTTATTTCATATCATATTTTAATGGCTAATATGAGTTTCGCTATCATAAAATTGTTTTTTGGCTTTGTCATACGTAAGTTGATTTAGATGTTCTACCAGGCCAAGGATCATAGTTTTAAATCTAATATGAGTTTGTCTATCAGAAAACCCCTTTTGGCTCTGTGAATACATAAGTTTCTCATTAAAACTGAGCTTGAGTTATCCGTTTCCATTAATAGCATAATGAAAAAGTTTTGTCTAATTCACATCTAGATGTTTTCTAAGGATGTCACATCTAACCTCCAATAAATATATAATGCAGCAACAAGAAACAAAAAAAAACTAAAACAAAAAAAAGACCACAAACAAAATGAAAATCAATTTAAATGTGACATAAGTATGTCACATCTAGATGTGTCCTAGACAGACCTAATGAAAATACAACCAGAATTTGCAGACAGGAAGCGAGGTGAGTCCAACGCACTGCCATGAAACCCACTCGCAATCAAAACACACACACACACTATGAAACGAAAATCTGACAACACCGTACAATAAAACTCATAAAAATAGTACTAGAACTATCATAAATATAATAATGTTCTTATGTCTAGTTGGATGGTGCCCCTATGCTCGGATCACCTAGGTTTGTCGTAGGAGCATGTCCATAGTGGAGCTAGCCTTCAACATGCATATATAGTGGTCGTCGTGCATTGGACGTGGCGACGATTGCACGCTCACGGACGAGGGCCATGGCCTTGGCCATGTGACGATAGTCGAAGCATAATTTGGACGCCTCCGCGGGCAAAGTAGTCTAGCTACATAATTCCATTTCAAAATCTTGCATATCTTCAAACTTTAGTAAGCTTCCTGTCTCTATGGGAAATAATGGGAAGGAAGTTGAGTTTTCTTTTAATGCATTAAAACATATGGAGGATGACCGATTGGAGGTTTGTCCAAAGTGACCAACTTTAATTTCTACGCTTGATACTGAGGAGGAGGGTGGGGAAACCTCACATAATAGAAGTTGGACTACTTTGTCAATGGCCTAACGGAAGTGGTTTTGGATGAGGTGTTACTTGGGAGCATTTTATGCTATCTAAATCTACATGCATCACACAAGTTCACCTGGAGTATGGTCACTGATTATGGGGCATCTGATGAGGAAATCAATACTATTGTTACACCCACAACTCCTGTTGCAATATATACTGGACCAATTACTAGAGCTCACGCACGCTAATTGAATTACCAGGTACTTTCATTTTTTTGCTAACAATTCTAATGTTCATGAGAATATGATGCTGCCTAAATTGGATACATTTGTGTTAATTACTAATAAAGGGACTAGTATGGACAAGAGGGATTAACACTGGAGCAGGATCAAGCATGGAGATGAAGGCACGCGTGAAGGGAACCAGAATGGTGTTTCTACTGCATATTTCAGCACTTTGAAACCTTCATGATGACATACAAGGACCTGGACGAAATATACAATATGGCACTTCATAAATTTCGTCCATAGCTTATTTTAGATGCCGCGCCACCTTATTTTTGGGCCAGGCCCATGTAATTTCAAAATACTTGAGTATAGGCTGTTTTTAGAGTTCGTATGTGTGGGGAAACAAGAGTGAGGGTTGGTTTCGGACCCCTCCTCCAAGGGTCACGAAATTTCCCCCTCTTCCTCCATATATACAGCCCTTAGGGCGTCGTTTAGACTTTGTGTTTTGCTTAGATTAAAGTTCTCCATAGCTGCAACTTCGCGTACTTCGTCTGTGTTCAACGACCAGACGAAGACGTCACAGAACCCCACTTTCATCAATAAATCTTTAATCTTATATTCGCAATATCCAGATTGCAGCCTCTGTTTCTTGCTTGTACTTTGTTTGCCTGCAGGAAATAGACCCTCGTGGTCATGTTGATCGTGCTCCGGCGTGGTCAATAACCTTTCGGAGTTGGTTTAACGATTGCTAAGGCGCAACGTCTTAGCACATTCATAATCGGATCGTGAAAGTCTACTCCACCAAAAATGATAACCACCATCTCATCGAAAGACGGGACACCTTTGCCTCTATCAGCATCCTAGGATGAGCTTATATTGGCATTCCAAAAAGAACTGGTCAACTTATCCGGTATGATCTCAACCATTTGTGAATGAGTAGGTCGATATTCATACTTAATAGTACTCCCTCCATTTCATCGTATAAAATTTTCAGAAGTCATGCATTCTAACTTTGTTCAAGTTTATAGAGAAAATTGCCTATATCTACAATATAAAAATGGGCCCCATGATGTATTTAATGATACATATTTAATATCTTACATGTACATAATTTTTCCTTTAAAACTGGTCAAGGTTTAAAAAAATTTATGTTCATTACATTAAGCAGCAGAGGGTATATTTTTGAATGCATTAGGGTGCTGACGTACAATAGCATGCACATAATCAGGCCCGACACATAGGCCAAGCAAACGGGGCGCCCGGCCTTGCATGTGACATAATGAAGCTAGCTAAGCTTCAAAACCGACAGAACTTAAAGCGATAGATCCCTCGGCTGAAGATCCCAAGATCGGTGCAGGCTCCCCATCCAATGTCCATCTCACCATTGCTGGCTAAGGCCGGAGTCATCCTCATCATTATCGCTCGCCCAATGGGCCAATCCCTGACTGCTCTAAGAGCATCTCCACTAGGCCCCCAGGAAGCCCCAGGAGCACTTTTTCAGTGCCGGCGGTTGGAAAATGTTCCACTCACGCCCCGAGGACGTCAATAATCGTCGGATTTGGCGAGAAACCTGGCCGACGCTCTCACCCCAAACCCAGGATCCCGGGGGCAGCTGGGGGAGGAGAGAGAGTGTTTTGCATGCGGTTGGGCCCGCCGTCAGCCTCCCATTCCCTCTTTCCTCACTTTTTCGTCCGGGGTCGACCCACGTGCTTCTCTCTTCTCTTCTCCTTCTCTCCACCCAGGAACGGAGCAGGGCGGGCAGCGGGCGAGAGGTGCGGGGTGCAGGCCAGGGGCGCGGGGCCACGGCGGACGCTCTCGACCTCCTCATCGTCTCCTCCGGCGACGCTGTGGGCGGGCACGGGCGGCGAGGCCTGCCATGGGCGGCGAGCAGAGGTGCGGAGGCGCAGGTCGCGGCCAGCGCAGACGGGACGGCGGCAAATCGAGCCAGGGCGGCGCGGGGCCCGCAGGGCGCGAGGCAAACCGGCGTCGACGGCGCGGGTGCTCGAGGTGAAGTAGCTCAACGGAGAAGAGGCCTCGGCCGCCGTTCGAGTCAACGCGAGCTGGGACTCGAGCATGCCGTCGTGGATGGAGCAGGGCAAGATGGTACGGCGGCTCGACCACGGTGGAGGCCAGGCGGTCTCGCGGGAGGCCTCGAAGGCAGTTTGGCGGCGGAGGGCGAGCAGGCCGGCGCGGTGGGACGAGCGGGCGCGCGCGGGACGAGGTGCAGGTGCGTGCGGGCGCGGCGAGCTGCAGGGGCGCGCGGACCCGGCGAGCAGGCCGGTGGGGGCAACATGGCAGCGGCCGCGGCGAGCAGGCCGGCGTGGTGGTGGCGGTGCGGTGGAGTGACGAAGATGAGGTGGCGCACGGGGGGAGAAGAGATAGAAGTGCTGGGGTGGGGGATGACCGGAAGAATCTTCGTTCGCAATGTAAAATTTTCACCGGAGCCTCCCCAGGAGGCCAAAAAAACGCCTCCTGGGGGGCACAACGGCTGAAGATGCTCTAAGGGTGCTGAAGATCGCAGGGTCCGTCAAGCGCGCGGTCCATCCCGGCCGGCCAGTCCCATGCCATCTAAATCTAATGTATATCTCACAACCGTGTTTGACACTGGCAGAGAGCGGCAGCGATCTTGGTGTGTGGTGATGATCCATTGATGGGTTGCCTGCTCCTGATCCAGCGCGCGCGCGCCCGCATGTATGGTCTATGCACATTATGTTCTGTTGCAGGAAACGCTGTGCGTGGTACTATCAGTGTTTCTATGCGCCGGTGGGCGTCTCGTTACGTCTTCTTAGAGCATCTACAACCGAATTCGGCAAATCCGACTCTCGAACGCCCCGGGTGCGTCCGCGGGCACTGACCGGGCACCCTTCAAATATTGCGTCGCACATTCATAAACTGTAAATTCTGATCCTCAAATCCATGCAATCCATGCACGTCGATCATATGATACAAATTGTCTGAATACCAAAGTTCGAAACAAAGCAAAGCAAATCATAGTTCAACAAACCGGACATGGCAAAATGAAATCAATGTTCGAGCGTGACGGATGGCCTCGGATCATTGGCTGGTGCCTGCTCCGAGCAAAAGGCGTCCTGCTCCAGGCGAAATGCGTCCTGCTCTGCCTGCATCCAGGCAGCCTCCTCCGCCTGCAGCCGGGCTGCCTCCTCCGCCTGCATACGGGGCGCAGCCGCCCTCGCCGCCTCGTAGTCCCTACGGCCATTGATCTCCTTCTTCTTGCCCGCAAGCCACTTCTCTGCATGCTCATCCAAAAGGGTCTCATCCACCAACATGATCCTCGCATCTTCTGCGTCCCGCGCGAGTTGCAACCTCTCATTCTCAAACTCTATGTCATCAAATGTCTTGGCCTTCTCGACCTTCCATTTGATCGCTGCTTGATACTTCTCCAACTAAATCTTCTCCCTCTCAATTTCCAGCTTCTTCTCCGCCCTTTTCCGGTCCCACTCCATCCGTTCCTTTTGCGCATCCAACATGAGCTTGTACTTATCCTCCTTTTTGTTCTCCCTCACTGGAAAAATGCCCGTCCATTTGGATGACATTTTGGTAGCCGCGGCATCACGGGCAACACGTGCCTTCTCGCACTTGTTTCCCATGACTTGGCGGCTGTCCTTTGGCACGGTGACTTTTCCATTCGCCACAACAACACCGTCCTCTTTATCGTCCAACCCAATTGATTAGTTGGAGCTAGAGCCATCATTCCCCTTCTTGCCAGACTTGAGGTCGGCCACAACTTGGTTCCACTTCGGCTTGCCATTCAATATGACCCAATGATGGCTAAAAGCAAATGGCTTCTTCTCCACCTCGTGATGCAAAGTGGCCGCAACGCCATCTAGCAAACTACATATGTATGAGCACGAGAATGCAAACACAAAAAGCATATGCAATGGACGATAAGATGAGGCAATCGAGCTTATGTGCGTTGCGACTCCCATCCCACTTTGAGGCCGTTTGGTCACTTGCGAGTAGTAGCCAGCGTACTTGTTCACTTCCCCTTGAATGATCCCCAACGATGTTGGAGAGATGCCACATTGCGAGTGGTCACGATAGGATGTGGCTCCACATAGTCCTTTTGCTCGTGATACTCCTTCCAAATCTTCGTCCAATAGGTGTTCTCCTTTTGCTCGCTGCCGCATATTGGATCCATCGTTGTGGCCAACCAAGTTTTGACCAACAAGATGTCCTTAAATCTTGAGAATGTCGGACTTCTTGCCTTCGGCGTCTTGGTCTTCCTTTTCTTGCTCGGATTGGGATCGAATGTTGTCCCAACTTCAAATGCTGTGGTGGCTTTGAATTCATACTCCATTTCGGTCGGTTCTTCACTGTCATTGATCATGTTTGAAAAGAACGCCTCCTACATGATTATAGTTTACAATCATTCATCCTGAGCGAAATGGTCTAGTGGTCTATGCTAAAATCTGATCGGACAAGAGCAAAGAAAACACACCGACTCTTGTTCGGTCATTCCGTCGAACATGTTGAGGGCAGCCCGGGCACTGCCGATGCCCGTGCTCATTCACGCCCGAACGAGCTACAGCGAGTCACACACGTTGACCGTCGGCATCTGCGTGGTCACGAAGCTCTCCGGAATGGCCTAGCAGGCGGTCGGATCATCCTCTGTCCCAATGGGTCAGACGGCGTAATCAGCGTAGGCGCTTGGAGGGAAGGGGTGCGGGGATCCGGGCGCGGCGGAGGAGACAACTGCTCCACCACGTCTAAACCTAGCTGCGATGCCACCGCCGTCTCCCTCTCTCGCTGCCGCGTCGATGCAACTTGTGGGCGACGTTCTCAGCCTTGCAAGTCGTAGCCGACGAATTGACGTCGCCGACGAATGAGGCGGACCGCGTCTCCGTCGTGATGGTGTGGGTTGGGCTGGACGACATCTCCACTGGTGGATAGGGACTGGAGGTGAGGATTGAGAGCAAGGGTGGAGGACGGCGAGGGTTTGGACGCGGGAAAGGTTGGAGGGCAGAAGGAGGAGGAGGAAGGGTTTGGTGGATTTGGTGCAATATGGGGTGGGTAGGGCTGTCGGGTCCAACGTGGCGGACGTGCCCGAGCGCGCCCGGGCGCCCCCATATCTGCCCCATATTTGGGCTGGATATGGGGCGTGCCTGTCAGCCCGAGCATTTGAGGCCGTTTAAGGAGCCCGTCTGGGTCAAAAAAATGGTGACCGGACAGTGACCGGACGGCCCGCCCGGGCGTATGAGGTGGGTTTGAGAGGTCCGGTTGTAGATGCTCTTAGGGTGTGTTTGGTAGCATGTATGGACTAGCCTAATTGTTCTCTTCTGATACATGCTGAGTGTAAACATGCTGAGTCCATGCATTTGTTGTTGTTTGGAAGTGGTGTATGTGCTGAAACATGCTGAGCTGAGACTCTGTTTGGCAGCCTGCATTTATGTAGACATGCTGAACTATTTTGAATTCCGAATAATTTTTTTGAATGGTGAACCAAATTGAAAAAACGTGAACAAAAATTTAAACATATTTTGAAATTCAGAACTTTTATTGAAAATTTAAACAAAATTTGAAATTCTAACATTTTTTGAAATTTAATAAATAAATTGAGATATCCTGAACATTTTTGAAAATTTAAACATATTTTCTGAACTTTTTTGAAAATTTAAACAAAATTTTGATTTTTGATTTTTAAAAATAAACAAAATTTGAAATTATGAACAGTTTTTGATTTTTTATTAAAATTTAAACTTTTTGAAAATTGAAACAAAATTTGAAATTTGGACCATTTTTTATAAAATTTAAACAAATCTGAGTTTCTGCACATTTTTTGAAAACCGAAACAAAATTTGAGATTCTAATCATTTTTTAAAATTTAAACGGATTTGGAGTTTGAACTTTTTAAAAAATTTAAACAAAATTTGAAATTCCAAAGATTCTTGAAAATTTAGACAAAATTTTGAAGTTTTGAACATTTTTTGAAAATTGACATGGTCTGGTGAGTGGGGACGAGGGTCGGGGCCAGCATGGCTGCCTCCATTCAACCTCTCTAGGGTGCATGAGATGGGCATGACTGATGGCCCTTTTTGCATCAGTTGGGCCTAGCCCAGGTGATCCCATACACCCTACCAAACAAGCAAAAGTGGATCGAATTGGGAAATTTTGCCCTCATGCATCCTCCATGCACCCTACCAAACACACCCTTGTAGAGTATCTACAACCGTACTCCCTCCATCCGGATTTGAGAAAATTGCACAAACCACCTATCTTTAGTATTAGTGCTACACAAAACACCTACTTTATAGGTTTGTTGCAGAAAACGCGTACATTGGGGTAAATTGTTGCATATCAATCTAGTCCACCATTTGTGCGTGTTGACATGATTCCTGACAAGTGGCCGAGTATCTAAGTGCACCAGTGGCAAAAAAAACGTCCACATCAGCAACCAACTAGAATTGTCAATATCTCACAATCCTTTGATTTTCCCCAGAATACTAGTGAGTACATGTCTGATTTATTGGTTTTTTTACATTTTTTCAAAATGTTAATTTTTGAACATAAAATTGAGCGAGCCAACTAAAATTGCAAATATCTCACAAACTGTTGGTCCAAATGAGCTGTGTTTTTTCTTTCAGAATAGTATTAGATACATGTGTCATTTACTGAAATTGTTTTACATTTATTTTGAATTTTAGTAAAAAAATATACGAGTCAATGTAAACCGCCAATATCTCATTATAATGTGATTCAAGTCAGCTGAAACTTTCCATATTTGTTACATCTAGCTAGTACCACACCACAAAAATTCATGTGAAATAACATAACTGGACACCGCATCCGTCTACGAACCGAGGGACCAATCCGCGGACACTGATGTGGGAGCCGACCATCCAACCGTAGCCGAAAATGCCCGCAGCAATCCTACGTTAAACATGCTAAATATCGGTCAATTAAGAAAAACAAAACAAAAACAAGACCATCCGCCACTAGTAGAAAACATGGCTTTGGTCCTGGCCAGATAAGAGCATTAGTCTCGGTCATGTTACGAACCTGGACTAATGGGAGCATCCGTCCCGGTTCAAGAGGCTAGGACGCCGGCCGGGCCTCGGCAGGCATCAGTCCCGGTTCGTCTGGGACCTTTTAGTCCCGGTTCCAGCCACCTACCAGGACTAAAAGGCCTCGCTCCTGGAGCAACCCCTTTAGTCTCGGTTGGTGGCTGGAACCGGGACTAAAGGGTAGGCATTTAGTCCCGGTTCTAGACACAATCCGGGACTAAAGTTTTGCCTATATATATCCATGGCCCCCCATCTCCTCTGTTTTTTGGCCGTGGAAGGGTGGAGGTGTGGGCTACTCTGTTTTTTGCCTATATATGCACATGAGGTTTTCGATAAAATGCCCGAGCCACACTTAAGCTTTCTCCTCTGTTCTTCCTCCAAGCTCGACCTCCAAGCTACAGTTTCCTCATGATTTGTCTTGGTTTGGCGGTGCACCAACTACACAAGTGTTCTAAGAGGTTAGCAACTTCATCTTTTCATCTCTCACTACTAGTTTAGCTCATTTCAAATGCTCTAGAAGTAGAGTGGTTTGTGGGTTTTAGTGGAGTAGTGTATGTGGGAGTTCTTTTGATTTAGATGCACAATTTGAGCTCAAATTAACTTCTTAGAGTCTGCACATGTTTAGGGTGCCATCCTGTCCCCATCCTCACCGCCGTCGATCGCCCGCGCCGATCTCGTCGCCGGCACCACCGTGGTGAGTCTCTTGTTCTTATGTTCTTTTTAAAAGAAAAAAAATTCTTACTTGTATGATTTAGATAGCTACCTGTATAATTTTCTTACTTTTATTATTATTTGTTATTATATAGTGCCATGGTTTTGGTATCCTCCCTCGCCGGCTCTCGTCCAGTCTATGATTCGGATGTGGTATATTATATTTTATAACTATTTGTTTCCTTTAGTGTTTATGACAATTATGCCGACCAACGTGACATAGATGTTTTTATCTAGTAGGTATGTGTCGGATATCGGGTTCCGGCAAAACCCTTAAGGTTCGAACATTGGGGTGCGCACGAAGATCTCTCCCTACTGAAACACGCCCTCAACCTCGCCGCGGTCTCTAAGCTAGCTCGATGAACAACACAAGAGACACAAGATTTATACAGATTCAGGCCACCGTTGTGGTGTAATACCCTACTCTGTGTGTGGTGGTGGATTGCCTCTTGGGCTGATGATAAACAGTACAGGGGAAGAACAGTCTCGCGAGGGGAGGTGTTCTTGTGCTTGGTGGTGTGCTTGGGGTGGAATTGATCCGTCCTCTCTATGGTGGTGGCTAACCCTATCCCAAATATTGAGCGGGAAGGGATCCAACAATGACCATTTTGAAAGGGGACATCTAGTACAAGCTATCCTGACTAAAGGTGGTCTTCGCCTGCCAAAGGCGCTGGTGGTGACGCCGTCTTGGGCTCCATGGTGACCTCCGTTCTGCTGTCCTGCTGGTCTTGGTCTTGTTGCACTGATATGGAAACCTTTGCCTGATGCCTCGGTACTCCACGCCTACGCTCGCCCCCTTTGCACCAAAGAGGAAACGAGGACACTGCATGGGTTGGCGCTCGCCTGGCACCCGCCTGGCCTTGGTCGTCATGGCTTGCGTCATGAGGACCTCGCGAGGTACCCCTTGCCTTGATCTCTCCGCCTCCTCGCGAGCCTGCCTCATGAGGCCACTCCTAAGGAGGCCTTGCGTCGTCCGCCCCGCGAGGCTTGGCCCCTCGCGAGGGTCTTGAGTGTTGGTTGATGAAGACGGGCCATACTGGGCCACTGGTTGAGCCACGTCGCAGGCCGCAGGCAGGCAAGTCTGGGGACTCCCGTTCCCAGAACGCCGACAGTAGCCCCCAGGCCCAAGGCGCGCTCGGCTTGGCTTAGCGGCGAAGCCAAAGGGCAAGTGCGGAGCGCCGCGGGCCCCAACAGCCTGCAGCCTTGGTTGACGCGTGGCGACTGATTGGACGTGGGCATCTCCGCTTCCCCATGCTGCCTCAGCAACTGCCCGACTGACAAAAGGCTGGCGCGGGCAAGGCTTGCCTTCATTCCTCTCCTTCGCCTTGCTTCAGATCCCCTTCCTCGCTCCTTGCTCCTGCAATCTCGAGATATGCTCCACTCATTCCATTTAAGTGAGCGATGGCGCCCTGCAAAGCCAAGACAGATGCGCTGCCGTCTTGGTATGCGCCGGCCCTGGACGCCCCCAGTGTGTCGGAGAAGAATCTCGCCACCACGCGCCTGATGATGGCGGTGGAGGGCAACGAGAAGGGGGAGGCCGAACTCCGGGTTGGCTACGCCGAGCTGGAGGCTAAGGGGAGCACTTTCTACCCCTTGTTAATGAACACCATCGTCGCAGGCCTGGTTCCTCCCTTTTCTGACTTCTTCTACGCCGTCCTGAGCCATTACAGGCTGCAGGCCCTTCATCTCCATCCCAACTCCGTTCTCCTCTTACAGGCTGCACCACTTCTTCTCTCTCCGAACCAACGGCGACCACACCTCGGCATGCGCCAACTTCGTCGCGTACGGCAAGGCCAACGCGATCTCGAAGACCGGGAAGAGGGCGGACAACTTACGGAGCAAGTGGGTCATGATGGATGCCAAATGTGTCCACCCTCGGTTGGTGTTGCCAACGGAGATGCCCCAGCCAGACGAAGGGTGGTCTCGCGCGAAGCTTGTCGATGCTTGGGCGAAGTTGGTGCTGGAGAAGGTGAACGCCGACCTGAAGCTGGGCAACTCAAAGGCGGCGAAGCTGATGGGGGCCGCGCTCTTAAGGGAGTTCCTGACGCAGCGGGCGGCTCCGCTTCAGGCGCACTCACGCCCATTGTGGGTGCCTGGGGATGCCGACGACGAGCTTCGCCTGAATCCGGCGGCCTTGGCCGACGAGGATCTGGCCGCATCTCTCCGCCTCTTGGTTGGGGACGACCAGGAGTGTCCGGCGGGTGCTTTTTCCCCCTTGTCCCTCTGCGAGGATGGGGCACAGGTGGTGGCTGCTATGCCCACGTTTGATGGGCGCGGCCTGGTGCCGACGGTGCCCCCTATGGTCCAGGGGGCGACTGCGCTGGTGGACGTGTCCTCGGGCGACTCCCACGGAGGAGGAGAAGAAGAAGAGGAGCGCGACTTGGAGGTGACCTTTGAGGTGACGGGGAGACCTCTCCCCGGCACAGGGTCAACATCCTCCCCACCTTGCCACACGATGACGAGGATGACACCACGCAGGAGGAGGGGGATCCGCCCGCGATCCTAAAGAAGGGCAGGTCGGCGCTGGTCTCCCAAGAGGTCGCTTCTGCCCAAGCGCCGCCTCAAGCTGCTTCTAGCCCTTCTGCTGCGCCTTCTCCTGCTCCTTGGGCCCTTGCGGCTGCGGCCCGAGCCTCGAGGCTCTCGTGCTTCAAGCTCGGCAAGAGGATGGTGAACTATGCCGCGCTAGACCAGAAAGTGCTCGCGCTTGATCTTGCTCTTGGTTATGCTGACTGAGGTTGACGTTCTCCATTGGTTGGTTAGGCCGCTTCCTACAGCGAAGAAGAGGAAGGGGGACACGGCGACTCCGCCTGGGGCAGACTCATCTGCCGCGGCCGCTCCTTCATCCATGGGGAGGGGAGGCGTTGACGTTCGCACCTCCCCTGCCCGATCATCCTCGCGAGGCCTGGAGGAGCACCCTGGCGGGGTGCCAGCCCCCATGGCCCCGCTGGCTCCGAAGGTGCCGGTGCCTGACGCTACTGCTGAAGCATCCAAGGCTCTGGAGCCCCCAGTCTCCTGAGTCGTGGCTACGCTGCCGCATCCTCCTCCTGCGCCGCTGGTTCTGGGTTCTTCTGCCTCCTCCGATGTCTTGGACCGCGCCCTTTCTGAGTTGGGCCAGCTGCGAGAAGACCTCCAAGGCACCGACTCCTATCTGGCAGCCGGGCGCCTGAAGCTGGTCTCCGTCTGGATTCATCCCGACGCCTCTGTCCGAGCGGCGCCGACCGGATCACCAGGACGGGACCAAGGAGTGAGGGGCTACGTGACAAGTTAGGCACCTGAGTCCCCCTTGACGTGAAAACAGCAAATAGGGAGGGAATGTAGGAGTAGATCTGGCGTTCTACGTCGGCAGAGCCCGGCCCCGCGCATACCTCAACCGCCGTTAGCCCCGACCGGATCACCAGGACGGGACCAAGGAGTGAGGGGCTACGTGACCAGTTAGGCTCCTGAGTCGCGATGCTCAGGAGTCCCCCTTGACGTTCAAACGACCTTCATACCTTGGCTCTGCTCGGGGAGGGGCGCGCGATGACCAGGTCCGAGGGAGCTGGCAGGGTGGCGTGCGCTCGGGCTTGACCCGAGTGCAGCCCCCATGTCCAGCCCCCTCGCGCGAAGCTCTCGAGGGGAGGTGTTGCGACGAGGCCAGACACTGAGCTCTGGGCTCCCTGAGGTTGATACGGTTGTGGACCGCCCTCAGTTGTTTATCACTAGTCCGGAGCATAGCGCTTCCGTATGTGTACATGCATAGTCGCTACTCGGCGGTGTCGTCATCCAGCGCGGAGCATGGTGCTTCCACTGGTGCGTGGGAGGGGGCCACCCCTCCGGGAGGAGCCCCCGGGGCGTGTACAGCCCCGCCCTGACACGTGGCTTGCACGGCAGGGCTAGACGAGGTGTATCTGGGCACTTGTGAGCCAGCACAGGCCTCACGAGGCCCTACCTCAAGGCGGGTTGTGCCTGGTCTTGGATCTTTGACAACTGTGTGTTCCTGCGAGATGGTTAGATACAAATGCTCTACATCCTCAGGTCCCGGCCCTCGAGTGAGCTCAGCCATCGCTGGTATACCAGGTCGCGATGCCGTGGTCATGGCCAGAGGGTGAGGGCTGGAGAGCCAGTAAGATCTCCTGAGTCGCGATGCTCAGGAGCCCCTCTTTTAACGCGCAAGCGATTTGCATGAGAGAGAGGAGCCCCGTAGTAGGCGGCAGGTGATAATCATAGGCAGGTTAAGCATGAAAGGCAAATCAGCTTAGGTAAATGTAGGAGGGATACATGCCACTGGGTCAGGCCCGAGCGGCTTGGGGATGATGCAGCCCGAGGGGCGCCACCAGCAAGGTAAACTAAAGACAAAAGAAAAAGGGATACATGCCGCAGGGACGGACCCATGCGGCCTGGGAATGATGCAGACCTAAGGGCGCTCCCAACTGAAATGAACTTGGAAGATGTCACCTGGTACCATTGTAGAAGAGGTGTAGGAGTAGCTAAAGACGTGCAGTGAAGAGGCCGACCCTCACGAGCCACCAGAACCCTGAGCCTCGGGAGGCTCTGGGCGTCCGGGCGGTTCCTTGAGGGCCATCTCCATCTCTGCTAGGACCACGTGATGCCTGGCCTCCAGAGCCGCCAGAATGCTCCACAGGTGGTGCTGGTAGGTGGCAGCTGCGTTCAGCAGGCCGAAGGCATGCAGACGTAGCTGTGCGGCGGACTCTTGTAGCATCTCATGTGTGAAGGCCAGAGGCGCTCCTGAGATGCGGCTCGGTTGAGCCCTGGGACATCGATGTAGACGCACAACCCATCATCCTCGCCTGGATGGGGAGCCACACCCGGCAAGCGGCGATCGCCGCGCATGGCCCTTGCTTCGTGAAGCTCGTGAGTGGTCTTGGTGATGAACTCCTGAGGGTTGGGCTTCCCACGCCCTGTGCCTTCCTGAGGGAAACGTGCTGCAAAGCATGCCTCCAAGTGGTGCCGGAGCGCCTTCCTCGTGATGTTGGGAAAGTCTGAGGCTCTCCATAAGAGAGCCCCCGAGCCCTACCCGAGGAGGGCGACGGGCGCGCCTTTATATGCGATGGAAGGAGGCGTCCCTTGCACGGGCGCGGATCCTGATGCGACACCACCTAAGATGCCCACCTCCTGAGGCCTTGTGCTGAGCGATTGCTTCTTCTTCTTGGGGATGGCCTCCGGAGGGTTCTCGCCCTTGCTGTCCGGGTCCTCGATTGATGCAGCTTGGAAGGCACACTCGAGGGAGCACACCGCATCTCTCTCTTCGTAGGGGACCGTGATGATTCCGCCGCTTCCTGGCATCTTGAGGAGGTTGTAGCCGTGGTGGGTCACCTCCATGAACTTGCCCAGGGCTGGATACCCGAGGATGGCATTATACGGCAGGTGGATGTGGGCGACGTCAAAGTCGATGAGCTCGGTGTGGTAGTTGTCGCGCTGTCCGAAGGTGACAGGGAGGCGGACCTGCCCTATCGGGGCGGTGGAACCGTCAGTAACTCCTGAGAAAGGCTTGGTAGGCTGAAGTTGATCATATGGCACTTTAAGGTTGTCGAACATCTCAACAGACAGGACGTTGAGCCCTGCGCCGCCATCAATGAGGGTCCTGTTGACTTGCACGTTGCTGATGACTGGGGAACAAAGCATCGGGAGGACGCCAGCAGTAGCCACACACTTGAGTTGATCTGCTGAGATGAAGGTGATGGCGCACTTGGACAACCTGAGCGGGCGCGTGGCCTCAAGCCTGGGGAGGACTGCATTCACCTCGCGAGCAAACTGCTTGAAGATGCGCTGAGAGGCTGGGGCCTGAGCTCCTCCCAAGATGCAAGCGATAGCACGCAGTTCCTGGAAGCCCCCAGCCCCCTCGTCCCGATGGTGGTCGTCATTCCTTCTTGGCGACGACGGCAGAGGAGGAAGGCCTGCATTGCCCTGCGGGCGGTCCTCGCGAGGCTGATCCCTCTAGGCGCCCTCGCGAGGCTGGTCCTGCCAGCGATCCTCACGAGGTTGGTCACGCCACTCCTGACGAGGGCCACGGTCGTCCCATCGTCCTCCGCCTCGTCCTCCTCCTCGGCCGTAGCCCCGGTCATTGCGCTCGGGGCATCGACCGAAGCGTCCTTCTCAAACGGCTCTGAGCTCCTGGCAGTCGCTGGTGTTGTGGGTGTGGAGGTTGTGGTAGGCGCAGAACGCTCGACTGCCCTTGGACGACTCCGGTTGGTCCCTGCCGTGCTTCGTGTCCGGCTCCGCCGCAAGCACGGCTACTCCCTTGCGCTTCACGTCCTTGACCTTGGTCTTCTTCTCTTCTGGGTCCACAGCTGGAAGCTCGAGGAGGGAGAGGCGCCCCTCCTCAGCTCTTGCGCACTTGGTCGCCATGTTGAACAGCTCCTAGGATATGCACAACTCTTCGTGGATGGCGAGCTCCTCCTTCATCTTGACGTCACGGATGCCATCAAAGAACGTCGAGATGATGGCCTCGTCCGTCACCTTGGGGATCTTGAGACGGGCGCTATTGAAGCGCTGGATGTATTTCTGTAGGGTCTCTCCAGGCTGCTGCTTGATGCGGCGCAAGTCACCCGCGGCCGGGAGGCGGTCGCAAGTGTCCTGGAAGTTGGCGATGAAGCGGCTATGCATCTCATCCCAGGTTCAGGAGCCAGGTGTGGGCACCGTACTTGAGCGCCACGGGAAACCAGTTCGCCATGACCTTCTCGTCTCCGTTGACCGCCCTGATGCTCAGCTCGTAGAGCTGCAGGAACTCCGCGGGGTCGGCGGTACCGTCATAGCGAGGAGGCAGATCCGACTTGAACTTGCCCGGCCAGGCGACGCTACGCAGCTCGGTGGTGAAGGCACGTCAACCTCCCGTGGTAACCGGGGCCCTTTGCCGACGCGGAGCTTGCTCTTGATGGTACCCGTGCACCGCCGCCCAAGGCAGTACGCGGTCTTGTCGCGCCGGTGCAGGGAGCATGGTGGCGCCTTCTTGAGGCCGAGGGATTTCTTGGCAGCTTCTTTCTTGTCTCGCGGGCACTGGATGAGGTGGGTCATGTCCAGGGGCCACACGCGTTGGAGCCAGGGCGCCGTCTTGGGGCGGAGGTGGTGGAGGCGCTCCCTGAGCCGTATCGCCCGCGCTTGGCGGAGGGCGAGATAGCAAGAGGGATGACGCGGGAAAGCCCCCTGCGGCGCTGACTGATACGTCCATTTTGCATCATGGTTTTATATCAATATTTATTGCATTATGGGCTGTTATTACACATCATATATCAATACTTATGGCTATTCTCTCTTATTTTACAAGGTTTACCATGAAGAGGGGGAATGCCGGCAGCTAGAATTCTGGCTGGAAAAGGAGCAAATATTGGAAACCTATTCTGCACAGCTCCAAAAATCCTGAAACTCCACGTAAGTCAGTTTTGGAATTAATAAGAATTATTGAGCGAAGAAAACACTAGAGGGGGACCACACCCTGGCCAGGAGGGTGGGGGCATGCCCATCCCTACTGGGCGCGCCCCCTATCTCCTGGGCCCCCTGGTGGCCCTCCTGTGTCCATCTTCTCCTATATGAAGGCTTTTACCCTGGAAAAAATTCGTAGGCAAGCTTACGGGACGAAACTCCGCCACCACGAGGCGGAACCTTGGCGGAACCAATCTAGAGCTCTGGCAGAGCTATTCTGCCGGGGAAACTTCCCTCTGAGAGGGGGAAATCATCACCATCGTCATCACCAACGATCCTTTTATTAGGAGTGGGTCAATCTCCATCAACATCTTCACCAGCACTATCTCCTCTCAAAACCCTAGTTCATCTCTTGTATCCAATCTTGTATCAAAACCACAAATTGGTACTTGTGGGTTGCAAGTAGTGTTGATTACTCCTTGTAGTTGATGCTAATTGGTTTACTTGGTGGAAGATCATATGTTCAGATCCTTAATGCATATTATTACTCCTCTGATTATGAACATGAATACGCTTTGTGAGTAGTTACGTTTGTTCCTGAGGACTTGGGTGAAGTCTTGCTATTAGTAGTCATGTGAATTTGGTATTTGTTCGATATTTTGATGAGATGTATGTTGTCTTTCCTCTAGTGGTGTTATGTGAACGTCGACTACATGACAGTTCACCATTATTTTGGCCTAGAGGAAGGCATTGAGAAGTAATAAGTAGAAGATGGGTTGCTAGAGTGACAGAAGCTTAAACCCTAGTTTATGCGTTGCTTCGTAAGGGGCTGATTTGGATCCATATGTCTAATGTTGTGGTTAGGTTTACCTTAATACTTCTTTTTTAGTTGCGGATGATTGCAATAGGGGTTAATCATAGGTGGGATGCTTGTCCAAGTAAGGGCAGTACCCAAGCACCGGTCCACCCACATATCAAATTATCAAAGTACCGAACGCGAATCATGTGAGCGTGATGAAAACTAGCTTGACGATAATTCCCATGTGTCCTCGGGAGCTCTTTTCTCATTATAAGAAATTGTCCAAGCTTGTCCTTTCTACAAAAATGATTGGCCCACCTTGCTGCACTTTATTTACTTTCATTGCTTGTTACTCGTTACAATTTATCTTATCACAAAACTATCTGTTACCTACAATTTCAGTGCTTGCAGAGAAAACCTTACTGAAAACCGCTTGTTATTTCCTTCTGCTCCTCGTTGGGTTGGACACTCTTACTTATCGAAAGGACTATGATAGATCCCCTATACTTGTGGGTCATCAAGACTCTTTTCTGGCGCCGTTGCTGGGGAGTGAAGTGCCTTTGGTGAGTGGAACTTGGTAAGGAAACATTTATATAGTGTGCTGAAATTTTCTGTCACTTGTTACTATGGAAACTAATCCTTTATGGGCTTGTTCGGGGTATCTTCACCCCGACCAGAAGAGCAAAGAGTTTCTCCTCAACCTACTGAACCTACTGAAAATATTTACTTTGAGATTCCTTCGGGTATGATAGAGAAACTGCTAGCTAATCCATTTGCAGCAGATGGAACATTGCATCCCGATTTACACCTTATCTTTGTGGATGAAGTTTGTGGATTATTTAAGCTTGCAGGTATTCCCGATGATGTTGTCAAAAGGAAGGTCTTCCCTTTATCTTTGAAGGAGATGCATTGACATGGTATAGGCTATGTGATGATACGGGATCTTGGAATTATAAACAATTGAAGTTGTAATTTCACCAGAAGTTCTATCCTATGCATCTTGTTCATCCTGATCGTAATTACATATATAATTTCAAGCCTCGCGAAGGAGAAAGCATCGCTCAAGCTTGGTGGAGGCTTAAATCAATGTTATATTCATGCCCCAATCATGAGCTCTCCAGAGAAATGATTATTCAAAAATTTTATGCTCGGCTTTCTCCCAATGATCGCAACATGCTCGATACTTCCTGTGCTGGTTCTTATATGTTGAAGACTATTGAATTCAAATGGGACTTATTGGAAAGAATTAAACACAACTCTGAAGATTGGGGTTCCGACGATGGTAAGGAGCCAGGTATAACATCTAAGTTTGATTGTGTTAAATCTTTTATGGATACTGCTACGTCTTGAGCTTGCGTTGGTTTTCCATGAAGAGGAAAGGGTGATGCAGCAATAGTAGCGTAAGTATTTCCCTCCGTTTTTGAGAACCAAGGTATCAATCTAGTAGGAGGCTCCTCAAAAGTCCCACGCACCTACACAAACAAACAAAGAACTCGCAACCAACGCAATAAAGGGGTTGTCAATCCCTTCACGGCCACTTGCGAAAATGAGATCTAATAGAGATAGTATGATAAGATAAATATATTTTTGGTATTTGATAATATAGATGCAAAAAGTAAAGATGCAAATAAAAGTAGATTGGAAGCAAATATGATAAGAGATAGACTCGAGGGCCATAGGTTTAACTAGTGGCTTCTCTCAAGATAGCATAAGTATTACGGTGGGTGGACAAATTACTGTCAAGAAATTGATAGAATAGAGAATAATTATGAGATTATCTAGGCATGATCATGTATATAGGCATCATGTCCGTGACAAGTAGACCGACTCTTGCCTGCATCTACTACTATTACTCCACACATCGACCGACTCCTGC
Source organism: Triticum timopheevii (assembly GCA_963921465.1). Lineage (NCBI taxonomy): Eukaryota > Viridiplantae > Streptophyta > Magnoliopsida > Poales > Poaceae > Triticum > Triticum timopheevii. The sequence continues at coordinate 563,051,383 of OY997266.1, forward strand.
CTGCATCTAGAGTATTAAGTTCATAAAGAACAGAATAACACATTAAGCAAGATGACATGATGTAGAGGGATAAACTCAAGCAATATGATATAAACCCCATCTTTTTATCCTCGATGGCAACAATACAATACTTGCCTTGCTGCCCCTACTATCACTGGGAAAGGACACCGCAAGATTGAACCCAAAGCTAAGCACTTCTCCCATGGCAAGAAAGATCAATCTAGTAGGCCAAACCAAAATGATAATTCGAAGAGACTTGCAAAGATAACTCAATCATATATAAAAGAATTCAGAGAAGATTCAAATATTATTCATAGATAAACTTGATCATAAACCCACAATTCATCGGATCTCGACAAACACACCGCAAAAAGAGTTTACATCGAATAGATCTCCACAAGAGAGGGGGGGAACATTGTATTGAGATCCAAAAAGAGAGAAGAAGCCATCTAGCTAATAACTATAGACCCGTCGGTATGTGGTAAACTACTCACAACTCATCGGAGGGGCTATGGTGTTGATGTAGAAGCCCTCCGTGGTCGATTCCCCCTCCGGCAGAGTGCCGGCGAAGGCTCCAAGATGGGATCTCGCGGATACAGAAGGTTGCGGTGGTGGAAATTGTGTTTCGTTGGCTCCCTGGATGTTTTCAGGGTATGTAGGCTTATATAGGAGGAAGAAGTACGTCGGTGGCCGCCCGAGGGGCCCATGAGACAAGGGGGCACGCCCTATAGGGGGGGGGTGCCCTCCTATCTCGTGGAGGCCTCGGCTGCTTCTTGACTTGCCCTCCAAGTTCTCTGGATCACGTTCATTCCAAAAATCACGCTCCCGAAGGGTTCATTCCGTTTGGACTCCATTTGATATTCCTTTTCTTCGAAATACTGAAATAGGAAAAAAACAGCAATACGGGCTGGGCCTCCGGTTAGTAGGTCAGTCCCAAAAATTATATAAATGTGTAAAATAAAGCCCATAAACATCCAAAAGGGGTAATATAATAGCATGGAACAATCAAAAATTATAGATACGTTGGAGACATATCAAGCATCCCCAAGCTTAATTCCTGCTCGTCCTCGAGTAGGTAAATGATAAAAAAGAAATTTTTGATGTGGAATGCTACCTAGCATAATTCTTAATGTAATTTTCTTTAATGTGGCATGAATGTTCAGATCCAAATGATTCAAAATAAAAGTTCATACTAATAAAAGAAATAATAACACTTCAAGCATACTAATCAAATTAATCATGTTTTCTCAAAATAACATGGCAAAAGAAAGTTCATCCCTACAAAATCATATAGTTAGGCTGTGCTTCATTTTCATCACACAAAGATGTTCCCAACTTCTATACCCCCGATGAAAAGCCAAGCAATTGTTTCATACTTAAATAATCTCAAAAAATTTCAACCTTCACGCAATACATGAGCGTGAGCCATGGATATAGCACTATGGGTGGAATAGAATATGATGATGGGGATTGTGTGGAGAAGACAAAAAAGGAGAAAGTCTCACATTGACGAGGAAAATCAATGGGCTATGGAGATGCCCATCAATTGATGTCAACATGAGGAGTAGGGATTGTCATGCAACGGATGCACTAGAGCTGTAAATGAATGCTCAACAAAAGAAAACTAGTGGGTGTGCATCCAACTTGCTTGCTCACGAAGACCTAGGGCATTTGAGGAAGCCAATCGTAGGAATATACAAGCCAAGTTCTATAATTAAAAATTCCCACTAGTATGAAAAAGACAACTTATGAAACTCACTATATGAAAAACATGGTGCTACTTTGAAGCACAATATATGAGACTCACTACATGAAGAACAAGGTGCTACTTTGAAGCACAAGTGTGGAAAAAGAGATAGTAACATTGCCCTTTTTATTTATTTTCTTTATTTTCTTTATTTTCTTTTTTCTTTCTTTTTTTATTTTTTCTTTTTTCTTTTGGGCCTTTCTTTTTTTCTTTTTGGCCTTTCTTCCTTTTTTTTCTTTTTTTTCTTTGGGCAATGCTCTAATAATGATGATCATCACACTTTCATTGATTACAACATATGAATTACAACTCGAAACTAGAACAAGATAGGACTCTATATGAATGCCTCCGGCTGTGTACCGGGATGGTGCAATGAATCAAGAGTGACATGTGTGAAAAATAATGCATGGTGGCTTTGCCACAAATACGATGTCAACTACATGATCATGCGATGGCAATATGACAAAAGTAAAGTGTGTCATGATCATGATGAACGGAACGGTGGAAAGTTGCATGGCAATATATCTCGGAATGGCTATGGAAATGCCATAATAGGTAGGTATGGTGGCTGTTTTGAGGAAGATATAAGGAGGTTTACATGTGATAGAGCATATCGTATCACGGGGTTTGGATGCACCGGCGAAATTTGCACCAACTCTCAAGGTGAGAAAGGGCAATGCACGGTACCGAAGAGGCTAGCAATGGTGGAAAGGTAAAAGTGCGTATAATCCATGGACTCAACATTAGTCAAATGAACTCATATACTTATTGAAAAAATTTAGAAGTCATAAAAAATAAAGTACTACGCGCATGCTCCTAGGGGGATAGATTGGTAGGAAAATACCATCGCTCATCCCCGACCGTCACTCATAAGGATGCACAAGCCAGGTACACTTCATGTTTCAAATTTGTTACACAACTTTAACCATACGTGCATGCATTATTCGATCTGTCGACTGGCTCCGTAGAGACTGCATCCGAGTGTGACGGTAGTGATCCAGCGGCGGAGGTCCTGATGGTCAATGGACCGCATAGTCCTCCCGGCTTCCCCCGCACCGACGGAGGAGACGGTGGAGGCGACCCAACGCAGGTCCACGAGGAGTATCAGCCCGAGCCACTCACTTTGCTGCAAAGGGAAGATCTTCGCCGCCGGAACATGGATGCTTTACATACTCCTATCGTAGGAGAAACCCCCGAGGCTCGTGCCTTGGAGGACGCGCGTTTGGCCAACTTGGCTAAGCGCACTCGACTGGAGAACCTCCAGCGAGCACTCGACAAGAGCGTGCGATAGCGAGTTCTAGACTCCAGTCGACGTCAACTCTTTCCACCACCGACTCAGGTATATCGAACTCCGATTCAGAATTTAGCGGCTGCAGCCCGAATAGCAGAGTCGATTCAGCCCTCCCAGTCAGAGGCTGGCAGAGGCTTGATGCAGATCAGAGATTTGCTCCAGATAGCGGGAGATCAGAATTCAGCTATATCGCAGTCGCGAAACCGGATTCACAGCAGATTCGTAGCTGCGAATACAGTTCAGTCAGCCCATAGCCCAAGATCGCCCCTGCGGCATGAGGGACGTGGAGGTCGGCGTGATCAGTATGATGACCGATTCGATCGCGATGATTGGCGTCGAGTGCCCACTCCTCCCCCAAGGGGTGGGTCGTACACCCCTCGACAGCAAGATGACAGACGCCAGCACAGTGTTGGGCGAAGGGTTCCAGTCGACCCCAAAGAACCAGGCTTTGATGCAAGATCCATTATCGTGCAAGGTCTGGTCGACTGGAACAGAGCTCACCGAGAAGGCCATGACAGAGATGTGCCCACCAGCAGTCGAGTTCATGTCTCAGGACCAGAGTGTTTCAGCAGAGCCATCAGAGCCGCAGTGATTCCTCCCAACTTAAGGTTGGCGACTGGAGTTAGTAAGTTCACTGGTGAGTCCAAGCCCGACACTTGGCTTGAGGACTACCGAGTGGCTGTTCAGATTGGCGACGGCAATGATGAGGTGGCCATGAAAGACCTACCTCTCATGTTGGAGGGCTCGTCCAGAGCATGGCTGAATCAGTTGGCACCTAGCATCATTTACACTTGGGAAGATCTTGCCCGAGTGTTTGTCAGGACATTTGAAGGGACTTGCAAGCGACCAGCAGGGTTGACGGAGCTGCAGGTTTGTGTGCAAAAGTCGAATGAGACCCTGAGGGATTACATCCAGAGGTGGATCACATTGCATCACACGGTGGAGAATGTATCTGATCACCAAGCAATCTATGCCTTCAAGGAAGGCGTTAAGAACAGGGAGTTAAGTTTGAAGTTCGGTCGGACCAGAGACATGACTCTGAGTTGAATAATGGAGATTGCCACCAAATATGCGAATGGTGAAGAAGAGGATCGGCTCCGGAGTGGTAAGTACAAGCCGACTGCGCATGAAACCGGAGGAGGGAATTCCAGTCAGAAGCAGAAGCGGAAAGCCGAGCCAGCTGCTCCTAGAGAAGCCTTGGCCATGACTCAGGGCAAGTTTAAAGGGAAGCCCAAAGGATCTTGGAACCCCAAGAAGGTGAAGTACAAGGAAGGAAACTACGTGATGGATTTGCCATGCCACATCCACACGAAGAAAGACGAAGAGGGCAACTTCATCTACCCGAAACATACCACTCGCCAGTGCCGGCTCTTAATCCAGCAGTTTCAGGGGAAACAACCCAAGGATAAGGAGAAGGAGTTGGACAAGGTTGAGGACAAAGAAGACAGTGATGGAGGATACCCCCATGTCAATTCCACCTTGATGATTTTTGCTGATGTTGAGAGCAAAAGTCGATTGAAAGTTATCAACCGTGAGGTGAATATGGTTGCTCCGGCGACACCTAGTTATCTGAAATGGTCTCAGACCGCCATCACATTCGACCAGTCTGATCATCTGACACACATAGCCACCCCTGGGAGGCAAGCTTTGGTGGTCGACTCGGTCATCGAAGGCACTCGACTGACTAAGGTTCTGATGGATGGTGGCAGCGGGCTGAATATATTGTTTGCGGAGACGCTGAAGGGAATGGGCATTCCGATGTCCAGACTCAGTTCTAGCAACATGAGTTTCCATGGAGTCATTCCTGGGAAGAAGGCTGAGTCACTCGGCCAAATTGCTCTTGATGTGGTTTTCGACGATTCAAAACATTTCCGCAAAGAAAAGTTAACATTTGAAGTTGTGGATTTCTAGAGTGCTTATCATGCTATTTTGGGCAGGCCAGCTTATGCGTGATTCATGGCTCGACCATGTTATGTGTACCTCAAATTGAAGATGCCTTGTCCCAAAGGTGTGATCACCATCACTGGCAATCGGGAAAAGGCAGAAGAGTGCTTTCAGAAGGGCTCAAAGATTGCCGATGCTCAGATAACAGTGGTGGAGCTGCAAGAATACCAGAAAAATGTAGATCCGAATTATTTATTGCGTGTCAAGAAGCCCGCCACAGAGTCAGCGTTCCAGTCGTCTGGTGAGACGAAGCCCGTTCACATTCACCCGACCGACCCCAGTGCTGCTCCGACTCATATCTCCACAACACTCGACTCTAAATAGGAAGAAGCGCTCATCCAGTTCCTCCGTGAGAACTGGGACATCTTCACATGGAAGCCTGCTGACATGCCGGGTGATCCCAGGGGACTGGCTGAGCATCGTCTACGTGTCGACTCAAAGGCGAAACCTGTCAAAGAACATCTTCGACGGTCTGTCGTCCAGAGGAGAAAGGCCATTGGCGAGGAGGTGGCTCAGCTCCTGGCAGCAGAGTTTATCCGAGAAATTTACCACTCTGAGTGGCTCGCCAATGTCATCATGGTCCCCAAGAAGGACAAGTCACTTTGCATGTGCATTGACTTCAAGCATATCAATCGGGCCTACCCGAAAGATCATTTTCCTCTTCCCCGCATCGACCAAATAGTCGACTCGACTGTGGGATGTGAGCGCCTGTCTTTTTTAGACGCTTATTCTGGTTACCATCAGATCCGTCTGTATGGACCCGACGAGATCAAAACAGCTTTCATCACTCCATTCGGGTGCTTCTGCTATGTCAGCATGCCATTCGGCCTCAAGAATGCCGGAGCCACATTCATGAGGATGATTTAGAAGTGTTTACTCACTCAAATCAGTCGGAACGTGGAAGCATACATGGATGATATTGTGGTCAAATCACGGAAGGGTTCCGACGTATTGACTGACCTTGCTAAAATATTTGCCAATCTCAGGAGGTATGATATCAAGCTTAAAACATCAAAGTGCACATTCGGAGTTCCTGGCGGAAAGTTACTCGGTTTTCTCGTTTCTGAACAAGGAATCGACGCCAACACAGAGAAAGTTGGCACTATACTCCGAATGAAACGCCCTGTGCGTGTGCACGATGTCCAAAAGCTTACTGGATGCTTGACCGCGTTAAGTTGATTCATCTCTCGCCTCGGTGAAAAGGCATTGCCTCTTTACCGACTGATGAAGAAGTCAGACAAGTTCTAGTGGACTCCAGAAGCTGACGCAGCATTTGCAGAACTAAAAGCTCTGCTCTCCACCCAGCCGGTGCTTGCTGCTCCAATCAGCGAAGAGCCTTTGTTGCTTTACATTGCAGCCACAGGACAAGTCGTCAGTACAGTACTTACGGTCGAGCGGGAAGAAGAAGGGAAAGCCTTCAAAGTTCAGCGCCCAGTATATTATCTTTCCGAAGTGTTGACCCCATCGAAGCAAACATACCCTCATTATCAGAAGCTTGTATATGGGATTTACATGACCTCGAAGAAGGTTGCTCACTATTTCTCTGATCATTCCATTACAGTCGTCAGTGACGCCCCATTATTAGAGATTCTACACAACAGAGATGCAACCGGTCGAGTGGCAAAATGGGCGATTGAACTCCTTCCCCTTGATATCAAGTTTGAGGCAAAGAAAGCCACTAAGTCCCAAGCAGTAGCAGATTTCATCGCCGAGTGGATTGAACAGCAACTACTGACTCAAGTTCACTCGGAGCACTGGACCATGTTCTTTGACGGTTCTAAGATGTTGAATGGTTCGGGTGCTGCGGTAGTTTTGGTTTTCCCCCGAGGAGATAAGCTCAGATATGTGCTCCAGATCCACTTTGATTCCTCCAACAATGAAGCAGAATACGAAGCACTTTTGTATGGGTTGCGCATGGCCATTTCACTCGGCGTCCGTCGCCTTATGGTTTATGGCGACTCAGATTTGGTGGTCAATCAGGTGATGAAGGAGTGGGACGTTAGAAGCCCAGCCATGACTGGTTACTGCAATGCAGTGAGAAAGCTTGAGAAGAAATTTGAACGGCTAGAGCTCCATCATATACCCCGACTGAAGAATCAAGCGGCTGATGATTTGGCCAAGATAGGTTCGAAGAGAGAAGCCATTCCCAGTGATGTGTTCTTGGAACATATCCATACTTCATCAGTTCAGGAAGATCCTTTTACCGAAGAAGCTCTGCAGCCAAAAAGTGTCACAGATCCGACTGAAGTTGAAGTTCCAGCAGTGGTCGACCTGATCATGGAAGCATTGGTCATCACTCCCGATTGGACAGTGCCGTACATCGCGTATATCTTAAGGAAAGAGCTCCTAGAGGATGAATAAGAGGATCGACAGATCGTCCGCTGATCTAAAGCCTTTACCGTGATAAGGGGACAGTTGTACGGAGAAAGCACGACTGGAGTCGGCCAAAAGTGTATAACGCCAGAAGAAGGTTGGATAATCCTTGACGATATCCACTCGGGGACCTATGGCCATCATGCGTCCTCTCGGACCATTGTGGATAAAGCATACCGAGTGGGATTTTATTGGCCAAGAGAAAATGAAATGGCAAAGGAGATAGTCGACAAGTGTGAAGGATGTCAATTTTACTCCAATATGTCACAGAAGCCCGCCTCAGCCTTGAAGACCACGCCACTCGTCCGGCCTTTCGCTGTTTGAAGATTGGATATGGTTGGACCACTTAGAACAGGCAGAAGCGGCTTCACCCATGTGTTGGTGGCAGTCGACAAGTTCACTAAGTGGATTGAAGCTAAAACCATCAAGAATCTTGATGCCGGCACTCCTGTCAGCTTCATCAGGGAGTTGATATTCAGATATGGAGTTCCCCATAGCATCATCACTGATAATGGGTCGAACTTCGATTCCGAGGAATTCAGAGCCTTTTGCACATCTCAGGGCACACGAGTCGACTATGCTTTAGTCTCTCACCCCCAGTCGAATGGACAAGCAAAACGAGCAAATGGTTTAATTCTCAAAGGGCTGAAACCCCGACTGATGCGCGATCTCAAGCACGCGGCTAGTGCATGGGTCGACGAACTTCCGTCAGTACTTTGGGGATTAAGGACCTCACCTAATTGGTCGACTGGGAGAACTTCGTTCTTCTTGGTCTACAGAGCTGAAGCAGTCTTGCCGAGTGACCTGCTTCACAATGCACCCCGAGTCGAACTCTACACTGAAGATGAAGCAGAGCAAGCCCGACAGGACGCAGTCAACCTTCTAGAATAAGAAAGAGAGATGGCCTTCATCCGATCGACCATTTATCAGCAGGACTTATGTTGCTTTCATGACAAAGACGTGAAGAGTCGAGCCTTCCAAGAAGGAGATTTGGTTCTCCGAGTGGATCAGCAGAAGCCACACAAGCTTGCTCCTACTTGGGTAGGTCACTTCATCGTCACCAAAGTTCTCCACAATGGGGCATACCGCCTTTAAAATGTCGAGCACCAGATTGACGAGCCCCGAGCTTGGAACGCGGAGCTGCTCCGCCCCCTTTTATACTTAAGTATTCACTCGGATGAGATGTAATAAAAAGTACTTCTGTAGTTTATTTATCAAAGACAAGAGTGTTATAATTTTCCCAGTGATTGTTGCTACTTTTGTTCACATGAGAAGTCCCCCAGTGGGTGGCTTAGCTGCGAATCCGTTTCGCCTAAGTTTGTAAAAAAAATCCTCGCCAAGTGGTGAGCCAGTCTCCCACTCGGGGGCTTAGCTGCGAATCCGTTTCGCCTAAGTACTTTCAAATCCTACCAAGTGGTGAGCCGGCCTCCCACTTGGGGGCTTAGCTGTAGTCCAAGTACTCGCCTAAGTTTAACAAAATCCTACCGATTGGTGAGCCGGCCTCCCACTCGGGGGCTTAGCTGCAGTCCAAGTACTCGCCTAAGTTTAACAAAATCCTGCCGAGTGGTGAGCCAGCCTCCCACTCGGGGGCTTAGCTGCAGTCTAAGTACTCGCCTAAGTTTAACAAAATCTTGTCGAGTGGTGAGCCAGCCTCCCACTCAGGGAGCTTAGTTGCAGCCCAGTGCTTGTCTAAGTACAAAGACAACGTGTGCTCCGCAAGGAGGACGAGGTGCAGGTCGACTGCTACCTTCTCCTTCCGAGCTACGTCACAAATACAATGTGTGCTCCGCAAGGAGGACGAGGTGCAGGTCGACTGCTACCTTCTCCTTCCGAGCTACGCCACAAATACAACGTGCACTCCGCAAGGAAGACGAGGTGCAGGTCGACTGCAACATTCTCCTTCCGAGCTACGCCACAAAAAATCTGACCGAGTGGAGAGCAAACCTCCCACTTGGAGGCTTAGCTGCAGCCCAGTGCTCGCCTAAGTTTTTGAAAATCCTACCGAGTGGAGAGCAAACCTCCCACTCGGGGGCTTAGCTGCAGCCCAGTGCTCGCCTAAGTTTTACAAAATCCTACCGAGTGGAGAGCAAAACCTCCCACTCGGGGGCTTAGCTGCAGCCCAGTGCTCGCCTAAGTTTTTGAAAATCCTACCGAGTGGAGAGCAAACCTCCCACTCAGAGGCTTAGCTGCAGCCCAGCGCTCGCCTAAGTTTTTGAAAATCCTACCGAGTGGAGAGCAAACCTCCCACTCGGAGGCTTAGCTGCAGCCCAGCGCTCGCCTAAGTTTTTGAAAATCCTACCGAGTGAAGAGCAAACTTTCCACTCAGGGGCTTAGCTGCAGCCCAGTGCTAGCCTAAGTATGAGATTCATTCCACTCTGCAAGGATGACGAGGTACAAGTCGACTGCAATTTGTGCTTCATTCCTACCTGCAAAAGGGCATCACAAACACTAGCATATATTCCGAGCGAAGAACAATGTTCGTTCGAAGGCAAATGCAAACATATTCAACGACAGAGCCAAGTTCAGATAGCGTCCTACGGATCTAGAAGTGCTCAGGCACCAAGCCTGTTAAAGTTTACCGGTTACAAAAATCACTCGGCATTCCGAGGAAAATTTAAGGCATCAAGCATAGAAGTTTTTTACTCCTCCTGTGGAGGACTGGAAGGCGCGACAAACTCATCCAGGTCGATTCCATCTGCAATCCGAGTGGCAGCAGCAATGAAGGTCTCCATGAAAGATCGAAAGTCGTGCTTCTTGGTGTTGGCCACTTTGAGAGACGCCAGCTTGTCCTCTCGTGCGTCCTTGCAATGAACACAGACCAGGGACAGAGCAACATCAACACCACACCTGGCAGAAGACTTCTTCCATTCTTGCACTCGACTTGGAACTTCATTCAGTCGAGTCATCAGAGACTCGAGGTCATTCTGAAGTGTTTCCCCAGGCCAGAGTGTTGAGTCGATGCGCAATGTTGCAACCTTCAGTTTAGCAAGATAGTCGACCAAAGCAGCAACACGAGACTCCATCGGAGCACGTTCATGGCGGCTTCATCCTTCACAGGAGAGTTGATGGGATCCAGGCTTGTCTCCAGTCGACCAGTCTCTTCCTCAAAGTTCTGGCGGAACTCTGTAGACACAACCCAAAGATAAGCCAACAGTTTTGTGGTAAGTCAATAATTACAAGCCTGTCAGATACAAGGGATAACCTTCAAGCATGAGGAATAGCTTCTTGGCGAGTCCTCCTAGATAAACCTCTAGATCATTCTTCTTTCCTGCCAGTTCGCTAGCCTTGTCGCTCAGGGCTATCTTGTCATTCTTCAGTCGACTGACCTCCTTGTTGGCCGCGTTGAGAGAAGCTTTCAGATTGGTATTTTCCTCTTCAAGTTTGCTGATTGAAGCCAGCTTTTCTTCTGCGAGTTTTGTCTTCTCTAAAGCTGCTTCTGCGCCTCGGCGAGGTCAAGGTCCTTCTTCTTCAGAGCATCCCTCAGTTTATCTGCAAAATCACAGTGAGATCAGACTTAGGAGTGGACAATAAATAAGGGCAGTCGTCAAGGTTCTCACCAAACATACCTTTTGCCTCCTCCTTCGCCTTCGTGAAGTTCTCCTGGACAAGCTTCAGATCAAGTTCGAGCTAGATGTGCTTGTTCTCCAACTCAGTATAACGAGCCACAAGCTCGCAAGATTTCTGTGAAAGATCAATCGACAAACGTCAAATATAGGTCACTTCCGAGTGACTAAGAGAAAGATTGTAGTATTTCTAAGACTACAGCCGAATCAAAATATTCAACCGTAGTCTCGGGGACTACACCCAGTGGGTGCACTCAGCGTGCCCCCACTAGTTCTATCAGCTTGGGTCGATCAGTTGACCAGAAGATACAAAAAGGCTAACTACCAGCAGTTAACCTAAAAAAAGTGCTTAAGACCATGTCGACTGCCAGCAGTCGACCACGGTCTCGGGGACTACACCCAGTGGGTGCACTCAGCGTGATCCCACTGGTTCCAGTGGAGAAAGTAAAGAGAAAAAGTTCAAAGTATAAAGACTATGGTCGACTGCCAGCAGTCCACCATAGCCTCGGGGACTACACCCAGTGGGTGCACTCAGCGTGCCCCCACCAATACAGATATTCAATCGACACACCCAGTGGGTGTACAGATACTAAGATCTTCAGAAAGAAAAGTTTTCAGGTACCATATCCTAACAGAACAGGCGGTGATAAACTAACCTGGACATTGCTCTGAAGGGCCGAACTTGCATCATAAGCTGCTTTGCTGGCGTCTCGGATCGCCTTCACCTGCTCCATCATGACCCCCGCCTGTCGTATAGCTTCTTTAGCAGCGCCTGCTTGGTCCTTCGGGACGTGGTGGGTGGAGAAAAGGGAAGGCGGATCAGCACTCAACGACGAAGGGCGAGCACTCGTCAGCGGCATAGCAAAGGATACAATAGCCCGAGTGACGTTGCCCCCTTCCGGATCTAGCGTCTCAGGTGCTGATACAACCTGAGCATTCTTGCCAGCTGACGTCTTCCTGTTCCTCCTCTACCTCAGTGGCTCCTCATCGTCATCATCAGGGAGATCAATGATGATTTTAGGTGGAGCTACAGAAAATATTCAAAGTTAAAAATGAAGATCTTGTCGATCAAAAGCAAAACTACATAGATCGTACCAGGGTTGGAAGTGACATCATCCTCCATTTCTTGATCGTCATGTTTGATTGAAGTCTTAGAGGTAGCAGCACTGCAACTTTAGAAATCAGTCCGTCAGCGAACGAGTCGACCAAGAGTGTATCTGTGTTAAACAACAAAACACAAGTTAAGCCATTACCCGGAAATAGTGGGAATCACCATCCTCATCTTCGGCAGGGCCTTCGTCGGTTTTGATGACGCCGCTCGGGGTTGCTTCGGCGCTTTCTCAGTCGGTGCCAGAGAGGTCGTCCGAGGATGTTTGGTCGACTGCACCACAGGCACGACCCCCTTGCCGCGCTTGACTGCAGGGTCATGGACGATCTTGGATCGTCTTTCAGTACAGGGAGGCTGAACTTCCTCCTCCTCTTCCTCCTCCTCTTCCTCGTTGGAGCCAGCGTCTTCTTCACCCTCCACACCATCCGATTCCCACTCCTCCTGACTTTCGCCTCCGCTCCCTTCCTCCTCTTTGGTCTGTTCTTGCGCCCCATTGGGCATTGAATACATCTCAGTAGTGATCTGGAAGACAACAAAACAAGACAAGGTCAGTCGATCAAATTGCAGCAAAACGGAATGAATGAAACAGGATCACAGTCGGAGATAAGTGGTCAGACCTTGTCTGGTTCGTAAGACTGGTCGAGTGGTGGGATCCTCCTAGCTCCACAGGGATTATCTTTGTTCCCTGTGATGGCAGTCATCCACCTCTCCAGTGTGGCGTCGTCGACCTCCTCTGGGTGGACCCGAGTGGTGTCTTCGGTACCAGAGTACAACCACATCGGGTGGCCTCGGTATTGAAGTGGCTGAATGCGTCGTCGAAGTAAAACCTCCAGAAGATCCATGCCAGTCACCCCGTAAGTGACGAGCTGAACTACGCGTTCTACCAACATCTTAACCTGAGCCTTCTCCTCTGGGACCACCTTCAGAGAGGACGGCTTGTTCACTTGGTCCACGGAAAAAGGAGGGAGTCCAGTCGACTGCCCTGGCGTCGGCTGGTCTTGGCAGTAGAACCAGGTCGGCGGCTACCCTCGAACTGACTCGGGAAGGGTCATGACTGGAAAGGCACTTTTACTCCTCATCTGAACCCCAAGACCCCCGCACATCTGGATTACTTGGGTTTTCTCGTCATTCGGACTAGCCTTTTTCACCGTCTGAGAGCGACAGGTGAATATGTGTTTGAAAAGGCCCCAGTGCGGCCGACAACCCAAGAAGTTCTCACACAAGGACACGAAAGCGGCGAGATAGACAATGGAGTTGGGCATGAAGTGGTAGAGTTGTGCCCCAAAGAAGTTCAGAAATCCCCGAAAGAAAGGACTCGGCGGTAGAGAAAACCCGCGGTCAACATGGGTGGCTAATAGGACACACTCACCCTCCTGAGGCTGCGGCTGCCACTCCTGCCCTGGAATCCTCGCCGACCCATGGGTGATCAGTCCTTCGTTGGCGAGGTCATGGAGGTCCTTCTGGCTGATGGTCGAGCGGATCCAGTCTCCCTGGATCCAGCCTTGCGGCAGGCTGGCCCGCAACGAGGATCCAGCCCGACTGGTCGCCCTCCCCTCCGCCTTCGCCATCGCCTTCTTCGCCCGCTCCAAAGCCGCCGTCTTCTCCTTCACCATCGTCGCCGGCAAAGCAGTCATAGAGCAGCAGCACTGAGCAGGTGGCGAGCACAGCAGATGAATCTGAGGAAGAGGGAGGGGAAAATGAGGACGCACTGTTCAAAAAACCCCCGTCCGGCACCTTATATGAAGTCGCTTCCGAGTGGCTGACTGGTAGGCCCGGGCGATCCTGTCAAATCCCGCAACAGTCGCGCGCGCGATACGTGGAGAAAAAGGTGGCGCAGAGATCGAGGCGTCTTTGCCTTATCCCATCCGAGTACCGCGGCCTTCTCCGCTTCGCGCGCTTCCCGAAATTCGGATCCCGCTAAATCCGCAAACAGCAGAGCAACTTGTCAGACCAGAGATTTCTTCCGATCCGTCGTTCAGGAGTATCCAAGCATAGAAAAGTCACTCGACAGATACAAAGAATGGATCAAGGCGACTGAAAAAGAAGTTGATGCCGCCACTTGAAGTCGCTGATCCGGAACAAGACATACTCCTAGCATGAAAAACAGGTCGGAAGAATTTTCAACTCCTTCCTCACTCAAACCTCGATCCATTCGGGGGCTAATGATGAAGCCATGTACCTAGGGTAGGGTCATGGATCTGTCCAGGATACCCTCCCCAAGGACATCTCTAGAAGAAACTACCTTTCAGTCGACCTGGAAGGATTCCACTCGACGGACTCGAAGACACTCGACCATGGAGACTCACTCGACCACCAGGAGATCTAGGGTCATTCTGCATCCAAACGGTCTATTATTAAGCAGTCTTTATGGCCATGATAGCACTTTATGTAGGGCGTTACCAGTAACGCCATGCCTTTATGTACTTTAAACCCTGCATAACTGAGGGCCGGAGGGGTCTAGCAGACACTATATAAGCCACCCCCCTCTTCAGTGTAAAGGGTTCACACCCCTGTAACTCATACACATATAATCCAGTCGACCGCCTCCGGGCTCCTGGACGTAGGGCTGTTACTTCCTCCGAGAAGGGCCTGAACTCGTAAATCCCTTGCGTATACAACTACTCCATAGCTAGGATCTTGCCTCTCCATACCTACCCCCCTATTCTACTGTCAGCCTTAGTACCACGACATCTACTACTATTACTCCACACATCGACCGACTCCTGCCTGCATCTAGAGTATTAAGTTCATAAGAACAGAGTGACGCCTTAAGCAAGATGACATGATGTAGAGGGATAAACTCAAGCAATATGATATAAACCCCATCTTTTTATCCTCGATGGCAACAATACAATACGTGCCTTGCTGCCCCTGCTGTCACTGGGAAAGGACACCGCAAGATTGAACCCAAAGCTAAGCACTTCTCCCATGGTAAGAAAGATCAATCTTGTAGGCCAAACCAAACTGATAATTCGAAGAGACTTGCAAAGATAACTCAATCATATATAAAAGAATTCAGAGAAGATTCAAATATTATTCATAGATAAACTTGATCAGAAACCCACAATTCATCAGATCTCGACAAACACACCGCAAAAAGAGTTTACATCGAATAGATCTCCACAAGAGAGGGGGAGAACATTGCATTGAGATCCAAAAAGAGAGAAGAAGCCATCTAGCTAATAACTATGGACCCGTAGGTCTGTGGTAAACTACTAACAACTCATCGGAGGGGCTATGGTGTTGATGTAGAATCCCTCCATGGTCGATTCCCCCTCCGTTAGATTGCCGGCGAAGGCTCCAAGATGGGATCTTGCGGATACAGAAGGTTACGATGGTGGAAATTGTGTTTCGTTGGCTCCTTGGATGTTTTCGAGGTACGTAGGCTTAAATAGGAGGAAGAAGTACGTTGGTGGCCGCCCGAGGGGCCCACGAGATAGGGGGCGCGCCCTATAGGGGGTGGCGCCCTCCTATCTCGTGGAGGCATCGGCTGCTTCTTGACTTGCACCCCAAGTCCTCTGGATCACATTCGTTCCAAAAATCACGCTCCCGAAGGTTTCATTCCGTTTGGACTCCGTTTGATATTCCTTTTCTTCGAAATACTGAAATAGGCAAAAAATTAGCAATACGGGCTGGGCCTCCGGTTAGTAGGTTAGTCCCAAAAATGATATAAATGTGTAAAATAAAGCCCATAAACATCCAAAAGGGGTAATATAAAAGCATGGAACAATAAAAAATTATAGATACGTTGGAGACGTATCAGATACCGATGATTTTCGTGGATTTAGCGCTAAGTATGGACTTGACTATGAGATAGTAGCTTCTTTCTGTGAATCTTTTGCTACTCACGTTGATCTCCCTAAGGAGAAGTGGTTTAAATATAATCCTCCCGTTGAAGTAAAAGTAGTTGCACCTATATATTACAGTTGAAGAGAAGACTGTCACTTATAGTGATCCTATTGTTCCTACTACTTATGTTGAGAAACCTCCTTTTCCTGTTAGGATAAAGGATCATGCTAAAACTTCGACTATTGTTCGTAAGAGTAATACTAGGACTTATACACCTCCTGAGCAAATCAAAGTTGAACCTCGTATTGCTTTAGTTAAAGATCTTCTGGATGATGATTTAGATGGGCATGTTATTTATTTCTGTGGTGAGACTGCCAATATTGTTAGACCAGATGCTAAGATACATAGACCTGTTGTAGGCATGCCTGTTATTTCTGTTAAAATAGGAGATCATTGTTATCATGGCTTATGTGATATGGGTGCTAGTGCTAGTGCAATACCCTATGATTTATATAAAGAAATTATGCATGATATTGCACCCGCTGAATTGGAAGGTATTGATGTTACTATCAAGCTTTCCAATAGAGATACTATTTCACCAATTGGGATTGTTAGAGATTTTGAAGTCTTGTGTGGGAAGGTTAAATATCCTGCTGATTTTCTTGTTCTTAGTTCACCACAAGATGACTTTTGTCCCATTATTTTTGGTAGACCCTTCTTGAATGCTGTTAATGCTAGGATTGATTGTGAAAAGGATACTATTACAATTGGCTTAGAGGATGTGCCTCATGAGTTTAATTTTGCTAAGTTTCATAGACAACCTCGTGATAGAGAATCACATAGTAAGGATGAGATTATTGGTCTTGCTTCTATTGCCGTGCCTCCTACTGATCCGTTAGAACAATATTTGCTAGACCATGAAAATGATATGTTTATGAAGGAAAGAAGGGAAATAGATGAAGTGTTCCTTCAACAGGAACCTATTCTGAAACACAACCTACCCGTTGAAATTCTAGGGGATCCCCCTCCACCCAAGGGTGATCCCGTGTTTGAACTCAAACCATTACCTGATAATCTTAAGTATGCTTATCTTGATGAAAAGGAAATATATCCTGTTATTATTTGTACAAACCTTTCTGAGCAAGAAGAAGAAAGATTATCGAAAACTCTGAAGAAGCACCATGCTGCTATTGGATATACTCTGGATGATATCAAGGGCATTAGTCCCACGTTATGCCAACACAAAATTAATTTGGAGGACGATGCCAAACCAGTTACAGATCCTCAACGATGATTGAATCCTAAGATGAAAGAAGTGGTAAGAAAGAAGATACTAAAGCTCCTTGAGGCAGGTATAATTTATCCCGTTGCTGATAGTGATTGGGTAAGCCCAGTCCATTGTGTTCCTAAAAAGGGAAGTATTACTGTTGTTCCTGATGATAAAGATGAATTGATCCCGCCAAGAATTATTACATGTTATAGGATGGTAATTGATTTCCGTCAATTAAATAAAGCTACTAAGAAAGATCATTACCCTTTACCTTTTATTGATCAAATGCTATAAAGAGTATCCAAACACACACATTTCTGCTTTCTAGATGGTTATTCTGGTTTCTCTCAGATACCTGTGTCAGCGAAGGATCAATCAAAAACTACTTTTACTTGCCCTTTCGGTACTTTTGCTTATAGATGTATGCCTTTTGGTTTATGTAATGCACCTGCTACCTTTCAAACATGTATGATGGCTATATTCTCTGACTTTTGTGAAAATATTTGTGAGGTATTCATGGATGATTTCTCCGTCTATAGATCCTCTTTTGATGATTGCTTGAGCAACCTTGATCGAGTTTTGCAGAGATGCGAAGACACTAGTCTCATCCTGAATTGGGAAAAGTGCCACTTTATGGTTAATGAAGGCCTTGTCTTGGGGCATAAGATTTCCAATAGAGGTATTGAAGTTGATAAAGCTAAAGTTGATGCTATTGAAAAGATGCCATGTCCCAAGGACATAAAAGGTATAAGAAGTTTCCTTGGTCATGCCGGTTTTTATAGGAGGTTCATTAAGGACTTTTCTAAAATCTTTAGGCCTTTGACTAATTTATTGCAAAAAGATATTCCTTTTGTCTTTGATGATGATTGTGTAGAAGCATTTGAAATACTTAAGAAAGCTTTGATCACTGCACCTATTGTTCAGCCACCTGATTGGAATTTACCCTTTGAAATTATGTGTGATGCTAGTGATTATGCTGTAGGTGCTGTTCTAGGGCAAAGAATTGATAATAAATTGAATGTTATCCAGTATGCTAGTAAGACTCTTGATACTGCCCAGAGAAATTATGCTACTACAGAAAAAGAGTTCTTAGCAGTTTTGTTTGCATGTGATAAGTTTAGACCTTACATTGTTGATTCCAAAGTTACTATTCACACTGATCATGCTTCTATTAAATATCTTATGGAAAAGAAAGATGCTAAGCCTAGACTCATTAGATGGGTTCCCTTGCTCCAAGAATTTGATTTGCATATTATTGATAGAAAGGGAGCTGAGAACCCCGTTGCAGACAACTTGTCTAGGTTAGAGAATGTTCTTGATGACCCACTACCTATTGATGATAGCTTTCCCGATGAACAATTAGCGGTCGTTAATGCTTCTCTTACTGCTCCTTGGTATGCTAATTATGCTAATTACATTGTTGCTAAATTTATACCACCTAGTTCCACATACCAGCAAAAGAAAAAGTTCTTTTATGATTTAAGACATTACTTCTGGGATGACCCACACCTTTATAAAGAAGGAGTAGATGGTGTTACTAGACGTTGTGTACCTGAGCATGAACAGGAACATATCCTACGCAAGTGTCACTCTGAATCCTATGGAGGGCACCACGCTGGAGATAGAACTGCACATAAGGTATTGCAATCTGGTTTTTATTGGCCTACTCTCTTCAAAGATGCTCGTAAGTTTGTCTTATCTTGTGATGAATGTCAAAGAATTGGTAATACCAGTAGACGTTAAGAAATGCCTATGAATTATTCTCTTGTTATTGAACCGTTTGATGTTTCGGGCTTTGATTTTATGGACCTTTTCCTGCCTCTAATGGTTACACACATATTTTAGTTGCTGTTGATTAAATTACTAAGTGGGTAGAAGCTATTCCAACTAGTAGTGCTGATCATAACACTTCTATTAAAATGCTTAAAGAAGTTATTTTTCCGATGTTTGGAGTCCCTAGATATCTTATGACTGATGGTGGTTCACATTTGAACCATTTTATTCATGGTGCTTTCCGTAAGATGCTTGCTAAGTATGATGTTAATCATATAATCGCATCTCCTTATCACCCGCAGTCTAGTGGTCAAGTAGAGTTGAGCAATAGAGTGCTCAAATTAATTTTGCAAAAGACTGTCAATAGATCTAGAAAGAATTGGTCTAAAAAACTTGATGATGCATTATGGGCCTATAGAACTGCATACAAAAATCCTATGGGTATGTCTCCGTATAAGATGGTTTATGGAAAAGCTTGTCACTTACCTCTTGAACTTGAACATAAAGCATATTGGGCTATTAAAGAGCTCAACTATGACTTCAAACTTGCTGGCGAGAAGAGGTTATTTGATATTAGCTCACTTGATGAATGGAGAACCCAAGTGAGGGAGTCCTGGATTAGGGGGTATCCAGATAGCCGGACTGTGTACATCGTCCGGACTATTGAAGCGTGAAGATACAAGACTCAAGACTTCGTCCCATGTCCGGATGGGATTCTCCTTGGCATGGAAGGCAAGCTTGGCGATCCGGATATTATGTTTACTTCCTTGTAACGGACTCCATGTAAACCCTAGCCCTCTCCGGTGTCTATATAAACCGGAGAGGTTGGTCCTTATAAGGCCGATCACAATTACAATCATACCATCATAGGCTAGCTCTTAGGGTTTAGCCTCTATGATCTCGTGGTAGATCTACTCTTGTACTACTCATATCTTCAATATTAATCAAGCAGGAAGTAGGGTTTTACCTCCATCGAGAGGGACCGAACCTGGGTAAACATTATGTCCCTTGCTTCCTGTTACCATTAGCCTAGACGCACAGATCGGGTTACCGTACCCGAGATCCGCCGGTTTTGACATCGACATTGGTGCTTTCATTGAGAGTTCCTCTTTGTCGTCGCTGCAAGGCTTGATGGCACCTTCAATCATTGTCAACAACATGGTCCAGGGTGAGGCTTTTCTCCCTGGACAGATCTTCGTGTTCGGCGGCTTCGCGCTGCGGGCCAATTCGCTTGGCCATCTGGAGCAGATCGACAGCTCACTACTAGGAAAAGGCCTACTAATGGCACACCGGTTTTGCCTACTAATGGCGCACTACCGGTGCGCCATTAGTAGCACGCCATTAGAATTTTTTACTAATGGCGCACCACTGGTGCGCCATTAGTATCTGGTATACTAATGGCGCACCTGGCAGTGCGCCATTAGCATGTGACTCCATGCGCCATTAGTATGCCTCCCGTGGGGCCATATGTAACCATGTGCTTTGTCACACTAATGGCGCAATCTGCCTTGGTGCCCCATTAGTATCCTTTGGCAAACTAATGGCGCACTCTTCCTTGATGCGCCATTAGTATGAATATTTGGTTTTTTTTGCTTTTCTGATTTTTGCACAGGTTACAAAATATATTATTGGACAGAATATAGACAGCAGCACACAACAACATCAGATTCATCCAATACAATAGAAGATTAGTATCCGAATACAATTCATCATATTAGTCTCCGAATTCAAAAGACCGAACAAAGATAAAACATTACAAGTCTCAAGACCGCGAGTATCGAGTTTGTCTTCACATTACAAGTCGATATCGATCATCTAAACTACCATCACATAAAAGAGAGTTGTGGTCATCACGATGAGCATCATCGCAATCAAACTGGTCCTCATCCGGTTCCTCCAACGCTCCCTCCTATCTCCCGCTAGATAGCGGGCATATCTAGATTCGGCCTCCACCCTAGTATGTACCCTTTGTAACTGTTACCGCTGAAACGGTGAACCTGTCTCCGACACTCCTCCCTGTCATCGTAGACTCCGGCCCCTTACCCTTGTACTTGAGTGAATTCCTCCTTGACGGTGCGGAGCGCATTCGGACACCGGTCCTTCCATTGCTTCTTCGATTGGCTGCCATCTGTGTGTGCGCCGCCATCATCAGTGGTGGCATCCTCGGCGGCACCATTAGTGGTGTCATCCCCGACGCCATTAGGAGTTGTGTAATCAGGATCGGTGTCTTCCGCGGCGTCCTCATAGCGGTGAGGTTGTTCCTCCATCTCCTGGGACAGCTCCCAGAATTGCTTGCCGCCCGAACCACCGGCCTCATCGTTGTGGGCCATGTTTCGCTCTAAATAGGAAAAAAGTTTGGTCTAAAAGTTGGTTATTGTCAAGGAACAAGATCATGGTCTCATCATATAGGGTTTGTTGACACCGAGGCACCCTAAAAGCCTAAGCTTTCATCATTTAGGGTTTGTCGACGCCGAGGCACCCTAAAAGCAACGATGGAGTACCCGAATTTGCCGGAACGGAAGTTAATCAACACTCCGACAAACTCAAGGGCCTCTCGGGGTACCTGCAAATTCATCACGACACGATGGTCGGAGACATGACCTCTGCAAAATGGTCGGAGACACGATGGTCTTTCTCAACGTGATCAATTAATGGATCAACACATAAAACATGTCCAATAAGTATGATTTATAGAGTCAACATCAGTATGAATATATATAAGGTTTTTCTTCATCAGCCAGGCCCATGCAAGTAACTGCATCCAACAACTGTTTCTGCTACTCTGTAACTAACTACACTCTGTATTTATATATTCATTTCAGATGAGATCAGATTGAGCTCCAACTGTAGCTACAGCTGAGGGATCCATGAGCCATCATGCCAGCCAGCTAGGAAATAAACTTTACTTTCCAAAGGAAATAAAAATACAATGCATACATACATACTTAATCAGCTATAGGTGTTGTTGTTAACTGAATTTTACTGATGTTGTTGTTAACTGAATTTTACTGATGTTAAATACAATGCATAAATACAATGCATACATACATACATACTGGACGTTTACTTTCCAAAGGAAATAAAAATACAATGCATACATACATACATACTGAATTTTACTGATGTTGTTGTTAACTGAATTTTAATCAGCTGCTGAAGAACACCTTCAATTTCGTCAGATATTGGTGTAGTTTTCAATCTCTGTCAGTTTCGTCAGATATAACTGAATTTTACCACGTCTCCCCTCCTGGACGTTTCAGAAACAGGAGGGCCCACGTCTCCCCTCCAGAGTTTTCGAGGGCCCACATCTCCCCTCCAAAGGGCAGGATGTTTGAGTTTTCGAGGCAACTCCCCACGTCTCCCCTCCACTGGCAACTCCCCACGACGCAGAGGGGGTTTTCTTCCCACGTCCAGGTAACTCCCCTCCTATTCCATTGCCGCTCCATCTTCCTCCCTCTGCCTCCCTCCTCATTCCATTGCCGCTCCATCTTCCTCCCTCTGCCTCCCTCCTCATTCCATTGTCGCTCCATCTTCCTCCCTCTACCTCCCTCTGCCTCCAGCATCAAGCACCTCTGCCTCCACCATCGCTGGCCAGGAGGGCAATGGCGGAGGAATCGTGGAGCAACTCCCCTCCGTCTACCAAGATAATGGCGGAGGCATCATGGAGCAACTCCCCTCCGTCTACCAAGCATCACCGTGGTGAGGCATCTAGCAAGGAGCCGCTGGTGGTTGACGACGACGTTCCGGTCCTCGGGCAGAAGCGGGACTACACCGTGCCGCTCAAGGTTGATATCCACCTGAAGGAGCCGCTGGATGTCGTATGCACCAGCAATCCAGACGAAGCGGACAAGATGATCCGCAAGATGAGGAGGAGGCTCGGCGGCATGCTTCATCAGAATATCGGCGTTGATGTCGAGTATACTAGGGAAGACAAACCTCCACAAATTGCTGCAGTTCTGCAGTTATGCATGGAGGATCTCGTCCTGGTATACCACATCACCGCGGCAACCAAATGGTAAAAACATCCAGTTCTGAAGTTTCTGTCTAATTAGTAGTTTCTGAAGTAGATGCAATAGTTATGAAGTTCTGAAGTAGATGCAATACTAGTTGTGAAGTTCTGAAGTTTTTGTTTAATTAGTAGTTTTTTGGTGATCATACAGAATGTTGTCTAGAAGTTTTTGTGATCATTTAGTAGTTGTTATGAATGTTGTCTTGTAATGAAAAAGATTGCAAAAAAATACATCATTAAGATGTTATGCTTGCTGTCTTGATCATATAGAATGTTGTCTTGTAGTTGTTGTGATCATTTAGTAGTTGTTGTGATCATACTGTTTTAACTGAATTTTGGTCAGAACTAAAGATGCTATTTTAACTGAGTTTTGCTTCAACTGAACCCATTTTAATTCTATAGTTTCTGAAGTTTTTGAAGTAGATGAATTTGATGCACCAGATTAATTTGATGCAGGCCCAAGGAACTCCGCCCGCTCCTGCAGGAGAAGAAGCTGTACACCTTCGTTGGCTTCTGCATTGGAGGCGACAAGGAGAAGTTGAAGTTGTCTGGTTTAGAGATCAACCCTGACAATTACGTCGACTTGCAACGCAAATGGAGAGTTCCAAACAATGGAAAGAAGTGGCAGTCTTTAGCTGAGTTTGCAGGCAGCCTCATCCACCCATCCTACAAGGAAATGAAGCAGAAGATCGACAGGAAATCGGACCACATACTATGGGGGGACAGCCCACTGCCAAACAACCTCATCGAGTACGCCGCGAAAGATGCGTACGTCACCTATGAGGCATGGAAGAAAATCGAAATCACCAAAGAAGGTTTGGAGCTCTGGCAAGAGGCGGAGGATCATTGGGATGACCCCTACTACTAGGGATATTGAGTTGTTTGTGGTATTGGGATGACCCCTACTACTGTGTCTCAGTTTGTAGTTATGTGGTTGAACAAGTTTGCTTTTGTTATGTTGAACAAGTTTGCTTTTGTTATGTTGAACAAGTTTGCTTTTGTAATGATGAACAAGTTTGCTTTGATTGTCAGTTGACATCACTCATCGCTGAGCATGGTTTAGTTTTACGTTTATCTATTTATTATTTAGGCAGAGCTATTCAGGCATGGAAGATATAATCATCCTTATGGTGAGGATCGCAATGTTTTTAGCTTCCAAGTTTCTAATGACACATGATCTTTCCAACCACATAACTTGACTGCAAACATTTCCCCTATAAATTGTACTTACACATTCCAACCAATACCTGCAGGTTGTAATTTCATACTGAATGACCATCAGTGACTAAGTGAAGCAAATAATTGCTATGCATTTCTTGGCACGCGAGAAGGAAGAGGGGAGAGGAGGCGGAGCTCACCCGGGAGGCGCAAGGAGGCCCTGCGACAGCTTAGTAGCAACAGAGGTGGCCGAAGTTGAGGAAGACAGCGGCGACCCGAGGAAGAAGAGGTGGAGGGGAGGTGGAGGGGTTGAGCGCCATCGTGCCCTGGTTCCACGGCTCGCCGGCCCGGTGTTGAAGCAGATTCTGCCCGCCGCCTTGCCTGTCGCCTCGCACGGTGGAGCTCGAGGGCTGGGAAGGCGAGGGAGGGGGTGGATTGGGAGCGGACGGTGATGGGGGGCAGGGCAGGGGCTGACTGGGGGCGGCGACGGAGACGGAGGCGCGGGGGCGGCGGCGGCGTGGGTCGGGGCAGCGCACGGGTGCATCTGGTGGCGAGGGAGAGAGTGTCAAAGGGGATCTGGCGAGAGGGAGAGAGTATAACTAGGGGGAGGGTTCTAATGGCGCACCTTCCTATCGTGCGCCATAAGTATGACTATTCTAATGGCGCACCAACCCGCGGTGCGCCATTGGAGTTTTGTTTTAATCTAGCCCACTAACCATATCTAAGACCTAACGCGACTGGTCAGCACGCAGCACACACACAAGGAGGTCCTGGGTTCGATTCCTAGGCTCCCCAATATTTTTTTATGCATTTTAAATGCTATTTTTATATTTATTTGTGTTTAAATATGTTCAAACTTGTTTAAATCATAACAGTAATATTTTTTTTATAAAAACAGTAATAATTTTTTTAAAAATATGTTCAAATTTCTTACTTGAAAATATCATCGGCGGCGGCGATGGAGCGGGGGAGGGTGCGGGGATCGAGATCGAGATGGAGGGGGATCGAGATCAAGTGTCCTCATGAATTCAAAAAGTGCCCATGAAATTTAAAAATATTCATGATATCAAAAAGTGCCCATGAAATACAATCGAGAAATGAAGACTATGATTTAAATACAATTGATCTTAGCTAGCTATCTGTTCACAATCTTCTTGCCCTTCTTTTTCGCAAATGGAGTTCTTCTGTGGAACGGACGTCCTTTAGGTAGGGTGGTCTTGCTTCTTCTTGTGGTGTGTGCTGCTACTTCATCATCGTCATCATGTTCGATCTTCGGGTCGCCGTACTTGTCGAAGTCTTGCTCATTGGCTACTCCATCCATTCCGATGATCTTCCTTTTGCCTCTCCTCACGATAACACGACTGGGCTTTGGCGGGTCGGTAATGAAGAAGCATTGGTCCACTTGGGAAGCCAGTACCCATGGCTCATTTTTCGCGGTGACGTTTGTGCCCGCGGTCTTGGATTTGGCTTTGGGTACAAACACGACTGGGCTTTGGCATAGTGCGCCATTAGTAGGTTTGCAAAAAAGTAAAAAAAAATTATATACTAATGGTGCACTGTCTTAGTCGTGCGCCATTACTAGTTCTAAACAGTAATGGCGCACTTTGTCGTCCCTGCGCCATTAGTTTGTATGGAAAAATGGGAAAAAATCAATAGTTGTGGCGCACCGTGAGCACGGTGCGCCATTAGTGTCTTCCACTCTAATGGCGCACGATCAACCAGTGCACCATTAGTATATAGTAGTGGCGCACTACTTACCTGGTGCGCCATTAGAATCAATCCTATCTATAGCCCTTTTCCTAGTAGTCGCTACGCCCCTGGCCACCAGACCAGGTTTGGAAACCTGAACTACATGCCGGACATCCGCGGAGACTTGATCTTCGACGGATTTGGGCCCATGCCAGGAGCACCAGACAGTCATGACGAGCATGGCTTTGACCTGCTGTCGGACGAAGCTCGGGGTATCACCCCCACAGTAGCCTCGGACCTAAATCCGGAACATGCTGCACCACCTAAGGACGGAGGGATGGACCCCGCCCCGCAGGCCGCACACTCATCGACGGTGGAGCCAAACACAGGTCTCACCTCTATGGTGGCCTGTGACTCCGGACCCCCGGATTTGTGTACGGATGTTGGTTCCAGTCCACACGCTCCCGAACCAGTTGAGCCAGGTTTGGCTCCGGTAATGGAGTTCACTGGAGCGGATATCCTCCAGCACTCGCCCTTTGGCGACATGCTGGACTCATTAAAGTCTCTCTCTCTTTGTCAGGAGGCTCTTGGCCGAACTATGTCCGGCTTGAGTGGGAAGCAGGCGATGAAGGAATTCATTGCCCACCCACCACCCACTTCATTGCCACGGTCGATGATTTAACCGACGTGCTTGACTTCGACTCCGAAGACACGGACGGTATGGACGATGATGCAGGAGAAGTACAGGAACCACCGCTCATAGGGAGGTGGACGGCCACCTCCTCATACAATATATATATGTTTGATACTCCAAAGGAAACTAATGGCGATGAGGCAACGGAGGATAACCCCTCAGGGAAAAAAGCAAAGCATGGGCGTCGTCAACACCGCTCCAAGCCCCACCACAGCAATACCGGCACAGAAGACGAAAGCAATTCGGAGGGCGCCAAAGATGGATACAACCCTGATCAGCCTGCCTTCAAGCAGGCCGGACTGGACACGTAGGATACTTGGAAAGGGACAACTATATGCCCCCTCCGAGGACGAGGTAAGCCTCGGCAATGACGAATTCGGCATGCCTAAAGATCCAGTGGAACAAGTTCGCTTCAAGCGACGGCTCATGGCCACGGCAAGGAGCCTGCAAAGGAAGCAACATCGGCTTAAAGATGACCAAGATTTGCTCGTGGACAGGTGGACCAAGGTCCTAGCCACCAAAAAATATGGACTCGACCGCCCCAACAAAGGGCACACACGGCACAACTGGCTACCTCAATGTAAGCAGGAGAAACCAAGGCACATACCCCGACGTCGACACACCACTACGGTCCAAGACAATATGAAGGATACACAAAGAGGCATCCTCAAGCCTCGGTGCAATGGTCATAAAAGTCAAGTCAAGGAAGCTGGCGCCAAGTCCAGCAACTCCCAGTCCGGTCGGCGGACAAAGAACAGCTTAAAACTATCTGGCCCGAGCAACATACTCGATCAACCTTGTGAAATTCATGGTACTCCTAGAAGGACAACAAAGCATACCAATAGAGAATGCCGAATACTCAAAACAAAACGAACGGTCATGTGTTCGAAACAATGAGGGAGGCGTCTAGTCAAGAGACACCTGAGGGAGTCCTAGATCAGGGTGTATCCAGGCAGCCGGACTGTGTACAACGTTCGGACTATTGAAGCGTGAAGATACAAGACTCAGGACGTCGTCACGTGTCCGGATGGGACTCTCCTTTGCGTGGAAGGCAAGCTTGGCGATCCGTATGTTATATTTCCTTCCTTGTAACTGTCTCCATATAAACCCTAGCCCTCTCCGATGTCTATATAAACCGGAGAGGTTGGTCCTTAGAAGGCCGATCACAATTACAATCATACCATCATAGGCTAGCTCTTAGGGTTTAGCCTCTACGATCTCATGGTAGATCTACTCTTGTACTACCCATATCATCAATATTAATCAAGAAGGAAGTAGGGTTTTACCTCCATCGAGAGGGCATGAACCTGGGTAAACATTGTGTACCTTGCTCCCTGTTACCATCAGCCTAGATGCACAGATCGGGACCCCCTACCCGAGATCCGCCGGTTTTGACACCGACATTGGTGCTTTCATTGAGAGTTCCTCTGTGTCGTCGCTGCAAGGCTCGATGGCTCCTTCAATCATCGTCAATGACACGGTCCAGGGTGAGACTTTCCTCCCCGGACAGATCTTCATGTTCGGCGGCTTCGCACTGCGGGCCAATTCGCTTGGCCATCTAGAGCAGATGGACAGCTACGCCCCTGGCCACCAAATCAGGTTCGGAAACCCGAACTACACGGCGGATATCCGCAGAGACTTGATCTTCGACGGATTCGGGCCTGCGCCAGGAGCACCGGACAGTCACGACAAGCATGGCTCGGGATATCACCCCCGCAGTAGCCCCGGACTCAAATCCGGAGCAGGCCGCGTTGCCTAAGGATGGAGGGATGGACCCCACCCCACAGGCCATACCCTCATTGGCGGTGGAGCCGAACACAGGCCCCACTTCTGAGGAAGCCTGTGACTCTGGACCCCCGGATTCGTATCCGGTTGTAGGTTCCAGTCCGTGCGTTCCCGAACCCGCCGAGCCTGGTTGGTCTCCGGTAATGGAGTTCACCGCTGCGAACATCTTTCAGCACTCGCCCTTTGGCGACATGCTGAACTCATTAAAGTCTCTCTCTTTGTCAGGAGGCTCTGGGCTGAACTATGTCCGGCTTGAGGGGGAAGCAAGTGACAAAGGAATTCGCTGCCCACCCACCACCCACTTCATTTCCACGGTCAATGATTTAATCGACGTTCTTGACTTCGACTCCGAAGATATCGACGGTATGGACGATGATGCAGGAGAATTACAGGAGCCACCGCTCACAGTACGGTGGACGGCCACCTCCTCATACGATATATACATGGTGGACACTCCGAAGGAAACTAATGGCGACGAGGCAACGGAGGATAACCCATCAGGAGGAAAAGCAAAGCATGGGTGTCTTCGGCGCCGCTCCAAGCCCGGCCACATCAACACCAGCCCCGGAGATGAAAGCAATCCGGATGGTGCCGAAGAGGAATACAACCCCGATCAGCCTACCTTCAAGCAGGCCGGACCGGCCATGATGGGATAGCTGGCGAGGGACAACTACACATGTCACGCCCAAGATGCGACCCTATCCTAAAGGAACTCGAAGGTCCCACCAAGGAATGAAGCGCATCTTGAAGACGCTTTTGCAAGGTGGATATCATTACAGCAACATTACATAGTACATGGGGATACATACAAGAGGCATACAATGCCACACGAATACAACATCATCTTACAAAAGAGCACCATCCGACTACGGATGAAACACAAACATAAACTCAAACGACATCCACCCTGCTAGCCCAGGCTGCCGACCTGGAACCTATCCCCTGATTGAAGAAGAAGCAGAAGAAGAACTCCAAAACAAGCAAACATCGCTCTCGCATCATGATCATCGCATAACATGTACCTGCAACTGTTGTTGTAGTAATTTGTGAGCCACGAGGACTCAGCAATCCCATTACCATGGGTATCAAGACTAGCAAAGCTTAAATGGGAAAGGAAGGGGTAAAGTGGTGAGGTTGCAGTAGCGACTAAGCATGATATGGTGGCTAACATACGCAAATAAGAGCGAGAAGAGAGCAAACGGAACGGTCGTGAAGCTAGCAATGATCAAGAGGTGATCCTGAACTCCTACTTACGTCAAGCATAACCCAAAACCGTGTTCACTTCCAGGACTCCGCCGAGAAGAGACCATCACGGCTACACACGCGGTTGATGCGTTTTAGTTCGGATCAGGTGTCAAGTTATCTACAACCGGACATTAACAAATTCCCATCTGCCAGGTATACCCTGCAGGGGTGTCCCAACTTAGCCCATGATAAGCTCTCGCGATCAACAAAGGATATACCTTCTCCCAGGAAGACCCGATCAGTCTCGGAATCCCGGTTTACAAGACATTTCGATAATGGTAAAACAAGACCAGCAAAGCCGCCCGAATGTGCCGACAAATCCCGATAGGAGCTGCACATATCTCGTTCTCAGGGCACACCGGATGAGCCATACGTCGGGTTGGCATAGACCCTGGTTGCCCAGGGGGCGCCGGACATTGTTCGGTTTGGACCAACACTTAGACAAGCATTGGCCCGGGGGGGCTAAAATAAAGATGACCCTTGGGTTAATTACTCCCAAGGGAAAAGTAGGTGGTGGTGAGGCAAATGGTAAAACCAAGGTTGGGCCTTGCTGGAGGAGTTTTATTCAAAGCGAACTGTCAAGGGGGTCCCATAAATCACCTGAATGCGTAAGGAACGCAAAATCCGGGAACATAACACCGGTATGACAGAAACTAGGGCGGCAAGAGTGGAACAAAACACCAGGCATAAGGCCGAGCCTTCCACCCTTTACCAAATATATAGATGCATTAATAATATAAGAGATATTGTGATATCCCAACATAATCCTGTCCACCATGGAGCAATCTTCAACTTCACCTGCAACTAACAACGCTATAAGAGGGGCTAAGCAAAAGCGGTAACATAGCAAAGCAATGGTTTGCTAGGAAGGGTGCAAAAGGTTAGAGGCTGACATGGCAAATTGGGAGGCTTGAAGAGCAAATGATAGGTAGCGCAGCAAAGTGATAGAACGAAGCAACTAGCATAGCAATGATAGTAATGAGATCCAAGGCGACGGTCATCTTACCAGAAATCCCGCAAGGAAGAAGAACGAGTCCATGAAGAAGACAAAGCCACGAAGACGAACCAAGCGTAGACGAACGAATCCTCACGATCGCAACGAAACGGGAACTATCGAGAAGAAGCACACAACATAGTAAACACACCACACATAGACAAGACATGATGCACAACAATCATGATGCATGACAAAGCTACATGAAGCTACTCATGGCAAGAGACGATGCAAACAAGAGCAACACATCAAAGCAAGTTTAGATGAGGCCGGAAACAACATATAACAAATCCGGTAAGTCCTCATATGCAAGTTTCGAAGTAGTTCCAGATCTGAACAAACAATAAGTTGAAGTTGTTAAATAGAAAGTTAAATAGCACCAAGAGGATCTACACGAAAATCTAGTCAAGTTACATATAAAGTTCATTTAGTTCGGAGCTACGGCCTAGAAGATATGAGCAAAACAAGTTAAGCATGGCATTGATGCAAAATGCATACAAACATCAAGCAAACACCTCAAAACAAGGATGCAACATGGTAATATGAAACTACATTCAAAATCAAGCAAGTTTCATATAGAGCACACTCAAAACGGAGCAACGGTTCAACACATACACACAATACAAGTTTAAAGGACAAGCTGTCCCAAACAGCAACTAGGCATCTTGCAAGCATCAAAACAATAAGCTACAGCACCCCAACATAAGAACAAAAGGCATGGGCATGAAGTACAGGTAAATCATGACAAAACATGAACACTGAGCTATCTCCAGAAAAGACTAGAACATGCTCAAAAGGACATGGAAAGATTGCAAATAATAACAGTCTCAGGCTTAGCAGAAATAACATCAGGTTGCAATGTTTAGAGCTATCAAACAACATGTTACAGGAACTTAATATGGCAAACAAAGGCATGGCATGAATCTACTAATCTCATATAACAAAAGTCCCTTACTGACCATGAGCCAAAAAGGAACAAAAGATATGATGGCACCCATGTAAACATGGCAAATGATATGACAGATTCATACATGGCAGGAACAACAATAAGTAGGCATGTTGGTGAGCTTGAACCACTCACCACAGTGCAGTACATGGCATGGCAAGTTGACCAACAGTAAGAAGGCATGTTTATGAAGTTAAGCATGGCCAGAGAAAGTTCATAGGATACATGGATCACTAGCAACACACATGGCAAAACTGAACTTAATGTTAATCAGGCTGACAACAACATTATTTAGCAAGTTTGGAGCAAGATAACAACAAGTTACATCAGGCTATAAATGCAACCAGGGGCATGAATCGATAAAGCATGGCATGCATAACAAATCATCCTTAGTGAACATCTCCAGATTATGCATAGAATGGCTTGTAGCAGCAGGTTGACATAGCATCATAATATAACAGAATCAGACTAGCAAAACAGCAACAACAAGTACCCTACTTAACAAGCTTTATGCACTCACCACACAACTCACAAAAATACATGGATAGCACCACTGTGAAGATGGCATGACATAGTTCAAAAATCATGTAGAGCTCCTGCTCATAGGATGCACACATCAAATGCAACAAAAATGACAAATCACCAAGTTATAACAGTTTCAGCAGATTAACATCATATAGCACTCTTGCAACAATGATTCAGGCATCAAGATGAACTCAAATGAACATGGTGCAATGTAATGAAATGAATAGCATCTCACATCGAACATTTTGACATATTACATGTACAAAACGGAGCTACAGATGCAGAGTTATGATGCGATGAACAGGGCAACATTATGCAAAGAAAATCAGGGACTTGGGACGAAAAACGGGGTCAACCTTCGGGATCCAGATCTGGGGGCTGCGGGCACGGACTTCGAGGCGGCCGGAGTCTCGCTGTCGAGGAGGGAGATGGCTGGAGACGTCGGAGAGGGGCGGAGGAGGCCGGGGCGGCGCTGGTGGCCGGAGGGCGCGGGGAGGCGCGGAGGAGGCCAGGGCGGCACTGGACTCGGGGCGGCGGCGACCTTGCTCCGGCAGGTCGCTCAGGGGCGCGGCCTCGGACGGAGATGGGGGCCGCCGCAGAGGGATGGCGGCGGAGGGACGAGGACGGCGCCTGCGAGGCTCGACGGGGAGACGGGGGCCGGCCGGGCGGTGAACGCCGGGGCGGCCGAGGCGGCGGCCACGACGGCGGAGATCCGGCGAGGCGGCGCGGGCGAGGCGGATCGTGCCGGGCGGCGCTCTCTAGCGAGGCGCGGGCGAACGGGCGTGGGAGCGGGCCCGTGCAGGCCCCATATGGGCTCCTCAGGCCGCGGCGACGGGAGGCGGCGCGAGGACAGGTGGCGGACGCCGGTTGGCTGGACGGCAGCGGCGGCTTTGTCTGGAGGCGGCGGACATGTCCAGGCGCGGAGAGGGAGCGGGGCTAGGGTTAGGAGTGTTTTCATCCGCGAATTTTTGGGAGGGGAGCACATACTTATAGGTAGAGGAGCTAGGAGGCTCCAAATTGAGCACGGTTTTCGCCCACACGATCGTGATCGAATGACCGAGAGCATGGAGGGGGTTTGGATGGGTTTTGGGCCACTTTGAGAGGATGTTGGGCTGCAACACAAAGAGGGCTTTTACGGTTACCCGGTTAACCGTTGGAGTATCAAACGACCTCCAAATGGCACGAAAATTGACAGGCGGTCTACCGGAGGTGTACCAAGGCCGCTTGGCAAATCACGCTCCATTCCGAGAATGTTCAACACCCGCTCACAACAAGAGACAAAAAGGGGACGCCGGAGGACATAGGAGTGCCGGATTGCAAAATGGACAACGGGGAAAATGCTCGATGCATAAGACGAACACGTATGCAAATGCGATGCACATGATGACATGATATGAAATGCAGATGATGACATGGCAAAATGCAACACACAAGCACATGACATGGCAATGACGGCGAATAACTGGCGGACACCTGGCGCATCGAATCCGGGGCGTTACAACACCCCCCCCCCTCCGAAGACGAGGTAAGCCTCGGCAATGATGAGTTCGGCGTGCCTGAAGATCCAGTGGAACAAGTTCGCTTCAAGCAACGGCTCATGGCCATGGCAAGGAGCCTGCAAAGGAAGCAAGAGCACCTCAGAGCTGACCAAGATCTGCTAGTGGATAGGTGGACCAAGATCCTGCCCACCGAAAAGTACGGACTTGACCACCCTAACAAAGGGCATACCCGGCACAACTGGCTACCTCAACCTAAGCAGGAGAACCACATGCACACACCCAGACGTCCACACATCACTATGGTCCAAGGTCATAAACATCAAGACAGGGAAACTGGTGCCAAGTCCAGCAACTCTCAGTCCGGTAAACGGACAAAGAACAGCTCAAGCCTATTCGGCCCAAGCCAAGCACACGATCAACCGTGCGAAATTCACGGTACTCCTAGAAGGACGACAAAGCATACCAATAGAGAATGTCGGATCCTCAAAGCAAAGCGGCTGGTCGTGCGCTGGAAAACAATAAGGGGAGGCGTCTTGTCAAGAGCCCCCCCCCCCCCAGGGCATAAAAGTACGGCCGATCGGCCATGATCACATCAACTACATCAATTCAATTGCAGTACCTCTAGACCTAGTAGTCCAGGGGCTCCATAACACATAAAGCCCCCACAGGTATGAAGCCACAAATAACATCTTCTAAAAGATGCCAGGCGCAAGGGCCAAGTTTTATTGGCCCACCACTCCAACGGTTATCTTCGGATCACCAAAAAATGCTACGCCAAAGAATAAATCTTCGGCACCTTCCCACCATGCGGTAGTTTACCGTATGCTAACGGGACAAACCACGTTGACTAGATTCCACATGGTAAATCACTTAGGCCAACACCGTGTGATGCAATCGCACCTATGGGCAAGGCCGAACCCCGCCCTTAGAGCGGAAATCACACAGTTGCCGGAGTAGCGAGTCATGCATGCCTACCAAATTTTGTTATGACAACCAACTATCCGCAGACCAACTGAGGAGTCCGCGCAACTTCACTGTATAATGGCTGGGTTTACCAGGGTCCGATCAGGAACCCTCAGACCAACCACAAGAGGATGTTCAGCTACCTCCAAGTATTTGCCTTTACAAACTAACTTTGACGCATAACAGGATTGGTGATGTGGAATCGGCCAGGACACACAAGGATCCCCCCTAAAGAAAGCAGTCCGGATTCACTTCAAATTCACTCACAGCCCCCTCCAGTCTGGCCACCACACGTTCTGCCAAACACACCTCCTTTCATAATCATAAATTGTACCCATATGAATAGACATATCATCCTACTACAATGCATAGACTTAAATAACACTTACCGGCCGTCGTTTATCGCGGAAGCCTCTTTGCCAAAAAACAGCAGCCACGCTTCGTGTTACGCCCGGTTATGCTAGGGGCTTCACAGTACGGCAATAAAGTCCGACCACCTTTTCGGTCGCTCGGCACCCCGAACTTGTAGCATTATATGCATCAGCTCCGAATCATGTCTTGGGTCATTGGTTGGGTTTGCCCGACTCCCATATTTTGGTACCTTACGTTCCGTTCTATCGGCTAAGGTAGCGTTGGGAGAACTACCGCGATTGTGTCCCGGTTCTGCTGGACGAGCACCTCAGTAGAGAATGCCGAAAACCGACTGTCATGATGCAGCGAGAGTTGGTCAGCTGTTCGAGAGGTTGTAAAATCCTTAAAGATTTATTCCGCACAACGCCATTATAAATGTAGAGTGCGACGGGTCAGTCTTCTGATCAGGCGCCAATAGAGCCCCTAGTTCGGCGTTCCGAACACTAGGGGCTGCGCCGACCATACTCGAATTCCTATGGCTAAGTGAGAGTAATAAAGCCTTATAGTCCGATTGCCTGGTTCGCGGAGAGAAACACCTCCTTAAAAGGACCCAACTATGGGATAGAGAGCGTTCAGATATATACCGAACACCCCTGTATTCTTTTTACGTGGGGGCAGAAGCCGACGACTGGCCAACTCTCAGGATTTACATACAATGAACAGCTGCACAGGAAGAACATATGTTCAAACAAAACATGCAATATATAATAAAAATTCCATTATCCCATATTACAAAAAGCGGCACAAATGCCCTCAGGGAAATATAATGTCTTTGGCACACTTATCCGCCGCAACGCGGGCCCCTTTCAATACACCTTCATAGTACAGTTCGGGCTTGCGGTGCTCCTTACCCTCCGGCGGCCCCTTAGTCATCAGCTTCTCTGCGTCAAGCTTCCCCCAATGCACTTTTGCACGGGCAAATGCCATGCATGCACCTTCTATACAGAATGATCTCTTGATAGCATCTAGTCGAGGACAGGCGCCCACAATCTGCTTTACGAGTCCAAAGTAACTGCTTGGAATCGGCTCCGCAGGCCACAGCCGGACAACTAAGTCCTTCATGGCTAGTTTGGCCGCCTGGTGATGTTTGACCAGCTGCTTCAGCTGATCGATAAAAGGCACCGGATAGTTCGACGCCAAATACTGCGACCAGAAATCCCTCTCCACAGACTTCTTCTACTTGGTTCGGTAGAATTGGGCGGCATCTGATATGCTGCGAGGAATATCCGCAAAAGCCCCTGGAAAAATAAGAATTCAGCTTGCCGCTTAGGATTCTTCCCATTATCATGTACAAAGGGCTAAGAATATAGAAGGCCTTACCAACCACAACTTTCCGGGCCTCCTGACTGTCCCGCACAGCACCTCGGGCTTCTTCTCGAGCACCTTCCGCAGCCTCGAGAGCTTGGGCGAGTTCGGATTCTTTCCCTACTAGACTCTGCTCCAAGCCCTCGCTTTTCTTCACAGCTTCCTAGAGCTCTCGCTCAGCTGCGATGACCCTTGCCCCGTGTTTTTCACGAAGCGCCTGTTCGGCGGCAGCCTTCTCATTGGCATCAGCCACAGCCTTCTTTAGTGCCTCGTATTCGGCACTCGCTCCTAGAGCATACAATACCAATACTTTTCACTAAGCACAACTATTCATTCGTGCCAACTTCAAGACAAATGTTTTCAACATACCTTGCTTGTCTTCCAATTGCTTCTTCACATGGCCAAGTTCTTCCTCGGCCCATGCAAGGCTCTGCTTCAGTTCGGACACTTCCGCATTATAAGCAGTCGTCCTCTCTGCAGACGCCTGTTTTCACATAAAGGGGTATACGTCATTCACATAGGCTCTTGCGAAAGCAAAGGATTTGATCCCCTGCCCGGCTCCGTCTCCTCTGCTGGATAGTGTATCAGGGTCTACTACTCATATTATGACAATTCCTCAAAGGTCTCTTAGGAAACATACCTCAAAGGCCAAAGCTGGACTCGTTCAGCCCACTCTCGGCGGACTGAATCTTCTCAACCACCGCACCCATGAGGGTCCGATGCTCATCGACGATAGACGCGTTCTTCAACGCTGTCGATAGACCACCAGGCAGCTCTGCTCGAACAGAGGATGCCAGCGGGGTAGGTAGGCCTCCTACCATCGAAGGTGGCTGTTCGCTCGATTCTGGAACCTTAGAGGTCCCGGGGGCCTTATCCGCCCCCGTGTGTCCGACTCCAGGTATATGTCCTCCCTGGTCCGGGTCCTGTCGAGATGACACCTTAGTGTCGCGCTTGGACTTTGGGGAAGGGGCCTTCTGAGGCGTCTCGCTCGCCCAGGCATCTGAGCCCAGCGAATCCTCCGATGAGGACTGTCCGGCGCGAGACCTCGCCGGGCTGTGCAAAATATGGCAACGGTTAAAACTACTATATCAAAAAACAATCCCGGACGCATATGCGTGTTCGGATTTCATATACCTACGACTTCTCCAGGGGCTGGGCCCTGGGATCCCACTCCGGGCTGCTGTCGCCAGCCGTGGTGGATGTCTCTGGGAGGGAACCTTTCCCCCTCTTTGGCAATTCGGCCTCCAGGGACGGGGAAGCTGCACGCTTCCTCCCACCTTCAGAGCGAGGCTTGTCCTCCTCTGCTTCCTCCTCTTCACATTCTGAAGAAGGAGCGTCGCTTCAGTCTTCGGATTTTGCATTCGAAGCCTCGCGGCGACGGATGTCACTCCGGGTCTTCTTGACCTTCCTGGAGGCCTCCTTCTTTGGCGCCTCGTAAGGCGCGGGGACCAGCATCTTCGTCAGAAGAGGTCCGGCCGGTTCCTCCGGCAGCCGTGCCGGACAATGTATCCGCTCCACCTTCTTTACCCATCCCTGAGGTCACAATGAAACACGATTAGGATGTCTCCCTCATGACATGCCAGCTGAAGCATGAATGGACAGAGCGTGGCTGTAACTTACTGAGCTTGCGGAATGGGATAATTGATACCCACGGTCCTCGGCGGAGCCCGCCCACGATTTGCCGGACTCGAAGAGCACCTTCCAGATATCCTTGTGGGAGGAATCATAGAGCTCCTGAAGGGTTTGGTGCTCGATTGGGTTGAACTCCCATAGAGTGCAGGCTCGGCGATGACAAGGGAGAACCAGGAGAACTAGCATCATCTGGACTATGTCGACGAGTTTGACGTCCCTGTCAACCACACTCTGAACGCGCGTCTGGAGCAGTGACAGCTCATCGGACGAGGACCAGTTCGGGCCCTTCTTGGGCCAGGACGTGAGCCACAGTGGAGCTCCGGGTCTGAACTCGGGAACTGCAGCCCACATTTTGCAGCGTGGTTCGGTGATATAAAACCACTGCTGCTGCCACTCCTTGACGGAGTCGTTGAAGGCGCCCTTCGGCCAAATGGCCTTGGGCATCTGGCTCACCATGGCGCCGCCACACTCGGCGTGTTCGCCACTCACCACCTTGGGCTTCACATTGAAAATCTTCAGCCACATGCCGAAGTGAGGCGAAATCCGGAGAAAGGCCTCGCACACGACGATGAACATCGAGATATTGAGAAAAGAGTTCAGGGAAAGATCATGAAAATCAATCCCATAGTAATACATGACTCCACGGACAAATGGGTGGAGGGGAAACCCGAGCCCGCGGACGAAGTGGGCAAGGAACACGACTCTCTCGTGAGACTCCGGAGTGGGGACGACCTGTCCCGCCGGTGGGAGACGGTGGCCGATCTTTTGGGTCAGATACCCGGCTTCCCGGAGCTTCTTGATGTCCTTCTCCTGGACGGTCGAGACCATCCATCTGCCTCCTGCTCCGGATCCGGATATCTTTGGAAAACCTCCCTTTGGTGGAAAAGGAGAATGCCTGGTTGCTAGGGCTCGAACAGAGGGGAATGGGATAATGGAAGGAGAAGGCGTGGGTAAAGAGGAAGAGGCCTTATCTCTTTATAGGGACGACAAAAGCATTTTGCGTCTCCCCACTTGCCTGGTGGAACCCTCTCGGTCCCCACTCGCCGCGATTAGCGGTGCGGTTGGATTACCCATACCCATATTGATGAGAATCCCACTATAAGGGGACACGGTCTCTGCTATGATAAAACATGAAGAAGAAACCGCCTCGCGATTTGCGCTATGGCTGGTTGTGGGAAACAGTTCGAATAACGACCCGACCGTAATGGCGCGTCGCGTTACCTAAAAAAGCTATCAGCAGATTGCATTTGTGAAATATCATTCTCTCTACGGTGGCATGTGAAGATCATCTTGCAAATCCGGACACGGTTTGAGTGTTCGATAATTATTTTGGAGTATTCGGAGAAGGAACCCGCCCTGCAATGCCGAAGACAAGACTACGCGCCGGACTCATTGTCATTGAAGCCTGGTTCAGGGGCTACTGAGGGAGTTCTGGATTATGGGCTATCCGGGCAGCCGGACTGTGTACAACGTCCAGACTATTTAAGCGTGAAGATACAAGACTCAAGACTTCGTCCCGTGTCCGGATGGGACTCTCCTTTGCGTGGAAGGCAAGCTTGGCGATCCGGATGTTATATTTCCTTCCTTGTAACCGACTCCATGTAAACCCTAGCCCTCTCCGGTGTCTATATAAACCGGAGAGGTTGGTCCTTAGAAGGCCGATCACAATTACAATCATACCATCATAGGCTAGCTCTTAGGGTTTAGCCTATACGATCTCGTGGTAGATCTACTCTTGTACTACCCATATCATCAATATTAATCAAGCAGGAAGTAGGGTTTTACCTCCATCAAGAGGGCCCGAACCTGGGTAAACTTTGTGTCCCTTGCTCCCTATTACCATCAGCCTAGACGCACAGATCGGGACCCCCTACCCGAGATCCACCGGTTTTGACACCGACAACCCCCCAGAACATAAAAGTACGGCCGATCGTCCCCGGTCACACTTACCACAGCAAATCAATTGCCATACCCCTAGACCTAGTAGTCCGGGGGCTCCATAACACACAAAGCCCCCACGGGTACGAAACCACAAATAACATCTTCTAAAGGATGCCAGGTGCAAAGGCCAAGTTTATTGGCCCACCACCCTAACGGTTGTTTTCAAATCACCAAAAAATGCCACACCAAAGAGTAATTCTTTGGTACCTTCCCCTCATAGGGTAATTTACCGTATGCTAACGGGACGAACCACGTCTACTAGATTCTACGTGATAAACCATTAGGGCAACACCGTGTGATATAATCACGCCCACGGGCAAGGCCGGACCCCGCCTTTAGAGCGGAAATCATACAGCTGCCAAAGTAGCGAGTCACGCATGCCTATCAAAATTTTGATATGACAGCCAACTATCCAGACACCAACTGAGGAGTCCGCGCTACTTCACGGTATAATGGTTGTGTTCACCAGGGTCCGATCAGGAACCCTTAGACCAACCAAAAGAGGACGTTCAGCTACCTCCAAGCATTTGCCTTTACAAACTAACTTTGACGTAGAACAGGATTGGCGGCGTGGAATCAGCCCGGACACACAATGGCAGGAACATGCAGGTAGAAGGCAGTTCGGATTCACTCTTGATCCACTCACAAGCCCCTCTAGTCCGGCCATCACAGGTTCTGCCAAAAAACACCTCTTTTCATAATCATACATCGTACTCATATGCATAGACATATCATCCTACTACAATGCGTAGACTTAAATAACACTTACCGGCCGTCGTTTATCGCCGACGCCTCTTTGCCAAAAAACGGCAGCCACGCTTCATGTTACGCTCGGTTATGCCAGGGGCTTCATAGTACGGCAATAAAGTCCGACCACCTTTTCGGTCGCTCGGCACCCCGAACTTATAGCATTATATGCATCAGCTCCGAATCATGTCTTGGGTCATTGGTTGGGTTTCCCCGGCTCCCATGTTTTGGTACCTTACGTTCCGTTCTATCGGCTAAGGTAGCGCTGGGAGAACTACTGGATTGTGTCCCAGTTCTGCTGGACGAGCACCTCAGTAGAGAAAGCCGAAAACCGACTGTCATGATGCAGCGAGAGCTGGTCAGCTATTCGAGAGGTTGTTAAATCCTTAAAGATTTATTCCGCACAATGCCATTATAAATGCAGAGTGCGACCGATCGGTCTTCTGATCAGGCGCCAATAGAGCCCCTAGTTCGGCCTTCCGAACACTAGGGGTTGCGCCGACCATACTCGAATTCCTATGGCTAAGTGAGAGTAGTAAAGCCTTATAGTCCGATTGCCTGGTTCGTGGTGAGAAACACATCCTTAAAAGGACCCAACAATGGGATAAAGTGCGTTCATATATATCCCGAACACCCCCGTATTCTTTTTACGTGGGGGCAGAAGCCGACGACTGGCCAACTCTCAAAATTTACACACAATAAACAGCTGCACAGGAAGAACATATGTTCAAACAAAACAGGCAATATATAATAAAAATGCCATTATCCCATATTACAAAAAGCGGCACGAATGCCCTCAGGGAAATATAATGTCTTTGGCACACTTATCCACCGCAAGGCGGGCCCCTTTCAGTACACCTTCATAGTACAGCTCGGGCTTGCGGTGCTCCTTACCCTCCGGCGGCCCCTCAATCATCAGCTTCTCCGCGTCAACCTTCCCCCAATGCACTTTTGCACGGGCAAACGCCATGCGCGCACCTTCTATACAGACTGATCGCTTGATAGCATCAAGCTCAGGACAGGTGCCCACAATCCGCTTCACGAGTCCAAAGTAACTACTTGGAATTGGCTCCGCAGGCCACAGCCGGACAACCAAGTCCTGCATCGCTAGTTCGGCCGCCTGGTGCAGTTCGACCAGCTGCTTCAGCTGATCGATAAAAGGAACCGGATAGTTCGGCGCCAAATACTGCGGCCAGAAATTCCTCTCCGCAGACTTCTTCTCCTCGGTCCTGTAAAATTGGGCGGCATCTGATATGTTGCGAGGCAGTTCCGCAAACGCCCCTGTAAAAACAAGAATTCAGCTTGTCGCTTAGACTTCTCCCCGCTATCATGTAAACATGGCCATGAATACAACAGGCCTTACCAGCCGCAACTTTCCTGGCCTCCTGAATGTCCCGTACAGCACCTCGGGCTTCTTCTCGAGCATCTTCCGCGGCTTGGAGAGCTTGGGCGAGTTTGGATTCTTTCCCTACCAGACTCTGCTCCAAGCCCTCGCTTTTCTTCACAGCCTCCTGGAGCTCCCGCAAGGCTGTGATGACCCTGGCCTCGTGTTTTTCACGAAGCGCTTGCTCGGCGGCAGCCTTCTCGTTGGCATCAGCCACAACCTTCTTCAGTGCCTCATATTCGGCACTCGCTCCTAGGGCATACAAAAAGAAACTTTTCAA
Source organism: Triticum timopheevii (assembly GCA_963921465.1). Taxonomy (NCBI): domain Eukaryota; kingdom Viridiplantae; phylum Streptophyta; class Magnoliopsida; order Poales; family Poaceae; genus Triticum; species Triticum timopheevii. The sequence goes on from OY997266.1 coordinate 563,093,448, forward strand.
TAGGCACAATTACTCATTCGTGCCTAATGCAAGACAATGTTTCAACATACCTTGCTTATCCTCTAATTGCTTCTTCACACGACCAAGTTCTTCCTCGGCCCGTTCCAGGTTCTGTTTAGTTCGGACACTTCTGCATTATGAGTGGATGTCTTCTCCGCACACACCTGTTTTCAAACAAAGAGATACACGTCATTAACAAAGGATTTGATCCCCTGCCCGGCTCCCTCTCTTTTGCCGGACAGTGTATCAGGGGCTACTACTCATATTGTGACGATTCCTCAAAGGTTCCTTAGGAAACATACCTCAAAGTCCTTTCTAAGGCCAAGGCAGGACTCGTTCAGCCCGCTCTCGGCGGACTGAATCTTTTCAACCACCGCTCCTATGAGGGTCCGATGTTCATCAACGATAGACACGTTCTTTAACGCTGTCGACAGACCGCCTGGCAACTCTTCTTGGACAGAGGTTGCCGGTGGAGTACGCAAGCTCCCCACCGTCGAAGGTGGCTGCTCGCCAGATCCGGGAGCATTAGAGGTCTCCTGGACCTTGTCTGGCTGTGGGCCGAACCCAACATCGCCCCCGCTGTCGGCACACTCAGGGGCCGTCGCTCCCGTGTGTCCGGCTCCAGTGATATGCCCCCCTGGTCTGGGTCCCGTTAAGACGACACCTCAGTGTCGCGCTTGGACTTTGGGGAAGGGGCCTCTAGAGGTGTCTCGCTCGCCAAGGCGTCCGATCTCAGCGAATCCTCCGATGAGGACTGTCTGGCGCGAGACCTTGCCGGACTGTGCAAAATATGGCAATAGTTAAAACTACTATACCCAAAAACAATCCCGGACGCATATGCGTGTTCGGATTTTGTATACTAAGACTTCTCCAGGGTCCGGGCTGCTATCGGCAGCCGTGGTGGATGCCTTTGGATGAGAACCTCTCCCCCTCTTGGGAGATTCAGCCTCCAGGGACGGGGAAGCTGCACGCTTCTTCCCACCTTCAGAGTGAGGCTCGTCCTCCTCTGCTTCCTCCTCCGCATCTTCCGAAGAAGGAGTGTCACTTGAGTCTTCAGATTTTGTGTCCGAAGCCTCGCGACGACGGAGGCCACTCCGGGTCTTCTTGACCTTCTTGGAGGCCTCCTTCTTTGGCGCCTCGTAAGGCGCGGGGACCAGCATCTTCGTCAGAAGAGGTCCGGTCGGTTCCTCCGGCAGCAGGGCCGGACAATGTATCCGCTCCACCTTCTTTATCCATCCCTGAGGTCACGATGAAACACGATTAAGATGTCTCCCTCGGGACATGCCAACTAAAGCATGGATGGACGGAGCGTAGTTATGACTTACCGGGCTTGCGGAATGGGATAATTGATACCCACGGTCCTCAGAGGAGCCCGGCCATGATTTGCCGGACTTAAAAAGCATCTTCCAGATATCTTTGTGGGAGGAATCGTAGAGCTCCCGAAGAGTCTGGTGCGCGGTTGGGTCGTACTCCCACAAGTTCCAGGCTCGACGCTGGCAAGGGAGAACCAGGCGAACTAACATCACCTGGACTATGTCGACGAGCTTGATGTCCTTGTCGACCAGGCTCTGAACGCGCGTCTGGAGCAGCGACAGCTCATCAGACGAGGACCAGTTCGGGCCCTTCTTGGGCCAGGAAGTGAGCCGCAGTGGGGCTCCAGATCTGAACTCTGGAGCTGCTGCCCACTTTTTGCCGTGTGGTTCGATGATATAGAACCACTGCTGCTGCCACTCCTTGACGGAGTCGTTGAAGGCACCCTTCGGCCAAACGGCCTTGGGCATCTTGCTCACCATGGCGCCACCGCACTCGGCGTGTTCGCCACTCACCACCTTGGGCTTCACATTGAAAATCTTCAGCCATAGGCCGAAGTGAGGTGAGATCCGGAGAAAAGCCTCGCACACGACGATGAACGTCGATATATTGAGGAAGGAGTTGGGGGAAAGATCATGAAAATCAATCCCATAGTAATACATGACTCCACGGACAAATGGATGGAGGGGAAACCCGAGCCCGCGGATGAAGTGGGGAAGGAACACGACTCTCTTGTGAGGCTTCGGAGTGGGGATGACCTGTCCCGCCGGTGGGAGACGGTGGCCGATCTTCTTGGCCAGATACCCGGCTTACCGGAGCTTCTTGATATCCGTCTCCCGGACGGTAGAGGCCATCCATCTGCCTCCTGCTCCGGATCCGGACATCTTTGGAAAACCTCTCTTCGATGGAAAAGAAGAGTGCTTGGGCGTTAGGGCTCGAACAGAGGGGAATGAGCTAGCGGAAGGAGAAGGCGTGGTTCAAGAGGAAGCGACCTTATCTCTTTATAGAAACGCTAAATGCTTTTTGCGCCTCCCCACTTGCCTGGTGGAACTTGTTTGCCTCCCGCTCGCCGCGATTAGCGGTGCGGTTGGATTACCCATACTAGTATTGATGAGAATCCCGTGATAAGGGGACACGATCTCTGCTTCGACAAGACGTGCCAAGGAAACCGCCTCGCAATATGCGCTGAGGCTGGATGTGGGAAAACAGTTCGGATAATGACCCGGCCTTGAAGACATGTCATGTTGTCTGGAAAGTTGCTAGCAGATTGCATTCGTGAAGTATTATTCTCTCTACGGCGATATGTGAAGATCATTTTGTGGATCCGGACACGATTCAAGTGTTCGATAATTACTCTGGAGTATTCGGAGAAGGAACCCGCCCTGAATGCAGAAGACAAGACTACGCGCCGGACTCATCGTCATTGAAGCCTGGTTCAGGGGCTACTGAGGGAGTCCTGGATTAGGGGTATCCGGACAGCCGGACTGTGTACATCATCCGGACTATTGAAGAGTGAAGATACAAGACTCAAGACTTCGTCCCGTGTTCGGATGGGATTCTCCTTGGCGTGGAAGGCAAGCTTGGCAATCCGGATATTATGTTTCCTTCCTTGTAACCGACTCCATGTAAACCCTAGCCCTCTCCGGTGTCTATATAAACCGGAGAGGTTGGTCCTTAGAAGGCCGATCACAATTACAATCATACCATCATAGGCTAGCTCTTAGGGTTTAGCCTATATGATCTCGTGGTAGATCTACTCTTGTACTACTCATATCTTCAATATTAATCAAGAAGGAAGTAGGGTTTTACCTCCATCGAGAGGGCCCAAACCTGGGTCAACATTGTGTCCCTTGCCTCCTGTTACCATCAGCATAGACGCATAGATCGGGACCCCCTACCCGAGATCCGCCGGCTTTGACACCGACACCAAGCCTATGAGAATGCCAAGCTGTTCAAAGAAAAAGTCAAACGCTGGCATGACAAAAGGATACAAAAGCGTGAGTTTAACGTAGGTGATTATGTGTTATTATTCAACTCTCGTTTAAGATTTTTTGCAGTAAAACTTCTCTCTAAATGGGAACGTCCTTACGTTATCGAGGAGGTCCATCGTTCCAGTGCAATAAAAATCAACAACTTCGAAGGCACAAGTCCGAGGGTGGTAAACGGTCAAAGTATTAAACATTATATCTCAGGTAATCCTATCAACATTGAAACTAATATTATTGAAACCGTAACCCCGGAGGAATAAATAAGGGACACTTTCCGGAATGTTCCAGACTCCGAAAAGGAATAGGTATGTGATACGGTAAGTAAACTGACTCCAAAACAGCTCTAATGTCAATTTTTATCAGTTTTGGAATATTTAAGAATTTTGGAAAGAAAGAAGTAGTCCGGGAAGGACATGAGGCCTCCACGAGGGTGGAGGACGCGCCCGCCCTTCCTGGGCGTGCCCCCCTATCTCGTGGCCACCTCGTGTGACTCCCGGACTCCGTTTTCTTGCATGTTACGTGTTTTGGTCAGTAAAAAATCATTATATAATCTCCTGAAGGCTTTGACCACCGTATCACGCAAATATCCTCTGTTTTCATTTCGAGTTGTTTCTGTTACAGATCTAGAGCACCATGATGTCGCCCTCCTTCAACAATGAAGACAAGGATGCTTGGCTACTGAAGATAGGTCTGAAAAGAGAAGAACCGGAAGAGATCAACAAGGATGAAGGGATCAAGAAGGACATGGAGGTTCAAGCTCCGGCGGTGAAAGAAGAAGACATCCCTCAACCCTTACCTAACCTCTTTACTCCAACTGAGATTGAAGCTTTCAAGATGATTGAGTTAGCTCGCATACAAAATAAGTATCTCACACAGGAGAATATTTTGTTGAAGGATCATATCACCGGACTCGAGGGCATTATCCCGAAGTTGGAGGAGCTTTTACGCTCGATGTGTAATTATCCACCATCATCATCACCACCTCCATCACCTTCGAGGACATAATCACATGGGTATGGGCACTCTCCTTGGCAACTTCCAAGCTTGGGGGAGGTGCCCCGGTATCGTATCACTATCACACTCCTATCTTTACCATTTTATTTAGTTCGATCCTTTTAGTAGTATCTTGATCCAGTAGATTGAAGTTTTAGTATCAAGTAGCTTTGAGTTTTGCTTTGTTATCTCTTTATGTAATCGAGTCCATGAGCTATCTATAATAAAGATTAGTGTTGAGTAAAATGCTTTGCTATTTTGCTATGATCTTGAGAGCGTAGAAAGAATAAAAAGAATAAAAGACTTCATATTGATCTTATGGATAGTGATGACTTCACACATAGAAAGTATGAGGCATAAAAGTTGTTGAGAGTTGACAAACGTAGTTTTGGTCATCGTTGCAATTAATAGGAAGTAATAAGGAAAGAGAGGTTTCACATACAAATATACTATCTTGGACATCTTTTATGACTATGAAGCACTCATTAAGTATGACATGCTAAAAGAGTTGATGTTGGACAAGGAAGACAACGTAATGGTTTATGTTTTCTCACATCTCAGTTAAAGTATATTGTCATTGACTTTCCAAACATGTTGAGCTTGCCTTTCCCCCTCATGCTAGCCAAATTCCTTGCACCAAGTAGAGATACTACTTGTGCTTCCAAATATCCTTAAATCCAGTTTTTGCCATCAGAGTCCACCATACCTACCTATGGATTGAGTAAGATCCTTCAAGTAAGTTTTCATGTTGCAAGCAATAAAAATTGCTCTCTAAATATGTATGACTTATTAGTGAAGAGAAAATAAGCTTTATACGATCTTGTTGTGGAAGCAATAAAAGCGACAGATTGCATAATAAAGGTCCATATACAAGTGGCAATATTAAGTGACGTTCTTTTGCATTAAGATTGTATACATCCAACCCTAAAAGCACATGACAACCTCTGCTTCCCTCTGCGAAGGGCCTATCTTTTACTTTATGTTTTTAATTTATGCTTGAGTCAAGGTGAGCTTCACCTTTCCCTTTTCCATTTTATCCTTTGGCAAGCTCCTCGTGTTTGAAAGATCTTGATATATATATCCAATTGGATGTAAGTTAGCACGAATTATTATTGTTGACATCACCTAAAGGTGAAAACATTGGGAGGTAACACAATAAGCCCCTATCTTTCTCAGTGTCCGGTTGAAACTCCATAACCACAAGTATAGCGTGAGTGTTAGTAATTGTAGAACACTACATGATAGTTGAGTATGTGGACTTGCTAAAAAGCTCTATTCTTGACTCTTTCTGATGTTATGATAAATTTCAATTGCTTCAATGACTGAGATTATAGTTTGTTTGTTCCCAATGAAGTTTCTGAACCATACTTGACATTGTGAACTGACCGTTACTTGAGAATAAGAAATCATATGACAAAATCTATATATGTTGCTGTTATAAGAATGATCATGTTGCCCTCATGTCTGTATTTTACTTTTATCGACACCTCTATCTCTAAACATGTGGACATATTTTTCGATTTCGGTTTCCGCTTGAGGACAAGCGAGGTCTAAGCTTGGGGGAGTTGATACGTCCATTTTGCATCATGCTTTTATATCAATATTTATTGCATTATGGGCCGTTATTACACATTGTATCTCAATACTTATGGCTATTCTCTCTTATTTTACAAGGTTTACCATGAAGAGGGGGAATGCCGGCAGCTAGAATTCTGGCTGGAAAAGGAGTAAATAATATTCGAAACCTATTCTGCACAGCTCCAAAAATCCTGAAACTCCACGGAAGTGAGTTTTGAAATTAATAAGAATTATTGAGCGAAGAAAACACTAGAGGGGGCAAACACCCTGGCCAGGAGGGTGGGGGGCGCGCCCACCCCTACTAGGCGCGCCCCTGTCTCCTAGGCCCCCTGGTGGCCCTCCGGCGTCCATCTTCTGCTATATGAAGGCTTTTACCCTGGAAAAAATCGTAGGCAAGCTTACGGGACGAAACTCCGCCGCCACGAGGTGGAACCAATCTAGAGCTCCGGCAGAGCTATTCTGCTAGGGAAACTTCCCTCCAAGATGGGGAAATCATCACCATCATCATCACCAACGATCCTCTCATCGGGAGTGGGTCAATCTCCATCAATATCTTCACCAGCACCATCTCCTCTCAAAACCCTAGTTCATCTCTTGTATCCAATCTTTTATCAAAACCACAAATTGGTACTTGTGGGTTGCTAGTAGTGTTGATTACTCCTTGTAGTTGATGCTAATTGGTTTACTTGGTGGAAGATCATATGTTCAGATCCTTAATGCATATTATTACTCCTCTGATTATGAACATGAATACGCTTTGTGAGTAGTTACGTTTGTTCCTGAGGACATGGGTGAAGTCTTGCTATTAGTAGTCATGTGAATTTGGTATTCGTTCGATATTTTGATGAGATGTATGTTGTCTTTCCTCTAGTGGTGTTATGTGAACGTCGACTACATGACACTTCACCATTATTTGGGCCTAGAGGAAGGCATTGGGAAGTAATAAGTAGATGATGGGTTGCTAGAGTGACAGAAGCTTAAACCCTAGTTTATGTGTTGCTTCGTAAGGGCTGATTTGGATCCATATGTCTAATGCTGTGGTTAGGTCTACCTTAATACTTCTTTTGTAGTTGCAGATGCTTGCAATAGGGGTTTATCATAAGTGGGATGCTTGTCCAAGTAAGGGCAGTACCCAAGCACCGGTCCACCCACATATCAAATTATCAAAGTACCGAACGCGAATCATATGAGCGTGATGAAAACTAGCTTGACGATAATTCCCATGTGTCCTCGGGAGCTCTTTTCTCATTATAAAAAATTGTCCAGGCTTGTCCTTTGCTACAAAAAGGATTGGGCCACCTTGCTGCACTTTATTTACTTTCATTGCTTGTTACTCGTTACAATTTATCTTATCACAAAACTATCTGTTACCTACAATTTCAGTGCTTGCAGAGAAAACCTTTACTGAAAACTACTTGTCATTTCCTTATGCTCCTCGTTGGGTTCGACACTCTTACTTATCCAAAGGACTACGATAGATACCCTATACTTTTGGGTCATCACTGACGAGCTCGGTGATGTGAGCGAGCCATTCTTCGTAGAGGTCGTTTTTTTTTGACCTTGAAGACTGCAGGGCTTACACCCCACAGTATTTTATTGAAAGCAAGACAAAACAGGACTAATACAAAGATTTCCTCAAGAGGAGGAAAGAACATCAAAAGAAAACTAAACAGGAGAAAAAGAACCTGCAAAATACAAATGTACAAAGAGGGGCTAAAGCAACTCCCTTCAGGGAGGAAGGAAGTCAATCCATTTAAGTAAGGCTTCCTTGTGCTTCTGCTTGATTCTATGAGAAAGCATAGTAAGGTCATGAATAAATCCATATCTCCATGCTCTGAAGGAAGGTTTGATGTTCCTGAATGCCCTGTCATTTCTAACCTTCCAGATATTCCACCAGGCCGTAAACACCACTTCAGCAAAGAAAGGCTTGTTGAATTCCTTCTTCGCATGCAAGGCAATGTCCACCATATCTTGACTGTCTTTCCAAGGAATCTGCAAATAGATCCATACACGAGCACTGAAATTGCACTGGAAGAAAAGATGATCTCTGTCCTCCAAAGTCCCTGTTGGGCAAAGAACACATTGTGGCCCATCATTTATCCTCCAATTCCTTCTTTGGATCATGTCCTTGGTATTAACCCTATCCATTATGACAAGCCAGGCAAACATCTTAATTGACATTGTGCAGCAACTCTTCCAAATCCAACTCAAAATGGGGTTTGAGACCTTATTCTGGTAGGCAAAGTCATAGAAATTTTTTGCACTATAGGTAGATTTCTTTCCATGCCTCCATGACCAGATGTCACTACAACTGGAATCCAGATGAAAATAGCTCATTAGTGTTGAAAGCTGCTGCAACTCTTGATGTGCTTGCTGGGTGAGAGGCAGGAAAAAAAGATCTTGCAAATTATTAGCCTGAAAGACTTCTTTGACTGAGAGCTTTTTGTGTAGACAAAAGGAATACAATCTAGGAAATCTGTCCAGAAGAGGCACATGACTGTTCCCAATTTGCCAGTGATCAGACCAGAATAGCACAGTATCTCCACTGTGAACATTAACCTCAGTCACTGCCCTGAAATTGTCCATTAACTTGCAGACATCTTTCCACCAAAAAGAACCACAAAGGGTGGTATCATGGGGGATTTGCTCAAAGTAATAGGAATCCCAAATTAAATGTACCCAAGGCACATCCATTTTGTTGTAGAATTTATTCAGAAACTTCAGTAACAGAGCTTGGTTTTGCAAACCCAGATTTAAGATTCCAAGCCCCCCCTTTGCTTTGGGCCTGCAAACAAGAGGCCAAGCTGCTAAAGAGTGGCCCTTCTCCTGCCCATATTTCCTCCATAGATACTGCCTTTGTATTCTTTCTAATTGCTTTAGAATACCTTGAGGGATTGATAAGGTACAAAGGAAGAAGATAGGCAAAGAAGAGATGACAGAATTAACAAGCTGTAACCTGCTTCCCTAAGGCAAGAACCAAGAACTTGCTGTCAATCTCCTCTCCATACAATCCACCAAGGGAAGAAGATCCACAATTTTAGGCCTAGTGGTTCCAACAGGTAACCCCAGATATGTGAATGGCATCTTGCCTAACTTGCAGCCAAAGAAAGCAGCAAGTTCAGTAGCCACCTGGTTAGTCACATTAATGGGGTACATTGAAGATTTGTGGAAGTTGATCTGCAGATCAGTTGCCTCAGAAAAGGAATATAACACTGATTTCAGAGCTCCCAATTGATCCCTATCAGCCTTTAAGAACAGCAGTGTGTCATCAGCATACTGTACCACTGGAAAATCAGGATCATGTGTTGACAGGGGCCTGCTTATTAAACCCTGCTTAAGAAGACTATTAATCAAGGTCTGCAAAAGATCAGCAGCAATAACAAATAGCAAAGGAGATACTGGGTCCCCTTGCTTAACTCCACATTTGCATTTAAAATGACTGCCAGGTACTCCATTGAGTAGGATGGAAGAGGTGCCAGATGACAGTATCTGCCTGACCCATGTAATCCATCTGTTGTCAAAACCCTTTGCAGCAAGAATCCTCAGAATAGCCTCACGTTGGATGGAATCAAAAGCCTTTTCAAAATCCAACTTAAGCAGAAGTATGGGCTGTTTAGACTGGTTACATTGGTGAATGTATTCAAATGTCCATGCAAGACAGTCCTGGATTGTTCTTGATTTGATGAAGCCATATTGGTTTTTATGAATACATCTGCAGATTTCCTGTTGAAATCTATTAGCAGCCAGCTTTGTAAGGAATTTTAGACCAACACTTGCTAAAGATATAGGTCTAAAATCCCCCACCCCCTCAGGAGATTGTTTTTTTGGTATCAGTGTGATATAGGCATCATTTAGATTTTCTAACTGCACTGTACCAGCATAAAACTCATGCACTAGCTGTATAAAATCAACAGAAATTATTGGCCAGCATTTCTTAAGAAAAAGACCATTGAAACCATCAGGCCCTGGTGCCTTATCAATGGGCATTTCATTGATAACCTTTTCAATCTCCTTAATCTCAAAGGGTTTTGTAAGGACCTCCAAACCCTGGACCCTTGTTATTAGAGAGAGAATATTCTCATCTAACACAATTGGCCTAATCATCCCCATTCTGTCCTTGAAAGCTCGCAAGAATTCCTTGGCCATAACCTCATGATTAGATGTGACAGACCCATCAGCTAGCTTCAGACTAGCAATTGAATTTTTCCTGTATCTCTCCGTTGCCATTGCCTGAAATTTTTTTGAGTTTTCCTCACCAACTTTGATGTACCTGATAGTACATCTCTTCCTCCAGTAGAGATATTGCATATGAAGCAGGTGCTCATGATGCAGCTTTATGATTTTCCTGAAGTTACTTTCCGGCCTAGATAGCTGCCTCATGTCCTCAAGGTTATCCAGCCAAAGAATTACCCAGTTGCACCTCTCAGTCAGACTTTTAATGTGAGATAATCCTTTTTGCCATTTCTTCAAAGCATAGCGTAGGGCCTTCAACTTGTCAACAATAACTGCTGCAATATGAATCTTACGAGAGGGACGATTCCAAACCTCCTTCACACAATCAAAGAAACCAGCCTGATGCACCCAAAAATTTTCAAACCTGAAAATGTGCGCCTTTGGGATGGAAGTGCTGATGCTGACAAGACAGGGCACATGATCAGACGCAGTTTTTGCCAATGGGTTCACTTGCGTCATGGGATATGAGTTAATCCAACTAGCTGATGTGAACACCCAGTCAAGTTGCTCCAGAAGAGGAGTATCCTGCATATTGGACCAAGTAAACCTTCTGCCTTTTAAAGGAAGCTCGAGGAGTCCCAAATGGCCGATAATTTCATTGAAGATAAACATGTCATTTATGTCACCCCCCGGGAGGTTTCTATTATCAGTGCAACGAATAAAATTGAAATCTCCCATTAGCATCCACAGTTGGCCAGGATCAATATCTAAATTGTATATCCAGGAGACAAACTCATCCCTGAGCTCTCCTTGACAAGGACCATAAATATTGACCAGGAACCATTGCTCATTGTTATGCACGGAATTGAACTGCATGACAATAGCATATGGTTTAACTTGTAATAAGGTACCCTGGAATACATCTGATCGCCAAGCAGTCAATAGTCCCCCCGAGGCGCCTCTAGAAGGTGATTCAACAAATTGGTCAAAACCATGAGGGCATATGGATTTCATAGTTGCCCGATCACAGGAGGAAAGTTTGGTTTCTTGCAGGCAAACTATTGAACATTGACTTTCAGACACTTTCTCTCTAACAGCGCGCTGCCTCGTATCTGAGTTTAAACCACGGACGTTCCAACACAAGATCTTCCAACTACGCGTTGTTACTCGATTCATGAATGACCAAAGAGCAAACAGTTAAGTAGAGCATGACATACAATGCCATACAACCCAAAAGGTAACATAGTTCAGAGCTATAAAAAGGTTCCCGAGACCAACGGAGAGCAACCATAAAAAGAGTACACATAGCATGCACCCAGGATAACCACAAATAGAGCAACATAATCATTAAGCTGACGATGCAGATGAGTTCTCCTGTGGATTAGCCATAAGCTTATCCACCGATAACAGCTTAGGATCGATCTCCAGCTCTGCACCAATCGCCTGAAGAACTCGAAGAGGAGTGTATGGTGGTGCAGCAGTCGAAGCCTCGTCGTCACCATCTGCAGGAATGGGCTGGGCCTTGTCCTCCACAGGCTTGGCTCGTGGGCGCTTCTTCGAAGGCTGAAGAGGTAGCTGCTCAAAAACAACATTTTTAAAGCCATCTAACTTTGCCGCGCTCCGAGTGCAACGGCGCAGCGTTGTGTCAACCACCGGCGGCTTCTTCTTCTCTCTTCGCTTCCTGGCGGATTGGTCAGCAGAGAAAACCATAGGTGTAGATTCAGGAGATGCAGAAACAGGTGATGATTCCACGGAAACTGGCTCAGGCGCATCAGAGGAAACTGCAGGTGCAGGCAGGCTGTGAAAAAGAGCTCTTGCCACCGGCCGCTTTAGCATGACAGCTTTTCTATCAGGCAGAACCAGGGGCATCGAAGCATGCAAAGTAGACACCTGCTTGGACTCATCAAAAGCAATAGACCAAGTCCTCTTTGAATAGATAACTGCACCCAACGGCTTGCAAAAGATAGGCCTAGGCACTTCCTTCACTGAAAAATCAAACATTAGATTCTGAAAAGACCTCTTCCATATTATCTCCGGAGGGAGAGGGGGTCCAGCCACAATACGGGCCATGCCAATGAAAATCTCATGGTATTGAACCACAGGAGGCTGATACAACACTATTGCCAATTGGTTATCCTCAAAAACTTGCTGTTGCTGAAGATCTGGTGGAGGAACATGCTGAAGGTCCTGTTGAGGATGGTCCACAGAAACTGACTCCTCCAGCTGATCAATCACAATGGAAACTTGGTCTTGTTCAGGCATTTGCGGCTGCATGACCTGCACAGCAACATCTTCATCACCCCACCCAGCATTCCCCCAATTAGGCACCTCCTCATTTGCAGGAGGAACAGGGGGAGCAAGAGGGGCATCATTCCATCCCAACATTGGGTACGGAGGAAGAATGAATGGCAGATTATCTTGAATCAGGTTACCAGGCAGCAGGTGGGGTTTCCATCTAACGGCATAGGATCTTCATCATTGGGCATCTGATCTGCAAAATCAGCCCCAAGGACATAACATGCAGCAGTCCAGGACACTTGAGCGCCTCCCCAATCAGCATAATCACCAAAAACCACATCTCTTGGTACAAGTGGAGTGTCAGGAAAGCTAGCCTCCACCATGGTTCTGACCAGATACGGATCCTCACTATCCCAAGAAATAAACTTGCCAAAAGTACCAACCGCCTGCGAGATGAACTCAGTAGTGCGGTAATCCAGAGGGATCCCAATAAACATTAACCAGCCCTTACGAAAGCCATTTGCACCTTTGAAATTCTCTCCCTCATCATGCTTCATAAATCTAACAAAGCGATCATTGCCCAGCGGGAAAGGAGGATGCTGAATCAGGGTGTATCTAACTGACGGATCCCGAACTTGAAACAGTCCCACCCCATGAAACCACGGCTGAGTTGAACGAACCATGATACCTGAATCTTGAAGAAACTGAACCACCTCCTCGCGCACCGGACCGAGCGGTCCATCTGGCGCTGGCATTACTTCAGCAATCATGTAGTCCTCGTGGCGTCGGGTCGGCCGAGCAGCCGGCGTGAAGAAGGTGCGCGGGAGGCGACGATCGCCACCATCAATGATGTGGTGGCCAGCAGGCACAAAGAACTGAGGATCAAGCTCGTAGTTCGCCATGGATGGGGGTGCTCGTGGTTTTTCTCTAGTTGTAGGGGAAGGAAGATGCAAAGGGGGCGGCGGCGATGGGACTGGGCAGTCTATCCCAATAACTCCGGCTCTGTTCCCATGAGTAGTAGCAGATTCCGATAAAATCTTATTTTGTTGCACCGAAATTGGCTTCCAAACCAATCCATGGGAGCGCGCGAACTCATTGCATTCCCTGCTAGAGTGACCAGGGCGAGAGCAAGCCGAGCAGACCGCTCGCATTCCACAAGTCGCAGACAAGTGGCCCCGAGTAGAGCAGATAGTACATGTCATCACACGGTCCACCATGTCATCGACCATATCTTCAAATTGCGTTGCTGCCTCTTGCGATGAAGGGATGAGCCCATTGCAAATGGGTGGGCTAGGAACCGAGGGCGTGCTAGGCCTAGAAGATCCTGGGCCGACCGTCGCAATTGGGCCAAGATAGGCCTCCGACACAACTGGATCGTTATCAGGATTTTGAATGGTAGACCATCCCGCGGAAATGACGGGCATGATCCTCGTAGGAGGGGAGGAGATTTCGGCGGAAACCAGAACCGCTGCCGGAGCAGAAGAGGATGGCCGGCATGACTCCGGTGAAGGAGAGATCGTGCCAAAAACTATTGGTGGACGGGCCACAGTCCATTGCAAATCCTGTGCAGGTGATGGATGAATAATTACACGTTCATGAACAGGCAGATCATACCCCGCATCTCTCATGGTGTCAATGCAATCTTGGGAAGCTGGGTATCTATACCCTTTGCAAGCCGTATAACTCTCAAACGTGGCAAAAGAAAGAGTCTTCCTGGAGGAGGCAGCCGATTTTAGGGCTGATTTAGCTGGGGGTTTATGCATGGCCAAGAGACCCAAAGAAGATCGGCGTTTGGTTGGGCTAACTAGAATCCACTCGGCATCACATTCCTTCCTCCAAATCCTCAGCTCTCTAATCCAATTCGGTCCACCATTACCCCATAGGTGAAAATAACACTTGAATAGATCACACGAAAAAGAGCGAAGTTCCATGATGATGAAGCCAACTTGCTTGCAAGAAACATGAAAAGAATAAACCTTGCCTTTGATGTGATCGACCTGAAGATCAATGGCCGAACCTCCAATTGCAGTTTCCAAAGCCGCAGCCACAGAATCCACCGAGAGACGGAAGGCATGACGGCTGAATGAAACAATCAAAACAAAGGGCCGCCGATGCCCCGAAGGATGAACCGAATTCCCAGTAGATCTGAAAACCTCATCTGAAAAAACCCTACCCTTGGAGAAATCCAAGCCAAGGGTAGATCCACCAGAAGAACCCATGGAAGATGGGTATTCCCTTGATCCAGAAGGGGCGCCGGAGATGTTGATTGTAGAAAATCCACAGATTAGTGGAGGAGTGGAGAGATCGCCGGAGAAGGTAATAGCGCCGTGGTGGGGGGTGGGAGCGCCATAGCTGCTAATACTAGTGCTGGAGCTCACGTGCCAGGAGCAGCGCGGCCTGCGCGTCCGTGGGGGCGCGATAAGCGTGGGACGACGAACCAGTTGGGGTCAGCGACGGAGTGGCAATGCGGCCTTCCCGCCGCACTGAGGGGTGCAGCGAGGACACTTGCTGCTCGTTCCCCGCCGAGCCGGTGGCGGTGTTGGCGGCAGGCGACGGAGAACGACGAGGAGGCCCGCCGACGGGAGCCGTCTGGGCGACGCGGGCAACGAGACCAGCCAAGCGCTCGGTGCGGGCTCGGCGAGCGTCTGACATGGATGCGACGAAGCGATGGGACGCGAATCAGCGGAAAGAAGATTTCGGTGCACCCCCTACCTGGCGCGCCAAATGTTGGATATCGGGTTCTGGCAAAACCCTTAAGGTTCGAACAATGGGGTGTGCACGAAGATCTCTCCCTACCGAAACGCGCCCTCAACCTCGCCGCGATCTCTAAGCCAGCTCGATGAACAACACAAGAGACACAAGATTTATACAGGTTCGGGCCACCGTTGTGGTGTAATACCCTACTCCTGTGTGTGGTGGTGGATTGCCTCTTTGGCTAATGATGAACAGTACAGGGGAGGTGTTCTTGTGCTTGGTGGTGTGCTTGGGGAGGAATTGATCCGTCCTATCTATGGTGGTGGCTAGCCCTATTTATAGAGGCCCTGGTCCTCTTCCCAAATATTGAGCGGGAAGGGATCCAACAACGGTCATTTTGAAAGGGGACAACTAGTACAAGCTATCCTGACTAAAGGTGGTCTTCGCCTGCCAAAGGCACTGGTGGTGACGCTGTCTTGGGCTCCATGGTGACCTCCATCCTGCCGTCCTGCTGGTCTTGGTCTTGTTGCACCGATATGGAAACCTTTGCCTGATGCCTTGGTACTCCACGCCTGCTCTCGCCCCCTTTGCACCAAAGAGGAAACGTGGACACTGCGCGGGATGGCGCCCGCCTGTCCTTGGTCGTCATGGCTTGCGTCACGAGGACCTCGCGAGGTACCCCTTGCCTTGATCTCTCTGCCTCCTCGGGAGCCTGCCTGGTGCGGCCACTCCTGAGGAGGCCTTGCATCGTTCGCCCCATGAGGCTTGGCCCCTCGCGAGGGTCTTGAGTGTTGGTTGATGAAGACGGGCCGTACTGGGCCACTGGTTGAGCCACGCTACAGGCCGCAAGCAGGCAAGTCTGGGGACCCTCTTCCCAGAACACCGACAGCATGTGAACCGGAAATTCCAATGGACCCTCTTGTCAAGGGGTTAAATTTAGTTGAAAAAGAAAACAATTATTTGAAAGAAAAATTGAAAAGAGTCTAAGAGGAGAAAATGAAATTGGAGTTGCATGTTGCCGATGTCGTCGATGATCACAAGATCCAGATGGATACAATGCGCTTGAAGATTAGAAAGATTAGAAAATATGCCATTGATAATAAGGTTTGGTATCATCATGCTGTTGGATCCATTGTTACCTTAGTTGCGATTATGATCGCATTTGTTGTTGCATTTAAATGTTTTACATAGTTGTACGTTAGTTTCACTGTATGTTTTTATTAGATGCTCTAGAGGGCTGTTTGTTGTTCTATGAGAACTATGTATGAACTATATGTATTTATTTTTTCAGTAATAACATTTGATTACTACTGTACTATGGTTTTAATGTGATGATGAACTTGTATTAATTTGGTCACTTCTCTATTCATGATGTTTTGTAATGGTTTTTGATATACTTAATTATATAATGCACGCAGATGAACTGGCAATGGATGTACGATGACCGACGAACCTCCGACTATATTGAGGGCCTGCATAATTTTCTCAAAGTGGCCGAGGTAAACAAGCAGAATGGCTTTATGTATTGTCCATGTACTATTTGTGGGAATACGAAGGATCACTCTGACTCAAAAATCCTTCACTTCCACCTCCTTGAGAAGGGTTTCATGCCACACTATAATGTTTGGACCAAGCACGGAGAAAGAGGGGTTATGACTGAAGACAATGAAGAAGAAGAGGGTGATGACAACTATCCTATGTTCCATGAATACGGTGATACCTCAACGGGGGAAGCTGAAGATCAAGAGGCACCAGACGCTGTGCCCGATGATGATCTTTGCCGGGTCATTGTTGACACATAGAGAGAATGCGAAAGTGAAAGGGAGAAGTTGAAGTTCGATCGCATGTTCGAGGATCAGAAAAAAGGGTTGCATCCAAATTGCGAAGATGACAACACAAAGCTTGGTATCACACTAGAATTGCTGCATTGGAAGGCAATGGTGTATCTAACAACGGATTTGGGAAGCTACTAAAATTTATGAAGAAGAAGCTTCCAAAGGATAACGAATTGCCTGATAGTACGTCCGAAGAAAAGAAGGTTCTATGCCCTCTAGGATTGGAGGTGCAGAAGATATATGCATGCCCTAATGACTGCATCCTCTGCCACGGTGAGTACGAGAATTTGAACGCATGCCCGGTATGCGGTGCATTGCGATATAAGATCAAAGAAGATGACCCTGGTGATGTTGAGGGAGAGCGCCCCAGGTAGAGGGTTCCTACCAGGGTGATGTGGTATGCTCCTATAATACCACGGTTGAAACGTTTGTTCAGAAACAAAGAGCATGCCAAGTTGTTGCGATGGAACAAAGAAGACCGTAAGAAAGACAGGAAGTTAAGAGTACCCATTGACGGGTCGCAGTGGTGAAGAATCAAGAGAAAGTGGCGGGACTTTGCAGATGACGCAAGGAACGTATGGTTTGGTTTAACTGCAGATGGCATTAATCCTTTTGGGGGGCAGAGCAACAATCATAGCACCTGGCTCGTGACTCTATGTATCTATAACCTTCCTCCTTGGTTGTGCATGAATGGAAGTTCATTATGATGCCAGTGCTCATCCAAGGCCCTAAGCAACCCGACAACGACATTGATGTGTACCTAAGGCCATTAGCTGAAAAACTTTTACAATTGTGGGGTAAAAAAGTGTACGTGTGTGGGATGATCACAAACAGTAGGAATTTTACCTACGAGCAATGCTGATTGTAACCATCAATGACTGGCCTGCTCTTAGTAACCTTTCAGGATAGACAAACAAGTGATACAACACATGCATGCACTGTTTAGATGAGACTGAAAGTATATATTTGGACAAATGCAAGTAGAATGTGTACCCGGGACATCGTCGATTTCTTCCGACCAAGCATGCCTTAAGAAAAAAAAGGCAAGCATTTCAAAGGTGAGGCAGATCACCAGAAGAAGCCCGTCCTCCGTACTGGTGATGCTATACTTGAAATGGTCAAGGATTTACAAGTACCTTTGGAAAGGGGCCTGGCGGACAATCTGTTCCAAATGACACTGAGGGACACGCACCCATGTGGAAGAAGAAATCTATATTTTGGGACCTACCCTATTGGAAAGACCTAGAGGTCCGCTCTGCAATCGACGTGATGCACGTGACGAATACTATTTGCGTGAACCTGCTAGGCTTGTTGGGCGTGTATGGGAAGACAAAAGATACACCGGAGGGACGGGAGGACCAGCAACATGTGAACGAAAAAGACAACATGCATCCAAAGCAGTATCAAGGTCCTGCCAGCTATGCTCTTGTTGGGAAATGTAGCATGCAATGTCAAAAAAATTCCTACACTCACGCAAGATCTATCTAGGAGATGCATAGCAACAAGGGGGAGAGTATGTATATGTACCCTTGTAGACCAAAAGTGGAAGCGTTTGCCAAGCAGTTGATGTAGTCGAACTTCTTCTTGTTCCGACCGATCAAGCACCGAACCTACGTCACCTTCGAGTTCTGCAAATGTTCAGCTCAATGAAGTCCCTCGAACTCTTGATCCAGCAAAGTGTCGAGGGAGAGTTGCATTAGCACGACAGTGTGGTGACGGTGACGGTGAAGTGATCCGCGCAGGGCTTCGACTAAGCACTACGTGAATATGACCGCAGGCGTAAACTGTGGAGGGGGGTGCCGCAGATGGCTAACAATCATTGGTGTGTGTTCTAGCGGTGCCCCCACATATATATATATAGGTTGGAGGGGAGGAGAGGCAGCCAAGGGGGCGCCCCAAGTTGGAGGAATCCTACTTGGGGTCCTCCCAATTCGGCCTCCCCCTTTTCCTTTTTACCGGAGGGGGAAAGGGAAGGGAGAAGAGAGAAAGGAAGGGGGGGCGAACTCCCCTTTTCCTCTTCCAATTCGGCCAACTTCCATAGAGGGGGGGTGCCACCCCTTGTGGGCTGGTGTGCACCCCACTTATGGCCCATATCTTTCCCCCGGGGGTTCCGGTAACCCCCCGGTACTCCGATAATTACCCGATACGATCCGGAACACTTCTGGTGTCCGAATACTATCATCCTATTTACCTCTCGACCATTTCGAGACTCCTCGCCATGTCCGTGATCTCATTCAGGACTCCGAACAACATTCCGTCACCAAATCACATAACTCATATAATACAAAATCATCATCGAATGTTAAGCGTGCGGACCCGACGGGTTCGAGAACTATGTAGACATGACTGATACACCTCTTCGTTCAATAACCAATAGCAGAACCTGGATGCTCATATTGGCTCCCACATATTCTACAAAGGTCTTTATTGATCGAACCGTTATGACAACATGCGTTATTCCCTTTATCATCGGTATGTTACTTGCCCAAGATTCGATCGTTGGTATCTTCATACCTAGTTCAATCTCATTACCGACAAGTCTCTTTACTCGTTCCGTCATCATTCTAAAACTAACTCATTACACTTTGCTTGCAAGGCTTCTTATGATGTGCATTACCGAGAGGTCCAAGAGATACCTCTCCGATACCCGGAATGACAAATCCTAATCTCGATATATGCCAACCCAACAAACACCTTTGGAGATACATGTAGAGCATCTTTATAATTTCCCAGTTACATTGTGATGTTTGATAGCACACAAGGCATTCCTCTGGTATCCGGGAGTTGCATAATCTCATAGTCGGAGGAATATGTAATTGACATGAAGAAAGCGATAGCAATAAAACTGAACGATCATAATGCTAAGCTCACAAATGGGTCTTGTCCATCACATCATTCTCCTAATGATGTGATCTCATTCATCAAATGACAACACATGTCTATGGTTAGGAAACTTAACCATCTTTGATTAACGAGCTAGTCTAGTAGAAGCTTACTAGGGGCATGGTATTTTGTCTATGTATCGACACATGTATCAAGTTTCCGGTTAATACAATTCTAGAATGAATAATAAACATTTATCATGAAATAAGGAAATATAAAAGAAAAACTTTATTATTGCCTCTAGGGCATATTTCCTTCAGTCTCCCACTTGTACTAGAGTCAATAATCTAGTTCACATCGCCATGTGACTTAACACCAATAGTTCACATCTTTATGTGATTAACACCCATAGTTCACATCGCCATGTGACCAACACCCAAAGGGTTTACTAGAGTCAATAATCTAGTTCACATCTCTATGTGATTAACACCCAAAGAGTACTAAGGTGTGATCATGTTTTGCTTGTGAGATAAGTTTAGTCAATGGGTCTGCCACATACAGATCCGTATGTATTTTGCAAATTTCTTTGTCTACAGTGCTCTGCATGGAGCTACTATAGCTAATTGCCCCAACGTTCAATATGTATCTAGATTGAGACTTAGAGTCATCTAGACCAGTGTCAAAGCTTGCATCGATGTAACTCTTTACGATGAACTCTGTCGGTGCAACAAACCCTGGGTCTATTGCCCAGACAGTGCACAGGCACGGGAACAATATTATGGCACTATGGCATGCCAGAGACCAAGAGACCAAGATCTTCGAAGGACTAACATACAGATCAAGAGGACCAAGGTCAAGCCAGAGAAGCAAGATGCCACCAGGACAAAAACCTCCCTTGCCGGGTAGGCGAGCTCGCCGTCGGAAGAGAACATCCAAGACGTCCCGGCAGGGTCTACCGGGACTAACGGAGGCAAACACCACCTCACCAACTACTCCACCACAATGCACATCGTCAATCAGTGCGGTGTCAAGCTACAAATGATTAAGTGGCAGACATTCACCACATGGCAGCCTCTTTCTATAGGAATACCTATAAACAACACCCGTCCAGCGACATGTCAAGAAAGTAGGCGTGAAGCGGGCAAAATAGCCCGGCAAGGCTTGCCGGGCAAACAACGATGTGACATTGAGCGGCATATTTAATGCGCTCTGTCAGCCCACAGAGTTAGGTGTGATAGCACTGTTTGCTATCTTATTAGTGCATAATGACTGATTTTCCATTGTGGTGACCCCTTAATCTATAAAAGGAAGGCCTTACAAGGTTGGACACCCACACACTCACACGCGCGTAGCCATTATCGCCCATAGGCAACCCCTACCGGGCAAGTGTACTGCGCTCCACCACCATTCTTCCACCATCGATCCACCAAAGCAAGAGTAGGATTTTATGTCCCACGGTGGCCTGAACCTGGGTAAAATTGCCTGTGTGATTTCTACCGTGCTGCCCCACGCTCTTCTTCTCTTTGTGCAACGTGACATACCCCCTGCCGAACTAGCAAGGGACCCTTGATAACATAGGTGGCCGTGGTTTCCCATGACATCTTTGGCACACCAGGTAGGGGTGACATCACTTGCGCGAACCTGAAAGCACGTGCAACGCGTCATCTTCATCGCCATCTACGTTTTCGACGGCGCCATCAACCATGGCGCCCAAGAAGAAATCCAGTGCTTCGACTCACCCATCCACCTCAAAGGCCTCACCGCCCGCAGCCACCAATGCTATGAGAGGTGTGGAGGCGCACGAGGATGTGGACGCTACTGGGGATGTGGTTGAAGCAGGCAGCACCGTCACCACTTCCCCGCCGGCCGAAGCAGGAGAAGGAGACACCGTAGGAGAGCAACATCAGCAACACCTGGATGGCCACACTCCAGGAAGTATTGGTGAAGGGGTTACTCCATCTATACCCTTTCCTCTCACCAACAGCACAACCGCAGGGATGGCGCTCGATCCGAGGCGAATTGCCGCCCTCTGGCCGCCCCCGTCACGGGAGCGACCGCAACACGTGCACCTCCCCCGGGGTGAGTCGACCAAGTTTATGTGCTCGATGGAGCCGCTGGTCCTCAAGCACCTTTGCCACGCCACCATGCCATCACCCATGCCATCACCCACAGCGGGGATGTGGTACTGCTGCTGCTGGCACTGTTAGGAGCCGAGAGACGGTGCAATCTGCGCCGTCATCACCCATGCCGAGTACAGCTACGGAGGCCATGACATGGGCCCAGCTGTTGCTGAGGTTCCCACCAGTGGTCGAGCAGATGGACGAATGGCGTGCCACCATCCATAGTCTGCTCAGTTTTGCCAAGGCTGGGGGCTCGCAGCGAGCTGGCCCACTACGGACTCCCCAAGCGATGACGACAGCTCATGCTGCTGGTCGTACGGAAGGGGCCACCCCCATGGTACAGTCCCAACCACGGCAGCAAGCACGAGCGCAGGAGAATCAAGAACTTGATGACGTCTCGATGGCCTCTTCTGACCCTCGAGCGCTTCCAAACCGGCGACGAGCCCCAGAGGACAGGCAAGGGGGAGACGCGTGCGTTGTCATTGAGCGACGCCGTGACGACTTCCGCCGGACCAATGGGTGCGATGGCCCAGTCGTCGATGAGCCTATGCTCGATGTTGGCAGGTGCCTACCTTTTGTGGTTGGGTGCCCCGCCTTTACTCCTGAGCTGTGACAAGTCCTTTGGC
Source organism: Triticum timopheevii (assembly GCA_963921465.1). NCBI lineage: Eukaryota > Viridiplantae > Streptophyta > Magnoliopsida > Poales > Poaceae > Triticum > Triticum timopheevii. The sequence goes on from OY997266.1 coordinate 563,115,827, forward strand.
TATCTGTCCGCACGTTCAAGCCAGAGATACCTGAGAAGTATGATGGGAGGCTAAACCCGATAGAGTTTCTAAGCGTCTGCACCTTTGCTGTTCATGCTGCCGGGGGAAGAGATAGGAAGGTATTTGCCAACTACTTCCCTTTGGCTCTCAAGTCCAATGTGAGGTCCTGGCTGATGTACATGCCGGAGAACTCCATTTCATCATGGGTTGACCTATGCCATGAGTTCATTGGCGCCTTCACTGGAAGCCATCAAGAACCAGGGCGGCCCAGCGTTTTTCAGCTTCTCCAATAGAAAGAGGTAGAAACTGTTTGGCAGTATTTGCAGAGATTCAGCAGAGTCCACAGGAACATCCCAAACATCCATCCGGCAGCTATGATAGCCGCCTTCCAGTCCAATGTGCGCAACCGCAGGATTCGTTCTAAGATGAACGTATGGTTGCCCAAGACTGTGAAGGAGCTTTACACCTTGGTGGATAAGTGTGCTTAGATGGAGGAGGGAAGGAAGTTACCCGGAGAGGAGGATTGCGTCAATGTCGATTCAGAGGATGTTGATGAATCCACCAGTCAGAAGAAGAGCAAGAAGCGCAAGGATAAGGCAGTGATTACTGTTGAAGGATCGGGCACCCCTAGTACCGGCAAGACGGCTAAGGCCAAGGCCCTCGGCAAGGAAGCTGCTGTGTGTGCTGAATGCTGGGAGGCTGCGGCTGCCGACAAGGCCGGGAAGGTGATGGGCCGTATTGCAAGATTCATCAGACAAAGGGCCACAACCTTCAAGAGTGTTATCAGGTTGAGCAGCTCGTCAAGAGGCAAAGAGCAGAATACGAGAAGCATGACAAGGAAAAGGGTCAGAATGTCACTGGCGGCAAGGGTCGAGGAGGTGAAGTAAACCTTCCCAGAAAACCCCTTCGGAACAAAGGAAAACCCGCCAGAGGTCAAGAGAAGGAAGCCTGTGATGATGAGAGTGATGGAGGGGTTGAAGAGGAAACTAGTGGGCAAGAGTTTTAGAAGGCCACTAATGCCCCGTGCATTGACGGGGGCGCATCCCTGCACGCCTCTTGCTGCCAACTCAAACAGTGGGCACGTGAGCTCAATGCCATGGAACTAGCAACAGAGGCCTGGAAACCACTCAAATGGTCGCACACACCCATCATCTTTGACGAGGAGGACCATCCTGACTGTACCACTGCGGTAGGGTGTTGCCATTGTTGGTCTCTCCAATAATTCGCAACCTCAAGGTCACTAAGATGTTGGTGGACGATGGGGCCGGGTTGAATCTGATTTCCCCAAAAGTTCTTAGCAAACTTTAGATAGCAGAACAGGAGTTGAAGGTCATCGGCACGTTTCAAGGAGTTAATCCCGACAGGATTCATCCTAAGGGAAAGATCACGTTGCCCATGACATTTGGAGGGGAGTTGAACTATCGGACCTAAAAGATGGTGTTTGATGTGGTCGACCTCCCCTTGCTGTACAATGAGATCCTTGGAAGACCAGCCCTGGCTAAACTCATGGCGGTATCCCACTATGCCTACAACACCTTGAAGATGCGTTTGCCAGTTGGAGTCATTTCCATCCCATCATATGAGAAGGATGCGATCATTTGCATGGACAAGATTTACCTGGACGCGGTCGCGGCAGAGGCAACGGCAGCAGCAGTTCCCGCCAGGGAGAGCAGAGGAAAGAAGAAGGATAGCAAGGACACTGGCAAGGAATCTGGGAAGCGTACCTCTTAGGAGTATGCTGCGCCTATTGATGACTTGCCGGAGAGTTACAACAACAAAAGGTCCAAGGTTACTGATCCACAAGTGAAGAAGGTCCCGGCAGGGCTGACTGGCATTGATGGTACTTTCACCATCAGCGCCACCCTTGATGACAAATAGGAAAGCGCACTCGTTGCCTCCCTGCGGGCGAATACAGATGTGTTTGCCTGGCAACCATCTAATATCCCCGGTGTTCCCAGGGAGGTAATCGAGCACCACCTTGATGTCTGCCCACATGCCCGACCCGTCAAGCAGAAAGTCTGGAAGTAGGCCTTAGAGAGGCAGCAGTTTATTACAGATGAGATCAAGAAGCTTGAAGCAGCCGGTTTGGTCAGAGGAGTGCTACATCCCACCTAGTTAGCAAATCCAATGGTGGTCCGGAAGGCTAACAGGAAATGGAGTCTTTGCATAGATTTCACAAATCTCAACAAGGCTTGCCCGAAGGACCCATTTCTCTTGCCGCGCATCGATGAGATCGTGGATTCCACTTCGGGCTGCCATTTACTTTCCTTTCAGGATGCATATTTCAGGTATCACTAGATCTTCATGTCCAAGGAAGACGAAGACAAGACCTTGTTCATCACCCGATGTGGTACGTACTATTTTATCTGCATGCCATTAGGATTAAAGAGCATCGAGTCTACTTTTGCAAGGGCAGTCCAGTTTCGAGCCATAGCTACACAGAAACATTGAAGCTTATATGGATGATCTTGTGGTCAAGACCAAGGACGAAGCAACTCTTATCCAGGATCTGGAGGAGACATTTGCGATACTGCACAAGATCAACTTGAAGCTCAACCCGGAGAAGTGTGTGTTTGGCATTCCCTCCGGCAAGCTACTTGGGTTCTTTGTGTCCCATAGGGGAATCGAAGCCAACCCTAACAAGATTAAAGCCATCGAGCAGATCCAAGCGCCAAGGATAGTCAAGGATGTGAGGCATCTGACAGGGTGCGTTACCACGCTAAGCAGATTCATTTCAAGTCTTCCAAGCGCGCCCTGCCATTATTCAAAATCCTGAAGAAGGCAGGACCCATGAAGTGGACCCTAGAAGCAGATGCGGCCTTACAGGAGTTGAAGGCCTACTTGTCCTCTGTGCCCACCTTGGTTGCTCCCAAGCCACAAGAGCCATTGCTGCTATACTTAGCAGTAACCAACCAAGTGGTTAGCGCAGCCTTGGTGGTACAGCGGGAAGTGGACGAGCCAGAGAGTGAGCAAGGACCGACAGAATCAGATAAGGATCAGGGCAGAAGTGAGCATGGCAGCGAGAGCAACCCGAAGGACACGACAAGGAAGAAAGTGGTGCAGCACCTAGTGTACTTCATCTGTTCCTTATTACAGGGGGCTCGATCGAGGTACACTGGCCTGCAAAAGTTGATCTTTGGTCTCATCATGGCCTCAAGGAAACTGCGCCACTACTTCAAGGCCCATGAGATCACTGTTGTCACTCGCTTCCCGTTGCAAAGGATACTCCGGAACCCTGAGGCTACTGGCAGAATAGTGGAGTGGGCTTTGGAGTTGTCTAGTTTTGGTCTGAAGTTTGAGAGCACATCAACAATCCAGAGCAGGGCATTGGCAGAGTTTATTGCAGAATGTACGTCAACCCCTGATGAGGAAGTGATAAAAACAATGCCTTTTCCCTACAAGGTCTAGGGACTGGCATGCTTCTTGTCACCCACTTAGGGGAGCACTTGAAGTACGTCGTGCAGATGCATTTCCCCCGGGAAGAGGCAACCAACGATACAACAGAGTATGAAGGGCTCCTTACTGGGCTTAGGATTGCTGCAGAATTGTGAATCAAGAAGCTAATCATTCGAGGAGACTCACACCTTGTGGTTGGACAAGTCAACAAGGATTACCAAAGTCCATTGATGAAGGAATACGTCGAGGAAGTGAGGAGATTGGAGGAGCGCTTTGACGGATTGAAAACAAAGCATGTACCCCGTGCGGAAAACAGCATAGTTGATCATCTGTCAAAGTGTGATGCGCAAAAGCTTCCTGTGGAACCAAGAACTTTTGTTCTCCATCTCACTCAGCCCTCCATATCCCCAGCAACAATGGCCCGGAAAAGGAGAAAGATGGACTACGGTAAGCCTCTCCCGATAGAGCCTTCCGCTCCTGGCAGGGACCCTGCCAGAAACAACTCCACACGACTTGCTGGACCGCACCCACCGGCCAGGCCCATGGTCCCCACGGATGAGGAATGTGCCCCTGCAGTTGAGGAGTGATACGTCTCCGTCGTATCTATAATTTTTGATTGTTCCATGCCAATATTCTACAACTTTCATATACTTTTGGCAACTTCTTATACTATTTTTGGGACTAACATATTGATCCAGTGCCCAGTGCCAGTTCATGTTTATTGTATGTTTTATGTTTCGCAGAAACCCCATATCAGACAGAGTCCAAACGGAATAAAAACGGACGGAGAATATGTTTGGAATATTTGTGATTTTTGGGAAGAAGGATCAACGCAAGACGGTGCCCGAGGGGGCCACGAGGCAGGGGGCGCGCCCTAGGGGGGCAGGCGCGCACTGACCCTCGTGGGCACCCCGTAAGGCAGTTGACGCTCTTCTTTTGCCGCAAGAAAGCTAATTTTTGGAGAAAATCTTGGCGAAGGTTTCAACTCAATCGGAGTTACGGATCTCTGGATATAAAAGAAACAGTGAAAGGGCAAAATCCGGGAACGCAGAAAGAGAGAGAGAGACAGAGAGACAGATCCAATCTCGGAGGGCCTCTTGCCCCTCCCATGCCATGGGAGCCAAGGACCAGAGGGGAAACCCTTCTCCCATCTAGGGAGAAGGTCAACGAATAAGAAGAAGAAGAAGGGGGGCTCTCTCCCCCTTGCTTCCGGTGGCACCGGAACGCCCCCGGGGGCCATCATCATCACCGCGATCTACACGACCAACTTCACCGCCTTCATCACCAACTCTTCCCTCCTCTATGCAGTGGTGTAACCCCTCTTTTACTCACTGTAATATGTACTTAAACATGGTGCTCAACGCTATATATGTCTCAATGATGTGTGGCTACCCTATGATGTTTAAGTACATCTATTTTGTCCTATGGGTTAATTGATGATCGTGATTGGTTTGAGTTGCATGTTTTATTATTGGTGCTGTCCTATTATGCCCTCCGTGTCGCGCAAGCGTGAGGGATTCCCGCTGTAGGGTGTTACAATATGTTCTTGATTTGTTTATAGTGGGTTGCTTGAGTGGCAGAAGCATAAACCCGAGTAAGGGGGTTGTGGCGTATGGGATAAAGGGGACTTGATGCTTTAATGCTATGGTCGGGTTTTCCCTTAATGATCTTTAGTAGTTGCAGATGCTTGCTAGAGTTCCAATGATAAGTGCATATGATCCAAGAAGATAAAGTATGTTAGCTTATGCCTCTCCCTCAAATAAAACTGCAATAGTGATTACCGGTCTAGTTATCAATTGCCTAGGGACAAATAACTTTCTCGTGACAAAAAGTTCTCTACTAAAACTAACTTAGTTGTGTCTTTATCTAAACAGCCCCTAGTTTATATTTACGTGCTCTCTATTATTTTGCAAACCTATCCAACAACACCTACAAAGTCCTTCTAGTTTCATACTTGTTTTAGGTAAAGCGACCATTAAGCGTGCGTAGAGTTGTATCAGTGGTTGATAGAACTTGAGGGAACATTTGTTCTACCTTTAGCTCCTCATTGGGTTCGACACTATTACTTATCTAAAGAGGCTACAGTTGATCCCCTATACTTGTGGGTTATCAAGACCTTTTTCTGGCGCCGTTGCCGGGGAGTCATAGCGTGGGGTGATTCTCGTGTGTGCTTGTTTGCTTTATCATTAAGTAATTTTTATTTGCTGTTCTAACTTGTTCTCTATCTTTAGTTATGGATATGGAACATGAAATACCAAAAAATTTAGGTGTACTTGCTACTCATGGAGATGGGAAACCTCCTAAAACCCTCGATGCTGGTTATGTGAAAAATATTATGTACTACTTTGATAATCCTAAGAAAAACCCATTCAATTATGTATGGGAGACACGTTGGATCAATGTGAATACTTTAGGGATTATCACTTGACACAAAAAGGGAAACTATTATGGGATCAAATTCATATGTTGCATTGGTATGCTCAGGAACTATGCTTGAGATATGATTATACTTGTTGCTCTAGGATCAAGGCTCCACACCTTCCCTTTTGATGCAAATTCAATGATAATAAAACCTTAGCTTCTTATGCTAATGTTGTATATGATTACTATGATGTGGAAAAAATAGAAGAATTCATTGCTTTTATGGGCGCTTATGAGATTGAATATTTGTTTAAAGAGTGTGAAAATCTTGATGATGCTGTTTACAGACCTGAAAACTTTGCTATACTTAAATATTGTTATGAGCATTATGAATACAATTTCGATATTGATGCATTTATTGAGAAAGTCTCCGCTGTCCAAGAAGATACTAATATTTTGCAGGAATATATGGAAGAAGAAATTGATGAAACTATGAGCTCATTGGATGAAAAAGATGAGGAGGAGAATGAAGAACAAAAGGAGCAAGAATGGATTAGCTACCCGTTGTCGGTGTCAAAACCGACGGATCTCGGGTAGGGGGTCCCGAATTGTGCGTCTAAGGATAATGGTAACAGGAGGCGGGGGACACGATGTTTACCCAAGTTCGGGCCCTCTCGATGGAGGTAATACCCTACTTCCTGCTTGATTGATCTTGATGATATGAGTATTACAAGAGTTGATCTACCACGAGATCATAAAGGCTATACCCTAGAAACTAGCCTATGATTATGATTGTTCTTGTCCTACGGACTAAACCCTCCGGTTTATATAGATATCGGAGGGGGCTAGGGTTACACAAAGTCAGTTACAGAGAAGGGGATCTACATATCCGAATTGCCAAGCTTGCCTTCCACGCAAAGGAGAGTCCCACCAGGACAAGGGACGAAATCTTCAATCTTGTATCTTCATAGTCCAACAGTCCAGCCAAAGTATATAGTCCGGCTATCCGAGGACCCCTTAATCCAGGACTCCCTCAGTAGCCCCTGCTTCAATGATGATGAGTCTGGCGTGCAGATTGTCTTCAGGATTGCAAGGAGGGTTCCTTCTCCGAATACTCCATAGAACATTTTGAACACAAGGATCGTGTCTGGCTCTGCAAAACAAATTCCACGTACCATCGTAGAGAGCACAATATTCCACAAATCCAATCTGCTGACAACTTTTCATAGCATGACATCACGCCACGGCCCAGTCATTATTCGAACCGTTTTTCTCAACCAACCACTACACGTGTTGCGAGGCGGTTTTATTGGCACGTCTTGTCGAAGCAGAGATCGTGTTCCCCTTATCACGGGATTCTCATCAATACAGGTGTAGGTAACCCAACCGTGCTTGTTTAATATGACTCCTCGATTTTAGGCAAGTTCCAAATGGCCATGCGGGGGACGCTTGATATTCGTCATCTTTATAAAGGTGCCAAGGCCTGTCCTTTTCTTCCCACGCTCGATCCTTCCCTTCCCCCACCTCGAGTTCCAACACCCAAGGCTCAAACTAAGCGCTTCGGACGTTCAACCATGTCCGGATCCAACCTTCAAGGCCGGTGGATGGCCTCCTCTGTCACAAAGGAGGACATCAAGAAGCTTAGGGAGGCCAGGTATCTCACCACCGAAATCCCGCACAGGCTGCCTGCTCAAGGGCAGGTCATCCCCACTCCCGAACCCAACGAGAGTGTCATATTTATTTCCCACTTCCTCCGAGGTCTAGGTTTTAGTCTTGATCCCTTTGTGAGAGGGCTGATGTTCTATTACGGGCTAGATTTCCATGATCTAGATCCAAATTCCATCCTTCACATCTCGTCGTTTATCATCGTGTGTGAAGCCTTCCTCCGCATCACCCCCACCTCGGCCTATGGCTCAAGACCTTCAATGTGAGGCCGAATATGATTGACGGGCATCACGCGGAGTGCGGAGGCGCTATAATAAGCAAAGGCGCTGACGCCCCATGGCCAAAGGGTTCCTTAACGGAGTTTTCCGACTTATGGTAACGAGAGTGGTTTTACATCATAGCTCCCCGAGGTACAAAGCGGGCAGCCACTCTAGCGTTCCGCTCGGGCCCTCCGCCTCAACTGGCGTCATGGGTCAACAAGGGGCTGGACTGGGGGCCAGTTAACGATGTGCTGACACTGCAAAGCAGCATCCGAGACCTCCTTAAGAGGGATGTCAGTCTTGTCAAGGTAATGAAAGTAATGCTGGTTCATCGGGTCCTGTCATGCCAACGTCGATCTCTCCGTATGTCGGAGTTCAACCCGGAAGGACCGCGAACTATTTAACAATTCTTCGGCGTGACGCTCGAAGGGATGTATGGATTGTTCTTCGGATCACGAATAAAGTGTTGGGGAACGTTGCAGAAAATTAAAATTTTTCCTACGGCTTCACCAAGATCCATCTATGAGTTCATCTAAGCAACGAGTCATGGGAGAGAGCTTGCATCTACATACCACTTGTAGATCGCGTGCGGAAGCTTGCAAGGTGATGATGGAGTCGTACTCGAACGTGATTCAGATCACCGATGCCAAGTGCTGAACAGACAGCACCTCCGTGTTCAACACACGTACGGGACGAGCGACGTCTCCTCCTTCTTGATCCAGCAAGGGGAAAGGAGAGGTTGAGGAAGACAGCTCCACCGGCAGCACGACGGCGTGGTGATGGTGGAGAAGCAGTACTCCGACAGGGCTTCGCCGAGCACACAACGAAGGAGGAGAGGTGTTGGGGAGGGAGAAGGAGGCAACCAAAGGCCAAGGACTCAGGGTATGAAGTCCCTCCTCTCCCCCACTATATATAGGAGGGCCAAGGGGGGGGGGTGGCCGGCCCTAGGAGATCCAATCTCCTAGGGGGGCGGCGGCCAAGGGGGGTTTCCCTCCCCCCCAAGGCACCTAGGAGGTGCCTTCCCCTCCTAGGACTCTTGCCCCCTTGAACCCTAGGCGCATGGGCCTATGTGGGGCTGGTGCCCTTGGCCCATGCAGGCCAAGGCGCACCCCCTACAGCCCATGTGGCCCCCCGGGGCAGGTGGCCCCACCCGGTGGGCCCCCGGGACCCCTCCGGTGGTCCCGGTACAATACCGATAACCCCGAAACTTGTCCCGATGCCCGAAACAGGACTTCCCATATATAAATCTTTACCTCCGGACCATTCCGGAACTCCTCGTGACGTCCGGGATCTCATCCGGGACTCCGAACATCATTCGGTAGTCACATACTTGACTTCCTACTAACCCTAGCGTCACCGAACCTTAAGTGTGTAGACCCTACGGGTTCGGGAGACACGCAGACATGACCGAGACGACTCTTGGGCAATAACCAACAGCGGGGTCTGGATATCCATGTTGGCTCCCACATGCTCCTCGATGATTTCATCGGTTGAACCACGATGTCGAGGATTCGATCAAACCCTGTATACAATTCCCTTTGTCAATCGGTACGTTACTTGCCCGAGACTCGATCGTCGGTATCCCAATACCTTGTTCAGTCTCGTTACCCGGCAAGTCACTTTACTCGTACCGTAATGCATGATCCCGTGGCCAACACCTTGGTCACATTGAGCTCATTATGATGATGCATTACCGAGTGGGCCCAGAGATACCTCTCCGTTATACGGAGTGACAAATCCCAGTCTCGATCCGTGTCAACCCAACAGATACTTTCGGAGATACCTGTAATGCACCTTTATAGTCACCCAGTTACGTTGTGACGTTTGATACACCCAAGGCACTCCTACGGTAACCGGGAGTTACACGATCTCATGGTCGAAGGAATAGATACTTGACATTGGCAAAGCTTCTAGCAAACGAACTATACGATCTTTTATGCTATGCTTATGATTGGGTCTTGTCCATCACATCATTCTCCTAATGATGTGATCCCGTTATCAACGACATCCTATGTCCATAGTCAGGAAACCATGACTATCTATTGATCATAACGAGCTAGTCAACTAGAGGCTCACTAGGGACTCATTGGGTCTAAGTGTTCACACGTGTATTACGATTTCCGGATAATACAGTTATAGCATGAACAAAAGACAATTATCATGAACATTGAAATATAATAATCCTTTTATTATTGCCTCTAGGGCATATTTCCAACAGTCTCCCACTTGCACTAGAGTCACCAATCTAGTTACATTGTGATGAGTCGAACACCCATAGAGTTCTGGTGTTGATCATGTTTTGCACGCGAGAGAGGTTTAGTCAACGGATCTGCGACATTCAGATCCGTGTGCACTTTGCAAATCTCTATGTCTCCATCTTGAACATTTTCACGGATGGAGTTGAAACGACGCTTGATGTGCCTGGTCTTCTTGTGAAACCTGGGCTCCTTGGCAAGGGCAATAGCTCCAGTGTTGTCACAGAAGAGTTTGATCGGCCCCGACGCATTGGGTATGACTCCTAGGTCGGTGATGAACTCCTTCATCCAAATCGCTTCATGCGCTGCCTCCGAGGCTGCCATGTACTCCGCTTCACATGTAGATCCCGCCACGACGCTCTGCTTGCAGCTGCACCAGCTTACTGCTCCACCATTCAACATATACACGTATCCGGTTTGTGACTTAGAGTCATCCAGATCTGAGTCGAAGCTAGCGTCGACGTAACCCTTTACGACGAGCTCTTCATCTCCTCCATAAACGAGAAACATGTCCTTTGTCCTTTTCAGGTACTTCAGGATATTCTTGACCGCTGTCCAGTGTTCCTTGCCGGGGTTACTTTGGTATCTTGCAACCAAACTTACGGCAAGGTTTACATCGGGTCTGGTACACAGCATGGCATACATAATAGACCCTATGGCTGAAGCATAGGGGATGACACTCATCTCTTCTTTATCTTTTGCCGTGGTCGGTGACTGAGCCAAGCTCAATCTCACACCTTGTAACATAGGCAAGAACCCCTTCTTGGACTGATCCATTTTGAACCTCTTCAAAATCTTATCAAGGTATGTGCTTTGTGAAAGACCTATGAGGCGTCTCGATCTATCTCTATAGATCTTGATGCCTAATATATAAGCAGCTTCTCCAAGGTCCTTCATTGAAAAACACTTGTTCAAGTAGGCCTTAATGCTGTCCAGGAGTTTCGTATCATTTCCCATCAAGAGTATGTCATCTACATATAATAGGAGAAATGCTACAGAGCTCCCACTCACTTTCTTGTAAACGCAGGCTTCTCCATAAGTCTGCGTAAACCCAAACGCTTTGATCATCTCATCAAAGCGAATGTTCCAACTCCGAGATGCTTGCACCAGTCCATAAATGGATCGCTGGAGCTTGCATACTTTGTTAGCGTTCTGAGGAACGACAAAACCTTCCGGCTGCATCATATACAGCTCTTCCTTAAGATGTCCATTAAGGAATGCCGTTTTGACGTCCATCTGCCATATCTCATAATCATAGTATGCGGCAATTGCTAACATGATTCGGACGGACTTAAGCTTCGCCACGGGAGAGAATGTCTCGTCGTAGTCAATCCCTTGAACTTGTCGATAACCCTTAGCGACAAGTCGAGCTTTATAGATGGTAACATTACCATCCGCGTCCGTCTTCTTCTTAAAAATCCATTTATTTTCTATCGCTCGCCGATCATCGGGCAAGTCTGTCAAAGTCCATACTTTGTTTTCATACATGGATCCTATCTCGGATTTCATGGCCTCAAGCCATTTGTTGGAATCCGGGCCCGCCATTGCTTCTTCATAGTTCGAAGGTTCATTGTTGTCCAGCAACATGATTTCCATGACAGGGTTGCCGTACCACTCTGGTGCAGAACGTGTCCTTGTGGACCTTCGAAATTCAGTAGCAACTAGATCTGAAGTACCTTGATCATCATCAACATTTTCCTCTTCAGTTGGTGTGGGCATTACAGGAATGGTTTCCTGCGCTGCACCACTTTCCCGTTCGAGAGGTAGTACTTCATCGAGTTCTACTTTCCTCCCACTTACTTCTTTCGAGAGAAACTCTTTCTCCAGAAAGCATCCGTTCTTGGCAACAAAGATCTTGCCTTCGGATCTTAAGTAGAAGGTATACCCGACAGTTTCCTTAGGGTATCCTATGAATACGCATTTTTCCGACTTGGGTTCGAGCTTTTCAGGTTGAAGTTTCTTGACATAAGCATCGCATCCCCAAACTTTTAGAAACGACAGCTTAGGTTTCTTCCCAAACCATAATTCATACGGTGTCGTCTCAACGGATTTAGACGGTGCCCTATTTAAAGTGAATGTAGCTGTCTCTAGAGCGTATCCCCAAAATGATAGCGGTAAATCGGTAAGAGACATCATAGACCGCACCATATCCAATAGAGTGCGATTACGACGTTCGGACACACCGTTTTGCTGAGGTGTTCCAGGCGGCGTGAGTTGTGAAACGATTCCACATTTTCTTAAGTGTGTACCAAATTCGTGACTTAAGTATTCGCCCCCACGATCTGATCGTAGGAACTTTATCTTACGGTCATGTTGATTCTCTACCTCACTCTGAAATTCCTTGAACTTTTCAAAGGTCTCAGACTTGTGTTTCATTAAGTAGACATACCCATATCTACTCAAGTCGTCAGTGAGAGTGAGAACATAACGATATCCTCCGCGAGCCTCAACGCTCATTGGACCGCACACATCGGTATGTATGATTTCCAACAAGTTGGTTGCTCGCTCCATTGTTCCGGAGAACGGAGTCTTGGTCATTTTGCCTAAGAGGCAAGGTTCGCATGTGTCAAATGATTCATAATCAAGAGACTCTAAAAGTCCATCAGCATGGAGCTTCTTCATGCGCTTGACACCAATGTGACCAAGGCGGCAGTGCCACAAGTATGTGGGACTATCGTTATCAACTTTACATCTTTTGGCATCCACACTATGAACATGTGTAATATTACGCTCGAGATTCATCAAGAATAAACCATTGACCATCGGAGCATGACCATAAAACATATCTCTCATATAAATCGAACAACCATTATTCTCAGACTTAAATGAGTAGCCATCTCGTATTAAACGAGATCCAGATACAATGTTCATGCTCAAACTTGGCACTAAATAACAATTATTGAGGTTTAAAACTAATCCCGTAGGTAAATGTAGAGGCAGCGTGCCGACGGCGATCACATCGACCCTGGAGCCATTCCCGACGCGCATCGTCACCTCGTCCTTCGCCAGTCTCCGTTTATTCCGCAGCTCCTGCTGTGAGTTACATATGTGAGCAACGGCACCGGTATCAAATACCCAGGAGTTACTTCGAGTACTGGTAAGGTACACATCAATTACATGTATATCAAATATACCTTTGGTGTTGCCGGCCTTCTTATCCGCTAAGTATTTGGGGCAGTTCCGCTTCCAGTGCCCCTTCCCCTTGCAATAAAAGCACTCAGTCTCAGGCTTGGGTCCATTCTTTGACTTCTTCCCGGCAACAGGCTTACCGGGCGCGGCAACATCTTTGCCGTCCTTCTTGAAGTTCTTCTTACCCTTGCCCTTCTTGAACTTAGTGGTCTTATTGACCATCAACACTTGATGTTCTTTCTTGATTTCAGCCTCTGCTGACTTCAGCATCGAGAACACTTCAGGAATGGTCTTTACCATCCCCTGCATGTTGTAGTTCATCACAAAGCTCTTGTAGCTTGGTGGGAGCGACTGGAGGATTCTGTCAATGACCGCCTCATCTGGGAGGTTAATGTTCAACTGGGTCATACGTGCGTGCAACCCAGACATCTTCAGGATGTGTTCACTGACAGAACTGTTCTCCTCCATCTTACAACTGTAGAACTTGTCGGAGACATCATATCTCTCGACCCGGGCATGAGCTTGGAAAACTAGTTTCAGCTCTTCGAACATCTCATATGCTCCGTGATGCTCAAAACGCTTTTGGAGCCCCGGTTCTAAGCTGTAAAGCATGCCGCACTGAACGAGGGAGTAATCATCAGCACGAGTTTGCCAAGCGTTCATAACGTCTTGGTTCTCTGGGACGGGAGCGGCACCTAGCGGTCCTTCTAGGACATATTGCTTCCTGGCAGCTATGAGGATGATCCTCAGGTTTCGGACCCAGTCCGTATAGTTGCTGCCATCATCTTTCAGCTTGGTTTTCTCTAGGAACGCGTTGAAGTTCATGTTGACATGAGCGTTGGCCATTGATCTACAATACATATTTGCAAAGGTTTTAGACTAAGTTCATGATAATAAAGTTCTTAATCAAAATTATGAACTCCCACTTAGATTAGACATCCCTCTAGTCATCTAAGTGTTACACGATCCGAGTCGACTAGCCCGTGTCCGATCATCACGTGAGACGGACTAGTCATCGTCGGTGAACATCTTTATGTTGATCGTATCTTCCATACGACTCGTGTTCGACCTTTCGGTCTCCGTGTTCCGAGGCCATGTCTGCACATGCTAGGCTCGTCAAGTTAACCCTAAGTGTTTTCGCTGTGTAAAACTGTCTTACACCCGTTGTATGTGAACGTAAGGATCCATCACACCCGATCATCACGTGGTGCTTAGAAACGACGAACTGTAGCAACGGTGCACAGTTAGGGGAGAACACTTCTTGAAATTTTGTAAGGGATCATCTTATTTACTACCGTCGTCCTAAGTAAACAAGATGCATAAACATAATAAACATCACATGCAATTATATGGTTGTGACATGATATGGCCAATATCATCAAGCTCCATTGATCTCCATCTTCGGGGCTCCATGATCATCTTGTCACCGGCTTGACACCATGATCTCCATCATCGTGTCTTCATGAAGTTGTCACGCCAACGACTACTTCTACTTCTATGACTAACGCGTTTAGTAATGAAGTAAAGTAGTTTACATGGCGTTCTTCAATGACACGCAGGTCATACAAAAAAATAAAGACAACTCCTATGGCTCCTGCCGGTTGTCATACTCATCGACATGCAAGTCGTGAATCCTATTACAAGAACATGATCTCATACATCACAATTCAACATTCATCACAACTTCTGGCCATATCACATCACATGATCAATCGCTGCAAAAACAAGTTAGACGTTCTCTAGTTGTTGTTGCATCTTTTACGTGGCTGCGATTGGGTTCTAGCAAGAACGTTTTCTTACCTACGAATCACCACAACGTGATTTTGTCAACTTCTATTTACCCTTCATAAGGGCCTTGTTCATCGATTCCGCTCCAACTAAAGTGGGAGAGACAGACACCCGCCAGCCACCTTATGCAACTAGTGCATGTCAGTCGGTGGAACCGGTCTCACGTAAGCGTACGTGTAAGGTTGGTCCGGGCCGCTTCATCCCACAATACCGTTGAGCAAGAAAAGACTAGTAGAGGCAAGTGAGATGACAAGATCAACGCCCACAACAAATTGTGTTCTACTCGTGCATTAGAGAACTACGCATAGACCTAGCTCATGATGCCACTGTTGGGGAACGTTGCAGAAAATTAAAATTTTTCCTACGGCTTCACCAAGATCCATCTATGAGTTCATCTAAGCAACGAGTCATGGGAGAGAGCTTGCATCTACATACCACTTGTAGATCGCGTGCGGAAGCTTGCAAGGTGATGATGGAGTCGTACTCGAACGTGATTCAGATCACCGATGCCAAGTGCTGAACGGACAGCACCTCCGTGTTCAACACACGTACGGGACGAGCGACGTCTCCTCCTTCTTGATCCAGCAAGGGGAAAGGAGAGGTTGAGGAAGACAACTCCACCGGCAGCACGACGGCGTGGTGATGGTGGAGAAGCAGTACTCCGACAGGGCTTCGCCGAGCACACAACGAAGGAGGAGAGGTGTTGGGGAGGGAGAAGGAGGCAACCAAAGGCCAAGGACTCAGGGTATGAAGTCCCTCCTCTCCCCCACTATATATAGGAGGGCCAAGGGGGGGGGGTGGCCGGCCCTAGGAGATCCAATCTCCTAGGGGGGCGGCGGCCAAGGGGGGTTTCCCTCCCCCCCAAGGCACCTAGGAGGTGCCTTCCCCTCCTAGGACTCTTGCCCCCTTGAACCCTAGGCGCATGGGCCTATGTGGGGCTGGTGCCCTTGGCCCATGCAGGCCAAGGCGCACCCCCTACAGCCCATGTGGCCCCCCGGGGCAGGTGGCCCCACCCGGTGGGCCCCCGGGACCCCTCCGGTGGTCCCGGTACAATACCGATAACCCCGAAACTTGTCCCGATGCCCGAAACAGGACTTCCCATATATAAATCTTTACCTCCGGACCATTCCGGAACTCCTCGTGACGTCCGGGATCTCATCCGGGACTCCGAACATCATTCGGTAGTCACATACTTGACTTCCTACTAACCCTAGCGTCACCGAACCTTAAGTGTGTAGACCCTACGGGTTCGGGAGACACGCAGACATGACCGAGACGACTCTCGGGCAATAACCAACAGCGGGGTCTGGATATCCATGTTGGCTCCCACATGCTCCTCGATGATTTCATCGGTTGAACCACGATGTCGAGGATTCGATCAAACCCTGTATACAATTCCCTTTGTCAATCGGTACGTTACTTGCCCGAGACTCGATCGTCGGTATCCCAATACCTTGTTCAGTCTCGTTACCCGGCAAGTCACTTTACTCGTACCGTAATGCATGATCCCGTGGCCAACACCTTGGTCACATTGAGCTCATTATGATGATGCATTACCGAGTGGGCCCAGAGATACCTCTCCGTTATACGGAGTGACAAATCCCAGTCTCGATCCGTGTCAACCCAACAGATACTTTCGGAGATACCTGTAATGCACCTTTATAGTCACCCAGTTACGTTGTGACGTTTGATACACCCAAGGCACTCCTACGGTAACCGGGAGTTACACGATCTCATGGTCGAAGGAATAGATACTTGACATTGGCAAAGCTTCTAGCAAACGAACTATACGATCTTTTATGCTATGCTTATGATTGGGTCTTGTCCATCACATCATTCTCCTAATGATGTGATCCCGTTATCAACGACATCCTATGTCCATAGTCAGGAAACCATGACTATCTATTGATCATAACGAGCTAGTCAACTAGAGGCTCACTAGGGACTCATTGGGTCTAAGTGTTCACACGTGTATTACGATTTCCGGATAATACAGTTATAGCATGAACAAAAGACAATTATCATGAACATTGAAATATAATAATCCTTTTATTATTGCCTCTAGGGCATATTTCCAACATAAAGTGTTCGGACACCATCGAGGATGCGGGTCTTAACTACCGTCTGGATATCCAAGTAAGTAATTGCGCGACCGAACACGCCGTCTTTTATATTTGTTACAACATCATACTGAAACATTGTTCTCGGCCAGGGCTGGATAAGAAAGGCGGAGAGGATCAGGTGTTCGGTCCCCCTTCCTGAATGCTCGCCGGATCCTGTTCTAGCCAGGATGCTCGAGCGCGCACCTTATCATGTTCCATCAGGAGAAGACGAAGGGAGGAATCAAGAAGCCGTGAGCGGGCCTCACATATTACACATCCAACCCGGGGGAATTAGTGCTTCTGCGAAGGAGGATAATCGGAGAGGTGAGTCTAGAATCCCCTCTCCTCAAGGAAAGAAAAGGGCCACCCTTGAAGACTTTGAAATGCAAGCTTCCAAATGAGGGAAGAGGTCTTCGCCAGGGGGCCCTGCCCCAGAGGGCGTCCTTACCGAACGGTGCCCGCAAGCGGGCCAGCCCACAACCGAGATGTAAGTGGATCAAAAAGTAATTTGGTAGATATATCCTGCTTAATATCTGAGAATAATAACCGAGACGTATATCTTGCAGTACGGCTCGCAGCCCTTCTCACCAGAGTTCGTCTTCGGGGGATCTTCTTCCGAAGATGATGGAGAGTGAGACGCCTCCTCCTGCCTCCCCGCCTCACGGGGCGGACGACCGCGAGGTGTCGTCACGGAGGATTTCTCCTGATCCGCCAAGGCCACAAGTTAACTCTTCAGCCGCCCGAAGTCTGGAGTATTCAGCTCCAAAGGAGAGCAACAGAAAGAGTCCAAAGCCGCCGGCGCACAACCGGATACACTGATGGGTCTTCTGGAGCAAGCGGCTATCTCAGAGGCGCATCGTACCCAAATGGGTACGGTGGTTGAGAGGATTTCATCCACCAAAAGCGGGTTGAATGAAGCTTTTATGAGCCTGCTAAGAGGCTTTGAGGTACGCAAAATAATATGTATTTTTGACGGTACCGCACACGCTAGGTGTGCTCTGTATTGGTAGTAGCCCCTGAGAGTCTGGTTGCCGTCCAAAGGCGGCAAACAGAGGATCATAGTCCTAGGTAATGTTCGTGATGCTTTTATGTGCATGCGGCTGAGGGTCTGACGACTGACCGGACAGCTGATTTTGCCGAACCGAAGCGGCAACTTGACGTGGCGGATGCCGACATCGCGCTTGTGAACAAGCGGCTTAACGAGGCCCAGGGTATGTATTTTTGGCTTGTCAGCAAATGTTAAGAGGAGCATGATGCTAGTATCTATAATATGCTATGACTGCAGATGGAGCTGCTACCGTGGAGACCCTTCGGGCGGAGCTTGCCCGAGCCAAGGAACAAGCCAGAAGAAGCGATGCAGCTGCCCTAAAGGCGGCCGAAGAGTTAAAAGCCAAATAGGCTGCTCATCGCCTAAGCGAAGATAAGATAGCCAAGATGGCTGTTGAGCTGAAAGATGCCGCCGGCCGCCATGAGCTACTTGAAAAGGAAACCCAAGTAAAAGCGGCTTACCTGAAGAAGGCCTTGGAGGCAGCCAAGGAAACTCGCTCTGAAATTAGAGGGATAAGGGAGCTTCATAGCAAGCCCTTTTTGTTGCAGATGAAGTTCGGAGATCCGAAGTATGCCCCTCTGGATCAGTTATGGAGTGCTGCAAACGTGTATGCGGACTTGGCAAAGAGTTCTGCTGATACGACTGAGTTTTACAAGGATCAGAAAGATCATGAGGTGGAAAGGTTGTTCTCTTCGCAGTTCAGTGCCCCGACGCGCCCGCTGCCATTGAATGAAAAGATGGCCGCATGGGCCAAGCTCCATAGGTTGTCCGGGCTTGCTATGCGGTCTGTCGTGGATCATCTTTGGCCGAAGGGACCAAGGTCGGACAGTTATTTTTGTTTAGTGCAACAATTCCTTGGTGCTGTGTCGCATATCGACGCGGTGAAGAGGTCGGCGTGCATAGAGGGTGCGTGTATGGATCTTGCCCATGTTAAAACATATTGGGAATGGATGGAGACCATCGCTATTGCAACCCGGGGTCTGGAGGGAGGCCAGGACCCGGCCGAGCACTATTTTGAAGAAGTCCTAGAAGGCGCCAGTTTAGTAGAGGCTCAGTGCTCGAAGAGTACCATGTTCGAGTGACATGTATCTGAGTTGTAAAAACAATGCTATTTTGATTATAAAGGCTGTGTTTATACTTTTGCCCGAAAGTATTATAGTGCCTCCCGTGCGGCCGTTTATGTATGTATATAACCTAAAAGTTTGCAGTCGTTGGCTTCAGCCCCACGCATATAATGCGGGGGTGTTCGAAAAAAGCGCGTAATCACACTTGATCCAATGTCTTGGTCCGTTAAGGAGGTGATAGCGCGGCAAACCATGCAATTGGACTATATAGCTTTAGGAGTTTGACGGTGGGGCTGCTATATAGCCCCTGGTACTTCCGCGTTCATCCGAATACGGTGCGCGTACGTACATGACCGGGAAACCGGTCCTTCATTAATCCGGAGGAATCGCGAAGGTTCCGTTGAGTCATCGAGTGGTTGACCAGTCTCGCACTATATCATGACAGTCAGTTTTCAGCTTTCTCTACTAAGGTGCTCATCCAGATGAACCAGGGCACAATCGCAGTAGTTCTCCCGGTGCCACCTTAGCCGATAGAGCGGAACGTAAGGTAGCAAAACACGGTAGCTGGGCAAACCCAACTATTGACCAAAGACATGATTCGGAGCTGATGCATATGAGGCCAAACTCGCGACGCCGAACACTCCCTAAGTTATTCGTACTTTACAACATATACTGGGTGAGTAACGCCCTCGAGAATGAGCCCTGAGTTTCCAGGTACATGCATTAGTCTGGCGTGACGAAATGCCAATAACGCCAGTATCCCTCCCGGTTGTGTTAAGTGTCCAGAGGGGAAGAAGCAACATGAGACATTAAAAAAGGTTTACGCAGGGTCTTAATCTAAAAAGAAACCTTTGAGCGGGGCCCTGCTGCACATCTGCGCCTTTGTCTCCGTTGTGCCGTATCCTGGAAGGCTGTAGCACGATGATCATCTGAAAAAACCCAGGTGAAAGACTTCGTGCGAGAAATTGGTTATTCTGAACCGATCATGAAAATGCAATCTGTTATTGTATTAATAGGGCCAAGCTGAACTATGGGCTTTTTTACATGCGTGCAACCCCTAGTGCCACCTATGGGGGTATATCCATCGTCCCAAGCTCAGGTTTATCTGGGCTGTTACAATAGGTGGTGCCAGACTCGTCTAACCGTGTCCGTGGTCTTGACGACCGATCATTTATTCTGGTTGGAGAGGCCGTTCAGTGTTCGGCTGCTAGAGCTGCCACATTTTCTTCCGCATGTAAAGAACGCTCTGTATTTCCGCTAACTGTGATGACGCCACGTGGACTGGGCATCTTAAGTTTGAGATAGGCGTAGTGTGCTACTGCATTAAAGCAAGCGATGGCCGTTCTTCTGAGTAGTGCGTGATAAGCGCTTCGGAATGGAGCGATGTCGAAGGTTAATTCTTCACTTCTGAAGTTGTCGGGAGAACCGAATAGAACCTCTAGTACTAGATAGCCCGTGCAGCGGGCCTCGACGCCTGGTATTACTCCTTTAAAGGTAGTATTACTTTGGCTAATTCTTGACAGGTCTATCCCTATTTTGCGGACAGTGTCCTGATATATCAGATTAAGACTACTGTCGCCGTCCATAAGGACTCGGGTGAGATGGTATCCGTCAATTATTGGGTCGAGCACCAAGGCAGCCAATCCTCCGTGCCGGATACTGGTCGTATGATCCCTGCGATCAAAAGTGATCGGGCATGCCGACCAAGGATTGAACTTGGGGGTGATGGGCTCTACAGTGAAAACTTCTCGGAGTGCGCGTTTGCGTCTTCTTTGGTATGTGAGTTGCGTAAATCATATTCACTGTTTTGACTTCTTGTGGGAATTTTTTTTGTCCACCAATGTTCGGCCGGCGAGGCTCATCCTTGTCTTCACTCGGCGTCTCCCTCCCTTTGTGTTCGGCGTTTAGCTTGTCGGCCTGCTTGAAAACCCAGCACTCTCTGTGGGTGTGATATGCAGGTTTTTCGGGGGTGCCATGAATCTGACATAATTTGTCTAGAATCTTATTTAGGCTGGACGGTCCATCTCTGCTGCCTTTAAATGGCTTTTTCCGTTGACCAGGTTGAGAGCCCCTAAATCCGGCGTTGACCGCCGTGTTGTGTGGGCTGTCGTCATTGTTTTGACGCTTGTTTTTATTGCGTCGCGGCTTCCCGTTGCCATCCCTGACTTCGGATGTGCCTGGGTTGCTGGCGCCGCTACGGGCCAGCCAACTGTCCTTGCCCGCGCAAAAGCGGGTCATAAGGCTTGTTAGGCCTGCCATTGCCCTCGGCTTTTCTTAGCCGAGGTGTGTGGCGAGTGTAACACCCCAAAAATTTAACCATGATTTATTAATTAAAATTTTGCCTTGGTAAATTAAATTTTTATTTTCTGGATTTTCTTTTGATTCAGAACCACTCTTTTCTTCTGAGTTGTGGAGTTTTCCTCCAAATAGAAACTTTACAAAAATGTTGTTGGACTTGTATACCCTCTCAAGAAAACATTTCTTTTATCGGTGGATTTATTTCTATAATTATTTTCCTGAACTTTAATTCTTTTAAAACGGTTTCTCATAAGCCTTAGAGCCTCTTTTGCACTACTACCCCTTGATAAATTTATTTAATATTCCCACCAAAATTTGGGGATGTTAGTAGGAGTATATAGTTCATTTATATGCAAAGTCCCACTGGTGTTATTTGAAAATTTTGAGCAAATCATCCTCTTTTGCTCTCTGGCCCAGTTTGGTATTTTCTACTGCAACCATATTCTAACTTGCCCTTTTACCCATGATTCTTTTTCGTGCTTATAGACCACTCTACCAAACCCTTAAGTCCAGGAGATTGTACCCATTGGAGCATTTTTGGTCCATGCAATAATGCACTTTATTTTCTGTCCAGATTTGGTTTTTTCAAAAACTTGCACTGACAAATTTCTGGTTTTGCCCTAATAACCTTGCCATCATCCCTTGTACCCAAGGAGACCACAAACTAGAGACTTTGGCCAGTAGAAGAGATGCCTAGATACCCCTGGCATTTCGTCAAGCAGGTTAGGAGCATGGCCAGTTTTGGCATGCTTTTAGACTTGCATTGGGAAGTTGCTCGAATTACCTTACCAGCATGTCTATTAGCTCTCACATTATCATTAGCCTAGTCCTGTTTAGTTGCAGAGGCATCAGAGAGGCCTGGAACATGTTGGCATTTTGTCGGACGCCTGGCGTGCGTGTTCTGGGCGCGGCCAGAGCGCGCGTTTTGCACGTGCTTGCGCCCGAGTCGCCGCGTCCCGCTGCCGCCTCCCAGCGCCAGTCCTGGTCCCTCCCCACGCACAGCCAGCGCACCCCGCATCCTCCCTCATCGCAGAGCCGCCCCGGCCACCCCCTGGCACCCCACAACGCCACCATCAGGTCGGCCATGGCGGCTAGCTGATGGCCGCAGCAGGCCCCGGCCGTGGCAGCACCGCCCAAGCCGTGCGCGCGCGCCAGCTCGCCCCCTTGAGTAGTGGGGAGTTCGTGGGAATGCGCCGACCAGCTCCAATTGTCTCCACGTCGCCCTGCTAGCAACAGAACGGCGGTTCGCCGGCGTTCTTATCCGCGGCCATGGAACCGACCTCTCCGGGCTATAAATAGCCCTCCCGATCATGCCTAAGCTCGTCAGCAGCCTTGCTCGAGTAGTAGGAAGCCCCCCTCCTCCCCAGTTGGCTAGAGACCATCCTCTCTCCCATGTCCGGCAGGTTCGGCCGCCGCCACGTTTCGGTAAAATCCAGCCAAGACCGAGGCCCCTAACCCCTCCCGTTCTCCCATCCTCTTCCCCTCGACCTTGCGGAGCCACCCCACTTCTCAAACTTGATCGGGAGCCACCATAGCTCGGGACCCCAAATTCTCCCGAAGCTACCGTCCGCCGCGGAGATCGCCGCCGGCGACCCCCTCCACCCCCGCCAACCTAGAGACCACTGAGAGGACCGCCCTGGACTGGCAGATCCATTCCTGCCCTCAGAGTCTCATGGGGAGCCGCAGTTCGTCGATGGCGATTGCCGGAGCCCTGCCTCTGCCCGGCCAGAGGAGAAAGGAGGCACGGCGACTGGTCAAACCTGACCAGTGGGCCCAAGGGACCCACTGTCAGTGACCCACGAGCCGATCCACGCTGGCTTAAGTGGAAGCGTATTCCACCGAATACGCCTTCGAAAACGTACGCCCCGAACCGTTTTCTTTTTGTGATTTTTATTTTAAAAACAGAATTTTGACTAATCTTTGACTGTCTATAACTTTTTAAATATAAGTCCACATGATTTGATTCTTTTTCTGTTGTTTCTCAAATTTTGGCTAGTTTATTTTCATATTTATTTGAAAATTTTACAGGCAACTTTTTTGCACTGTTTTAAAACTATGTGTTGAGTTAAATTTTTTTTAAATAGGATTATTGAAGAAGATGGCAACTTTCAGAGAGTGCACCCCACTTGCATACTCTTGAAGGCAAGCATTTTGAACCCCGGCATAATATTTGTTGTGCGTCATTTGATGCAATTACGACATCACCTTGACACGAAGTATTCGATATTTTATGTGATGTTATGATCACATTCATGTGTGCATAATGATGATTCCTTGCTGTTGGAAATTGATATGCTTCTAATAGTAATCACCCCCGTACGCCTTTCATGCCTATCGGGAGGAATCCGGGAAAGTCTCTGTCTTGGGTAGACACGAGCTTGTCACTAGTTCTTCGTCGAGACGGTTATGTTTGGTAGGGCATGGTGAGGTATGATGAGTGGTGATTCTGTCTGATTGGTGTGAAATATATTTCTTATGCTTATCATGCAAGAAATGTCCTAACCTCCTGAGTCGACCCTAGACCGAGTCTTGTTCTAGTAACCACCATACTTTTTTTGTACTACCACTTGTCCCTGCCATAGGTAGGGTACGGTTCAGTAGGTTGTCAAACCCTTCCTAGCACACACTGTACAGATAGGCCATGGTGGAAGATACCGGCTGCATCCGGTAGACATGCCACCTGGTCCGGGGGCATGAGTGTTTCCGGTTGTAGCCGAGGGGGTAGGTCCCCTAGTTTGCACGCGTTATAAATTTTGTGATCCATGCTAGTCGAGGTTGTAGCCTCCCCACTTAGAGTTTTGCTTAACGAGTGTCGTGGGTGATTCCAGACATCGGTAAGTCAGGCTGGTGTGTGCGGTCAGGTGTGTTTTCAATTAAAAGACCATAGACGGAATTAGTCCCGATGGACTAAAGGAATCCATTCCTCGTGGGCAAAGAGTACACCCTCTGCAGAAATTATATCTATTCGAATAGCCATGTCCATGGTTAAGGACTACAGTCTAGGATGGGTCTAGTGTCGGTCTTAGTGTCGGTCTTCGGAGGAAAAATTGCTAAACCAGAACATGGATCTTGACTTGTGACTCATGATGATTACGATTATTGTTATTATGAAATAACCATTTACATTATTTGAATTATTGAGTATCCCTGGGATGGTTCTACCTCCTGGATATTTACTGTGATTATTCTCTTATAAGCCCTTTATGTGGTGTCGCTCAGATGCCCGACTGTGGCATGCTTGTTAGTTATATTACTTATAAGCCCTTTATGTGGTGTCGCTCAGACGCTCGACTGTGGCATGCTTGTTATTTAAAATACTTATAAGCCCTTTATGTGGTGTCGCCCAGACGCCCGACTGTGGCATGCTTGTTATTTAAATTATTTGTAAGCCCTTTATGTGGTGTCACTTCGAGGCCCGATTGAGGCATGCTTCATATCATTATCCTTTCGAGGCGTCGCTTCAGACACCCGATCGGTGCATCCTATTTCCACTCCCTTATTGCATATTCAAGTTGTATATGAATAACCTGCTTGCGTGCATCATGGATTTTTATTTTGTGACTGACGTTGTGATCATAGAATATTTCAGAGCATGATTATCATTTGTTATATTATACCTGTGTTCATAATGTTTGCCAGTACATTCAAAAGTACTCACTGGTTTGTCCCTGGCTATTGTCTTGGCCAGATTTCTTGCATGGAGAGGAGCGTTGCGATGACAGCTCCAGAACCTACGCAAGGACGATAGCAGCCTCATGAAGATAGGAGTTATCCAGGTCAGCTGTTCCGCCATCAGCCACTAGAAACCTTGTGTTGTACTCATAGGCCAGAATGGTCTTGTACTACACATTTTGTATTTTGCTTGGAGTTTCTGTATCAAGTTGGTGCCTCATCAGCTAACAGTAATCCTGGGGCTGGTGAGCACAAGGACCTTTTTCTGGGAAATTGTTATCCCGGAAATCCGGTCGCGACAGCGAGCCATTCGTCTCGGATACTATGCTTGAAGGCCGCTAAGGCTTCGGCATCCGGGCAGTCGACGATTTGGTTCTTCTTAGTGAGAAACCTATTCCAAAGCTTACGTGCTGACTCTCCGGGTTGTTGGATTATGTGACTTAAATCGTCTGTATCCGGAGGTCGGACATAGGTCCCTTGGAAATTGGCCCTGAAAGCATCCTCAAGTTCCTCCCAACTTCCAATTGAGTTGTCTGGGAGGCTTTTCAACCAATGCCGAGCTGGTCCTTTCAACTTGAGGGGCAAGTATTTAATGGCATGGACATCATCTCCGCGGGCCATGTGGATGTGAAGGATAAAGTCCTCGATCCAGACCCCAAGGTCCGTCGTTCCGTCGTATGCCTCTATATTCACGGCCTTACATCCCTTTGGAAATTCTTGATCCAGCACCTCATCGGTGAAGCACAGGGGGTGGGCAGCACCCCTGTATTTGGATGTGTCATGGCATGCTATCGATGGTTGTTCTGTTCAGTGTCGATTCTGAGCTAGTATTCGATCAATATGATCGTTTTGGTGGCTGTGATCCTGTGCCGGAGCACGCATCCTAGATCCATAGATGGACCTGGCCATACCGGATTTTTTTTCCAGGAGCTCAGGTGAATCGTGTGCTGACTTGTGTGCGGCATCATTAGCCGCCCTGTTGCGGCCACGGGGTGGTCGGTCCGGCTGATCGGCCGTTTTATTTTTTGGTTGAATGGGCTCTATAGCCTCGTCGTCGAATTTGGGCAGAAGCTTGCACTTTGGATAGCTCTTTGTGTGGCGATCGCCACTGTATTTTTCTTCCATGTCAAGCACTTTGTTCCATCTACGGTTGAACGTATCCTGCGCGGCATTAAGCCTTTTCTTCTGCTTCTTCAAGCTCCTCGCGGTGGCAATAAGCCTTGTATGGAGGTTCTCTTGTTCCAAGTGTTTCTTCGGGATGATGTGTGCATAGTCGTCCGGACTGTTCTCCTCTCCGGAGACAGGTTGATGAATTTTACCCTCAGGATCGGCGTCATCGGACGTTGGCTCCAGAATATTTTCACCGTCCCCTGGCTCATCCTGCTCCATTGCTGGGTCCATGGGGTCGTCGTTTCCTTTGGAGTCGGCTGGGGTATTATTCTTTATTGCACTGTTATCACTGTTTTTACTGTGGCGGGACTTAGAGCGGCGCCTACATCGTCGCTTTGGTTACTGCTTGATGGGATTGTCCTCCGTTCTGTCCTCGCCATTGCTTTCTTTTGGGGTGTCCACCATGTATACATCATATGATGAGGTGGCTGTCCAGCGCCCCGTGGGCGGTGGTTCCTGTTCGTCTCAAGCATCGTCGTCCATACCGTCGATGTCTTCGGAGTCGAAGTCAAGCGTGTCGGTTAAGTCATAGACAGTGGCTATGAAGTGGGTGGTGGGTGGGGAACAAATTTCTTCGTCGTCTGCTTCCCACTCGAGCTAGACATAGTTCGGCCAAGAGTCCCCTGAAAGAGAGAGAGACCTTAATGAATTTAGCACGTCACCCAAGGGCAAGTGCTGAAAGATATTCACGGAGGTAAACTCCATGACCGGTGCCCAATTAGATTCGATGGGCACGGACGTACGCTGTTCGGATCCTATGGCCGGAGACGAGTCCGAGGATCCGATAACACAGATATATTTAGGGGTAAAGTTTGTGTTCGGCTCTAGCGCCGATAAGTGTGCGGCCTCCGTGGCGGGGTCCATCCACCCGTCCTCGGATGGCGCGATATGCTCTAGTTTAAGGGCTGGGGTAGCCGCATATGCGATCTCCCAAACACCGACGGCAGATCTAAGTCATGTTCGTCGTGACTGTTCCATGCACCCGACAAGGGCTCGAGTCCATCGAAGATCAAGTCACCATGGATGTCGGTAGTATAGTTCAAGCTTCCAAACCTGACCTGATGGCCAGGGGCATAGCTATCGATCTGCTCCAGATGGCCAAGCGAGTTGGCCCGCAGTACGAAGCCGCCGAATACGAAGATCTGTTCGGGGAGGAAGACCTCACCTTGGACCTCATCGTTGAAGATGATTGAAGGAGCCATCAAGCCTTATCGTGACGACACAGTGGAACTCTCAATGAAAGAACCAATGTCGGTGTCAAAACCGGCGGATCTCGGGTAGGGGGTCCTGAACTGTGCGTCTAAGGCTAATTGTAACAGGAGGCGGGGGACACGATGTTTACCTAGGTTCGGGCCCTCTCGATGGAGGTAATACCCTACTTCCTGCTTGATTGATCTTGATGATATGAGTATTACAAGAGTTGATCTACCACGAGATCGTAGAGGCTAAACCCTAGAAGCTAGCCTATGATTATGATTGTTCTTGTCCTACGGACTAAACCCTCCGGTTTATATAGATATCAGAGGGGGCTAGGGTTACACAGAGTCGGTTACAGAGAAGGGGATCTACATATCAGAATTGCCAAGCTTGCCTTCCACGCAAAGGAGAGTCCTACCGGGACACGGGATGAAGTCTTCAATCTTGTATCTTCATGGTTGTCGGTGTCAAAACTGGCGGATCTCGGGTAGGGGGTCCCAAACTGTGCGTCTAGGCGGATGGTAACAGGAGACAAGGGACACGATGTTTTTACCCAGGTTCGGGCCCTCTCGATGGAGGTAAAACCCTACTCCTGCTTGATTGATATTGATGATATGGGTAGTACAAGAGTGGATCTACCACGAGATCAAGGAGGCTAAAACCTAGAAGCTAGCCTATGGTATGATTGTTATAATGGTTGTGTGTCCTACGGACTAAAACCCTCCGGTTTATATAGACACCGGAGAGGGCTAGGGTTACACTGAGTCGGTTACAATGGTAGGATATCTACATATCCGTATCGCCAAGCTTGCCTTCCACGCCAAGGAAAGTCCCATCCGGACACGGGACGAAGTCTTCAATCTTGTATCTTCATAGTCTTGGAGTCCGGCTGACGATGATAGTCCGGCTGTCCGGACACCCCCTAATCCAGGACTCCCTCAGTAGCCCCTGAACCAGGCTTCAATGACGATGAGTCCGGCGCGCATATTGTTCGGCATTGCAAGGCGGGTTCCTCCTCCGAATAATTCATGGAAGATTGTGAACACCAGGATAGTGTCCGGCTCTGCAAAATAAATTCCACATTCCACCGTAGAGAGAATAATATGTACACAAGTTCAATCTGCTGACGTATTTGGTGGCATGTCGTCACACCACTGCCAAGCCTTTACGTGAATTGTTTTTTACTATACCACCTCAGCGCGTTTAGCGAAGCGGTTTCCTTGGCACGTCTTGTCGAAGCAGAGATCGTGTTCCCCCTTATTCCGGGATTCCCATCAATACGGACGTGGGTAACCCAACCGCGCCATTGATGGTGGCGCTTGGGAGATAAGCGAGTTTTACCAGGCCGGTGGGGACGCATAGTCTTCGTCCGCCCATATATAAGGGGATAAGGATCCACCTTTTTACCTACGCCTTCTTCCTCCTTTGCTTATCCATCTCCGCGCACTCGAGCTCCAGCGCCCAAGTTCGCACATCTCGTCTCAACCTTCTCCAGTCATGTCCGGAGCGGGAGGCAAGTGGATGGTCTCCTCCGTCACGGAGGGGCACATTGAAAGACTGTGCAGCGCTGGATATCTATCCAGCGACATCACGCACCGGCTGCCCGACAAGGGGCAGCTCATCCCCACCCCCAGGCCCCATGAGAGGGTCGTATTCCTTCCCCACTTCCTCCGCGGACTGGGCTTTCCACTTCACCCCTTTGTCCGGGGGCTCATGTACTACTACGGCCTGGACTTCCACGATCTGGCGCCAAACTTCATCCTCAACATCTCGGCGTTTATCGTCGTGTGCGAGGCCTTCCTCTGCCTCCAGCCCCACTTCGGCTTGCGGCTCAAGACCTTCAACGTCAAGCTGAAGGTTGTGAAGGGGGATCAGGCGGAGTGCGGAGGCGCCATGTTGGGTAAGATACCCAACATTGTCTGGCTCGAGGGTGCCTTCGTGGAAACCATCAAGGGATGGCAATCGGGGTGGTTCTACATCACCGAGCCGCGTGACCCTAAATGGGTAGCGGCCCCCGAATTTAGATCTGGAATCCCCACGTGGCTCACCTCTTGGAAGGAGAGTGGCCTGACCTGGGGTGATTCGGAGGAGCTGACCGGACTCCAAGCCTGTATCCAGAAGCTGGTGAACAAGAAGCTCAAGCTTGTCAACGTGGTCCAAGTCATGCTCATCCGCCGGATTCTCCCGTGCCAAGAACGGGCATTTAAATTGTGGGAGTTCATTCCAGCACAGCACCAAACCTTGAGCAGGCTTTTCGACACTAGGTACAAGGATGCCTGGAAGGTGCTTTTCAAGGGCGCCAAAGCTCCCGCATCCGCCACTGAAGATCGCGGATTTCACTCCCAGCGTCCAGCTGACGAGGTAAGTGATTCTACCCCTTTACGGGACACTTGTTTTTAATAGTTTGACCTTATGCGGGATTTAATCTCCCTTTTCCTTTGACAGGACTGGATGAAGAAGGCCGAGCAGATCATTTGTCCGGCTCCCATGCCAGAAAACCCAGTAGACGCCCGTCTAGCGGGGCTGCTGGTTCCGGCACCGCATGTGGTGCCGGAGAAGAAGGCCAAAAAGGAGGCCACGGGAACCCGAAAAAGTTCCCGACGCCAGGTGATATCGAACTCATCGTCCGATGGCTCCGAGGCGGACTCCTCCCCCAAAGACGAGGAGGAGAAATAGGACTCTCCCCCGGAGGGGGGAGAGAGGAAAAGGAAGGCTTCCCCAACGGGGGAGGCCGAAGGGTCCAAGAGGGGAAGGACCCTTCCTCTGGATGGTTCCGCCAACACCGACGATGGCGACGAGGAGTGGCCCTCAAGGGCCAAGCCCCTGGCAAGATCGTAAGTATCCGGACTCCTGAGTGATTTGTAATTTCTTTTTCGTGCCTCGCAGTGTCCTTCTAATGCCGCATACTATCTGTAGCTCGGCCGAGGAGGATCTTCCCGCTTCATCCAGCGGGTCCTTGGCCCCGTTGGATGTAGATTCCATTCCGACCGCCTCCACCCCTCGCGATGCTGAGGACGCCGAGGTGGGATCCCAGGAGGGGACCCGCCAGGAGGGGGTGGCTCCGGAGGTGCCACAAGGCAACCTCCCGGACTTCGTGCCGGACTCCGCGCCGGAACCCGCAGTGGTTCCGGAGTCTGGCAGGCGGCCCCTTCGCAAGAAGGGCAAGACCGTGACACCGGCAGCCTCCGTCCAACCGGAGGCGCCGGACAACTTGTTGGAGGTGCTCAACGGCGCTTCCATCGAGGAAGAGCACCGCACTATCATGAGTGTGGTGATTCAGAAGGTTCAGCTCGCCAAAAGCGGGCTGACCGAAGCCTACAGTAGCCTTCTAACAGGCTTTGAGGTAAGAAGTTTAAAATATGTAATGTAATACCGCATAGACAGTAGCCCCTGATGCTCGGTTCGGTGTTCGGAAAGAAAAGCCGGACTGAGGATCTAAAAAAGATATACGCAGGATTGCTAAAAAATTATGTCAATATGGGTTTGTAGGCTGCGCTGCTGACCTCTGCCGCACTGACTACGGAGGTCTGTGCTTTGAAGCAGGACCTCGAGCGGTCCGAGCAAGAGCTCGGTCGTGCCAAGAAGCAGCTCGAGGACAAAGAAGGTGAGTAACACCATTTTGAAATTTGTACCTTACAGAAAAGGATTTAGGTTGCAATAAAAATAACAAGGATAACGTGGGTACTGCAGGGGCCACGAATGAGGTGGCAACCCTGAAGGAGGCCGTGTCCGCGGCCGAACGCAATGCGGCCGCGGAACGGGTGGAGCGAGAGAAGCAGGAGGCGCGGGTGGCGGAGGTGCGGCAAGAGCTCCAGGCTCTCATGGAAAAGCATGAGAGTTTGGAGCGCGACTCAAAGACTCGAGAGTCCGAGCTTGCCTCGGCTCTTGAAAGTGCCAAAGCCGCCAAGGCCCAGGCCCATAAGTCCCTCCAGGAGATTGAGGCAGTGAAGAAGATAGCGGCGGGTAAGGCATTTTTCATGCAAAGCAAGCATGTGAATGTAAATTACCTGTTACTTACCCGGATTCGGAGCTCTCCAGGGGCGTTTGCAGATCTGCCTCACAGCGTGTCCGATGCCGCCGCATTCTATCGGGCTGAGGAGGGGAGCTCAACAGAGAATGTCTTCTGGTCTTAGTACGCTGAGGCCGGACATTCGGTGCCCCCTAGAGACCAGCTGAAGCAGCTGGTCAAGCTCCACAAGGTAGCCGAGCAGGCCATGAGGGGCCTCATAGTCTGGCTATGGCCTGGAGAGGCCATGCCTGGGAGCTACTTCGGCTTCATGCGGCGGCTGGTGGATGCATGCCCCTGGGTGGAGGTCATCAAGCGCTCCGCCTGTATTGAAGGTGCCCGTCGGGCCCTTGCCCGTGCAAAGGTGCATTGGGGCAGGCTGGATGCAGAGAGGCTTCTGACGGACGCGCCGCCGCTGGGCAAGGAGTATCGTACGCCCGAGATGTACTATAAGACTGTCCTGAAGGGTGCCCGCAAGATTGCGGATGAGTGCCCCAGAGATGTAATTATTGAGTAAACTCGCCATGTGTTATCCTGTGCGTTGAAAACATTGTTCATATGCGCTAAGCAACGCTTATTTGATTTAAAATATTACCTTCTGTGCGGCCGTTTATTAAATCTGAGAGATGGCAAGTCGTCGGCTTCAGTCCAAATGCCACGAGTGCTGGGGTGTTCGGGATAAACTTGAGCACTCTTGTTCCCATTTTTGGGTCCATCTAGGGAGGCGCTCAACACAACGAACAAGGCAACCGGACTTATAATGCTTGAACACTCTCACTTAGCCATAGAATTCTATAATTTTAAATTTCGGCGAAGCCCCTAGTGTCGGAAGACCGAGTTTGGGGTGCTATCCACGCCTGGGCCGGACACTATCCGGTTCTTCGCTCTAAGCGGCGTAAGTCTTTAGGGACTCGAAAAGACCTCTCGAACAGCGACCAGCTCTCACCTTATCATGACAGTCAGTTTTAGCTTTCTCCACTGAGGCGCTCGCCCAGCTCAACCGGGGCGCAATCGCAGTGGTTCTCCCAGTGCTACCTTAGCCGACGGAACGGAACGTAAGGTACCAAAACATGGGAGCCGGGCAAACCCAACTATTGACCCAAGACATGATTCGGAGCCGATGCATATAGTGCTATAAGTTCGGGGTGCCGCAGTTGTGAAAGTGTTCGGACTTCACACCATAATGCGGGGAACATAAGCCCCTGGTGGATTCGACCGTACCAAATTGTACGGATGCAAGATGTCATAAATGAACATATATATATAAAGGAATGCGATTATAAGATAAAAAGTAATGCATTGTTTATTCAGGGAACTCTGCCATGAGTGCAGAACGATACAAATAGTGCGGTAAGCAAGGGAGTGGACTATTTTAAACATGTCCCCCTCCAGGGGTGGGCTGCGGAAATGGTGTAATAAACAGTTTTAATGTTCGTAATGGAGACCACCTGAGTATTCGTCGTAGCCCTTGTTCCTCCCTGGCTGTTGTATCGTGAGTTCGGCCGATCTACTGCCGGACAGGGCCTCTTGTAAACGAAGTCCTGTGGATAAAATAAAATAAAAAAAGGAAAAGAAAAAGAGCGACACACTTAGGAGCCCCTGGTGTGGTTGAGCCGCACTCTAGGCCTGTCGTGGTCGTGCCCCTCCCCCTATGCCCAAGGTATCTCCAGAGCGTAATGATGTATGTGAAAAGCTGGTCTTGCAATCATGCTAGGTCTGGAGTTGGGGCTGCATTGCTACGCGTGCTCAGAACGTGCCAGGGGGTCTTGGTGTATGTTACTCCTTGCACGTTTAATCATGTCCGGTCTTTTAACGGCCGGATTCGAAAATTGCCTTCAGAGGCTGCTTTGTACTTCTGCCGTGAGAGCCGCTGTGTGTTCCTCCGTTCGGAGGGAGCGTTTAGTGTTTCCGTTGACTGTGATGACCCCACGAGGGCCTAGCATCTTGAGCTTGAGGTATGCGTAATGCCGCACCGCGTTGAACCTTGCAAACGCGGTTCGTCCGAGCAAGGCGTGATAGCCACTGCGGAACGGGACTATGTCGAAGATTAACTCCTCGCTTTGGAAATTATCCGGGGATCCGAAGACCACTTCCAGTGTGACCGAGCCTGTACAATTGGCCTCGACACCTGGTATGACGCCCTTGAAGGTCATCTTTGTAGGTTTAATCCTTGAGGGGTCTATGCCCATCTTGCGCACTGTATCCTGATAAAGCAGGTTCAGGCTGTTGCCGCCATCCATGGCGGATACTGGTGGGGTGGTCCCTTCGATCAAAAGTGATCGGGCAAGAGGACCATGGATTGAACTTCGGGGCGACTGGCTCCATCGCATATACGTCCCGAAGTGCACGCTTCCGCTCCCTCTTGGGTATGTGGGTTGCGTATATCATATTTACCGTCTGCACTTGTGGGGGGAAACCCTTCTGTCCTCTACTGTTCAGCAGCCGGGTCTCCTCCTCGTCGTTGCTATGCAGCCCCTTGTCATTGTTTTCGGCAATTAACTTGCCTGCCTGCTTGAATACCCAACAATCTCTGTTGGTGTGGTTAGCTGGCTTTTCGGGGGTGCCATGTATCTGGCAAGAGCGGTCGAGTATTCGGTCCAAATTGGACGGACCCGGAGTGGTTCTTTTGAATGGCTTCTTCCGTTGACCGGGTTTAGAGCCTCTGAATCCGGCGTTAACTGACGTATCCTCATTGTTATCGCCGTTAACGCGGCGTTTGTTTTTGTTTCGACGCGACCTGCCATTGTGGTCCTTAGTATCCGGACTGCCAGCATTTTTGCTGAGGTTGTTGCTGCAAGCTAGCCAGCTGTCCTCTCCCGCACAGAAGCGGGTCATGAGTGATGTGAGGGCTGCCATGGATTTCGGCTTTTCCTGTCCTAGGTGCCGGGCCAGCCATTCGTCGCGGATGTTATGTTTGAAGGCTGCGAGGGCCTCTGCATCCGGACAGTCGACGATTTGATTTTTCTTTGTTAAGAACCGTGTCCAGAATTGTCTGGCCGATTCATCTGGCTGCTGAATTATGTGGCTCGGGTCATCGGCGTCTGGTGGTCGCACATATGTGCCCTGGAAGTTGTCGAGGAATGCGGCTTCCAGGTCCTCCCAACACCCAATTGACTCTGTTGGCAAGCTGTTAAGCCAATGCCGAGCTGGTCCTTTAAGCTTGAGTGGGAGGTACTTGATGGCGTGGAGATCGTCGCCGCGGGCCATATGGATGTGAAGGAGATAATCTTCGATCCAAACCGCGGGGTCTAATGTGCCATCATAAGATTCAATGTTCGCGGGTTTAAACCCTTCAGGGATTTGATGATCCATTACTTTGTCTGTGAAGCATAGTGGGTGTGCGGCGCCTCTATATTGAGCAATATCGCGACGTAGCTCGAAAGAGCGTTGTCTGCTGTGTTCGGCCCGGCCGAAGTTGCTATATCCGGCACGACGGTGGTCGTCGTGGGTCGTGGGGCGCCCACGTGATCCATAGATAGATCTGGATTGTCTTGCCTTGTCCTCCAATATATCCCGCAAGTCCAGCACATTCCCCCGTGGCTTCGTACTTTTTGGGCGGTGCCGGGGTACGGTCCTAATGGAGGGCCTAGATGCCTCCCTGTCGCGACCACGGGGTGGTCGGTCTGCCGTATTGTGCGTTGGTGATGAAGGTTTGTATGCTTCCTCCTCTAGTCGGGGGAGCAACTTGCGTTTTGGGTAGCTTTTGGAGGGGCGTTCGAGTTCATACTCTTCGGCCGCGAGCACCTCGGTCCATCTGTCGGCCAGCAGGTCTTGATCAGCTTGAAGCTGTTGCTGCTTTTTCTTTAGGCTGTTCGCCGTGGCCATTAGCCTGCGTTTAAAATGCTCTTGTTCGACGGGATCCTCGGGCACAACGAATTCGTCGTCATTGAGGCTTGCCTCGTCTTCGGAGGGAGGCATGTAATTTTCGTCCTCCTCGTCTACCGCTCTCTCCTGAGGGCTGGCTACTGCGTCCTCCTGTACTGAATCTTGCTGGAGGGGGTTGTCTTTGGCACACTCTGGGGTGTTATTATCTCTGGTGCCGGAATCTCCATTCTTGCTGTGGCGGGATTCAGAGCGGCGCCGCTGACGTCGGCACTTGGGTTGTTTCTTAGAGGAATCTGCCTCCGCTGCTTCTTCGCCGTCCCCATCCTTTGGGGTGTCCACCATGTATATGTCATATGACGAGGTGGTCTTCCAGTGCCCTGTAGGCTCTGGTTCTTGATCGTCTCCGGCATCGTCGTCCATACCGTCGATGTCTTCGGAGTCATAGTCTAGCATGTCGGTTAAATCATCGACAGTGGCTACAAAGTGGGTGGTGGGTGGGCTTTGAATTTCTTCGTCGTCCGCATCCCAACCGTCCTGACCGCAGTCCGGACAGGGTTCTCCTGATAACGAGAGATGTTTTAGCGAATTTACGATGTCGCCAAAGGGTGAGTGCTAAAAAATGTCCGCGGCGGGGTGAGCTCCATGATTGGCGCCCAATCGGATTCGATTGGCAGGGGCGCAGGAGGTTCGGAGTCCGGCAAGGAGTCCGGCGCCTCGGAGTCATGGGCTTTATGAGAGACAAGATCAGTATTCGGCTCCATCGCCATGGAAGTTGCAGCTCCCGAGGCGGTGTCCAGCCACCTGTCCTCGATCTGCGCGGTCGGCTCCGAACTATGGGTCAGAGCGGACTTGTGTGCGGCCTCCAAGATACTGTCCGGCGGCAGAGCTAGATCATTCCCATCGTGACAGTGCGGCACGCTCGGCTGTGGCTCGACTCCATCGAAGATCAAGTCTCCGCGGATGTCAGCCGTGAAGTTTAGGCTTCCAAACCTGACCTGATGGCCAGGGGCGTAGCTTTCGATCTGCTCCAGATGGCCAAGTGAATTGGCCCGCAGTGCGAAGCCGCCGAACACGAAGATCTGTCCGGGGAGAAAAGTCTCACCCTGGACAGCGTTGTTATTGATCGAAGAAGCCATCAAGCCTATCGGTGACGACACAGAGGAACTCTCAATGAAAGCACCAATGCCGGTGTCAAAACCGGCGGATCTCGGGTAGGGGGTACCGAACTGTGCGTCTAGGCGGATGGTAACAAGAGATAAGGGACACAATGTTTTTACCCAGGTTCGGGCCCTCTCGATGGAGGTAAAACCCTACTCCTGCTTGATTGATATTGATGATATGGGTAGTACAAGAGTGGATCTACCACGAGATCAAGGAGGCTAAACCCTAGAAGCTAGCCTATGGTATGATTGTTGTAATGGTTGTGTGTCCTACGGACTAAAACCCTCCGGTTAATATAGACACCGGAGAGGGCTAGGGTTACACAGAGTTGGTTACAATGGTAGGATATCTACATATCCGTATCGCCAAGCTTGCCTTCCACGCCAAGGAAAGTCCCATCCGGACACGGGACGAAGTCTTCAATCTTGTATCTTCATAGTCTTGGAGTCCGGCTGACGATGATAGTCCGGCTGTCCGGACACCCCCTAATCCAGGACTCCCTCAATGGTCCAACAGTCCGGCCAAAGTATATAGTCCAGCTGTCCGAGGACCCCTTAATCCAGGACTCCCTCACCCGTGCCCACCTTCTAATGAGAGTAACTCTTCAACCCATACATTGTTTAATTCCCCTTTGTGCTTACCGAAGGATGATTGCTATGATGATTGTTATGATCCCATTGATTATTTTGAAATACCCCTTTTTGATGATGCTTGCTATGCTTGTGGCCAAGATGCCAATATGAATTATTCTTATGGAGATGAACTTGCTATAGTTCCTTATGTTAAACATGAAATTGTTGCTATTGCACCCACGCATGATAGTCCTATTATCTTTTTGAATTCTCCAGACTACATTATATCGGAGAAGTTTGTGCTCATTAAGGATTATATTGATGGGTTGCGTTTTACTCCTACACATGATGATTTTGATAGATATAATATGCATGTGCTTGCTGCTCCTACTTGCAATTATTATGAGAGAGGAACTATATCTCCACCTCTCTATGTTTCCAATATGATAGAATTGCACGAAATTGCTTATACTATGCATTGGCCTTTACTTTGTGTGCATGAATTGTTCTTTTATGACATGCCAATGCATAGGAAGAGAGTTAGACTTTGTTGTTGCATGATATATGTTACTTTTTTCTCACTACTAAATTACAAATCATTGTTAATTAAAATTGGCTTTGATATACCTTGGGATCTGGGTGGATCCATTACTTGAGCACTATATGCCTAGCCTAATGGCTTTAAAGAATGCGCTGCCAGGGAGACAACCTGGAAGTTTTAGAGAGTCATTTATTTCTGTTGAGTGCTTTTATATAGTTTAAAAACAAAAAAATAAAGAGGAGAACCCAAAACTTTTCAAAAAGGAAAGTGCAAGTGAGAAAGACAACCATTGTTGAAGTGGGGGAGCTCCTTGAACTTTGTTCATTACCCCCTTGTACAATTCCATTGTATTATAAAAATAATGTGCCAAGGTTTGCCTTTAGGATGTTTACAATGCTTGTTGGTTTGTGCGGTGCAGGACAGAACTTTGGCTGTAGTGCGCGATTTTACATTTTTTACTAGAACGTCAAACGGTTCTAACACTTTTTGCACTGTCTTGATGTAAACATTTTTTATTTTTCATAATTTTGGTAGAATTTTTTGGGTACCATAAATATGGTGAATGTTCAGATTGCTACAGACTGTTCTGTTTTTGATAGATTCTGTTTTTGATGCATAGTTTGCTTGTTTTGATGAAACTGTCAATTCCTATCAGTGGATTAAGCCATGGGAAAAATTATATTAAAGTAGCCACAATGCAAAGACAAAGTATTAATTGGTTTGCAACAGTACTTAGAGTAGTGATTTGCTTTATTATACTAACGGATCTTACCGAGTTTTCTGTTGAAGTTTTGTGTGGATGAAGTGTTTGATCGAGGAGGTCTCAATATGAGGAAAAGGAAGAGAGGCAATAGCTCAAGCTTGGGGATGCCCAAGGCACCCCAAGTAAATATTCAAGGAGACTCAAGCATCTAATCTTGGGGATGCCCCGGAAGGCATCCCCTCTTCCTTCAACAAGTATCGGTATGTTTTCAGATTCGTTTCATTCATGCGATATGTGCAAGTCTTGGAGCGTCTTTTGCATTTAGTTTTCACTCTTCTTTTATTCACCATGCTGGTATGAGATAGTCCTTGGTTGATTTATAGAATTCTCATTGCACTTCACTTATATCTTTTGAGTATGGCTTTATAGAATGCTTCATGTGCTTCACTTATATCATTTGAAGTTTGGATTGTCTGTTTCTCTTTACATAGAAAACCGCCACTTGTAGAATGCTCTTTTGTTTCACTTATATTTGTTAGAGCATGGGCATATATTTTGTAGAAAGAATTAAACTCCCTTGCTTCACTTATATCTATTTAGAGAGATGACAGGAATTGGTCATTCACATGGTTAGTCATAAAATCCTACATAAAGTTGTAGATCGCTGAATATGATATGTTTGATTCCTTGCAATAGTTTTGCGATATAAAGATGGTGATATTAGAGTCATGCTAGTGGGTGATTCTGGATTAGTAGAAATACTTGTGTTGAGGTTTGTGATTCCTGTAGCATGCACGTATGGTGAACCATTATGTAATGAAGTTGGAGCATGAGATATTTTTTGATTGCCATTCTTTGTGTGGAGGTCGGGGGCGCGCGATAGTTAACTCCTACCAACCTCCCCCCTAGGCGTATACGTGTAGTACTTTGTTTCGATGGCTAACAAATTTGTGCAATAAGTATGTGAGTTCTTTATGACTAATGTCGAGTCCATGGATTATACGCACTCTCACCCTTCCATCATTGCTAGCCTCTTCGGTACCGTGCATTGTCCTTTCTTACCTCGAGAGTTGGTGCAAACTTCGCTGGTGCATCCAAACCCCGTGATACGATACACTCTATCACACATAAGCCTCCTTATATCTTCCTCAATACAGCCACCATATCTACCTATCATGGCATTCCCATAGCCATTCCGAGATATATTGCCATGCAACTTCCATCATCATCATATAC
The DNA here is from genome assembly GCA_963921465.1 of Triticum timopheevii. NCBI lineage: Eukaryota > Viridiplantae > Streptophyta > Magnoliopsida > Poales > Poaceae > Triticum > Triticum timopheevii. The sequence goes on from OY997266.1 coordinate 563,155,276, forward strand.
ATGACTTGAGCATTCATTGTCATATTGCTTTGCATGATAGTAAGATAGCTAGCATGATATTTTCATGGCTTGTCTGTTTTTTTGATGTCATTGCTCCGCTAGATCATTGCACATCCTGGTACACCGCCGGAGGCATTCATATATATTCATATCTTTGTTCCAGATATCGAGTTGTAATATTGAGTTGTAAGTAAATAAAAGTGTGATGGTCATCATTATTGGAGCATTGCCCCAGTGAGCAAAGGATGATGGAGACTATGATTCCCCCACAAGTCGGGATGAGTCTCCGAACTTTATGAAAAATAAAAGAGGACAAAGAAGCCCAAATAAAAAAAGAGGCCAAAGAAGCCCACCAAAAAAAGAGAAAATAAAAAACAAAAAATGAGAGAAAAAGAGAGAAGGGGCAATGCTACTATCCTTTTACCACACTTGTGCCTCAAAGTAGCACCATGTTCTTCATAGAGAGAGTCTCCTATGCTTTCACTTTCATATACTAGTGGGAATTTTTCATCATAGAAATTGGCTTGTATATTCCGATGACGGGCTTCCTTAAATGCCCGAGGTCTTCATGAGCAAGCAAGTTGGATGCACACCCACTTAGTTTCAGTTTGAGCTTTCATACACTTATAGCTCTAGTGCATCCGTTGCATGGCAATCCCTACTCCTCGCATTGACATCAGTTGATGGGCATCTCCATAGCCCGTTGATTAGCCGCGTCAATGTGAGACTTTCTTCTTTTTGTCTTCTCCACATAACCCCCACCATCATATTCTATTCCACCTATAGTGCTATATCCATGGCTCGCGCTCATGTATTGCGTGAAAGTTGAAAAAGTTTGAGAATACTAAAGTATGAAACAATTGCTTGACTAAAACCGGCGTTGTGCATGATTTAAATACTTTGTGTGGTGAAGATGGAGCATAGCCAGACTATATGATTTTGTAGGGATAACTTTCTTTCGCCATGTTGTTTTGAAAATACATGATTGCTTTATTAGTACGCCTGAAGTATTATCTTTTTATGCTAAATGATAGACTATTGCCTTGAATCAGTCATGTCTTAATATTCACGCCATGATTAGATATATGATCAAGATTATGCTAGGTAGCATTCCACATCAAAAATTATCTTTTTTATCATTTACCTCTCGAGGACGATCAGGAATTAAGCTTGGGGATGCTGATACGTCTCCGTCATAACTATAATTTTTGATTGTTCCATGCCAATACTCTACAACTTTCATATACTTTTGGCAACTTTTTATACTATTTTTGGGACTAACATATTGATCTAGTGCCCGCAGAAACCCCATATCAAATAGAGTCCAAACAGGGTAAAAACGGACGAAGAATATTTTTGGAATATTTGTGATTTTTGGGAAGAAGAATCAACGCGAGACGGTGCTCGAGGGGGCCACGAGGCAGGGGGCGCGCCCCTGACCCTCAAGGGCACCCCGTAAGGCAGTTGATGCTCTTCTTTTGCCACAATAAAGCTAATTTTCGGAGAAAAATCTGGGCGGAGGTTTCAGCCCAATCGGAGTTACGGATCTCCGAATATAAAAGAAACGGTGAAAGGGCAGAATTCGGGAATGCAGAAAGAGAGAGAGACAAAGAGACAGATCCAATCTCGGAGGGGCTCTCGCCCCTCCCATGCAATGGGAGCCAAGGACCAGAGGGACTCCCTTTCTCCCATCTAGGGAGAAGGTCAAGGAAGAAGAAGAAGGGGGGCTCTCTCCCCCTTGCTTCCGGTGGCGCCGGAACACCGCCGGGGGCCATCATCATCACCGCGATCTACACTAACAACTTCACCGCCTTCATCACCAACTCTTCCCTCCTCTATGAAGTGGTGTAACCCCGCTTGTACTCGTTGTAATCTATACTTAAACATGGTGATCAACGCTATATATTATTTCCCAATGATTTGTGGCTATCCTATGATGTTTGAGTAGATCCCTTTTGTCCTATGGGTTAATTGATGATCGTGATTGGTTTGAGTTGCATGTTTTATTATTGGTGCTGTCCTATTGTGCCCTCTGTGTCGCGCAAGCGTGAGGGATTCCCGTTGTAGGGTGTTGCAATATATTCATGATTCGCTTATAGTGGGTTGCTTGAGTGACAGAAGCATAAACATGAGTAAGGGGGTTGTGGCGTATGGGATAAAGGGGACTTGATGCTTTAATGCTATGGTTGGGTTTTACCTTAATGATCTTTAGTAGTGGCGGATGCTTGCTAGAGTTCCAATCATAATTGCATATGATCCAAGAGGAGAAAGTATGTTAGCTTATGCCTCTCCCTCAAATAAAATTGCAATAGTGATTACTGGTCTAGTTATCGATTGCCTAGGGACAAATAACTTTCTCGTGACAAAAAGCTCTCTATAAAACTAACTTCGTTGTGTCTTTATCTAAACAGCCCCTAGTTTATATTTACGTGCTCCCTATTATCTTGCAAATCTATCCAACAACACCTACAAAGTCCTTCTAGTTTCATGTGGCTTGAATTAATCTGATGAATCTGCAATGTGCTTATTTTTCATCAACATATTTTACTAATAGCATGCGAACCCTCACTTAACCTGATCACTAACTACTTTGTATGTGTTGCAGGGAAACAACGGGAAGCACTGAGGTTTACAATCGAGGTTTGGACATGCATGGTCCTTTGTGTAATAGCATATTACTGTGCAATTGCAGGAACCATTCTAGTAATTAGGTTTTAAACAATTTGGTCTTGCACATGTAGGTCTTGCTGTCAGAGGTTTTGACCCACTATTCGACCCTTCTTGCATACAGAGAAATGAGTTGTCCATGAATATCAGTCAATTCAAGAAACTCAGAAAGATTGTTAGGATAAAGAAATTAGCGTCAAAAACAACAAGATCTTTGTCTTCTGCACAATGAAGAAGACATCAGTTCACTACGGGATGGTACTATCTATTATACCTTGTCTTTTTTATTACATTTCCCCATTTCCAATATAGAGAAGATATTTATGCACATCCTTGTTTTCAGGCCTTTCCAAAGCAGTTCACTAATGATTACCTCCCAAAGCACCTATATGGTCAGGTGGTGAGGAAGGTATTCATACAACACCCACGGTTCAATATTGAAGTGTTCCCGAAGAGGACGAAGGATGGACAGTCAATCATCCACAGGCATTGGCCTAAAGTTGCAAAGACCTTAAATATCAATGAAGGCTCAATATTCGCCTTCACTTCAGCAGTTTTCCAGATGAGATGCATCTGTCTATGTACCATCTATGATGCTTATTTCGAAAGGTTCTAGATGTTGCATGTGAAACTTGGTGTTGGTGAAGTTGTGTAATGTGGTAGCTGAGTGCTGAAGCTATATCATGTTGTAGTTTGATGTATTTCAATTATGAAATCCTGCTTCCTTCATATTGGAATGAAATATATTATGTGTTTAATATGAATTTCAATTAGATTATTAAATGGATTGTTAATAATATGGCAATTAGCCTGCTAATGGCGAATTAGCTTGCTAAATAGTTTTTGCGATTGCAAACAGTTGTTGAGAAAATACTGTGGGCGATGACCTAAGGCAACGCACACAGTTTCTAGGAATAAACCGTGTTGGATTGATGAACAATCACACACGACATTCTCTTCAAAACTGTTTGCGTTAAGCCACCTTGCGCAAACGTTGACCACATAAAAACTCTGTGTGATGGATAGACTTTGCCGCACAGTTTGTTCTATGCACCGTGTGTGATGCATTTGATAACGCAAACAATAAAATTGTTAATATTGTGTGCGATAGCAATGCTATCCCAAACGATTTAACGAGGAAAATTGTGTGTGATGTACCTGCAGACAGAAACATTTTCCTTGGAGCAACTGTGTGGGATGTATATACGTACGGAAACGTTTAGCGGGGACTCACTGTGTGGGATGTACTTACGACCGGAAATAAATTTGCCTGTATACTTGTATTTTTTAGCACACTGTACGTATAAACGTATTTGCTCGCTCGCCGGTTGCATATGACCTCATTTTGTCGAGCGTGTGTGCTAGGAGGGAATATCCCCGGCGGTTTCTAGGTCGTGTGGGAAGGACCCCCCTATCGCCCACACTCACTTGGCGATGGTTGCAAATGCAATCACAGAAAAGGGTTAAAACCCGTTTGTATAACACCGACGCGTACTAGTGTTGACTTACAAAGGGTACGAGATAACTGGAAATGTATTTTACATGATCACCCAAGATCAAAAGGCACCAACCAAAACAGTGGTGTCCTCTTTGATGCAGCAACCAAGAGGGGAAAGGACACATATTATGGTTACATAGTGGACATATGGGAACTTGACTATGGACATGATTTTAAGGTCCCTTTGTTTCAGTGCAAATGGGTCAATAGTACGGAATGACAATAGTGGATCTGAACAATCTTGGGTATGTAGATGAACCATTCGTCCTAGCCAATGATGTGGCACATGTTTTCTATGTGAAGGACATGTCTACCAAACCGAGAAAAAGAAAAGATAAGGAAGCGAATACATCATACGATGAGCCAAAGCGCCACATAGTTCTTTCAGGAAAAAGAGACATCGTGGGAGTGGAGGGCAAGACAGACATGTCTTAAGATTATGATAAGTTTCATGAAATTCCTCCCTTCAAAGTCAAGGCTGACCCAAGCACCCTGTTAAACGATGATGATTATCCATGGTTATGGCGCAATAAGCAAAAGACACAAGCGAAGAGAATGTGAAGACTTTCACTCCACAACTATTATGATGATGCCTTTGATCTAGAATATCACTGCAGTTACATGTAAAGAAATGAAATGCCTTTTGTAACAGATGGGTTTTCGTATGAAACCATGATATTTCGAAAGAGATTGTCCATTTTGTACACGAAGTGCATCCAAATTTTGTCGTAACCCTCTCAACTTTTTAGCACATGCTATGTGGGTGAAATGAAGATGTCATGCCAACTTTCAATCTTTTCAGACTTCATTTGTACTGATTTTCAATTTCATGGCCATTTAGCAAAAAAATAAGTAAATGCAAGAAAAATACCAAATGAAGTCAAAAAGGGTTGAAAATTGATGATGTGACTTTGAATGGTGCGTTTTGAACACACAAAGAGTCTGGAGTTCAAATAAGTTCAAAAAAATGAAATCCCTTTGTAACTTATGAGTTTTCATCCGAAACCCTGATACTTCGAAAGAGATTGTCCATTCTGTACATGAAGTGCATCCAGCTTTTGCCGTAACCCTCTCAACATTTTAGAACATGCTATGTGCATGAAATGATGATACCATGCCAACTTTCAACATTTTCAGAGTTCATTTGTAGTGCTTTTCAATTTCAGGGTTATTTAGCTAAAAAAATCAGTACATGCATGAAAAATACCAAATGAAGTCAGAAAGGGTTGAAAATTGATGATGTATCTTTGAATGGTGCATTTTGAACACACAAAAAGTCTGCAGTTCAAATAAGTTCGAAAAATGAAATCCCTTTGAAACAGATGAGTTTTCGTCCGAAACCTTGATACTTCGAAAAAGATTGTCCATTTTGTACAGGAAGTGCATCCAGCTTTTGTTGTAAAACCTCTCAACTTCTTAGAACATCCAGCTTTTCAGAGTTCATTTGAAGTGCCTTCCAATTTAAGGGTCATTTATCTCAAAGAATGAACTAATAGCAAAAAAAATGAACTAGAAAACTTTTATGAAACTCTAGTAGCAAAAAGAATGAACTAAAAATAATCAATTAAAATATTCTGTTATGATCAACTAAAACAAAACTATAGTATTCTTCAATAGCAAAAAGAATCAACTTAAAGCTTTCATAAAACTCTAATAGGAAAAGGAACCAACTAAGAAGATTTTATAAACCTCTAGTATTTATGAAACTAAAATTATATAAAATTTATGCAACTAAAATTATCTAAGTATTTTTTGTTCAAAACATTAATAGAAAAAGGAATTTTCATAAAGAATTTTTTTTGTTAGAAACTTTAAAAGAAAACTAAAATAACAAAATCTGTTTTTGATTAAAATAGACATTTAAAATAACCACAAATTTACCAAATTGAATATAATGATAAAACACAGTAATATTAAATAGCAGGAAAAGGATCACTCAAAAATCTCTTTTTATAGTAAAGTTATTCACAAACTAGTGATTCACACAAATTTCAAAGAATTCAAATTTAAACTATTCAAATTTGAAAACTAATGGCACTAACAGAAAGTTTATAATTTTTGTGACCTAAAAGCAAAAAGAATCACTGAAAAACTGTAAGTATTCATATGTAAGTAGAAACAAAAGAAAATAAATAAAGCAAAAAACAAAACAAAAAACTGGAAAAAAATTAAAAAAATGCCACGTACTGGGCCACTACGGCCTGAATACGACTAGAAACCCAACCAGCTAGTTGGGCCAGGATTCAGGCCTGCAGAAGGCCCAGTAGACCCACAGGTAGATAAAGAGTGTTTATGCCCGTAAGCCTGTATTAGAGAGGAGCTCGACAGGGAAGGCGCATGCGCGCTTATAAACAAGTCCCGACGCCTCTCAGCTAGCGATGTGGGACTAAATATCCACCGCACAGCGGCTGTGCCAGGCCCTGGCTATTGGTCCCGGTTGGTGTCTCGAACCGGGACCAATGCCCACCTTTGGTCCCGGTTTGTGGCACCAACCGGGACCAATGCCCACCTATGGTCCCGATTCGTGCCACCAATCGGGACCAAAGCTCTCGGCTTCCTGCCCTTTGGGCTGCTAAAAACTGACCTTTGGTCCTGGTTAGTGGCATGAACCGGGACTAAAGGGGTGTATTGATCACGGTTTGTACCATGAACCGGGACTAAAGGCTTTCCTATATAAGTGGCACTTAGGAATTTTTCCACATTCTCCCCCGACGCCAATGCCCCTACGCCCCGACGCCGCCAGGCTGCTCCTCATCATTGTCGCCGTCGCTGCACGCTGCCCCGTTGCCGCCCGATCCTCGGTGCTGTCATCGATGCCTCCCCGACACCTCCCCGACCTCGCCGTGGCCATGTCGTATGCCTCCCCGTGCCCCTACCCTGCCCCGCGCCTCTACCTCAGCCCCGACCTCGCCGTCAATGCCCACTCCTCGTCGTCGACGCCGCCCCCAGTGAGCACCCCGCCTTCCCCCGCGCCCCTGCCCTACCCCGCTGCCACCATCGCCGACGCCCTGTGCATTTTTTTGTTCATATAAATTTTTAGTAAATGTGTCGTGGAAAGGTCACGGCAGATGTCCTAGAGAAAGGACTTAGTCGTGGAGCCATCGCAACTAGGAAGATTAAATGGGTTAAAACGGGACAAAGGACACGAGATTTTATACTGGTTTGGCCCCTTGCGGTGAAGGTAATGGCTTAATCCAGTTTGAGGTGGGATTGCTAATGTCTCGATTACTAGGGAGCGAATCCACTTGACCTAGCTTTCAATCTGATGTTACTTGTCCTGAACCGCCGCCGGGTCGTCCCTTTATATACAGAGGTCGACGCCCAGTGGCTCACAGAGTCCCTGCGGGCTCTTAAACAGTGTCCGGCTCGGTGACTACCTATTCCTGCCTTACAATACAAGTTATACACATATGGCGGTTTATCTCTATGGGCCTTAAGCCGCCTTTGGGCCTTGGGCCCTTAACTGAACCACCATCTTCAAGTATCGTCTTGGGCTTCATATTACGAATCGCCATGGGTATAACCTGGCCCTCCTGGGCGGGTCATACCTAATAGTTATATCCCCAACATTAGGCCCCAGATTGATTTGAACTGGTTCATGTAAATATTCAACACCTAGAAAAAATCTTCTGCTCTTCTTTGCGCCAGAGTTTATAACCCGCCATGACGTCATCTGTCATTAATTCACACTTTACCAACATATCTTAACGGATCTTTATTTGAATACTCGTTCGAGAATCGAGGCGCCTGAACAGTTGGATAACCATGTTTTCGGCCTCCTCATTTTTCACACCCACTTATCAATCCTTCCCTATAAATAGCCATGATTGGTCTTTCCTCATTCTCCCCTTTCTAGCGTCTTCTTCCTCTCACGACCCTTTGCCGCTCGAGATCCGCCGCCACTTCAGAGCACGCCGTCGTCTTCGTCCCTGGCCGCTGCATCACTGTGAATGAACCAGAGAAATGGCGGCGCCCCTCTGTAGTCAATCTGCATCTGTAAGTTCATGCTTCCCTGTATCCCAGAAACACATTAGGGTTTTGATTTGTTTGTCGTTTTCTTCGTAGTGTTCTTCTTGGCCTGTCCACCGCAGCACCTTTTGATCTAGAAACGGTACAAAACGTATGCGGTAGTTGTTTTGCTTTCACCTTTCATACCAGCAGATCCCCTTTCCTGGAAGAAAAGATCCTTTTAGAGCTTATGAACTCATCTGTACTGGTCTTTTAGGTCTAGATTTATTTCCTTTTTCTGAACAGCTGCTGATCCAAAATAATAGCTGCAACCTTGAAACCTGTTTGTATGGTACTTAGCAAAAAACTGCATTTTGATAGATCCACCTAGCCATGGCGGCTCATACCACGGGCTTTTAATGATTATGCTCAATAGATAACATCAAACTGTTCATGGCGACTTAAATAATCCGACTGCTCATGGCGGCTTAAATAACCTGACATAATTAGCCGTATACCATTAGGCCCCTTTGTAAGCCGCCAGTCTGAATATGTGCCGTAATATCTTTTCCTCCGGCTTAATATTGAACCAGAAAATTTACTCTTTTTTAGGCTTCCTTCTTCACAATGCCGCCCAAAACAACCACTTCATGTAACTGGGTCAAACCCATCGTCATGGAGAGTACACTTGAAGATTTTTTGAAAACCTGCTATCTGCCCAAAAACGATGTGATGTCGTACCGTGCTCCTGATCCAACAGAAGAAAAGCCTCAGCCTAAAGATTGGGAAGTCATCGTTTGCACTGATCACATGAACCGGGGCTTTTTGCCACCCGGCTCAAAGTTCTTCAGAGATGCTCTGCACTTTTTTGACCTCCGTCATCAAAACATCAGACCCAATTCCATGTCTAACATATGCAACTTTCAAGTGTTATGCGAGGTGTATCTTGAAGAAGAGCCCAACCTGCTACTTTTTAGAGAGTTGTTTTATTTGAACTGCTAGAATGAATACTCCAATGGACCTAGTTTGGAACTCGGTGGGGTCTCAATCCAACGACGGAGAGATGCCATCTTCCCTTACGCGCAACCACCGAGTCACCCCAAAGACTGGAACCGGACATGGTTCTACTGCCAAGACACTTCTCCGGCTGATGAGAACCCTCTGCCCGGACTTCGCGCCCTGCGCCTCGATTCCAATCATCCTCTTCGAGACAAGTTGTCAGTTGCTGACCACCAGAAGCTCGCTCCTACCATGGCTAAAGTCACGGCTCTTTTAGGGAACGGCTTAAATGGTTGACTTGGTCCGGTGCTGGGTCGCATGGCGGATCATCCCGTTGAGCCGTCGCTTCGGTTTAATGTGCACCTACACTGGCGAGAAGAAGGATCAACTGCGCAACAGCCCTAACAGTTTACCTGATGATGTTGTCAATGATATGACGAAGTCACTTTTGAATGAAATCCTAGCAGACTGTGGCAAGGTGGGCTTAAGCCCTTTCTTCAAAGCTAACTCGGCTCTAGGGGTAAGCCGCCAAACTGAGTTAATTTACCTTCATCCTTGATGTTTTGTCTTTTACTCAAACCTTTGCTTATTTTCACAGGCTGATGACAAATTTTGGAAGAAAAAGTATGATCATGAGGCTGCAAAGAGAGCCAGGAATGCCAAGAAAGCCGCCAGGAGAGCCGCTGCAAAGAAAAGAGGAAAGAAGCCCAGCACTACTGAATTGCTTCAACTGGAGGATTCCTCTGAGTCGGAGGTAGCCCTCGACTGTCTTGGCTCCTTGTTCAATCACCTTATTGACACTGATTATCATCAGGCTGACACGGGAACGAGTCAGGGAGTGGAAGAAGAGGTAAATATTATTTCCTCCGACTCCGAGCCTTTGCCAAGACAAAAAAACCCGAAGAGTAACCCGGAAAGTAAGATTTTCACAGCCCTTAGCTCATCTGGATCCTCACTTTACATGAGAGCCGGAGGCAGACCCAGACCAGCAAGGATGCGGAGCTCTCCTCCGGCTTAATGAATACACCGAGGAAGCACTGAAATGAGGTCACCTCTGACTTAAATTCTTTTAATCCTTTGGCGGGTCTCACTCGTCAACCGCTCAACTCTTCCGATTCATATTATCAGGAAACTTCACATTCTTCTGGCGATTCAATCCAGTCCAATATGCCGGCTTTCAAGACCGCTCCAGGGTAATGATGATGTACTTATCCTATACTCATTATAATCCTTTGTTCGTGTACTAATATTTTCTGATTTATGCAGTGGAAAAGCAAAGCTCGGCAAGAGGGTGAAGAAAAACAAGTCGGTTGAAGAGCCGACCGTCAATGAGCCAGAGCTCCAACCCGCAGCGCCTGAGGCCTCTATTCCTGAGCTGCCACTTGAGCCGGTTCACGACATGCCAACAATGACTGTTGACCAGCCTGTCAATCAAGCCACCGCCGGCTCTATAACCCTGAAGCTTCAAGCCCAGTTAAGACAGCCGACCCACAATATGTTGATGTGGAAATCACCAAGACTGGCTATACTGAGCTGGGGAGACCTATTGTGCTAGCTTGAACATTGAACGCTCTAAAGTCAGATTTAATGTTGCTGACTATACTCAATTGAGCATTGGCGAAGTTTTCTCTGGTTATCTTAGCCAAGTGCACAGCAGCCGCGATCTTTAAGTCAACATGGTAAAACAAATGCACCAGAAATTTGAGGTATAAATTCTTCGCTTCATTGAATTATCCTTACTATGCCAGCCCCCAAGTCTACTGCTTATGATGAATATGTTGTAGACTTAGAACCAATTTATGAGCATCAGTAATATCCTTTGGTAGAATCCTTAAAAATCCCACTTAATCCGTAGTCCCCAAGGGGTGGTTTAATCAGCATGAATGAGCCGGTCCTTCATATACTTGTATAGAAGATAGTACTTGTGTAGCTTTTAACAGCAATATGCATTAGCCCCCACACAAGTGCCAAGTTCTCTTGCTTGCAAAGTGCTTGGGACTTACTCTCATAAGCCGCCACTTTAAACAAAACTTTCGGTAGACATTAGCCCCCAAGTGCCAAGTGTTGTTGCTTGCAAAAGGCTTGGGACTTAATATTGCATACTAATATTTATGATTTTGATCCGGTATTTGTGCAGACCACCACTGCTCAACTTCAATCAGAGCTGTCTGAATTAAAAAACCGCTTGGAGTTGCAGGAGACTGAAACCCAGAGGGAAAACTCCAAATTTGAATTCAGTACTGAAGGCCGAGTTTGAAGTTGAGAAAAAGGCCTGGGCTGAAGAAAAAATGTCCTTAACCCATTGAGCTGAAAAAGCCGAGGCGGCTCTTGAAGAGGTGACCACTGAATTGTCCGGCTTAAAACATCATGTGTCTCAGATGGTCTCAGTAATCTTTGGTAGGTCGCCCTACAAGTGTCAAGTGTTGAATCTTTCTGGTGATCATATGAATTGTCGTTGACTCATCTGCTATTGCTATGCAGGCCCCAGGAGCACGTACCTCAACTAGGACATGCTGGTGAAGCTGAAGGCGGTTTACACACTCGTAGAACAACTTTGCACTGGAGCTCAGCGTGCCTTAGACATAGTTGCCCTATCAAATGAAGCCCCCACACTCCTGGTTGATGTGCTAAAGAAGCTTTCTGTGTTGCCCCAGTGGTTCAATGAATTAAGGAAATCATCTACGAGAGCCGGAGCTGTGGCTGCCTTACGCCGGGCCAAAGCATGGCTACCGGAAGTAGACCCGGCCGACATCGCCATTGGTTATCCAAGCCTTAAGGAGGATGGCACTTCATTTGAATAGGAGGACTTCGCTGCTTGTGTGAAGGAAATATGCCCTGTGGCCACCCTGATTGCCGATGAGACGGACCTTACTAAGTACCATCCGGCTTATGACGCTGGAAATGAGAGGATGCCGACGCCGCATTATAAAGTGACAGGCCTGATCCCCCCAATCAGTAAGCATACCTTCGCCCCTGAAGTTGACCCGTCCAGGCTGAATTCGAAGCTTTGAATGGCATTACTGGTCGTCATCAACCTTCTACAATGGGGAACAGGACAAAGAAGTGGAGAGGGTTGATCCAGAAGCATCAGGCCAACAAGAAAATTGATCCGTCGGGCGGTTCAAATTCGTAGCCTTCTGAAAAAACAGTTTAATCATTTGGACTCGGGGAGTCATGTAATAGGGTAAAAATAACTTTGCTCTGTCATGCCACCGTGCATGTTTTTGGCGCGCAACACTGTTAAGCCACCCTCTTATATTTACCCTTATTATACTTATCATCTGTTTTCCTTATGCATAAGAAAGTCCTTGAACTATCCAGCACACATAAATAGATCACAAGAACCCTTGGCGGTTTACCGCAGGGCGGGTCATAATATCTTACTGTCATGCCCAATATGCGACCCTATCCTAAAGGAACTCGAAGGTCCCACCAAGGATAGAAGCACATATTGGAGACGCTTTTGCAAGGTGGATATCATTACATCGTACCATTACATAATAGTTGGGGATACATACAAGAGGCTTACAATGCCACACAAATACAACATCACCATACATAAGAGCAATATCCGACTACGGACGAAACACAAACAGAAACTCAAACGACATCCACCCTGCTAGCCCAGGCTGCCGACCTGGAACCTATCCCCTGAACGATGAAGCAGAAGAAGAACTCAAAACAAGCAAGCATCACTCTCACGTCATGATCATCGCATAACCTGTACCTGCAACTGTTGTTGTAGTAATCTATGAGCCACGAGGACTCAGCAATCCCATTACCATGGGTATCAAGACTAGCAAAGCTTAATGGGTAAGGAAATGATAAGTGGTGAGGTTGCAGCAGCGACTGAGCATATATGGTGGCTAACATACGCAAGTAAGAGCGAGAAGAGAAGCAATGCAACGGTCGAGAAGCTAGAAGAGATCAAGGCGTGATCCTGAAACTACTTACGTTCATACATAACACAAACCGTGTTCACTTCTCGACCCACTCGAAAAGAGACCATCACGGTTACATACACTATTGGGTATTTTAATTCGAATCTGGTGTCAAGTTCTCTACAACCGGACGTTAACAAATTCCCATCTGCCACATAACCGCGGGCACGGCTTTCGAAAGTGTATACCCTACAGGGGTGTCGCAACTTAGCCCATTATAAGCTCTCACGACCAATGAAGGATATTCCTTCTCCCAGGAAGACCCAATCAGTCTCAGAATCCCGGTTACTAGACATTTTGATAATGGTAAAACAAGACCAGCAAGACCACCCGACTGTGCCGACAAATCCCGATAGGAGCTGCACATATCTCGTTCTCAGGTCACACCGGATGGGCAAGACGTCGGGTTGGCATAGACCCTGGTTTCCTAGGGGGCGCCGGACATCGCCCGGTTCGGACCAACACTTCAGGAAGCACTGGTCCGGGGGGTTAAAATAAAGATGACTCTTGGGTTTATAACTCCCAAGGGAACACTACTAGGGAAAACCTTATACACATAATCTTAGCAGCAGCGCGGCACAAAAAGAAGCGCTACTGCTAATTAGCAGTAGCGCGGCTACAAAACACACGCTACTGATACAAATTTAGCAGTAGCGCGTGCAGGCGAAACCACGCTGCTACAAAAATCAACCGATAGTATACACCAACCTAAGTTTAGCAGCAGCGCGGTTTCACGACACGCACTACTACTAGTTGAATAGCTATAGCGCGGTCAGACACCCCACGCTACTACTGAGGGACCGCCGCAACACCCACCACCCGATCCACTCCCACCCCACCAATCTCTTCGTGAACCTCACCCCACCCCTCGGTCAAACTCCTCTTCTCCCCCATGATCTCGTCGCCACCACCACCACCCATGGACGAGACTGGTCGCCGCCGTGTCCCCCTTCTTCACAGCCTTGTCCTCCTTGTTCTCCAGGGAAGCTGCCATCTCTCCTTTCTTCTTCTTCTTAGTAGCAGCCTTCTCCCCCTTCTCCTTCTTCTCTGGCGCCGCCTCCTTCTCCCCCTTCTCCTTCTTCGGGGTGGCCACCTTCTCCATCCCACCCTTCTTCTTCTTTGGGGTGGCCGTCTTATCCCCCTTCCCCTGCTTCTTCGGGGTCGCTGCCCCCCACCTCGCTCTTCCCGGGATTTGGAGCAGAGCCCTCGCCGGACCCGGCATGGCGGCGACCATCTTAGGCCTCCCGGGCCCGCGCTTGGCAGTGGAGCCTGGACTCGCGGAGGCGGCGGCGGGTACGGGATCCTTCTTAGGCCTCTCAGGCCCATGCTTAGCAGTGGAGCCTTAGCAGTGGAGCCGGGGCTGGCGCCGGCGCCAGCGGCTGCGGCGGGGACGGGTCCTTCTTAGGTCTGTCGGGCCCGCGCTTGGCAGTGGAGCTGGGGACGACGGCACTCTCCTCGCCCTCGGAAGGCGCGGTGCTCACCGCCGCTGGATTCTTCCCAGCCATGCCCGCCTCTCTCCTACTGCATATTATTAGGTGTCTCTCTTCCTGGATTTGAACATTTTTTTCTAACCATGTGGTACATGCGCCTGCACATTCTTGTTTATCTAAGTGATGTGTGCACGGCGGTTCCATGTTTGTCATCTTTAGCTACAAACTATGTCTGTCAAGTACAGTAGCTTAAGACATCAGTTGGGCTCTTTGTTGAAAGCAGGAAAGAGGTTTCAGTGATTTTACTAGCGGACTACACAGTTTGGTAGTATCTTTGGATGATATACTGAAAAGTGAAAACTATGCTCTGTTCATTCAGTTATGTTTGGAATGCACATGGATTTTAGTGTGTCACATTGTCTCTAGTCATTCTGATTTTTGCGTTAAGACTTGAGAGAACTTCTGAGAATACTGTCGGCACTGTGTTTTCACCTGAAGATTTCGATACGCAACTAGATATTAAAATGGCAATAAAATGATGAGATCCTTGTACATAATACTTTGAGGATTTGACTATTCTCAGATAAAAATGTATATGCAACTTGCAAATAATAGCTGTTTCCCATGAATTTTGTAGCGTGGGCATGTGACAGAGCTCCAGCCAGAGACATTGTTCCTGGGAATTGGACTGATGGACCGCCTCTTGACACGTGGATACCTAAAGTGAATGGATTTTTAGCTCCCGGGTGTCTGTACACCCCCTTATCTACACCGTTCGTCATGGACTGGCATTCCTCGTGATATGAACCATGCACAGTACCCGGTCGGTGTTTGCAGGGCTACATGTTGCCATTAGGCCTGCTAATCTTTACAGAGGCTTTCATGTGAGGGCAGTCTCTCGCAAACTCCACGGGGACCTACATGGGTCAGGTCGGCACAACATCCCTCGCTCGCTGCAACAATTGTACAATAATATGAACAGCAACAGTACACATAGAAGCCAATCTCAGCTCTCCCAGACTCTCTCTGATGGAACATATCAGTTTTTCTCTTTCCCCTCCCAAGATTCTCGCTATCGACGCTCTCTCTCTCTCATGGGACGCGTCACCTTTTCTCTCTTCTCTCTCCCCTGTCATTTATCCTCTATCTCCTCCCCTTTCACCTCTCTCCCCCCCCTTCACAACCTCTCTCTCCTCACCTTTTATTTACTCATGAGATGGGGTGATTCAAAAGAGTCAACTCTGCTGCATGCGAGCACAACTTTTGATGCTTGACAACAGTGGGCTGGCACTCTTGTCGACACCAGGATGCTAGCTCGAACAATGAACAGTGAAGCTATGACCTACTCGCGTGTAGAGACAGGGCTATTAGCCCGATCAAATCGCTTGATAAAGCATGCTGCCACTGCAGACGCTCTGCAGTTTTATAGACCACCGCCCGAATCTCAGCAAAGGGGAACAGACAGATAGTGGGGTGCCCAGACCCCCGGGTGCTACCACACCTTTTCGATACCTAAAGGGATCTAGGAATGTGCAGTTGCTGGGCATTGCCTGCATCACCCTAGCCACCCGCATTGAAGAGAACCAGCCATACAATAGGTATTGAGCTCCCTTGTGCTACATGTTCATTCTGTTTCAGTAAAATGTGTGCATGGCATATTTTCTTATCCCCACCCTATCAGTATGAGTACTACTGCAGGTTGTTGGCGTATGGTAGTAAGATAGGATTGCCTCAGTTGAACGTCTGTTCGCTGTTATGTGTTGCTAACTGAAATAATGCTTCAAGTATCCCTGCAACAAAAGAAGCCTCAGATAAAAGCATCCTTTTAATTCAGGTCCAAGTTCCAGTAGGTTTTCTCAGATGGTTGTAGTACAATACTGTTAAATCCTAACTAAGCTCTTCTATGATGTGTTTCTTCTTTGTTTCCGCAGCTCATTTCAATATAACTTAATTGACCATTTGATAGACCTTAGCAAGTTCGCAGGGGATGCCTTGATTTTGTTGAAAACTTTCATTGCACAATCTTGTGACAAACCATACAAACATCAAACATGTGATAATAGCTCATGTACAATGGCTATTTATTTATCTCATTAAAGGTTTTTCGCTACATGCTAGTACTTCAGAATATGTCACATATATAATTACATTAGGAAATGTTGATGTTGAGCATTTTAGAAATTGGCTTTCCTAATTTATTCACCTGCAATCAGGTAGCTCTCACCGACCGCTTGAGCATAGTAGTTAGCATCTTCGATTTAGAACATAAAAAAATGTAATTTATATCTATTGTAGTGTCCTTCTAGAGTTTCATAAAAAAAATCCATGTACCAATTATGCACCAACTTTCTGCTTGCACGTACTTGCATAAATTTGCAAGAGAAATCAGAGCAATTTTTGTGGTTTTGTTGAAATTTTTGAGCCTGAATTCAGGTGAATGCTTTCTAAAGAAAACAAAAAGTGGCACATGCTACTATGCATAAATAACAGAGTACTTTAAAACAGCACGATATATTCTTCTTTACCAGCCCACCTCTTTAGATTGCACTGTGGTATCCTTATTATCCCTGGGATCACCAATTCACCATTTGTTCCCTCGTCTTCATAATTTATTATCTGGGTTCTGGGATCACCATATGCTCCCTCGTCTTTGTCTCTATTTAGGACAATGTAATCTCACTGTGTGTGTTATCTCTGTGTGTTATCTCTTTCAGCATCATGCAGAAGTCTTTCATGGTAGGGATCAACCTTTACAGCCGAAGAGAGGTCGTCGCCATGGAGTGGCTGGTTCAGGAGGTCCTAGACTTCCAATGCTTCGTCATGACAGTCCACCGTTTTCTCTGGTACTACATGTTTCCTACATTCTCGCATTTGCCAAGACGAGCAAAACTGAACGAGAATCCTACACTAACAGTTCACTATTCGTTTTCTAATTCTTCAGGTTCTATCTGAAGGCAGCAAAAGCAGACGACAAAGTCGAGGATCTGGCCAAGCACCTGGCCCTACTCACACTTCTGGACCATAAGCACCTCTCCTACTGGCCCTCGACCGTGGCAGCCTTGGTCGTAGCCCTTGCCTGCCTTGCCACTGACTACAAGATGAACATTTAAAGGTTGGTTCCATTTTGTGTATATCTCCTTGTACACTCTTATATTCTCCCATGATTTAAGTCTGCCATTCTTATGGGACAATCTTTGTTTGTAGGTTATGACCTCACTGTCTGCTTCAACGAAGAGATTTGAAGAGTTGCAAAATGTAATTTTGGGGCAAATTTCCCTTGCTGCAGGATAATGAGATGCTGAAGCGGCAGATTGAATCCATGGCACCGAAGTGCAATTGCGGCAAATTATCTCTATTTTTCTTTTCATTTTTCTTATTATTAGAGTGACAACAGGCAGAATGAGAAACTATGATAGTAGATACAACAACTATAGTAAAGAGAAACTTTTGTTTGCAATTGTTAATGACATACATACTTGCATGTTCTTTGAAGTGGTCATTCGTGAGTAGCAATGCATAATGATGGTTTTTGGCTCATTTATTGCCTTCGGTGTCCGGTTAACCATGAAATAGAAGCCCAGCAGTGGTCACTATTGTGTTTTCTTGGAATTGTATGCATAAAACTGAATTGTTGATTTTATTTATTTTTTTCTAATAAGTTAGTAGTAGCGTGGGAAAAAACTACGCGCTAGTAGTATTTAGGATACTAGTAGCGTTGGTATTATAGACCCGCTACTACTATTTTGTTAGTAGTAGCGCGTGTCCGTAATAGCAGTAGCGCGGGTGGCACACACGCTACTACTAACAAAGTTAGAAGTAGCGCGGGTGCACCCACGCTACTACTAACTATTAGCTGTAGTGTGATACTAGTAGCGCGGGTACCCGCGCTGCTAGTAGCCTTTTTCCTAGTAGTGGAAAGTTAGTAGGTTGTTAGGCATTTTAAAACCAAGGTTGGGCCTTGCTGGAAGAGTTATATTCAAAGCGAACTGTCAAGGGGTTTCCATACACCCAGCCGCGTAAGGAAAGCAAAATCAAGGAACATAACACCGGTACGACAGAAACTAAGGCGGCAAGAGTGGAACAAAACACCAGGCATAAGGCCGAGCCTTCCAGCCTTACCAAGTATATAGATGCATTAATTAAAATAAGAGATATTGTGATATCCCAACATAAACATGTTTCAACATGGAGCAATCTTCGACTTCACCTGCAACTAACAACGCTATAAGAGGGGCTCAGCAAAGCGGTAACATAGCCAAGCAACGGTTTGCTAGGAAGGGTGAAAAAGGTTAGAGGCTGACATGGCAATTTGGGAGGCTTGGTAAACAAGTGATAGGTAGCGCTGCATAGCGATAGAACGAAGCAACTAGCAAGCAAAGATAGAAGTGATATCAAGGGTAATGGTCATCTTGTCTGCAAAGTTCTCAGAGTTGTCGAAAGCTGGCTCCTCATTACCGTACTAAACAGGTTCCTCATTCACGAACTCATCTACCGGCTCTACCCAAAGCAAGAACACACGCAAAGGAACAACAATCAATCACGGTCCAATGCACAAGCAACATGATGCAAGACATGGCATGGAATGCAAGATAACATGTGCAATGCATATGGTACTCCGGAAGGGAAAGGATGATCATGAAATCAACTTGGCAAACCAAGCATGCCACTGGATAGGTTGGGATATTTCGAATGAAATCGATATGAAGATCACCGGAAACGGACGCACGGTTTGAAAAAGATAAGCCAAACAATGCAATGCAATCTGTTGAAAGCAGCAACATAACAACTTGTGTGTAAGGTTTAATTATGCTACAACAATATATCATCGTGACTCACGAGATACTACAAACAGTTGCAGGTGCCGATGATACCAGTGCAAGTGATGCTACCGAACTGAAGTGGGAGTTCGACGAGGTCCTTGGCCGTTACTACGTGTCTTTTCCTGATGATCAGTAGTGGAGCCCAGTTGGGACGATCGAGGATCTAGCATTTGGGGTTATCTTCTTTTCATTTGTGTTTGTCCGCAATCGGACTATGTGTGTACTCTGAATGATGTATGATTTATTTAAGTACTTGTGTGAAGTGGCGATTGTAAGCCAACTCTTTATCCCAGTCTTGTTCATTATATGAGATTGTGTGAAGATGACCCTTCTTGCGACAAAACCACTGCGGTTATGCCTCTAAATCATGCCTCAACACGTGGGAGATATAGCCGCATCGTGGGCGTTACACTTACATATGACCACTGATGTGTAAAAAAGGAGTCACAGATAAGCCTGTTATGAATCCTAACTTTGAAACATAACTATAATATCATACCTATGATACTGAATTTGCACTGCCGGTTTATGTGTCCTGCACAATAAGGGTGATAACCCAATCTTTAGAAGCCAAGACTTCCAAATGTTTGATGATTGTCAAATGCTGGCGACTTATCGTCCAAAGCCAAGCCGGGTTAAATAGAAACCACATATATATGCCTCAGATTTGAACAAAAAAAGTCTCAAGACAAACCCAAAAGATTGTTTTCAAAAAACTTAAGTCAAACAGAGAGAAAAAGTGAGGCTTATGATTTGAATACGATCAGTAAGCCGGACCAAAAGGGGTTAAGCTAGGATTCGAATACAATCAGGAAGCCACCTAGTGGTTTCGGCATTGCGCCGATCAAGAGGGTACCGACAGCTATGTTCTCTTTGGTTCGAATACGACCTATGTTTGAACAAGAAGCCCCCAAATGACCTTGAGACTTTTTTAACGACTCTGATTTGAATACGATCAAAGTCGGACCCAAAAGGGGTTAAGCTATGATTCGAATACGATCAAGAAGCCCCCTAGTGGGTTTGGCATTGTGCCTATCAAGAGGGTACCGACAGCTATGTTCTCTTTGGTTTGAATACGACCTATGTTTGAACAGGAATCCCCCCAAATGACCTTGAGACTTTTAACGACTCTGATTCGAATACGATCAAAGTCGGACCAAAAGGGTAAGCTATGATTCAAATACGATCCAGCCCCCAAATGATCAATTGTTTTCTGATCAACTATGATTTGGATACGATCAGGAAGCTGTGCCAAAGGAGTTAAGCTAGATTCGAATACAATCAACCCCCAATTGGTCTTTGGAATTATGATAATGAAGACACATGATCATTGAGGATGAAAAGGACAGAGGTCCTGCTTTATTACTTATCATAATATATACATCGTCAAAGATATGTACATCATAAGAGCCGGTGGCTCAAGTGTATTAAGGACGAAGATGAGCGATATTCCATGGCCGGCGGATCTCCTCCTCCGACTTACGTGAGTCTTTGTGCTCTTGAACATCGATAAGGTAATATGACCCGTTGTTCAAGTTCTTGCTAACCACAAAGGGCCCTTCCCAAGGTGGGGATAACTTGTGTGCATCAGTTTGATCCTGGATGAGCTGGAGCACCAAATCACTTTCTTGAAAGGTTCTGGACTTAACCCGGCGGTTGTGATCATGGCGCATGTCCTGTTGGTAAGTCGCCGAGCGGGCTGCTGCCAAGTCAGGCTTTTCATCTAACAGGTCAAGTGCATCCTGACGCGCTTGTTTATTATCAGCTTCAACGTAAGCCGCCACGCGGGGCGAGTCATGACGGATGTCACTAGGAAGAATCGCCTCTGCTCCATAAACCATGAAGAAAGGGGTGTAACCCGTAGATCTGTTGGGGGCAGTATTGATACTCCATAACACTGATGGTAACTCCTCCACCCAACAACCCGGCGTCCGTTGCAAGGGAACCAGAAGCCAGGGTTTGATGCCTTTCAAAATTTCCTGATTGGCTCTTTCAGCTTGACCATTGGATTGGGGGTGTGCTACTGATAAAACATCAAGCCGAATATGCTCACGTTGACAAAACTCCTCCATGGCACCCTTGGACAGATTAGTGCCATTGTTAGTTATAATGCTGTGTGGAAAGCCAAAATGAAAGATCACCTTTTTCAGGAATTGAACTGTCGTGGCTGCGTCTCACTTACTAACTGGCTCTACCTCAACCCACTTCGTGAATTTGTCAACCGCCACCAAGAGGTGGGTCTTTTTATCCTTGGACCTTTTGAAAGTCCCGGCCATGTCAAGTCCCCAAACTGCAAACGACCAAGTAATTGGAATCATCCTCAATTCTTGAGCCGGCACATGAGCTCGCCGTGAAAATTTCTGACAACCATCACATTTATTGACCAAATCCTCTGCATCAGCGTGAGCCGTCAGCCAATAAAATCCATGACGAAAAGCTTTGGCCACAAGGGACTTTGAACCGGCATGATGAACACAATCTCCTTCATGAATCTCACGAAGAATCTCTTGACCCTCCTTAGGAGATACACAACGCTGAAACACCCCAGTGACACTGCGATGGTGTAACTCACCATTGGAAATTGTCATTGACTTAGACTGTCAGGTTATCTGCCTGGCCAAGGTTTCATCCTCAGGTAATTCGCCCCGGGTCATATAAGCCAAATATGGTACAGTCCAATATGGGATGACGTGAAGAGCCGCCACCAATTGTGCTTCCGGGTCAGGAACAGCCAGGTCTTCCTATGTAGGCAACCTGACAGAAGGGTTATGCAGAATATCCAAGAAAGTGTTTAGTGGCACCGGCTTACGCTGAGACCCCAGCCGGCTTAAAGCATCAGCCGCCCCATTCTTTCTGCGATCAATGTGCTCCACGATGCGTCTCCAACGTATCTATAATTTTTGATTGTTCCATGCTATTATATTACCCCTTTTGGATGTTTATGGGCTTTATTTTACACATTTATATCATTTTTGGGACTAACCTACTAACCGGAGGCCCAACTCGTATTGTTGTTTTTTTGCCTATTTCAATATTTCAAAGAAAAGGAATATCAAACGGAGTCCAAATGGAATGAAACCTTCAGGAGCGTAATTTTTGGAACTAATGTGATCCAGAAGACTTGGAGTGCAAGTCAAGAAGCGATCGAGGCGGCCAGGAGATAGGAGGGTGCGCCCACCCCCTCTGGGTGCACCGCCTATCTCGTGGGCCCCTCGGGCGGCCACCGACCTACTTCTTCCTCCTATATATACCCACGTACCCCGAAAATATCCGAGGAGCAAACGAAAAACAATTTCCACCATAGTAACCTTCTGTATCCGCGAGATCCCATCTTGGAGCCTTCACCGGCGCTCTGCCGGAGGGGGAATCGACCATGGAGGGGTTCTACATCAACACCATAGCCCCTCTGATAAGTTGTGAGTAGTTTACGACAGACCTTCAGGTCCATAGTTATTAGCTAGATGGCTTCTTCTCTCTTTTCGGATCTCAATACCATGTTCTCCCCCTCTCTTATGGAGATCTATTCGATGTAACTCTTTTTGCGGTGTGTTTGTTGAGATCGGACGAATTGTGGGTTTATGATCAAGTTTATCTATGAGAAATATTTGAATCTCCTCTGAATTCTTTTATGTATGATTGAGTTATCTTTGCAAGTCTCTTCGAATTATCATTTTGGTTTGGCCTACTAGATTGATCTTTCTTGCCATGGGAGAAGTGCTTAGCTTTGGGTTCAATCTTGCGGTGTCCTTACCCAGTGACAGAAAGGGTTGCAAGGCACGTATTGTATTGTTGCCATCGAGGATAAAAAGATGGGGTTTATATCATATTGCTAGAGTTTATCCCTCTACATCATGTCATCTTTCTTAATGCGTTGCTATGTTCTTATGAACTTAATACTCTAGATGCATGCTGGATAGCGGTCGATGTGTGGAGTAATAGTAGTAGATGCAGGCAGGAGTCGGTCTACTTGTCACGGACGTGATGCCAATATACATGATCATGCCTAGATAATCTCATAATTATTCGCTTTTCTAACAATTGCTCGACAGTAATTTGTTCACCCACCATAACACTTATGCTATCTTGAGACAAGCCACTAGTGAAACCTATGGCCCCCGGGTCTATCTTTTATCATATAAGCTTTCTATCTACTTTTATTTACATCTTTACTTTTCAATCTATATTATAAAATACCAAAAATATATTTATCTTATCATACTATCTCTATCAGATCTCACTTTCACAAGTGGCCGTGAAGGGATTGACAACTCTTTTATTGCGTTGGTTGCGAGTTCTTTGTTTGTTTGCGTAGGTGCATGGGACTTTTGAGGAGCCTCCTACTGGATTCATACCTTGGTTCTCAAAAACCGAGGGAAATACTTACGCTACTATTGCTGCATCACCCTTTCCTCTTCAAGGAAAACCAACGCAAGCTCAAGATGTAGCAAGAAAGATTTCTAGCGCCGTTGCCGGGGAGGTCTTCAATCAAGTCAATACATAGCAAGTACCCATCACAAACTCATCTCCCTCGCATTTACATTATTTGCCATTTCCCTCTCGTTTTCCTCTCCCCCACTTCACCCTTGCCGTTGTATTTGCCCTTTCTTTTCCAATTTTCTCCTCTCTTTTTCGCTTGCCTTTTTCTGTTTACTTGTGTGATTGGATTACTTGTTGCTATGGCGCAAGATAATACCAAATTGTGTGGTTTCTCCAATACCAATAATAATGATTTCCTTAGTACTCCGATTGCTCCTCTTAATGATGTTGAGTCTTGTGAAATCAATACTGCTTTGCTGAATCTTGTTATGAAAGATCAATTCGCCGGCCATCCTAGCAAAGATGCCGCTACCCATCTAAACAACTTTGTTGATTTGTGTGATATGCAAAAGAAGAAAGATACGGATAATGATATTGTTAAATTGAAGTTATTTCCGTTTTCACTTAGAGATCGTGCTAAAGTTTGGTTTTCGTCTTTGCCTAAAACTAATATTTTCCTCCCGCCAAGATCATCACTCTTAGGAACGATATTACGAATTTTTAACAACTTGATCATGAGCATGTTTCCCAATCTTGGGAAAGAATGAAATTGATGATTCGCAATTGCCCTACACATGGTTTGAATTTATGGATGATCATACAAAATTTTTATGCCGGTTTGAACTTTGCTTCTAGAAATTTTTAGATTCGGCCGCGGGAGGCACGTTTATGGAAATCACGTTAGGAGATGCTACCAAACTTCTTGATAATATTATGGCTAATTATTCTCAATGGCACACCGAAAGATCTTCTAGTAAAAAAGTGCATGCTATAGAAGAAATCAATGTTTTGAGTGAAAAGATGGATGAACTTATGAAGTTGTTTGCTACTAAAAATACTCCTCTTGATCCCAACGATATGCTTTTGTCTACTTTGATTGAGAATAATAATGAATCTATGGATGTGAATTTTGTTGGTAGGAATAGTTTCGATAACAATGCTTACAGAGGAAACTTTAATCCTAGACCGTTCCCTAGTAATCCCTCTAATAATTATGGAAATTCCTACAATAATTCTTATGGTAATTTTAATAAGATTCCCTCTGATTTTGAGAATAGTGTGAAGGAATTTATGATTTCTCAAAAGAATTTTAATGCTTTGCTTGAAGAAAAATTGCTCAAACTTGATGATTTGGCTAGGAACGTTGATAGACTTTCGCTTGATGTTGATTCTCTTAAACTTAGATCTACTACTCCTAAGCATGATATCAATGAGTCTCTCAAAGAAATGAGAATTTCCATTGATGAGTGCAAGGAAAGAACCGCTAGATTGCGTGCTAAGAAAGATTGCTTTGTAAAGGCATGTTCTTCTAGTTTCCATGAAAATAATGATGAAGATCTTAAAGTTATTGATGTGTCTCCTATTAGATCTTTGTTTTGCAATATGAATCTTGATAATAATGGGACTGGAGATGAGTCAGCTTTAGTTAGAAGGCGTCCCAATAATTCAGAGTTTTTAGATCTTGATGCTAAATTTGGTAAAAGTGGGATTGGAGAGGTCATGACTTTAAATAGCATTGCACCCACTATCCCGGATTTCAAGGAATTTGATTATGATAATTTTTATTTAGAAGGTTGTATTTCCTTGTTGCAATCCGTTGTGAATTCTCCTCATGCTTATAGTCAAAATAAAGCTTTTACCAAACATATCGTTGATGCCTTGATGCAATCTTATGATGAAAAACTTAATTTGGAAGTTTCTATACCTAGAAAACTTAATGATGAGTGGGAACCTACTATAAAGATTAAGATTAAAGATCATGAGTGTTTTGCTTTGTGTGATTTGGGTGCTAGTGTTTCCGTGATTCCGAAAACTTTATGTGATATTCTAGGTTTCCATGATCTTGATGATTGCTCTTTGAATTTGCACTTTGGGGATTCCACCATTAAAAAGCCAATAGGAAGGATCAATGATGTTCTCATTGTTGCAAATAGAAATTTGGTGCCCGTAGATTTTGTCGTTCTTGATATAGATTGCAATCTTTCTTGCCCTATTATTCTTGGTAGACATTTCCTTAGAATGATTGGTGCGTTTATTGATACGAAGGAAGGGAATATTAGATTACAATTTCCATTAAGGAAAGGCATGGAGCACTTTCCAAGAAAGAAAGTAAAATTACCTTATGAATCTATCATGCGAGCTACTTATGAATTGAGTGTCAAAGATGGCCTTACTTAGATCTATCTTCGCTTTTATGCCTAGCTAGGGGCGTTAAACGATAGCGCTAGTTGGGAGGCAACCCAATTTTATTTGTGTTTTTTGTTTCTGTTTAGTAATAAATTTTGCATCTACCTTCTATTTAGATGTGTTTTTATGTTTTAATTAGTGTTTGTGCCAAGTAGAACCTATAGGATAACCTATGGTGATAGTTAATTTGATTCTGCTGAAAAACAGAAACTTTGCGCGCACGAAATTAGTTTTGTTAAATCACAGAAACGTGCTTTTGCGCTGATTATTTTTGCTGCTGAAAAGACAAATTGTCCAGGACTTCCTATTTTGGTAGGATTTTTAGAGTTCCAGAAGGTTTCTTTAGTTACAGATTGCTACAGACTGTTCTGTTTTTGACAGATTCTGTTTTTCGTGTGTTGTTTGCTTATTTTGATGCATCTATGTTAGTATTAAGTGATATGAACCATAGAGAACTTGGAATACAGTAGGTTTAACACCAATATAAATAAAGAATGAGTTCATTACAGTACCTTATGTGGTGGTTTTGTTTTCTTTCACTAACGGAGCTTATGAGATTTCTTGTTGAGTTTTGTGTTGTCAAGTTTTCAAGTTTTGGGTAATGCTTTGATGGACTATGGAATAAGGAGTGGCATGGGCCTAAGCTTGGGGATGCCCAAGGCACCCCAATATATTCAAGAATAGCCAAAAGCCTAAGCTTTGGGATGCCCCGGGAAGGCATCCCCTCTTTCGTCTTCGTTCATTGGTAACTTTACTTGGAGATATATTTTTATTCGCCATATGATATGTGTTTTGCTTGGGCGTCGTGTATGATATTAGTATTTGCTTTTTAGTTTCCCACAATCATCCTTGCTTTACGCACCTTTTGGGAGAAGCCCACTTGATAAGAATTTATTAGAATACTCTATGTGCTTCACTTATATCTTTTGAGCTAGATAGTTTTTGCTCTAGTGCTTCACTTATATCTTTTAGAGCACGAGGTGGCTTGATTTTGTAGAAATTGCTAGTCTCTCATGCTTCACTTATATTATTTTGAGAGTCTTTTAGAACAGCATGGTATTTGCTATGGTTATAAAATTGGTCCTAGAATGGTAGGCATCCAAGTTGGGTATAATAAAAACAATCATAGGAAGTGAATTGGATGCTATGATCAATTTGATACTTGATAATTGTCTTGAGATATGGAGGTAGTGATATTATAGTCATGCTAGTTGGGTGATTATGAATTTAAAGAATGCTTGTGTTGAAGTTAGCAAGTCCCGTAGCATGCACGTATGGTTAAAGTTGTGTAACAAATTTGAAACATGAAGTGTACTTGGATTGTGCATCCTTATGAGTGGCGGTCGGGGACGAGAAATGGTCTTTTCCTACCAATCAATCCCTGTAGGAGCATGCGCGTAGTGCTTGGTTTTTGATGACTTATAAATTTTTGCAATAAGTATATGAGTTCTTTTGACTAATGTTGAGTCCATGGATTATACGCACTTTTACCTTTCCATCATTGCTAGCCTCTTCGGTACCGTGCGTTGCCCTTTCTCACCTTGAGAGTTGCTGCAAACTTCGCCGGTGCATCCGAACCCCGTGATATGATACGCTCTATCACACATAAACCTCCTTATATCTTCCTCAAAACAGCCACTATAGCTACCTATTATGGAATTTCCATAGCCATTCCGAGATATATTGCCATGCAACTTTCCTCCGGTCCGTTCATCATCATGACACGCATTACTTTTGTCATATTGCCATTGCATGATCATGTAGTTGACATCGTATTTGTGGCAAAGCCACCATGCATAAGTTTTCATACATGTCACTCTTGATTCATTGCACCATCCCATTACACCGCCAGAGGCATTCATATAGAGTCATATCTTGTTCTAGTTTCGAGTTGTAGTTCATATGTTGTAATCAATAAAAGTGTGATGATCATCATTATTAGAGCATTGTTCCCAAAAAGAAAAATAGGAAAAAAATAACGGCCAAAAAGAAATAAAAGAAAGGCCAAAGAAAAAAAGAAAAAGGAAAAAAAGAAAAAAAGAAAATAAATAAAAAGGGGCAATATTACTATCTCTTTTTCCACGCTTGTGCTTCAAAGTAGCACCATGTTCTTCATATAGCGAGTCGCATATCTTGTGCTTCAAAGTAGCACCATGTTCTTCATATAGCGAGTCTCATATGTTGTCACTTTCATATACTAGTGGGAATTTTTCATTACAGAACTTGGCTTGTATATTCCTACGATGGGCTTCCTCAAATGCCCTAGGTATTCGTGAGCAAGCAAGTTGGATGTACACCCACTAGTTTTCTTTTGTTGAGCTTTCATTCATTTATAGCTCTAGTGCATCCGTTGCATGGCAATCCCTACTCCTCATGTTGACATCAATTGATGGGCATCTCCATAGCCCGTTGATTATCCTCGTCAATGTGAGACTTTCTCCTTTTTTGTCTTCTCCACACAATCCCCATCATCATATTCTATTCCACCCATAGTGCTATATCCATGGCTCACGCTCATGTATTGCGTGAAAGTTGAAAAAGTTTTAGATTATTTAAGTACAAAACAATTGCTTGGCTTGTCATCGGGGGTGTAGAATTTGGGAACATTTTTGTGTGACGAAAATGAAGCATAGCCTAACTATATGATTTTGTAGGGATGAACTTTCTTTAGCCATGTTATTTTGAGAAGACATGATTGCTTTGATTAGTATGCTTGAATTGTTACTATTTCTTATGTCAATATGAACTTTTATTTTGAATCATTTGGATCTGAACATTCATGCCACAATAAAGAAAATTACATTGAGAATTATGCTAGGTAGCATTCCACATAAAAAAATCTGTTTTTATCATTTACCTACTCGAGGACGACCAGCAATTAAGCTTGGGGATGCTTGATACGTCTCCAACGTATCTATAGTTTTTGATTGTTCCACGCTATTATATTACCCCTTTTGGATGTTTATGGGCTTTATTTTACACATTTATATCATTTTTGGGACTAACCTACTAACCGGAGGCCCAGCCCGTATTGTTGTTTTTTTTGCCTATTTCAGTATTTCAAAGAAAAGGAATATCAAACGGAGTCCAAACAGAATGAAACCTTCGGGAGCATGATTTTTGGAACGAACGTGATCCAGAGGACTTGGAGTGCAAGTCAAGAAGCGATCGAGGTGGCCAGGAGAGAGGAGGGCGCACCCACCCCCTCTAGGTGCGCCCCCTGTCTCGTGGGCCCCTCGGGCGGACACTGACCTACTTCTTCCTCCTATATATACCCACGTACCCCGAAAACATCCGGGGAGCCAACTAAAAACAATTTCCACCGCCGTAACCTTCTGTATCCGCGAGATCCCATCTTGGAGCCTTCGCCGGCGCTCCGCCGGAGGGGGAATCGACCATGGAGGGCTTCTACACCAACACCATAGCCCCTCTGATGAGTTGTGATTAGTTTACCACAGACCTTTGGGTCCATAGTTATTGGCTAGATGGCTTCTTCTCTATTTTTGGATCTCAATACCATGTTCTCCCCCTCTCTGTGGAGATCTATTCAATGTAACTCTTTTTCCTGTGTGTTTATCGAGATCTGATGAATTGTGGGTTTATGATCAAGTTTATCTATGAGAAATATTTGAATCTCCTCTGAATTCTTTTATGTATGATTGAGTTATCTTTGCAAGTCTCTTCGAATTATCAGTTTGGTTTGGCCTACTAGATTGATCTTTCTTGCCATGGGAGAAGTGCTTAGCTTTGGGTTCAATCTTGTGGTGTCCTTGCCCAGTGATAGAAAGGGTGGCAAGGCACGTATTGTATTGCTGTCATTGAGATAAAAAGATGGGGTTTATATCATATTGCTTGAGTTTATCCCTCTACATCATGTCACCTTTCTTAATGCGTTACTCTGTTCTTATGAACTTAATACTCTAGATGCATGCTGGATAGCGGTCGATGTGTGGAGTAATTGTAGTAGATGCAGGCAGGAGTCGGTCTACTTGTCATGGACGTGATGCCTATATACATGATCATGCCTAGATAATCTCATAATTATTCACTTTTCTATCAATTGATCGACAGTAATTTGTTCACCCACCGTAATACTTATGCTATCTTGAGAGAAGCCACTAGTGAAACCTATGGCCCCCGGGTCTATCTTTTATCATATAAGCTTTCTATCTACTTTTATTCGCATCTTTACTTTTCCAATCTATATTATAAAATACCAAAAATATATTTATCTTATTATACTATCTCTATCAGATCTCACTTTCGCAAGTGGCCTTGAAGGGATTGACAGCCCCTTTATTGCGTTGGTTGCGAGTTCTTTGTTTGTTTGTGTAGGTGCATGGGACTTTTGAGGAGCCTCCTACTGGATTGATACCTTGGTTCCCAAAAACTGAGGGAAATACTTACGCTACTATTGCTGCATCACCCTTTCCTCTTCAAGGAAAACCAACGCAAGCTCAAGGCGTGCACTCCACTTGATAACCCTTGAAGTGTCCAGCAACAACATCAACTTCACGGCGATAAGCCGCCATGAGGGGATCCTTGTATCCCATTTGCCTAAGACTTGTTGAGCCACCAAATCTGAGTCGCCAAAGCACCTTACCCAGCTTAAGCTCATTTCCTTAGACATCCAAATACCATGGAGCAAAGCCTCATACTCAGCTGCATTGTTAGTACAAGGAAACGTCAACCTTAGCACATAACAAAATTTGTCACCTCGAGGGGAAGCTAAAACAACTCCAGCCCCCTGAGCCCTCCAATTGCCTGGACCCATCAAAGTGAATAGTCCAATATGTGTTGTCCGGCTTCCCTTCAGGCATCTGCAGCTCTGTCCAATCGTTGATGAAATCCACCAGTGCTTGAGACTTGATAGCAGTGCATAGCACATACTTTAAACCATGAGGCCCAAGCTCAATGGCCCACTTGGAGACTCGTCCTGTGGCTTCTTGTTTTGAATGATATCTCCTAAAGGAGCAGAACTGACCACAGTGATGGGATGACCTAGAAAATATTGTTTAATCTTCTGGCTGGCCATGAACACCCCATAAACAAGCTTCTGCCAATGTGGATATCTCTGCTTGGACTCAATAAGCACCTCACTGATGTAGTAAACCGGCCGTTGAACCGGATATTCTTTGCCAGCCTCCTTGTGCTCCACCACAATGGCCACACTGACAGCATGTGCGTTAGCAGCCACATATAACAATAATGGCTCCTTATCAATGGGAGCAGCAAGAACCGGCAGCTCAGCTAGCTACCTCTTCAAATCTTCAAATGCATTGTTAGCAGCATGAAAGTGCGTTATATCGACTAGAGGGGGTGAATAGGCGAGTTTTATGAATTCTTCACTGAGGAATTTGCTGGTGAGGAAATTCCTAAATGAAGAACTACTTGAAGCAGAATAAGTACTCAAAAGTAAACACAACAGAATGCAAACACAGTCATCATGATGAAATGAAGACAAGCACAGAGTACAGAAAGCGCAAGCATAGGATAACACAGAAAGAAGACGGACAGACTGAAGAAATAGAACTGAGGAAATTGAGAAAGTCTTCAGTCAAAGTCTTCAAACAGATATGAACAAGCACACAACAACAGAACTGGGGAAATGGAAGAGTTGATGAAATAGAACCAGTAAGCTTGGTGAAGACAATGATTTGGTAGACCAATTCCAACTGTTGTCTCAGTTGTACGTCTGGTTGGAGGGGATGAGTATTTAAACTCGAGGAAACACAGTCCTCACTGTATTCTCCTTGAGCTAAGGTCACACAGACCTCACCCAATCACTCGTGGTAAGTCTTCAGGTGACTTCCAAACCTTCACAGACTAGGTCACTCGGCGATCCACAATTTCCTCTTGGATGCTCTAAACCATGACATCTAACCGTCTGGAAGAAGCACAGTCTTCAAAGGTAACAAGAATCGGATCCATGCAGGATCAATCTCTGAAGTGATGCTCAATCAGTTTGGGTTTGTAGGTGTTGGGTTTGGGTTTTCCTCACTTGATGATTTTTGCTCAAAGTCCTCGGAGGATGGGATGCTTTCAAACGACAAATGTCATTTTCTCTCGGAGCAGCCAACCAGCTAGTGGTTGTACGGGGCAGCTATTTATAGCCTAGGGAGTAGCCCGACATGATAAGACATAAATGCCCTTCAATGATATGATCGTTAGGTGGGTAGATATTTTGGGACAGCTGGCGCATAGCACAGCAACGGTCGGAATTTTGACTCTCAAATTCCTTAGGGCTATCATGTTCCTCACTGTGTAGGCAATCCGCACTGGCGAATTCCTAACTCCTCAGTCAGAACAAATTCCTCAGAGACCAGAAGAACTTCGTCTTTGTCACTGAAGAATATGACTGAACTGTATGAGATTTCCAATGGCTTCACTCGAAAGGATTGGTAGGTGTAGGATTTTGAGTTGAGCATCACATGGAAATTTTTCCTTAGTATTTCCTCGACCCCCTTTAAAAGTACGGTCTTTCCTATGACTCAAGAAAGAGACTATTAAACTATGAAATAAAAAGTCTTCATGCTTCATGTTCCTCGAATGATTACCAAGTCTTCAAGGTCACACCAATTTCTTCACTTTCAAAGTCTTCAGAAAGTCTTCAGAAGTCCAAAGTCTTCAGTTGAAGAACTTCATTTTTAGGGGTCGACTTTCTCTGTAAATATCAAACTCCTCATAGACTTATATACCTGTGTACACTCACAAACGCATCAGTCTCTTAACCTATAAGTCTTCAATACACCAAAATCACTAAGGGACACTAGATGCACTTATAGTCAGAACATGACTTTGACCAAGAGTGAGGTTCATCTCCATCAAAGGCGTGTTGGGGTGCACGAGGTTCTTCAGATCCCATTAGTACTTCATTGGTAGCAGGGGACTGAGGAATTGCTTCGAGTGGAGTGAACATTGGAGAGTTGGGGTGCTGACTTTCCCAAAAGTCATCATTTAGAACAGGTGCGGTACAGCCAATGTCCACATCCTCATCTTCCATTTCTTCAACGCCGACCTCTTCAGCATTGAACTGAGGCATAGGCGAGGAGATGACTGGGGTTGAAGGGTTTGCATTTACTTCAATTTCTTCTTCCAACTGCTCTGACGAAGCAGCAGAAGGATTGTCTTCATCGGATTCGCTAGGAATCACATAATCTTCACCAAAAGGAACAAGGTCCTTTGATGGCATGAAAGAGACTGGAATGGCATCAGTTGGGTTGTCAATTGAACTAGTCAGAGGCTTCATCTTTTTCGGAGCTAAAGAATTTGATGAAGTTGATGCCTTCCTTTTCTTCACAGCTGCACGCTCTGCAGCCTTGGTCTTCTTCGCATCTGATGCAGATGGAAGGATCGGAGTTGGTGTAGGCGCAGGAGGAGCAGAGGACTTTGGATCATTTTCTTCAGGTGCAACTGATGCAGTTGCCCTAACTTCTTGACTTTCTTCAGGCGCACCACTAGTGGATGCCCTGGCAATATCTTCAGCAGCTAGAATGGAGTCATCAGCCCTTGTACTCTCATTTTCTTCAGTAGCCTGATTGTCATCAGCAGTGCTAGCATGTTCTTCAGTAGGCTGAGCAGATGCTTCAGCCGGTGTAAGTTCAATGTGCATAGGAGCAGCAGCACTTGAAGTGAATTTCTTCATCAGATTGACGAACCAAACCTTGGCGCACTTACAATCAGCTTAGTACCGATTGAATTCATCACTCAGTTGCTTGATTTCAGCTTGCAAGTCAATGAGTTGATTAGGAGTGAGAGTGAGGACATTGTCCTTGAGGTAGCACTGTTTCTTGTACTGCGCTTTCTTCAGCCTTCTTCCTTCTTCAAACATCCACTTTTCTTCCTCAATGAAGGTAGTCAAAACATGACTTTAGCCAGGAGTGAGGTTCATCTCTGGAAAAGGCGTGTTAGGGTCTTTGTGCCATAGGTCAATGAAGTCGAGGATCAGCTTTGGATCCAACAGCAGTGGCACATTGCTACCTTTGTCTCTAGCGGCTCTGGCCTGTCTGTCTCTGATGATTTCGGCAAGTTCTTCATCATCAGCCTCATCGTCATTAGAGGGAACTTGGAAGGCGACCTTCTTCTTGTGAGGACTTGGTCGAAGGCCTCGTCCAGCAGTGGCCTTTTTCTTCAGCAGAGAGGGGCCAGCTGAGGAATTTGGTGCAGCTGAGGAACTTGCAGATGCTCCTGAGGCAATTGAGATGCCAGTTGTCCTTTGGCACGTGGCAAGATGCACAGGTGTAGAGGATTTGGTCGGAGGAACTGAGGACTTTGAAGGAGGAGGAGCAGTCTGAGGAATTGGCCAGAGGGCATTGAGGGAGAAGCGCTTGACTTATGCGCAAGCTTCTTAGGCATCGCCTTCTTCGGCTGACTAGCAGAGGCCTTAGCAGTGGTAGCAACAGCAGCAGAGTCTGCATTGAATTTCTTCACTACTTCCTTTGCTTGCTTGGCCAGTTTGGCCTAGCGCTTTGCCCATTCATCAGCATAGTCCTCACCATGCTTGAGGCTGGTGGGATCTACCACTTGGCCTGGTGCCAATGGAGGTCTTGAGCATGGAGGGTTGAGCGCGAATTTCTTCATATACTTGGGAGTAACATACCTGTACTCCCTCCATTCCCGTGCCCATCTCCTCTCTATCTTTTGAATGCGCACCTTGTGCTGATTTCTATCCTCCTCAGGGGGTGTGCAATACCCAGCATAAATGTCCTCAAGGATTTCGAAAGCAGTATTGACCTCAGGTCTCTTTCCACCCTTCTGTGGTTTCTTACCTTTAGTCATTTTCTTCAGCTGAGGAATATGAACAACTGAAGTTTCTGAAGAGGTGTGCAACTTTTCTTCGAGGAACGCTACAAATGAGTTAAGTTGATGAGAACCTGGTGATTCAGCAGCGGACATTTGTACTTGTGAACAGAGTATAGTTGCGAGGAATTTGGAGAGGTCATATGCATTCTCAGAAGGTTTTTCAAAAACAAATAGGTTTGAGGAATTTGACCACATGAGTCTTGAGGAATTTCCCT
Organism: Triticum timopheevii; assembly: GCA_963921465.1. Lineage (NCBI taxonomy): Eukaryota > Viridiplantae > Streptophyta > Magnoliopsida > Poales > Poaceae > Triticum > Triticum timopheevii. The sequence goes on from OY997266.1 coordinate 563,190,319, forward strand.
AAGCGTTCTTTATCTTAGGTTCCAGAGTTGTATAGATTGAAAATCCACACAATTGAGGAATCTTGAAGAAAATCATTGCTTAGAGAAACGAATCAAAAGTAGATGACATGTGAGGTATTCATGTGTGTGAATATTTGAAGAATAAACACCTTTGAAGATTTTCAAGAAAACATAAGAATCAAAGAGGGTAGTAAAAGTATCTTTTAATTACACGAGATGAAGAACACGACGAACTGGGAAGTGTAGATGTGAAGTTCGTCAGTTCAGATCTTCCATGCCCTAACTTGGCAGAGGAAGACGGCTACGGTGGCGGCGGCGTGAAGAAATCCGCAACCGGCGCGAGTACGACGGCGACGAGGTCGAGGCAGTGAAGCTCTTCCTCACCGGCGACGATGAAGTAGCGGCGGCGCTAGGGTTTGGGGAGTTCGAGTGGGAGTGAGAGCGAGCAGAGTGAAAGTGAAGTGAGGAAGAGGCAGGGGTATTTATAGTGGGAGTGAAAAACTGTACGCCCGAGGAAATCGGATGAACGTGCCCCTGGCCCTTCTCATTCACTTGACATATGTCACCCACGTACTAAGAGGTGGCGATCGTGTAGGATCGTGGGTGGATAGATAAGTATTGTCGTGGGATGCGGAACGGTTTGAGCGGCAAAGCCGAAAATTCAGATCAAATAGATTAAAATTTCCGTTCACAATTCAGCTGTCAAGGACACAGTGAAGATTTTGAACGAGTTTCAATTAGAACGCACATGAAGAATTTGTGAATAGACTGGGTTGAGTTTAGCATAGAGGGGGAAGGGTCCGATCACATTCACTTAGCAGAAGAAATCAACTTGGAGAATTAGCAATAAGTGAATGATGTAGAGGACATAAAACTCATATATATATATATATATATATATATATATATATATATATATATATATATATATATATGTATATATATATAGGACTGCTAAAGTGAGCCTGAGCGCATAGTGTTTATTCTACGCGCTGCCCATCGTACGAGTGTGTCCTGTTCTAAACAACCGACCAGACACGGGAGTTTGGGCCAATTTCTCCACTCCTTGTCCAAACTGATGGTAAAAATGGGTCTAATTATAGTAATAGGAATATGATGCATTACTAGAATGTGTATCCCACTCCGTGTCAAAATAGGTAGTAACGTTGGATCGAATTGTAGTAATATATACATGATGCATTACTAGCATTTCGTCTCTCCGGTCCATGTAAAAGTCTATGGTAATACTAGGTCCAGTTGTGTAGTAATTCAAACATGGGGTATTACTATCGTGGAGTTTTGCTTGTATGTGAACATGATGCATTACGAGTAGTAAGATACAATTTACTTTTAATAGTGATGGTAAAGGAATTTAATCCCATTACTATATATGCTAGAACATTTACCATTTCATTAGCATTAGGGTTGTGGGGCGGAGTTGCGGTATGTGGACATGGTAATGGAATTAAGTTCCGTTACTATATAGTGTATAACATTTGACAATTGCATATAGCGACAGAGCTTCAGCAGAGGTGTGGTATGTGTAGATGGTAACAAAAATTAACTGCATTACCATATGTACTAGAATATTTACCACTGAATTAGCAGAAGGTGTGCGGGGAGGGGGTGTGGTATGGTGGTAACCAATTTTAATCACGTTACTATAGATAGTAGAATATTTCCCACTTAGTCATAGGGCTGCCAGGCGGAAGTGCGTTTGTAGTACTATATGGTAATGGGCTTTAATTGTGTTACTATATATGCTACAACTTTTACTATCGATTAGGGTGGATGAATTACTAGCACGCGCTGCCAGGGAAGTGCAGCGGCCGGAGCGCAGGATAAGCAGTTTTTGCACTCACGCGTGCTTTAGCGCATCCGTATATATATATATATATATATATATATATATATATATATATATATATATATATATATATATATATTCAGGTGAAGAACAACACCGGAAGGAGTGAAGACAATGCAAAGTTGAAGAATTTAAAAAAATTGAGGAATTTCAAAAACGAAGAAAAACTCAAATTGAAGATTTCCAACTTTGGGTGGTGGCGTAACCCACCGTATAAGAAAGCTGATTTCAGACACCGCGTACAATTGTCGTAGGGCTCTGAGAATCAATTTCTTCATTAATTTCTTCACACTTAGAGGGTTACTCTTCATTGATTGAAGAAAAACGTTACTTTGTGTGTTGCGCACCTAAGTCATCAAGTCAGCATAAGTGTTAGGATGTGTGTCCATTTCAGAGAACATTCGAAGATTCTAGGATATTTAGCTCACACCGCAACTTGCTAAATCTCTTCTCATCCAAGGGCTTAGTGAAGATATCGGCCAGCTGGTCTTCAGTGCTAACGTGGTCGACGGAGAAGTCGCCCTTCAACACATGATCATGAAGAAAATGATGACAAATCCAGATGTGCTTGCTCTTTGAGTGCTGAACTGGGTTATGAGCAATCTTGATAGCACTCTCATTGTCGCAGTAGAGAGGCACATTCTTGACGTTGATGCCATAGTCCTTGAGTGTTTGCTTCATCCGTAGTAGTTGAGCACAGCACGATCCAGCAGCAATGTACTCAGCTTCTGCAATGGAGAGTGATACGTAGTTCTGTTTCTTCGTGGACCAACAGACCAAAGATGGTCCGAGGAAATGACATGTGCTTGATGTTGACTTGCGGTCCACACGATAACCAGCATAGTCAGAGTCTGAATATCCAATGAGATCAAATGAAGAGCCCTTGGGATACCATAATCCAAGTGTTGGTGTGTAAGCTAAGTATCGAAGAATATGCTTCACAGCCTTATGGTGTGATTCCTTCGGTGTAGCTTGAAATCGGGCACAAATGCAAACACTAAGCATAATATCCGGCCTAGATGCACAAAGGTACAATAAAGAGCCAATCATGGAGCGGTATACCTTTTGATCAAAGTCTTTACCATTTTCATCAGTGCATAGATGGCCATTTGTGGGCATTGGAATTTTGAACACTTTGCAATCTTGCATGCCGTATTTCCTCAATACATCCTTGAGGTATTTCTCCTGAGATATGAATATGCCATTGCGTTGTTGATGAATTTGAAGACCTAAAAAGAATTTCAATTCTCCCATCATAGACATTTGATATTCTTCACTGATCATATAGGCAAATTCATCACTGTATCGTTTGTCAGTACAGCCAAAAATGATATCATCAACATATATTTGGCACACAAACAATTCATCATCATAAGATTGAGTGAAAAGAGTTGGGTCGAGTGAACCGGGTTTGAAGCCTTTCTTCATGGGGAATTCCTTCAAAGTATCATACCACGCCCGAGGAGCTTGCTTGCGGCCATATAGGGCCTTGTTGAGTCTGAAGACTTTGTCAGGATTATTTGGATCTTCAAAACCTGGGGGTTGAGCAACATATACTTCTTCCTCAAGCTTACCATTGAGGAATGCACTTGTCACATCCATTTGTTGTAAGATAATATCATGATGGTTAGCATAAGAAAGTAATATGCGAATAGCCTCAAGTCAAGCAACAGGTGCAAAAGTTTCATCGAAATCAATTCCTTCAACCTGTGTGTAGCCTTGATCTACTAGCCGTGCCTTATTCCTCACCACAAGGCCGTTTTCATCTTGCTTGTTGCGGTAGATCCCTTTGTGCCAATAATGTTGTGCTTGCGAGGATCTGGATGTTTCACCAGTTCCCAGACGTTGTTGAGCTCGAACTGATGTAATTCTTCTTGCATAGCTTGAATCCACTCAGGCTCCAGAAATGCTTCATCTACCTTAGTGGACTCTGTGATAGAGACAAAAGCAAAGTGCCCACAAAAGTTAGATAAGTGTGAAGATTTTGAGCGCGTGAGAGGACCTGGTGCTTCAATGTCATCGATGATCTTCTCAATTTGCACTTCGTTTGCAATACGAGGATGAGCGGGTTGTCTTCAAGGAATTTGATCCACATTCTCTTCAGGAGCATTTTCCTCAACACCATTTTCTTCATGTGCGATGGCTCGACGTTCATCACGTTCTAGAATGAATTCTTCAGCAGATTCTTCGGTGGGAATGACATCCTCAGTCGCTTTGAAATTGATGGAATCCTCAGGTGATGGTTCATCTATCACAGAAGGTAGGTGCTCTCTTTGCGAGCCATTAGTTTCATCGAACCGCACATCTACAGTTTCAACAACCTTGTGAAGAGCGTTGTTGAAGACTTTGTAGGTGTGCGAGTCCATTCCGTAACCAAGCATAAAACCCTCATGTGCTTTCGGTGCAAATTTAGAATTGTGATGAGGATCACTAATCCAACATTTAGCACCGAAGACTTTGAAGTAACTCACATTGGGTTTCTTATCAGTGAGGAGTTCATAGGCAGTCTTCTTGAAGAATTTGTGAAGATATACTCTGTTGATGATGTGGCACGCATTATCAATTGCCTCAATCCAGAAATGACGAGGCGTCTTGTATTCATCAAGCATAGTGCGAGCCATCTCAACAAGAGTTTTGTTCTTGCGTTCCACGACGCCATTCTGCTGAGGAGTATAAGGAGCGGATAACACATGAGTAATACCAAGTTCATCAAGATATTCATCAAGACCAGAATTCTTGAACTCAGTCCCATTGTCACTTCTGATGTGCTTGATCTTCACACCAAAGTTGGTTGAAGCCCTCGAGGAAAATCGTTTGAAGACTTCCTGCACCTCATGTTTGTAAGTGACAATGTGTACCCATGTGTAACGAGAATAATCATCAACAATAACAAAGCCATATAGAGATGCATCATTTGTAACAGCAGAATAATGATTAGGACCGAAGAGATCTATGTGAAGCAATTCAAACGGTCGAGTGCTAGTCATGATAGTCTTCGCTGGATGCTTGGCCTTGGTCATCTTTCCAGCTTCATAGGCTCCGCATAAGTGATCCTTGACTAATTTGACATTCTCAATGCCCATGACATGCTTCTTCTTCGCAAGCGTGTGCAAATTCCTCATGCCAGCATGACCAAGTCGTCGATGCCATAGCCAGCCTTCTGAGGCTTTTGCAAGTAAGCATACGGCCGGTTGTGGTCTTGTAGAGAAATCAACAATGTACAAATCTCCTCTCCTAAAGCCTTTGAAAACTTTGGAATTGTCAGCTTCCATGATCATGACACAACAATATTTGCCAAAGACAACAACCATATCAAGATCACAAAGCATTGAGACAGACATGAGGTTGTATCCTAAGGACTCGACAAGCATGACTTTGTCCATGTGTCGATCCTTTGAGATGGCAACCTTTCCTAGACCCAATACCTGACTTTTGCCTTTGTCAGTGAAGATGATATGCTTCAGATGTGATGGTGATAAAGGAACATCCATTAATAGATTCTTGTCACCAGTCATGTGATTTGTACATCCACTATCGAGGACCCACTCATTGGCTTTGGGTTGTTCATCCTGTAGATGAATTGGTGCAACTTACAAACTCATATACTTCATCAGTGAAGAATATGACATCAATATCATCAGATCAATTTTATCAAGCAATAGAACAGATAAATGGTATGAGGACGTGTGAAATGAAATTTCATTTCATCATGATTAGCCTGCGTCCTGTCAGGCACTGTTCAGGTCTCCAGCAAATTCTGCAGACGTTTTGAGCACGTCTGGAGACCTGACCCTGCATAAGAGATTAGTTCTTTTTCTTCACCACCCACATCTGAAGGGGTGGCAAAGAATTCATCACTCTGCGAGCACCATATGAGAAAGGTGGCATAGACGCCAGTCCACTTCGTTTCACATAAGAGGGGTTAGGGTAAGCATATGAATAAGCAGAGAAATTCTTCGAGGACTTATGAACATAATGATTTGAAGAATAAGGATCATATTCATAGCCCTTAGCTCTACCCTGCAAAAAAGAAGGGTTAGCACGATGATGATCATATGAGGACATTGATCCTTTTGAGGAATTTGTTCCACGTGAGGAATTTGGTCCGTATGAGGACCTGGATCCATATGAAAAATTTGGTTCATATGAAGAATTTGATTTGGAGTTCCTATTCTTCACAGGTGGTGTCATGAGGACATTCACCTGAAGACTTTCAGGGCAACTTTTGGGAACCCAGATTTTCTTCATTGGTGAACCATTCCTTCAGTTAGTACCAACATATCTAGCAAATACTTCACCATTCTGATTTTTGAACAGTTTATAGTTGGAGTCAAATGACTCATCAGAAGAATGAGGAGATTCAAATGTAAAGCCAGATAAGTTGGATGGATCTACTGGAGGTCCCTTTGCAGCAACCCATGAGGTTTTGGGGTACTGCTCAGGCTTCCAATATGTTCCATCAGCATTGAGTTTCCTCTCAAAGGAAATACCCTCTTTCCTAGGGTTTCCGTTGAGGATTTGCTTTTTAAGCACATCACAAAGAGTCTGATGCCCTTTGAGGATTTTGGACATGCCTGTCATGTACAATTCCTTCAGCCCCGCATCATCAGTGATACTTGTAATGTCCTCGGATGAGGAATTAGTGATAGTAGAGACATATGAAGAATTTGTAGCATTAGAAGCATTTGAAAATCCAGGTGAAGAATTGGCAGTTTCACGTTCAATGCACTTCAAACATGGAGGAACAAATTCTTCCGGAGTAGCACTGATTTGTTGAGCAAGTAATGAATCGCGCTCCTTCTGAAGATCTTCATAATCCACTCTTAGATTTTCATGATCTTGCTTTCTTTGAAGAAATTCATAAGAAAGCTTCTCATGATCAGATAAGAGAGTGCTATGATGACCTTGAAGGGCGTCAAACTTGGACGGGAGTCTCTGAAGACTCTCAGCCAAAGCTTTTGACTGATCCATTTCTTCACCCAACATATCATCGCTCTTATTTAGCATGTATTGAACTTTTTCCAAAGCTCTTTGTTGTTTAGTGGCAAGGAAGCAAGTTTGACATAACTGGGGCCAAATTCATCACCTGATTCATCATCACTAGATTCGGAAAGGTAGCATTCAGTTACCTTGGCAACCTCTGCCATAAGGCACGGTGAAGACGATGACGATTCAGGTGTGAAAGTCATCTCCTTGAGAGAATCCTTGTAATCCTCAAACCAAGGATCATGATGAGTACGATGACCTTTGTAGACCTCAGAGAGCCGGTCCCAGATTAGCTTCGCATGATTGAGATGCATGATGTTCCTGAACTAATTTCGGGACAAACAGGAGAAGATGACATCCTTCGCTGTGAGGTTGAGTAGAGTGTACTTGCGAATGTCATCAGCCTCCTCCATCTTGCATAGATCGGTAAGACCAATCTCACGGTCCACAGTTTGCTGTCCATAGCCATGAGTGGCTTCTTCATCATGGCCTTCCACCGAGGATACTCATGACCATCAAAGATGGGGCAGGATATGTTCCTCAATCCTGCATTCGACATAACTAAAACTCTAGGTGGTTAAACCAAAATCACATAGAACACGGGAGTACCTTGCTCTGATACCAATTGAAAGTGTGTTATATCGACTAGAGGGGGTGAATAGGCGATTTTTATGAATTCTTCATTGAGGAATTTGCTGGTGAGGAAATTCATAAATGAAGAACTACTTGCAGCGGAATAAGTACTCAAAAGTAAATATAACAGAACACAAGCATGGTCATCATGAAGACAAGCACAGAGTACAGAAAGCGTAAGCACAGGATAAACAGAAAGAAGACGGACAGACTGAAGAAATTTAACTGAGGAAATTGAGAAAGTCTTCAGTCAAAGTCTTCAAACAGATATGAACAAGCACACAACAACAGGGATGAGGAAATGAAAGAGTTGAGGAAATAGAACCAGTAATCTTGGTGAAGACAAAGATTTGGTAGACCAGTTCCAACTGCTGTCTCAGTTGTACGTTTGGTTGGAGCAGCTGAGTATTTAAACTCGAGGACACCCGGTCCCGGACACACAGTCCTCACTGTATTCTCCTTGAGCTAAGGTCACACAGACCTCGCCCAATCACTCGTGGTAAGTCTTCAGTTGACTTCCAAACCTTCACATACTAGGTCACTCGGCGATCCACAATTCCTCTTGGATGCTCTAGACCATGATGCCAAACCGTCTGGAAGAAGCACAATCTTCAAAGGTAAGAAGTGTCGGATCCATGCAGGATCAATCTCTTCAGTGATGCTCAATCACTTTGGGTTTGTAGGTGTTGGGTTTGGGTTTTCTTCACTTGAAGATTTTCGCTCAAAGTCCTCGGAGGATGGGATGCTCTCAAATGACAAGTCTTAGTTTCTCTCAGAGCAGCCAACCAGCTAGTGGTTGTAGGGGGCGGTTATTTATTGCCTAGGGAGTAGACCGACATGATAAGACATAAATGCCCTTGTCTGATATGATCATTAGGTGGGTAGATATTTTGGGACAGCTAGGGCATAGCACAGCAACGGTCGGAATTTTGACTCTCAAATTCCTCAGGGCTATCATGTTCCTCACTGTGTAGGGAATCAACACTGGCGAATTCCTAACTCCTCAGTCAGAACAAATTCCTCAGAGACTAGAAGAACTTCGTCTCTGTCCTGAAGAATATGACTGAACTGTATGAGATTTCCAATGGCTTCACTCGAAGGGATTGGTAGGTCCAATATTTTGAGTTGAGCATTACATGGAAATTCTTCCTTTGTATTTCCTCGACCCCCTTTAACAGTACGGTGTTTCCTATGACTCAAGAAAGAGAAAATGAAACTAACAAAACAAAAGTCTTCACTCTTCATGTTCCTCGAATGATTGCCAAGTCTTCAAGGTTACACCAATTTCTTCACTTTCAAAGTCTTCAGAAAGTCTTCAGAAGTCCAAAGTCTTCAGTTGAAGAACTTCATTTTTAGGGGTTAACTTTCTCTGTAAATATCAAACTCCTCATAGACTTATAGACCTGTGTACACTCGCAAACGCATCAATCCCTTAACCTATAAGTCTTCAATACACCAAAATCACTAAAGGGCACTAGATGCACTTATAGTCAGAACATGACTTTGACCAGGAGTGAGGTTCTTCTTCGGCGAAGGTGTGTTAGGGTCCTTGTGCCATAGGTCAATGAAATCGAGGATCAACTTTGGATCCAATAGCAGTGGCACATTGCTGCCTTTGGCTGTAGCGGCCCTGGCCTACCTGTCTCTGATGATTTCGGCAAGTTCTTCATCATCAGCCTCATCGTCATCAGAGGGCACTTGGAAGGCGACCTGCTTCTTGTGAGGACTTGGTCAAAGGCCTAATCCAGCAGTGGCCTTTGTCTTCAGCAGAGAGGGGCCAGCTGAGGAACTTGGAGAAACTCCTGAGGCAATTGAAATGACTGTAGTCCTTTGGCACGTGGCGAGATGCACATGTGCGGAGGATTTGATCAGAGCAGCTGAAGACTTTGTCGGAGGAGCTGAGGACTTTGAAAGAGGAGGAGCAGTTTGAGGAATTGGCCGTGAGGGCTTTGAAGAATCTGGCCTTGAGGGTATTGCGAAGGAACTTGGCCGTGAGAGCATTGAGGGAGAAGCACTTGACTTATGCGCAGGCTTCTTAGGCATAGCATTCTTCGCCTTACTAGCAGAGGCCTCAATAGTGGTAGCAGCAGCAGCAGAGTCTTCATTGAATTTCCTCACTGCTTCCTTTGCTTGCTTGGCCAGTTTGGCCTGGCGCTTTGCCCATTCATCAGCATAGTCCTCACCGCGCTTGAGGCTTGTGGGATCTGCCACTTGCCCTGGTGCCAATGGAGGTCTTGAGCATGGAGGGTTGAGTGCGAATTTCTTCATATACTTGGGAGTAACATACCTGTACTTCCTCCATTCCCGTGCCCATCTCCTCTCCATCCTTTGTATGCGCACCTTGCGCTAATTTTTGTCCTCCTTGCCAAATTTGGCCTCATTAGGAGTGCAGTATCCAGCATAAATGTCCTCAGGGATTTTGAAAGTAGTATTGACCTCAGGCCTCTTCCCACCCTTCTGTGGCTTCTTACCTTTAGCCATTTTCTTCAGCTGAGGAATATGAACAACTGAAGTTTCTGAAGAGGTGTGCAACTTTTCTTCGAGGAATGCTGCAAATGAGTTAAGTTGATGAGAACCTAGTGATTCACCAGCGGACATTTGTACCTGTGAACAAAGTATAGTTGCGAGGAATTTGGAGAGGTCAAATGCGTTCTCAGAAGGTTTTTCAAAAATGAATAGATTTGAGGAATTTGACCAGATGAGTCTTGAGGAATTTCACTAAGCATTCTTTGTCTTAGGTTCCAGAGTTGTATAGATTGAAAATCCACACAATTGAGGATTCTTGAAGAAAATCATTGCTTAGAGAAACGAATCAAGAGTAGATGACAAGTGAGGTGTTCATGTGTGTGAAGATTTGAAGAATAATCACCTTTGAAGATTTTCAACAAAACATATGAATCAAAGAGGGCAGTAAAAGTAACTTTCAATTACCCAAGTTGAAGAACACGACGAACTGGGAAGTGTAGATGTGAAGTTCGTCAGTTCAGATCTTCCACACCCTAACTCGGCAGAGGAAGATGGCTATGGCGGCGGCGGACTGAAGAAATCCGCAACCGGCGGGAGTACCACGGCGACGAGGTCGAGGCAGTGAAACTCTTCCTCATTGGCGACAATCAAGTAGCGGCGGCGCTAGGGTTTGGGGAGCTCGAGCGGGAGTGAGAGCGAGCGGAGTAAAAACGAAGTGAGTAAGAGGTAGGGGTATTTATAGTGGGAGTGAAAAACTATACGCCCGAGGAAATCGGACGAATGTTCCCCTGGCCCTTCTCATTCGCTTGACATGTGTCACCCACGTACTGAGAGGTGGCGGTCATGTAGGATCGTGGGTGAATAGATAAGTATTGTCGTGGGATGCGGAACGGTTTGAGCGGCAAAGCCGAAAATTCAGATAAGATAAGTTAAAAGTTCCGTTCGCAATTTCTTCAGCTGTCAAGGACAAAGTGAAGATTTTGAACGAGTTTCAAATAGAATGCACATGAAGAATTTGTGATCAGACTGGGTTGAGTTTAGCATAGAGGGGGAAGGGTCCGATCACATTCACTTAGCAGAAGAAATCAACTTGAAGAAATAGCAATAAGTGAATGTCGTAGAGGACATAAACTCATATATATAGGGTGGGTCTATTATGATAACACCCCTTAAGACCTTATTCTGCACACCAAAACACCTTATTCTGCACACCACCCAGATCGCGCTGCCGCCCCTCCCCTCCCGACCTTCTTCCGCGGCAGCGGCCGGCAGTGACGCCGCCCCTCCCCTCCCGGCCTTCTTCCGCGGCGGCGGCCTGGGAGAGATGCCGCCCTTCCCCTCCCCGCTTTATCCCGCGGCGGCGGCCTGGGAGCATTGCCGCCCCTCCCCTCCCGGCCTTCTTCCGCGGCAGCGGCCGGCAGTGACGCCGCCCCTCCCATCGCGGCCTTCTTCCGCGGCGGCGGCCAGGCAGCGACGCCGCCCATCGCCTCTCGGCCTTCTTCCGCGGCAGGCACCGAGCAACACCAGCCTATCGACCTTCTTCCACGGCAGCAGCTCGGTACCGCCAGCACCGAACTCCTCAGGTCCTGCAATTAGCTGTAATTCATCAGATGTGGATTGGTGCTGCCTCGACATCAAACCAATTCGAGCAAGGAGGAGTGTGCGCAAGGTTGCTTCATCCACTGTAGCTTCTTGGAATAAGTCTGCATCAACCTTCAGAGCAAATCCTCCTTCCCCGTTCACATTGAGCAACGTCCAGATAGCCCATGAACTTCTGAAGGGCAAGTGGACTGCACGGGCGAACATGAAAGTTGTGCAGGCGGACGAGAAGGGAACTTCCTCCTGTAAACGCAAGAAATCACTGCATCACGAGGTAAGCAGTACACTTACTATACCATCTCAGTGTAGTTATCATACACAAATCAGTACAAGCAGTACAGCGCGTGTTTATGCAGATTTCAAAGAAACGCTCTACCGTAGCACTGCATTCAGAGCGGAACAGTGCCCTGAGAACCCGACAAAGTATCTAGTACACCACTACAACAGATGGGATGCATTTGACTGGGCAAGGCATAATTTCCAAGTGGTCGCCGATGAAGAGAAAGGTGTCTACGAATGTGAGTGCAAACTCTGGACACACATAGGTGAGACTCTTAACAAAAAAAATTCTAGATTCTCATAGTCATGCACGAAAGCTAACTTACTGAAATTTAAAAGTACATATGCATGTGTAATTCACGAAACCAAATGAAGTTCACTTCTTTAAAAAATGAACAAATAATGAAAAAAATATATGTTTACTAATTTCATGCAGTTCACTTACAGAACACACAAAAAATGTTTTTGTCTGCAGGCCTCTTCTGTGTCCATGTCTTATGCATGCTTTCTCATTTGAGAGTACTCAACATTCCTGAGGTGTACATCATGAAGAGATACACCCGTAACGCAAGATTAGATGCAACGTTTGACAGAAGAGACTACGAACAAACAGCACCAGATGGAACCTCGCTTTTTTGCCGTAGAAAATTGCTGACAGAAACAGCAATGGACCTTGCAAACAGAGCGACAAGGTCAGACGCTGGCTGCCATAGAGCGTTGTCTGGTATGAGGGCACTGATAGAGGAAGTTGATATGCTCAACGAAGAAGAAGAAGAAGCAGCAAAACTAAAGCAAGCAGAGAAATACCAACATGACAATAAAGACGAGCAAGAAGAAAAAACTGAACACATTGGAACTGGTGCTATCAAAAAAGAAACAATTCATCCACCTCCTGCTTCAAACACAAGAGGAAGAAAGAAAGGGGGAGACGCAAACCAGAAAAAGGTGGCATCCAAGGAGAAAAATGATGACAAAAACAGTAAGCCACAGCCTGAGCTGGACAGTGATGGTCACCCACTGGGAGTAAGAATGTGCAGAACATGTAATGAAGTCAGCGGCCACAATTCCAGGACGTGTGAAAAAAGACATGAACAAGAAAAACGAGGACATGGAGATGCACAACAAAACAGAAATTCCACTCACAACACTAAGAAATGGACGAAACCGAGACGTTGTAGCATCTGCAAAAAGAGGAAGAGACACAATTCAAGAACCTTCCCCAAAAGAAAAAGAAAAAGATCAGAAAATGAGGAAGACGAAGAAGTTGAGATCAAAGAAGAATATGATGACACAACTGAAGAAGAAATGGCTTATGAAGAAGTAGATGGAGAAGAAGAGGAAGAAGAAGAGAGTGAAGAGGATGAAGAACGTGACGAAACTGAAGAAACAGTGGCTTATGAAGGTACAGATGATGAAGATGATGAAGAGGAAGAAGAGAGTGAAGAGACTGAAGAGAGTGAAGAGGACGAAGAACATGAAGAAACAATATCAACTAGACCACCACGAGGAAATGCTTCAACCAGCGCGCGGGGATCAAAGAAGGATGCAGTTCTCAGCACTGGAAAAACGAAAACCACCATCAACCAGCACGCGGGGATCAAAGAAGGATGCAGTTCTCACCACTGGAAAACGAAAGCAGCCAACAACCAGCACGCGGGGAGCAAAGAAGGATGCAGTTAACAACACTAGAAAACAAAAGCAGACATCAACCAGCACGCGGGGAGCAAAGAAGGATGCAGTCCACATCGCTGAAAAACAAAAGCAGCCATCAACCAGCGCGCGCGGAGCAAAGAAGGATGCAGTTCACAGCGCTGAAAAACGAAAGCAGCAATCAACAAGCACGCGAGGGGCTACAAATACAAAGGTGCAGAGACAAGAACCAGCAACACCGCCATGGAAAACAAAACAAAGTGCAACATTAGACACGCTCCAGTCACCGCGCAGAAGCAGCAGGCTAACGACCAAATAGATGAACAAACAATAAATTTATCGTATGCATAGCAATTTGCTTAACTCTATGACTTATGTATCAGTTTAAATTTTGTGTAAACCATGTAGCGTGTCTAATGCTGTTAGCTCGTTGCAGTCTTGAGTAAAACATTGACACATTTTGATTCAAAAACCATGTAAAAAATGCTGTTAGCTAGTTGCAGTCCTACAAGTAGTACATATAAAAAGCATTTCAGTATGCAGTATGGAACTTGCAAAAATGCAGTACGGTTCGAACTATCATGCAGTACTATAGACTATCTACATGTAGTACACACCATGCAAATTGGGAAAAAATGTGGAAACATGTAATGCTCAGCTGACATATAAGCAGTTCACATATTGTAACCATGCAAACACAAATTTACCGTTGAATAATAATTGAAGCGGTTCAGATCACAAAAGTGCTTATTACAAAACACATCACAAAGATGAAAAGCGTTCAACACGCACAAGTACTTATTACAAATCAACCTCATAACCTTAGCCAATCATGTCAAACGTGATTCTAACAGTACGATCCTCGAGTTCAAAGAAGTTGAGGACAACAACTTGCTCAGACTTCAGGCCGCGATCAATGACAAATTCCTTCCACCCTTTGTGCAGACACAACCGCCCGTCAACACTTACACTGTACTTGGCTGGTTTAACGTATCCATTACCAAGAACAACTTCAAGAATTCCTTTCTTCTTGAGCCGCACATACCTAACAGCTCGCTGAGGAATTTTCTGTAAAAAACCCTAAACCACCCCCCCAAACCCTAAGATAGACAGGGGGCGACGGGGTATGATGGACTCGCCTACGCATGCGGCGCCGCGGCAAGCCGCGTCGCCGCCTGCTCCGGCTCGTTCCAGGCTCGGCCTCGCAGGGGGATGTGGAGGGGGGGTCACGACCCCCCTCCCCACCTCCTGCTCGGCCTCACGCTAACGCACGCAGTGCGCTTGGTTGACAGGCACAGTGCGGACATTCTGTTTTTTTCCATCAAAGGGGATGCGCGCAAAACCACCACCCCCTCCCAAACCCTAAGATAGACAGGGGGCGACGGGGTATGACGGACTCGCCTACGCATGCGGCGCCGCGGCAAGCCGCATCGCCGCCTGCTCTGGCTCGTTCCAGGCTCGGCCTCGCAGGGGGATGTGGAGAGGGGGTCACGACCCTCCTCCCCACCCCCTTCTCGGCCTCGCGCTAACGCACGCAGTGCGCTTGGTTGAAAGGCGCCGTGCGGACATTCTGTTTTTTCCATCAAAGGGGACGCTCGCATAACCACCACCCCCCAAACCCTAAGATAGACAGGGGGGCGACGGAGTATGACGGACTCGCCTACGCATGCGGCGCCGCGGCAAGCCGCGTCGCCGCCTGCTCCGGGTCGTTCCAGGCTCGGCCTCGCAGGGGGATGTGGAGGGGCGGTCACGACCCCCCTCCCCACCCCCTGCTCGGCCTCGCGCTAACGCACACAGTGCGCTTGGTTGACAGGCGCAGTGCGGACATTTTGTTTTTTCCATCAAAGGGGATGCGCGCAAAACCACCACCCCCCCAAACCCTAAGATAGACAGGGGGGCGACGGGGTATGACGGACTCGCCTACGCATGCGGCGCCGCGGCAAGCCGCGTCGCCGCCTGCTCCGGCTCGTTCCAGGCTCGGCCTCGCAGGGGGATGTGGAGGGGGGGTCACGACCCCCCCTCCCCACCCCCTGCTCGGCCTCGCGCTAACGCACGCAGTGCGTACAAGAACAATACAAAAAATATATATAGACAACTAAAAAAATTTGGGGGGGGCCTCCCCCCCCCCCACCATGTACCTTAATGTACAAACAAATAAAAAAACCAACTACAAAACGCAACTATAGGCAAAAAGTAATGCGTTTTTTGTTCTGACAAAAAAAAGCAGTTCGGTGTCAAAAAGCAATGCAGTTTCGGCATGCACGCACGTGCATCACTTTGCTTGAATGCCAAAAAAATGCAGTTCTCTTATATTGGACAAAGAAGTTCGGCATCAAATGCGATACAGTTCATCAAACACGTATCATACATATAAGCGTGACAAAATGCCAGTTCGCACAGACCGTGGTCGTCAACAAAAAGTAAAATTATACACTTATATATATTGTATCACTTATTGATATAAAATACACATACATATACAAATTCATCCACATGCGCTGCCGCGTAAACGAACAAGAAGAAACACAACGACAAAAAAAGTCTTTTTCATACATAGTCAGCACACACAAAAACAACACCAAAACCTAGCTATTGTCCACGCACAGCCTTTTGCACCCAGTAGAAAAACAGTGCCCCAACTGACTGTTACTGCGTCTGCGACTGCGTCCGCGATTGCGACAGGGAAGTGAGCCCGAGGTCCACAATCAGTTCACGTAACTCAAGAGGCATGTCTTCATAACACAAAATGTTCAAAGGATTGAACAACAGCTGGAACATGTACTCCGCCTTCCAATCTTCAGCAGCAGGCTGCAAAAAAAGAAACAAATGCAAAAAGTGATTATAAAAAAAAGGTTGTCATAAAGAACAAAAAAAGTAAAAAGAAAACAGAGAAGCTGTTACGTCGGATTTCAAAATTTTCTCAACTAGACGTTGGCCGCCATACAACTGCGCCATCCTCAGAACATAGATTCCACACTCATTTACTCCCTGCGCTGGCACGACCGGGTAAGATGGCTTCTTTGCCAATTTAACCCAGTCAGGAAGGTTCCGCGATTTATACATTTTTTCACCATAAATCGCCTTCAGTAGCTGAGTCATCCTCCTCATCTGGCAAAAAAGAAGAGGCACAAGGTAAGAATAACACACATCACGGATCTAAAAGTTGATACTCAAACGAACCCAAAAAAAAAGTTGTTCTCAAACATCTAAACAATCTCTCTTTTAAGTGCACGTGAGAAAAATGCAGTTCTGTCACGCATATGTTGAAGTTTACTACATGAACAATTGTAGTTTATGAAAAAATACAGTGGGAGAAACACAAAGAAAGCTTTCCGGTTGGCAAAGAAAAAATAGCATACCACTTCAGTGCAATCTGCGTGGTAGTCAGTCCTGCGCCACCTTGTCGTGACATCAGGATGGCCAGTGTACTTCCTACTATCGTGGATATCAAGGGTCTGGCGATGCTGGTTCATCGTGTATAAGGAATAATGACCATCCTTGAATCGCGGCATCATAATCTGTTCGCATAAAAAATGAAATCAAAAGTTCTTTCGACACGTACCACCAGGACCAATGTTCCAAAAATAACTATAAAAAGAAATGCAACAAACCAGGAAAAATAAATGACAAAAAACAATGAATTTACCAGTTTTGCATCCAACAGGTTTGCGCCGTCGTTCACAAAAAAATTGAACTGATTAACTGCATCTTCTAAAACAAAAGAGCTATGCACAACTGGCAACACAGGATTTCCGTCATTATCTCTCGCCACAGAGGTTTCCATTTTAAGAACGTACTGTACACAAAAAAGAACAAAAAACAAAAGGACATGAAAAAAAAAGAAAAAACAATGCAAGCAGGCATGGACATGAAAAAGCCAGTGCAGTAGGAAAGAATGACAGCAAACATTTACCGTGATAAATAAAGGTGAAAGTAGCAAACGTTCACCGGATTGATAAGCTAAACCAAATTCAGGGTCTTGCTTCCAGTACTTGATAACATAATCCGTGATATACGAATCCATTAAAGCTCCTTTGCCAAATGTATCATAGATATAGTCGAAATTGTAAGTATCGACATCATCACCAAAAGGACCATGCACCATAAAGAACGCGTTCCTGCAGTAAACATACACAGATGGGATCAATAAAATTAGAACTAAAAATCAAAACACACAAAAAGCATGAAAGGGCACACGCATCACATAAAAAACTTACTCGCGGTTTTTGGTTACAAAATCTTTGCTGAGAACAAGATCCTTTATTTTAATCGCCTCATCCATATATCTGAACCTCGGAGGCTTCAATTTCTCTATAGAGCATCTCAACTTAAAAGCCCTCTCACCTGCACTCTTGTTTGAAAATACTTCAACCTCATCCAAATGAGGACGATTAATTGCTGCACTCCTAGTCCTAGTTACACATGCACACGGTGTAACACATCATCATCAACATCATATACATCATGTGGAGAGCTAGGTTGAGACACACTTCCACCATCAAGTCCAAACGCCACATTTGTGTTCAAACCAGAATTATCTGGAGAGATTTCAATGACACAATCCTCCATAACCACATCAGAACCCTGGGACTCAAACAGTGACGTACAGCCTTCATGAAGCCCCCAATCAAAACCTAAAAACGTGGAGAAAAAACATGGAAGCACTCAGTACAAAACACAAGAAGCTGAATACATGTATAGAGAAAAAAATAGAATGCAGCCCACTGTTGTATACATCAATGCAGCCCACATATCTACAACAATGCAGCCCACATATAAAAATAACAATGCAAACCACTTCTCTACATCAATGCAGCCCACACTTGTATAAAACAAACGCAGCCCACATATAAAAAATAACAATGCAGCCCACTTATCTACAGCAATGCAGACCACATATAAAAAATAACAATGCAGCCCACTTCTCTACAGCAATGCAGCCCGCACTTGTATACAACAATGCAGCCCACATATAAAAATAACAATGCAGCCCACTTATCTACAACAATGCAGCCCACATATAAAAATAACAATGCAGCCCACTTCTCTACAGCAATGCAGCCCACACTTGTATAAAACAAATGCAGCCCACATATAAAAAATAACAATGCAGCCCACTTATCTACAGCAATGCAGCCCACATATAAAAATAACAATGCAGCCCACTTCTCTACATCAATGCAGCCCACACTTGTATAAAACAAATGCAGCCCACATATAAATAACAATGCAGCCCACTTGTATACAACAATGCAGCCCACATATAAAAAATAACAATGCAGCCCACTTCTCTACAGCAATGCAGCCCGCACTTGTATACAGCAATGCAGCCCACATATAAAAATAACAATGCAGCCCACTTGCCCATAAAGAAGCGGAACCAAGCAGTAGTAAAAAATAAAATAAAGCGAGGATGAAGAAGTTCAATAAAACAACCTTTATCTGCAAAAATTAGAAGTGATGTTAAATCAAGGCAACACTTCCTCCATGTTAGCCAGCTATAGAGCATGGACTTTCTGATGTAGCCAATGTGCTCCACCCCAAACTTAGCAACTCGAAGACCATCCCATGTCTGCAAGAATTGAAACATATAGAATCCACAATCATGACTGCAATAAAAAGAATAAAAAACATCAGTTTCACAAAAATTAAGTGAAAAAAATTTGAACAGTATGACACAGAAGGGCTGTAAAGAACGCACCCATTTGGCTGCAATGGGACAATGACATGTTTCAACACAAATCCATCAAGTGTGGGAGGATTCAGGGGCTCATCAGAACTCAAGCTACCTTCTTTCCATGCACGCTTGATATTTTTAACCATCCTCCTAAAAACCCTGACCGCGTCAGGGCTGCCAAGTTTGTTGAGCGAGTCAAGGAATTCAAACCGCCTTTCTTTCACATTTAACGCAATTACACAATAATGACCAACACCATCCCTCGTATCTGGCGGATCAAAAGTTGCAAAAAGGACCTGTTGGAAGCATGAAAAAATAAATAAAATTATTGTAACATGAAAAAACAGAACGATATAAAAACAAAACAGGCAAAATACACAAAAAAAAGTCTCTCTCCATATCCTTTTTATCAACACGCTCCTCGGCTTTTGAAGAGAACATCATTTTAACACTCCTGCCTACAGTACCACCATTCCAAATATTTGTCTGCCAAATCAAAACCAAAAATCAAATAAGCAAAACAAGTCGTCGCACGAAATCAGAAAAGAAAATGAAAAAAATAAAACAAAAATTTCTGCATTCTTACACAAATATGGTACGGGACAACCATTGTCGGAGATCTCTTAAACTTATCTACCAGCAAAGAAACCCCAAGATCTACAAGCCTTGTAGTGAGCATCCCTTTATCCCAAAAGGATTGACCAACTTCGCCAACGCTAATATCACCCATCTCAGTTTTAAAAGCAATCATGTCCCTGGATTTTTCATGAAAAACTCAAACATAAGATACTAAAAAAAATAACAACAAATAAAAACGGGTAAATACAAAAATTAGATAATACATATGAACAAAACAATTTCTAAAAAACCATACTTCTTCTTCTTGTCCTTCCGAGCCCTTGTAACAGCAGCGTACAACTCATTGTATCTTTTCAGAAGAGCTGGATCAATGCTCGACGGTGTTACAACAGGGAGTTCATCATCTGCAATAAAAAAGATGAAGTTCACTTAACCAAACAATGAAGTTTAAATATTAAGATAAGGGAATTCTGCTAGCTATTTTGAAAATCATAGAAAAAAGATCAAAAGTTTCACTTATCATTTAACATCTATTACAGATACCATAGTAATTAAACAACATGAATGAGAAAAACATCAAACTGCACTGTTTAAAAAAATATCTTGCCTTCAGTGTCAGAGTCTTTAGGCTGCTGTTCTTCAGAACTGAGCAAAATATTTTTTGCATAGGTTGCGACGAATCCAACACAACCTCACTGGACTTTCCTTCTGCAGCAACATCAGCATTCTCTCGATTTACAACAGTCTGGTCAATAGCAGCTTCCTTAGATACTTCAACTACATGAGGCTCCACTGTCAATACTTCCGGAACATCATTGGACACCAGAGACACAGGGGAAGAAACAACACTAGCAGCAGGGGCAACATTCTCCAGTGGCTTTTCAATGCCAACATCAGAATCTTCATGCCGACTGGCAAGAATAGCATCATGGGATCCTTGAGCTACAGAAGGATCAGCACACTCAACGGCAACCGATACAGAAGCATCAACACTGGCACGGTCATCAACAGCACAATTGCCCTGATTCAGATCAACGTGGACTTCCACGTTTGGTTCTCCAACCTGTGGAAAGTTTAAAAAACACCTAGTAACACAAAAATAAGCATGGGGATAACTAACACAACAACACACAGCACACTTATGTCAAAAAAGACTGCTGGCAACATACACATAACAACTACAGTCCACATATACAAAAAAACACCAACACACGTGTGTCAAACACAACTACAACTGCAACCCACGTATACATAAAAAAACAAATGCAGTTCGATTTGACAAACGCTGCAGTTTAGTTATGTTAAATACTGAAGGTCACTTATGTAAATAAGTATGGATCACGCATGCCAAAAAGAACTGCAGTTCACTTATGTCAAAGAGTGAAGATCACACATGTAAAACTATTGCAGCTAACATACGCAAATGAAAATGCATATGGATGAACATAAGAGCGTACATCAAGTTTATAACAAACAACAAAAAATTAGATTATAACCCACTAACAGAACAAGTAATACATCTATACCTTATCAGCTACAACATCAAGAGGGGACACTGCATCACCCAAGACCTCATCCTTCCCAGAGCCATCGTAAGTCTCTTTGTGCACATCATGAGTAGCGAGACCAGTCTACAGCCATACAACAAACCAAAAAAGAGAAATAAGATGGTACGCACCGAAAAAGATAAAACTCCAACCATACACAAGCAGTACACACTTCACAACAGAGAAGTACACAAGAAAAATATGGGAACCAAACAAATGTAAGTTCAAAGAAAAAGGGAAGCATGGCAGAACAGACATAGCAGGAGTATTTATACCTGACCAACTCCATCGTCTCTAGTTCCATCGACACCAGAAGATTCCACTCCAGTCTATAACCAAAAAAAATAGTGAGTAGCAGTCAACATAATACACAAAAAAGAGGTCCAAAGCCACAAAAAACATAGAACATACATTATCAGCACCAACGCCAGCGTCCTGACGGATCATTTCATCCACGATATGCCCAGCATCCTTCTCATACAGACCGCATTTTTCTTCTTGTGAATGTCTCAATCGAGCATACGAAGAACGAACATTTGTCACTGCAATCTTCAGGCTTTCAATCACACCACAATCAAAATTGTGAGCAGCAACAATATCTTCATCTCGTGGGCCATGGCCAACAGGGAAAAAACCAGCAACTGTCCTCAACCTGTCACCAGAGGTTGGCAAATCTTCAGTCAGCTTCAAAACCTTCAGAAGAAGCTCATCAATCTCATCATGCTTTTTGCTGCCAACAAATGTCTGTTTATAAGAGCTTGTATTATCAAACATCTGTCGAGGCATGAAACCACGAGTATGCGACACCTCATCATCACAACCAGGAAGCTGACTAGAGATAGGCTCATAAAACCTATCATGAGTGCTAGGCCCCGCATCAGAGCTGTCGTGTACAACTGCAGCTGGACGGTTGTACACAATATCACCTGACGCCTTCCACTTCAAAAAAAGAGAACACGCAAAGAGAAGTACACATGTGAGTACTAGAATAGTTCACATTTATAATGACTGCACATTTTTTTTTAAAAAATCTGATATTAAAAAATCAGGTGCACTAACCGGCAGCTTCCAAAATTTGTAACTTTCCAAGTAAATCTTTCCCTTCACAAGCACATCCTCATTGTACAACTTCATCAGGTCCTTGGTCATCAGGTATGACGCACGTGGCGTCAATGTGTGCATGACTGAAAATTTGCGAAGCTTCAGGGAGTCAAGATACATAATTAGGGGGACAATGGCACAACCCTCTGCACAATTCTGCTTACTGCCTTCTGATTGCCACCTAACCACAGCTGCCTGCAACTCATCAACAACAAGATGACAAAAGTCCATCTGAGCCATAGCCGCATAATCCATGTTCTCTACCATCGCAGCAACTCTACCCAAACGAACTGCAGGCCCCGGGCACAGCAAATTCTGGTAAAGTATAAGGAAGAACACCTTCACAGCAAGGTCAACACTCACATAATCATCTTCCTCCACCAATACTTTCAACTTCTCAAGCAAGTCCTTGACACCTATACTTTTTGAACGGTCAAAGTCAAGCTCATCCATGAGGGCAGTCAACGATTCATCATGATCGCTGGAAGCAGGTATGGGTGAAGTGTGACTTCCCATAGGTAAATCGAAAATGTGATGAACTGCATCACGATTGATTCGAAGAACCCTGCCATTCCCAAAGTCCATTAACATAGTGGCAGGGTCAATCATTCCCATCAAATAGCACATAAGAATGCACGACACATTTTTCTTTACTGTTAGATCAAAGACAACACCAAATCCAGCATCCCTAACACGGCTGCAATGCGCCTCTTTCAACAAAGAAGCAGCCTTGCAAATAGTGGGAAGCGATAAACGCACAGTCTTGTTAAATCGAGAATCATCTCCCTCACCATCATCTTCAGTTGCATTGCTCTTACTAGACTTCTTCCTCTGTGTAAAGGGAAATGCAGTCCACATTAGAAGATTACGCATAAAAAAAGAAAATACAGAAAGAATAACAAAATGAAGGAAACAAATGCAGTGCACTTCAACAAACCTTTGGAGCAGCATCCACCTCCTCACCAGAATCACCACCAACATCTTCGTCGACATCATCATGGGCACGCTTGGGTACAGTCTTAGATGAACCACAGTCTTTGCGTCTAGAAGGATGAACACCCTTCACATAATCAGCAAGCACAAAGTCATCGTCATCAGAATTGGGACCTTCAGTGACATGTAGTCATTTGCGCTGAGGATCATCACTTCCACCAACTTCAGCGGGTCTCTTGCCAAGATTCTTCTTCATTCCAGCAACACGTGGACTCCGCCGAGGTGTACCACCTTCCTCAGCAATAGTACTCAACCTCTTCTTCACCTTGCCAAATTTACCACCCTTGCCACCATCTGCAGATCTCCTATGCTTCTCCTTTTCAGCAAACTCTTTTGACTCAATTTCAAACCTCAACTTCTTCTTGCTTTGCTTCAACTCATATTGACGAACCTGTTCCGGGACCATCCAATCCTGTGTAACTTCCTCTGTACCATCAACAGATTGCGACTGTGTTTCAGACAAGACAGGACGTCTCTGATCAAAGCTCACACCAACATTACCCTCTGCAAAATAATGGTCAATCAATTGAGTAACCTCCTCAAACCCAGGCGCCCCAGCATGGAAAACAGACACTGCGTCAAAATAAAGTTTGTCTATGCTCGTTAAAAATTGCACAAAAAAAACAAATGCAGTACATTTAGACATATAAATGTAGTGCTAAACCATAAACTCAAATTAAAAAATAATGCATTGTACAAAAAACTTGAATAAAACGACAATGCAGTTCACAAGTACCTACTCTGGAGTTCACATACAAAAAATAAAATGCAGTGCTGCATATAGTAAAATCACGGATATTCGCAATAAAAATGTCGAACTAGATAAAACAAAGCATACACAAAAATAAACAAATTAACCACATACCACAAGGAGGGGCAACACTTATAGGAGAAGATTCAATCGGCGAATTCACTTGATGTCCTCCCTCGACACCATGATCCTTACCACCAGGACAAGGAGAGAAAATTGGTGTATCATTATGAGCACTGCAATCACCTTATGGATTCAAAAATAAAAAACAAGAAAAAAAGAAATTACAAAAACATCACATGACAAAATAATGCAAACGAACGCTGACAACTAACAGAGCATAACCCAATATGAAGGATGAATTAGGAAACTAGATAAACACCAAACAAAATAAACAAAGCCTAAGGAATAATCACTCCACATACCCTGAACCCCTTCTCCCTGCCTGCTCGGCGAAGACATAGCGTTTCCCTACAACACAAAGGACGAAGTGACAGACATAAGCAACAAAATCGGCGAAAATCTCATGAAACCCTAGATACGCATTGCTACACACAACTATCGACCTCAAAACGAGATAAAATCGACTGCCTACGAAAAATTACACAACCAAAAAGAGCTACAGCAACTACAAGAATCACAAAAACAAGGCGAGGGGACAATCAACACCGAGCCAAGCGAAACGTACCAAAGAAAAGTGTGTGGCGACAGCGGCAGGGAAGGCGGGGCGGGGAAGGGAAAGGGCTGCGAGAGCGCGGCGGCAAAGGCTCACGGAGCGGACAGCGACGCCGAATGCAGGAATAAGGACCTCTTGAGGGCGGCGGTTCTCCAGGCGACGGCCGTTGCTGCGCGCGATGGCGGTTTTGCTCGAGGGAGAGATACCTCGGGAGAAACTGCAAGAGAGGAGAGGGGATTGTTCTCGGTCTCTTTCTCTGACAGCGGAGCAGTGGAATAGGGTGGAAACGACACGCAGGAGGCCCGCGTTTCGGAAAAAGGGTAACAAATAACGGGCCGGCCCAAAAGCAGCCCGGACAAAATAAGCCAGTCTACATAAAAAATGCACATATTACTAAAAAACAACAACAACAAAAAACACATGATGCAGTTATCTGTGAAGAATCATGAAATTTAAAAACGGTAAAACAACAAACAAAATACATACAGTTCGTAAAAACAGTAGAAATCAAAAACACAAAGCATGTTAAAATAACACATCCAGAAAAAAAATGTCTACCTTCAATTAAATGCCACACAAAAAAAAAGTGCAACCCCCACCATCCGCTCTCCCCTTAAACCTCCCGTACAGTGAAGTAAGCACAGGCAAAAAAACAAATGCAGTACACACTGATGGAAAAATGCAGTGCATTTCTATATGGGATGCAGTATGCCATTATGCATTTGTTCTCGGGATGAAGAAAAACGCAAACGCGGAATAAGTTAACGCAGTGCGGAAGTACACGAACTTGCAGTACAGTATAATAAACAATGTAGTATAGTCGTAATTTGCTAAGCAGTGCAGTCCCATACATTCGAAAAAAAGATTACAAAAAAAGTAAAAACACGGGATAAAAAATGAGAACTGTATATGCAGTAAGGAATGAAGTTCAAATCTAGTACGTAACCATGATCAATGCACTGCACCGATGATTTGCCAAAAAGCAGTGCACTCCACGTCATTAAAAAGCATACAAAAAATAAAAACTGATCACCCAAATGATACCGGCACCAGCCACCCAAAAATTGACAACGTACATGCGTCTCTGAAATACCCGAACACAGGCCCAACAAAACCGACCAAGAAAAAACAATAAGTTTGAAAAAAAGTGGGGGGCCCCCCACCCCCCACCCCTCCCATTTCCTATCCGTCCCGTGCCAGGGACTACAATAATTACCGGCAAAAACAAGATGCAGTACGTGTCGATAGAAGTATGCAGTGCATTCCGGTGCGCAATGCAGACCACCGAAGCATATAGCAAGAGACAGACAAAAAACGATGAAGTACACACATGTATACAATGTTGCAGTTCTGTTTTGTAAGCGACGCAGTGCTTAGTTGTAAGCAATGCAGTTATGTTGTCACCCAGTATACATCTATAAAACATGACAAAATGCCCGTTCGAATAGAAAAAGGTTATGGTTAAAAAATGTGCTAATAAAAAAAAACAAACCCACATTAAAAAAAACCCACGTTCGCATACATACACCCGATCAGAGCAGTTCCATCGCCACAAGCCCACGATCACAGATGCAAAACCAACCCACGATCGGCACAACCGTATCATCAGTGCGATCGTGCAGTTCATCCGACGAGGCCATCCCACCCCGCGCCCTCCCCTTAAATTCAGACCCCTGCCAAAGGCCTTCTCATCCACAACAAACACAAGTATCCATTGCGCTCCCACCACCGGCGATGACGTTCACCGACAAGTACAAGGGCGACAACACCGTGGAGGCGCACAGCAACACCAAGTTGCACGTCATCCACACCAACGACAAGAAGCAGATGGCGATCACCCTCGCGCAGTACGAGCGCCACCTCAGCCTCCAGCGCCACAAGATCGTCGGCATTGATCTCGAGTACGACAACGACCCTGAAGCGACGCAGAAACCCGCCCTCTGCCAGCTCTCCGTCGGCAAGAATCACCCGGTGCTGCTCTTCCAAATGAGTGATAGTGAAAGGTGCACCGTCTTCGACAACTTCCTCGCCGACCCCAGGTACACCTTTGCAGGCTTCTCCATCGACGGCGACAAAACCAGGCTGGAGCGCGTCAAACTGGAGGTTGCCAACTTCGTCGACATCCAGAAGGAGTGGAGGGTGCCCGACGCAACCAAGCCGTTGGACTCCCTCACAGACGTCTCCGGCGCACTCATCGACGACTAGTACAGCAACATTAAGAAGAAAATCACCGACGCCGAGCACCAGCGCTGGGCCATCCTGCCTCTGTCCAGGAGGCACATCGAGTACACGGCAAAGGACGCCTATGCAGCGTACAAGATATGGAACCGCATCACCCTCCCCCAGGACGGCCTTCACCGTGCAAAGCTGGAGAAGGAGGAGCCACCCAAGAAGCGCGCCAGGAGCAGCTGGGGATGGGGAGAGCCTGACTGGTGAAGAATAAGATGGTGCCGTCCAGGAGCCAAGAATGCCAGCGTTCTTTTAGAATTATGTATCGTTAGTTTGCTTATGTATCATCAAATTTGCTTTGTGTTGTTTGCTTATGTATCGTTAGTTTGCTTGTGTGCTGAACCTAGTTTGCTTGCCATGCACAATCGCCTGTAATGATGAACACAGATTATGTTAGTTTGCTTGCTGGTGATGGAATTGTCGTACAGAATGCAAACAGGACGCATGCAGTGCAAGTTGCGGACGAATGCAGTACACTGAATTTGTCGAATGAAGTCTTAACATACCCAACAAAGCAGTGCACGAACATAAATTTGAAAAAAGGAATACATAAGAGCAAAAACACAAATAGAAAAACGCAAAACATGTAAAATAATTCAATACAGTCCGGAAGTACACGAAAGTACAACACAAAACCACAATGAGTGAAGTACATGTATGATTTACAAAGCAGTGCACTCCCATACATTGGGAAAAAAGATTAACAATGCAGTACGCAATGCGTATACAATGCAGTACAGAACCCTAATCAATGCAGTGCACACTCCAACATTGAAAAAAAACACAGAGGGCAGAAATATAAAAAGAAAAAAAAATTGACCACCCAGGTTGCATCGGCCCCAGCCAGTCTCGTAATAGGTCTACGCCCACAGAAGGCGAGTCATTCTGAGTCACAGTGCATGGGGCCGGTTGCACATGGGCCCACAGGTCATAGAGCATATAGCAGCGAGCGCCGTGTATAAGTGCCCAGATAAGTATACAGAGGAGTTCGACCGGTATGCCTCGCCAGCGCTTATAAACAAGTCGGGCGCGCCTTCCGCGGGCGAGGTGGGACTAAACATTAGGACGCACAGACAGCGCACCGGGAACCAGCCGTGTGCTCACAGTCCGACCTGGGCCCAATTACATCTTCACTACCAGAACACAGGGCCAACAAAAAAAAGAGAGGCCACTGAAAATTAAAAAAAATGCTACATACCATACACAAACACAGGCCCAACCACGCGTTCGCATTCCGTCGTGATATGACAATGCAGTTCACTATTCTCAAGTAAGCAGTACTGTTCCTTCTTGAATGCGTTCGTGTTCACTGAATCAGACTCAATACACCACCTAACGCCAACCACAACATTTATTACTGCCATTGCTCGATTGGTTGCATAAAAACTTATCCATTCGTGCTACAAACTAATACAACTCCTCCCCCCGTTCCTCATTTTCCTCAAAACGTAGATCTAGGGTTCATCACACCCACAACTCTTCTTTGGAATTCCATCGAACCCGCCATGGACTGCAAGTGCGGGTGCTTGTCAAGGATGGCGCCGGTAGCGGACACATGCGTCTTCGCAGAAGGCCTACAGCTCACCAACACCGAGTGGCGCAGCATGCTCGGCTGCCTGATGATACCCAACAGGGGGTTTCATCTGCCATTTCTTCATCGCCTCACAACCACAGATCTACAGGAAAGTTGGGTATGTTTTCCACTCACAATTTTTGGACATAATCTAGACTGCAAATACACATCTGAATATATAGTTCAATAAATTTGTTTAGTAATATCAACAAAAATACAAAACAGAATTTGTATTGTTGTTCAGATCTGTTAGCTATTAACACTAGATGCTTCCACCTATCATTCTTCAGTACCACACCATGTATCGACATATGTACAAAAAAAGGGTCAGTAGATAAGCGTTGCAGTTATATTAATATGATGGAGAAGTACACTGTTACTGACATTGCAGTGCACACACGTTGTAGTATAATATATATCCCAGTAAAACTAGGAGTCAATTGCGTATATAAGTTTGTTCATACATTGCAACTACTTTACAAAATACAATAATATGTATCTATCTATTTAAGTAAACATAAACAAATCATGCTAAGTATAAAACAAAAACATTTGCTGTTTACTTATAAATTCTTTATCCACCCATTACAATATGCAGAAACTGCCATCCGCAATAAAAATTCATGCTCCGAGTTCAGGGAAGCTTACTTTGGAGACAAAACACAAAATGGTTATGGAGACATGGAAGATGACTACCACATCGACTCTGAAGACTGCATCAACATAACTACTGGTTGGAAAGATTTTGTCTCCCAAAATGGCTTTGAGGCCGGAGAAGTGGCCATGGTCTTTTTCTACAAAGAAGAAGACTCCATCAAGTTTACAATATTTGCACTCTAGGCTGTCTAATATGAAGCAACCAATATTTCTAATGCTTTGCTTATGATGTATGCTTTTAAATTTATGTCCATCAGACAATTTGAACAATGCCTATTTAAAGTATGCAACCTCGACTACGTCATTTTATCATCCCTTTTAGACAAAGTTGCTGATGGCAGTAATGCAGTTCTCTCGAACACATAGTGTGGTGCTAATAATAACGAAAGGCAGCCCTCCGAAGAGTAACAAGGAAATGCAAATGGTCGAAACTTTGCAGTTAACAAATGATGTTCAAAAACAATTCTCATAGTATGCAGTTCAAAAAAATTCTTATAATAACTATTCAGCTAACACAAGCGCATCATGGACCATCCCTTCTAATAGCAGAATAGATCATTAACAACACTGCTAATGCAGTACAGAAATGCATATTATGCAGTCATCTAGAACACATAATGTAGTAAACACAGAATGTAGTTTACGAAAAGGAGAAATCTCATAAACAGCCATAACCACTGTAATAAAGCTACACGAAGTACGCTACCAAAGAAAATGCAGTGCACTACAATGTTTCCGAAACTACAACAAATAAAATTAAAGCAGCAAACCTACAGACAATGTGATAGACTGATAGAGGTGTCAATTTCACTCGCACTTCCATAACTCGCCTAAAAATTCTACATCCACTAAACCATCGAACAATACACCCGCAAAAATTTACATAGAAGACATGGCAACTTGACGAACAGCATCATCTTTCATTTAAAAAATGCGATTCAAAAAATGACAATTATACCCGCAATACAATGAATTCAAACCTACAGCAACAGTAATTACAATATTAAAACACGCGTGGACGGGCAAAAATAAAAAAAAATCAACAAGAACAGAGGAGCGGACGAAGCTCACCCGCCCGCACAACCAACATACCAAGAATTGAAAACTAACTCCTAAAAATTAACAAATTATAGAGTGAACGCACCGATTAAAACGAACACAATCAAAGAATTCCTACTAAATAACAACATCCGAGCACAAAAAAATCGCATCTGACGCGAACACGAACGAACAGAGACACCTCATCCACCAAATCCGTCGATTTGCAAGCACTATAGTATATTTTACTGTAAATAAGAAAGAATAAAGCTAAAATGAGATGCAGACACAAACTGAATCATCCTGCGACACCCGATTCCACATAGAACGCGCGGGCGGAACACCGGAAAATGAAGCAGTTCTCCCGTGAAGCATTGTAGTGCTCGTCGTCCAGAAGATGCAGTGCACTTACGTTCAGCGTGCAGTGCGGAAGTGGTGTGCAGAATAGTTATTCTGCTAATATTAGCAGAATAGACCGTCTGTATATATAAATATGTATATATATATATATATATATATATATATATACATATATATATATATATATATACATCTGGGCTATTCTATTACGCGTAATAGAATATTATTCTGTTACCCTTTTTAAACTGACGGTTGCAGGTGGTTGTACTGATGTTTTTGAAGTGGTTGAACTGATGCTTTCAGTTGTGTTTAACAGATCGTCTTCTTTAGTTCAAAAAACTTTTTGTAATTTTTTTGTCGGAACGGGGCGTGTAATATATCGTTGGAAAGATCTTGACAACCATATTTCAAGTATATTGAACGTTTTTGCAAAATCATTATGGTTTAAGAGCAGTTTTGAAAAATAAATTTTTTTCAAAACCGAAAACATGAATCGTATTTTGGAATCAATTTTCAAACGGTTTATCGGAATTGAGAAAATAAGATGGCGTTGGAAAGCTGGTAAAAATCCGCATCTTCCATATATGTATTGTTTTTTCTAATTCTATATTATTTAAAAGTAATTTGAAAACCGGTGAAATTCTGGGCGAAACGTATTTTCGTGATTTTTTGCAAACGGTTTGTCGGATTGATGCAAATGATACGGCGTTGGAAAGCTATGGAAAATGCACAACTTTTTCATATAGAAATGTTTTTCTAATTCCTTACAATTTAAAAACGAATTCAAATACGGTCAAATTTGATTTTGAACGCGATTTTTTTAAAAAGTTTGTCGAAATATGGCAAATAATATACCGTTGGATAGCTATCAAAAATGCGAAACTTAGTCATGTTGAACGTTTTCTCTACTTCACAATCGTCTAAGAGTAATTTTGAATACGGCATGACGGATCCTGCTGTTTTCTCGTCTGAAAAACAGATTAGTCGTACTGATATATGTGTATGTTTGTACTGAGCTATTTTTTGCAGAGTAATTTTGAATGGTTCCGAAAAAGGGTACTTGTACTGATGCTTGCATGGGTTTGTACTAAGCGTGTTTTCACTAACTAGACTTTGCTCTGTTTTTTGGGTAATATTTTTCTCGTAACTTTTCAACGGTTTACTGT
This sequence comes from Triticum timopheevii, assembly GCA_963921465.1. Lineage (NCBI taxonomy): Eukaryota > Viridiplantae > Streptophyta > Magnoliopsida > Poales > Poaceae > Triticum > Triticum timopheevii. Next base: position 563,222,146 of record OY997266.1, read on the forward strand.
ATCATCGCCCCTGTACTTGTATGGTTTGTATCATCGTACTAAATGCTATTTTATTCAAAAAGAAAATGTGTTTTTTTAACTCAACATTTTTTTAACAACGTTGTTCTGAACTTCCCTCATTTTATGACTTGTACTGAGGTACTTACTAAGCAGGATTTTCATGGGGTTCCTTTTTTTGCTTGAATTTTTACAATTTGAATTTCGACCATTTCTTTTATTCCGAATGGACCACCGTTTTTAACTCGTACTGAGGTACTTACTACGCCCGAACTGGGGTGGCTGTCGCGTGTCTTGGCGAGGAAGAAGACGAAGCTCGGGAGCGCGGCTGGATTCGGCCGGTGCCTGGTCTGGCCGGTAGGATGTTGCGCAAGGCGGGGGGTGACAGGCGCAGGGCGGCGGGGCTCGGAGTGGCAGCGCGGGGCGGGGATGGTGATGCGCAGTAGCGGAGGGAGGCTGGGACGGCGCCTGGCAGCCGCCGGAGGCTTGGACAGGCCGCGGCAGCCACCTGAGGGAGTCGGGCGTGGGGCGCGGCGGGGTCGCCGGATGTGGGAGGCGGGGGGCGCAACGCGGCGCCGAAGGTTGAAGGCGGGGGGCGGCCAGCCGGCGGTAGAAGGCGGGTTGGATTAGGGGCGGGTCAATGAGTTTCTACAGTGTTCTGCGCGTCGCGCCCTTATAGAGATAGAGGGTAACAGAATAATATTCTGTTACCGGTAACAGAATAGTCCAGTCCTATATATATACACTAGCAAAAGAGCCCGTGCGTTGCAATGGGAGAAAAAACATAACACACACTCTTAACCCAACAACCATCACTCAATAGGTCCATCTCCTTTATATTTGCGAGGCATCATATTTGTGTTGCCTCTTATCCTCCTTCTCACCCTCGCCGGTGATGTCCTCGGTGTTCACACAAAACAACAAAAAAATGTGTTTGAATATGGTTAATCCTAAGGCGTCTCTCTCTCCCTCTCTCCTCCCACGACCCCCCCCCCCTCGTCTCTCTCTCTCTCTCTCTCGCGCGATGAGAAATCTGTTGTTTTCCCTTGTGACATTTTTCATAGGTATGCATGTGTAGTTATTGATGTTTTCTTTTGCCTATATGGTTATAGTGGGGTGTTTATTTTCAATCTGGATCGCCGCCGGTACGAAATAAAAATGGATCTTGCACTAGAAATTATAAATTTGCTTTCAAAAAATATTTTAAAAATATTTAATAGGTAAAATTAACATCATATTTTGGTTCCACACATTTTTCTAATAAAATTTCATATATAATATGTTAAAATCGAAGTTACGGTTTAAAAGATACGGATAATTTAGAAAATCATTTGTTTGATTTAAATATATTCCAAAATAATATTAAAAATACTTAATAGGTAAAAATAACGTGTTTGAATATGGTTAATACAAAAAAACGTGTTTGAATATGGTTAATCCTAAGGCGTCTCTCTCTCCCTCTCTCCTCCCTCGACCCCCCCTCCTCTCTCTCTCTCTCTCTCCCTCTCTCTCTCTCGCGCGCGCGATGAGAAATCTGTTGTTTTCCCTTGTGACATTTTTCAGAGGTATGCATGTGTAGTTATTGATGTTTTCTTTTGCCTATATGGTTATAGTGGGGTGTTTATTTGCAATCCGGATCGCCGTCGGTACGAATGAAAAATGGATCTTGCGCTAGAAATTATAAGTTTGCTTTCAAAAAATATTTTAAAAATATTTAACAGGTAAAATTAACATCATATTTAGGTTCCACACATTTTTCTAATAAAATTTCATATATAATATGTAAAATCGAAGTTACGGTTTAAAAGATACGGATAATTTAGAAAATCATTTGTTTGATTTAAATATATTCCAAAATAGTATTAATAATACTTAATAGGTAAAAATAATCTCATATTCGTATTCTACATATTTTTCTAATCAAATTTCATATATAACATGTTCAAATCGAAGTTACGGTTTAAAAGATATGGATGATTTAAAAACGTATTTGTTTGACTTACATATGATACGCGGATGAATTACCTAAAACGTCAGGGAGATTTTCGAAAAACGTAAAATAACGGTTCGGGTGTGACTTAAATCTGGACGGCGGGTTGATTTCAAGAAAACACAGGGACTTTTGTGTAAAATTTGAAAAAAACGATTCGTTTCGACTTAAAACAGGACTGCGGGTTGACTTATCTGAAATAGGACTTTTCTGAAAAATGCCATGACGGACGAAAGAAACCCAATTTGCTTTATTATTAAGGTATATATATATATATATATATATATATATATATATATATATATTCGAATGAAGAAAAACCACGGAAAGAGTGAAGACAATGCAATGTTGAAGAATTTGAAAAACTGAGGAATTTCAAAAATGAAAAAAAAACTCAAATTGAAGATTTTCGACTTTGGTTGGTGGCGTAACCCACCGTATAAGAAAGCAGATTTCAGACACCGTGTACAATTGTCGTAGGGCTCTGAGAATCAATTTCTTCACACTTAGAGGGTTTGTCTTCATTGATTGAAGAAAAATGTTACTTCGTGTGTTGTGCATCTAAGTCATCAAGTCAGCATAAGTGTTAGGATGTGTGTCCATTTCAGAGAACATTCGAAGATTCTAGGATATTTAGCACACACCACAACTTGCTAAATCTCTTCTCATCCAAGGGCTTAGTGAAGATATCGGCCAGCTGGTCTTCAGTGCTAACTTGGTCGATGGAGATGTCGCCCTTCAACACATGATCACAAAGAAAATGATGACGAATCTGGATGTGCTTGCTCTTCAAGTGTTGAACGGGTTATGAGAAATCTTGATAGCACTCTCATTATCGCAGTAGAGAGGCACATTCTTCACGTTGATGCCATATTCCTTGAGTGTTTGCTTCATCCATAGTAGTTGAGCACAACATGATCCAGCAGCAATGTACTCAGCTTTTGCAGTGGAGAGTGATACCCAGTTCTGTTTCTTCGAGGACCAACAGACCAAAGATCGTCTGAGGAAATGGCAAGTGCCTGATGTTGACTTGCGGTCCACACGATCGCCAACATAGTTAGAGTCTGAATATCCAATGAGATTAAACGAAGAGCCCTTGGGATACCATAATCCAAGTGTTGGTGTGTGAGCTAGATATCGAAGAATATGCTTCACAGCCTTATGGTGCGATTCCTTGGGTGTAGCTTGAGATTGCACACACATGCAAACACTCAGCATAATATCCGGCCTAGATGCACATAGGTACAATAAAGAGCCAATCATGGAACGGTATACCTTTTGATCAAAGTCTTTACCATTTTCATCAGTGCATAGATGGCCATTTGTGGGCATTGGAATTTTGAACACTTTGCAATCTTGCATGCCGAACTTCCTCAGTACGTCCTTGAGGTATTTCTCCTGAGATATGAATATGCCATTGCGATGTTGATGGATTTGAAGATCTAAAAGAATTTCAATTCTCCCATCATAGACATTTGATATTCTTCACTCATCATATAGGCAAATTAATAACTGTATTGTTGGTCAGTACAGCCAAAAATGATATCATCAACATAAATTTGGCACACAAACAATTCACCCTCATAAGATTTAGTGAAAAGAGTTGGGTCGAGTGAACCGGGTTTGAAGCCTTTCTTCATGAGGAATTCCTTCAAAGTACCATGCCCGAGGGGCCTGCTTGAGGCCATACAGGGCCTTATTGAGTCTGAAGACTTTGTCAGGATTATTTGGATCTTCGAAACCTCGGGGTTGAGCAACATATACATCTTCCTCAAGCTTACCATTGAGGAATGCACTTTTCACATCCATTTGTTGTAAGATAATATCATGATGGTTAGCATAAGCAAGTAATATGTGAATAGCCTCAAGCCTAGCAACAGGTGCAAAAGTATCATCGAATTCAATTCATTCAACCTGTGTGTAGCCTTGAGCTACAAGCCGTGCCTTATTCCTGACCACAAGGCCATTTTCATCTTGCTTGTTGAGGTAGATCCACTTTGTGCCGATAATGTTGTGCTTGCGAGGATCTGGACATTTGACCAGTTCCCAAACGTTTGTTGAGCTCGAACTGATGTAATTCTTCTTGCATAGCTTGAATCCACTCAGGCTCCAGAAATGCTTCATCTACCTTAGTGGGCTCCATAATAGAGACAAAAGCAAAGTGCCCACAAAACTTAGATAATTGCGAAGATTTCGAGCGTGTGAGAGGACCTAGTGCTTCAATGGCATCGATGATCTTCTTGATTTGCACTTCGTTTGCAATGTGAGGATGAGCGGGTTGTCTTCGAGGAATTTGATCCGCATTTTCTTCAGGAGCATTTTCCTCGGCACCATTTTCTTCAGGTGCGCCAGCTCAACGTTCTGGAATGAATTCTTCAGCAGATTCTTCGGTGGGAATGACATCCTCAGTAGCCTTGAACTTGATAGATTCCTCAGGTGCTGGTTCATCTCACACAGAAGGTAGGTGCTCTCTTTGCGAGCCATTAGTTTCATCGAACCGCACATCTACAGTTTCAACAACCTTGTGAAGAACGTTGTTGAAGACTTTGTAGGTGTGCGAGTCCTTTCCATAACCAAGCATAAAACCCTCATGTGCTTTCGGTGCAAATTTAGAATTGTGATGAGGATCTCTAATCCAACATTTAGCATTGAAGACTTTGAAGTAACTCACATTGGGTTTCTTGTCAGTGAGGAGTTCATAAGCAGTCTTCTTGAAGAATTTGTTAAGATATACTCTGTTGATGTGGCACGCAGTATCAATAGCCTCAAGCCACAAATGACCAGGTGTCTTGTATTCATCAAGCATAGTGCGGGCCATCTCAACAAGAGTTCTGTTCTTGCGCTCCACGATGCCATTCTGCTGAGGAGTATAAGGAGCAGAGAACTCATGAGTAATACCAAGTTCATCAAGATAGTCATCAAGACCGGAATTCTTGAACTCAGTCCCATTGTCACTTCTGATGTGCTTGATCTTCACACCCAAGTTGGTTGAAGCCCTCGAGGAAAATTGTTTGAAGACTTCCTGCACCTCATGTTTGTAAGTGACAATGTGCACCCATGTGTAATGAGAATAATCATCAATAATAACAAAGCCATATAGAGATGCATCATTTGCAACAGCAGAATAATGATTAGGACCGAAGAGATCCATGTGAAGCAATTCAAATGGTCGAGTGGTAGTCATGATAGTCTTCGCTGGATGCTTGGCCTTTGTCATCTTTCTAGCTTCACAGGCTCCGCACAAGTGATCCTTGAGGAATTTGACATTCTCAATGCCAATGACACGTTTCTTCTTCGCAAGCGTGTGCAAATTCCTCATGCCAGCATGACCAAGTCGTCGATGCCATAGCCAGCCTTCTAAAGCTTTTGCAAGTAGGCATACGGCCAGTTGTAGTCCTGTAGAGAAATCAACAATGTACAAGTCTCCTCTCCTAAAGCCTTCGAAGACTTTGGAATTGTCAGCTTCCAAGATCACAACGCAACGATATTTGCCAAGACAACAACCATATCAAGATCACAAAGCATTGAGACAGACATGACGTTGTATCCTAGGGATTCGACAAGCATGACTTTGTCCATGTGTCGATCCTTCGAGATCGCAACCTTACCTAGACCCAATACCTGACTTTTGTCTTTCAGCAAAGATGATATGCTTCAGATGTAACGGTGATAAAGGATCATCCATTAATAGATTCTTGTCACCAGTCATGTGATTCATACATCCACTATCGAGGACCCACTCATTGGCTTTGGGTTGATCATCCTGCAGATGAATTAGTGCAGCTTACGAACTCATATACTTCATCAGTGAAGAATATGACATCAACATCATCAGATCAATTTCATCAAACAATAGAATAGATAAACAATATGAGGACGTGTGAAATGTGAGTTCATTTCATCATGATTGGCCTGTGTCCTTTCAGGCACTGTTCAGGTCTCCAGCAAATTCCTCAGACGTTTTAAGCATGTTTGGACACCTGACCCTGCATAAGAGATTAGTTCTTTTTCTTCACCACCCACATCTGAAGGGGTGGCAAAGAATTCATCACTCTGCGAGCACCATATGAGAAAGGTGGCATAGAAGCCAGTCCACTTCGTTTCACATAAGAGGGGTTAGGGTAAGCATATGAATAAGCAGAGAAATTTTTCGAGGACTTATGAACATAACGATTAGAAGAATAATGCTCATACTCATTGCCCTTAGCTCTACCCTGCAAAACAGAAGGGTTAGCACAATGATGATCATATGAGGACTTTGATCCTTTTGAGGAATTTGATCCACGTGAGGAATTTGGTCCATATGAGGACTTGGATCCATATGAAGAATTTGGTCCATATGAAGAATATGTTCTGGAGTTCCTATTCTTCACAGGTGGTGTCATGAGGACATTCACCGGAAGACTTTCAAGGCAATTTTTTGGAACCCAGATTTTCTTCATTGGGGAACCGTTCCTGCAGTTAGTGCCAACATATCTAGCAAATACTTCACCATTCTGATTTTTGAATAGTTTATAGTTGGAGTCAAATGACTCATCAGAAGAATGAGGAGATTCACATATAAAGCCAGATAAATTGGATGGATCAACTGGAGGTCCCTTTGCAGCAACCCATGAGGTTTTGGGGTACTGCTCGGGCTTCCAATATGTTCCATTAGCATTGAGTTTCCTCTCAAAGGCAATACCCTCTTTCCTAGGTTTCCTGTTGAGAATCTGCTTTTGGAGAACATCACAAAGAGTCTGACGCCCTTTGAGGCTTTTGTACATGCATGTCATGTACAATTCCTTCTTCCCTGCATCATCAGTGATACTAGCAATGTCCTCAGATGAGGAATTAGTGATAGCAGAGACAGATGAAGTATTTGTAGCATTCAAACATTCATTTGAAGAATTAGCAGTTTCACGTTCAATGCACTTCAGACATGGAGGAACAAATTCTTCCTGACTAGCGCTGATTTGTTGAGCAAGTAATGAATCACACTCCTTCTAAAGTTCTTCATAATCCACACTTAGCTTTTCAAGATCTTGCTTTCTTTGAAGAAATTCGTAAGAAATCTTCTCATGATCAGATAAGAGAGTGTTCTGATGACCTTGAAGGTTGTCAAACTTGGACTAAAGTCTCTGAAGATTTTCAGTCAAGGTTTTAGTGCAATCCATTTCTTCACCCAACATATCATCACTTTTATCTAGCATGTTTTGAACCTTTTCAAAAGCCTTTTGTTGTTTCACAGCAATCTTAGCAAGTTTAGAGTAGCTGGGCTTGAGGTTTTCATCAGATTCATCCTCACTAGATTCAGAGGAGGCGTATTTAGTTACCTTGACACCCTTTGCCATGAAGCAATAGGTGGGAGCATAGTCATCATTGCCTTTATCAGCCTTGTTGGTGAAGCCATTTTCTCCAGAGTTGAAGATAGACTTGCTGACGAACGCAGTAGCGAGTGCTAGGCTCGCCACACCAGACTCGGACTCCTCAAATGCCTCCTCGTCCTCATGTTCCTCAGATTCAGCCTCAGAGTCCATTTCCTTGCCAATGAATGCTCGGTCCTTCTTGGAGCTGCTCTTCTTGTGAGATGAAGACTTTGAGGATTTTGATGATGAAGACTTTGAGGATTTCTTCTTCTTCTTTGCGTCATCAGAAATGTAGTCCTTGTATTTCTTCTTCTTTGATTCCTTGTCCCACTGAGGATAATCTTGGATGTAGTGACCAGGTTTCTTGCATTTGTGGCAAAGCCTCTTCTTGTAGTCACTGGATGAGGAATCATTGCTCCTTGAGGATTTTCCAAAGGGACCACGTCTTGAGAACTTCTGAAATTTCTTCAAGAGCAGTGCTAGTTCCTGGCTCAGTTCTTCAGGATCACCAAGGCTGCTAGCAGAGTCCTCATCTTCAGACTCAGAGACTGCCTTGGCCTTTAGAGCACGTGATCTGCCATAGCTCGAACCACGGAGATCTCTCTTCTCATTAAGCTGGAACTCATGAGTATTTAGCCTCTCGAGGATATCAGCGAGATCAAGTGACTTGTAATCAGCACGTTCTTGAATCATCAGTGCCAGAGTATCAAATGAAGAATCGAGCGATCTCAGCAATTTCTTCACCACCTCATGGTCGGTGATGTCAGTGGCGCCAAGCGCTTGAAGCTCATTTGAGATGTCAGTGAGGCGATCGAAGGTTTGCTGAACATTTTCATTGTCGAGTCTTTTGAAGCGGTTGAAGAGATTGCGAAGAACATCAACACGAGAGTCACGTTGAGTTGAGACTCCTTCATTCACTTTGGAAAGCCTATCCCAGATGAGCTTAGTAGTTTCCAAAGCACTCACTCTTCCATACTGCCCTTTGCTCAGATGGCCACATATGATATTCTTTGCATCAGTAGCGTTCAGAGAGGGTGTGACTGAGGGAACACCATTTTCCATAACATACCAGAGATTGTTATCAATTGCCTCAAGATGCATTCACATCTTATTCTTCCGGTAGGGGTTGTCCATTCCATCGAAGGTAGGACACCCAGCAGAGACCTTGATCATACCTGCGGTCGACATAACCAAAACTCTAAGCGGTTAAACCAAAATCAAACAGAACAAGGGAGTACCTTGCTCTGATACCAATTGAAAGTGCGTTATATCGACTAGAGGGGGGTGAATAGGCAATTTTTATGGATTCTTCACTGAGGAATTTGCTGGTGAGGAAATTCCTAAATGAAGAACTCTTGCAGCGGAATAAGTACTCAAAAGTAAACACAACAGAATACAAACACAGTCATCATGATGAAATGAAGACAAGCACAGAGTACAGAAAGCGTAAGCACAGGATAACACAGAAAGAAGACGGACAGACTGAAGAAATTGAACTGAGGAAATTGAGGAAGTCTTCAGTCAAAGTCTTCAAACAGATATGAACAAGCACACAACAACAAATCTGAGGAAATGGAAGAGTTGAGGAAATAGAACCAGTAATCTTGGTGAAGACAATGATTTGCTAGACTAGTTCCAACTGCTGTCTCAGTTGTACATCTGGTTGGAGCGGCTGAGTATTTAAACTCGAGGACACACAATCTCGGACACACCGTCCTCACTGTATTCTCCTTGAGCTAAGGTCACACAGACCTCGCCCAATCACTTGTGGTAAGTCTTCAGGTGACTTCCAAACCTTCACAGACTAGGTCACTCGGCGATCCACAATTTCCTCTTGGATGCTCTATACCATGACACCTAACCGTCCGGAAGAAGCACAGTCTTCAAAGCTAACAAGCGTTGGATCCATGCAGGATCAATCTCTGAAGTGATGCTCAATCACTTTGGGTTTGTAGGTGTTGGGTTTGGGTTTCCCTCACTTGATGATTTTCGCTCAAAGTCCTCGGAGGATGCGATGCTTTCAAATGACAAGTGTCAGTTTCTCTCGGAGCAGCCAACCAGCTAGTGGTTGTAGGGGCGGCTATTTATAGCCTAGGGAGCATCCCGACATGATAAGACATAAATGCCCTTCAATGATATGACCGTTAGGTGGGTAGATATTTTGGGACAGCTGGCACATAGCACAACAACGGTCGGAATTTTGACTCTCAAATTCCTCAGGGCTATCATGTTCCTCACTGTGTAGGCAATCCGCACTGGCGAATTCCTAACTCCTCGGTCAGAACAAATTCCTCAGAGACCAGAAGAAATTCGTCTCTGGCACTGAAGAATATGACCGAACTGTATGAGATTTCCAATGGCTTCACTCAAAGGAATTGGTAGGTGTAGGATTTTGAGTTGAGCGTAACATGGAAATTTTGCCTTAGTATTTCCTCGACCCCCTTTAACAGTATGGTGTTTCCTATGACTCAAGAAAGAGAAAATGAAACTATGGAAGCAAATGTCTTCACGCTTCATGTTCCTCGAATGATTACCAAGTCTTCAAGGTCACACCAATTTCTTCACTTTCAAAGTCTTCAGAAAGTCTTTAGAAACTCAAAGTCTTCAGTTGAAGAACTTGATTTTTAGGGTTCGACTTTCTCTGTAAATATCAAACTCCTCATAGACTTATAGACCTGTGTACACTCACAAATGCATCAGTTCCTTAACCTATAAGTCTTCAATACACCAAAATCACTAAGGGGCACTAGATGCACTTACACAACATCAATCCAGACAAAGTCATCTGTTTTCTTCATCATCCGATACAGCGGTATGGCCTTCTCACCTAACCGGCTTATGAACCGGCTTAAGGCAGCAATACGACCCGCCAAACGCTGAACATCATTGATACACGCTGGCTTAGCCAAGGAGGTGATGTCCTTCATCTTCTCCGGGTTAGCCTCAATGCCTCTGTTAGAAACCAGAAAACCCAAAAGCTGTCTGCTGGCACACCAAAAACGCACTTGGCCGGGTTAAGCATCATCTTGTAGACCCGGAGATTATCAAAGGTTTCCTTCAAATCATCTATCAAGCTCTCCTTCTCTTTGGACTTCACCATAATGTCGTCCACATAAGCATGAACATTGCACCCAATCTGATTGTGAAGACAGTTCTACACACATCGCTAATAAGTCGCCTGGGCACTCGTTGAGCCCAATAGCCATAGACACATAGTGGAAGGCTCCAAAAGGAGTAATAAAAGCCGTCTTCTCCTAGTCGCTAACTACCATCTTGATTTGATGATAACAAGAATAAGCATCCAAAAAGCTCAAACGCTCACAACCCATCGTAGCATCAAAGATTTGATCAATACGAGGGAGAGCAAAAGGATCAGCCGGACAAGCCTTGTTTAAGTCCGTGTAATCCACACACATACGCCAGGTGTCGTTCTTCTTAAGCACTAGCACCAGGTTAGCCAACCACTCTGGATGAAAAACTTCAACAATGAACCCGACCGCCAAGAGCTGGGCCACTTCTTCACCAATGGCCTTACGCCTCTCCTCATTGAACCGCCGAAGAAACTGCTTGACCGGCTTAAATTTTGGATCAATATTGAGAGTGTGCTCAGCAAGTTCTCGCGATACACCCGGCATGTCAGAAGGTTTCCATGCAAAGATGTCCCGGTTCTCACGGATGAACTCGATGAGCGTGCCTTCCTATTTGGGATCCAGGTTAGCACTGATACTGAACTGCTTAGATGAGTCGCCAGGAACAAAATCAACCAGCTTGGTGTTGTCGGCCGATTTAAACTTCATCACCGACTCATGCTCTGGGGTTGGCTTTTTCAAAGACGTCATGTCTGCCGGGTCAACATTGTCCTTGTAAAACTTCAATTCCTATGTTGCACAGACAGACTGAGCGTAAGCAGCATCCCCTTCCTCACATTCCAGGGCTATCTTCCGACTCCCATGCACTGTGATGGTTCCCTTATGACCCGACATCTTGAGCTGTAGATAAACATAACATGGCCGTTCCATGAACTTTGCATAAGCCGGCCGTCCGAACAGAGCCTGGTACAGGCTTTTGATTTTGACCACTTCAAAAGTTAACTTCTCAGCCCTGGAATCATGCTCATCTCCAAAGGCCACTTCCAGCTCAATCTTACCCACTGGGTACGCCGACTTACTAGGCACCACTCCATGGAAAACAGTGTTGGATGTCTTAAGATTTTTATCATTCACGCCCATGCGACGGAAAGTCTCATAATAAAGGATGTTGATGCTACTGCCTCCATCCATGAGCACTTTAGTGAATCTATATCCACCAACTTGAGGCGCCACCACCAAGGCTAAGTGACCCGGATTGTCAACCCGGGGAGGGTGATCCTCTCTACTCCACATAATAGGCTGCTCAGACCATTGCAAGTAATGAGGAGCTGCCGGCTCAACAGCGTTCACAACTCTCTTATGAAGCTTCTGGCCCTGCTTGCACAAACTGGTGGTAAACACATGATATTGTCCACTATTCAGCTGCTTTGGATTACTCTGATAACCGGCTCAATTTCACTCCGTCGAATCTTCTTCTGTACAGTATGTCATCGACAAACTGGTACATACTTGATTGCCGGGCTACTCTCTCCGCTTCTTTTTGCTCTTCGGGAAGTTCTCCTGTTTGAAGGAAATGGACGATCTGCTGTGCCCATGCCGGAGCTTGTGGCTCAACGACAAGGACTAAAGGTGCAAATGCTGCTGCGGGAACATCCTCTTCTACGGCAAGAGTCTGGGATCTTGCCGGAGCGTGATGCTCCCCGGCAAGCGTGTCGGGACACAGCTTGCCGGGAGCGTCTGCTTCAACGAAACAAACCCTAGGGCTTGTCGGAGCAAACTGCTCCTCAGCGCTCTTTGTGTTGATCTTGGGGACCTTCTTGACGGCGGCTTCGGGGAGCTCTGCCGGAAGGTAGTCGCCAGTAACCAACTTCCTCTTCTTTCTCTGTCCAGTTGATGGTGTTACAGATGGTTGAGTCAGCTTGAGCACAAAAATCCCTGGTTCCACAGGTAACTTGAGTGCGGCGCACTTTGACAGGCCGTCTGCAATGTCATTCTGAGCTCTTGGAACATGTTCCATTTGCAGGTCGTCAAAATGCTCTTCTAGTTTCCTCACTTCATCAATGTATGCTTCCATCAACGGACTCTGATAATCTTTATTAACTTGACGGACGACAAGCTGCGAGTCACCCCTGACAATAAGCTTCCTGATTCCAAGGTCTGCCGCGATCCTGAGTCCGGCAAGCAAGCCTTCATACTTTGCAGTATTGTTTGTTGCTTGCTCCTTGGGAAAGTGCATCTGGACCACGTACTTGAGGTGCTCTCTGGTGGGTGCGACAAGTAGTACGCCCGCACCGGCGCCTTGCAGCGAGAAGGCACCGTCAAAGTACATGATCCATTCTTTGCTCGCTTCCTTGACGGGGATGCTCCTCTCCGGAGTTTCTTCATCGGGTGTTGGCGTCCATTCTGCTATGAATTCTGCCAATGCTCGGCTCTGAATAGTTGAAGTACTTTCAAACTTGAGGCCAAAGCTTGACAATTCCAGTGCCCACTCGACAATCCTGCCTGTTGCCTCTGGATTCTGCAATATCCTCTTCAACAGAAAGCGAGTGACTACTGTGATCTCATGTGCCTGGAAGTAATGGCGCAGCTTCCTCGAGGCCATGAGAAGGCCAAAAAGCAACTTCTGCACACCAGAGTCCCTTGATCTAGCCCCTTGCAGAAGGGAACTGACAAAGTAAACTGGGCACTGCACCATCTTCTTCTGTTTCTCTTCTTGTGGCCGCGCAGATCCATCCTTGTCGGGACCAGAGCTTGTCGGGGAAGCCCCCTGCTTGTCGCTGGATTCGCTTGCCGCGGTCACTGTCTCATCGTCCGCCTCCCTCTCCGCCACTAACGCAACACTAACCACTTGATTGGTTGCCACTAGATACAGCAACAACTTCTCTTGTGGCTTAGGTGCGACAAGTGTTGGAGTGGAGGACAAATATTTCTTCAAGTCTTGCAGCGCAGCCTCCGCTTCCGGAGTCCATTTCATTGGACCCGCCTTTTTCAAAATTTTGAAAAACGGCAGGGCGCGTTCAGAAGACTTGGAAATGAACCTGCTGAGAGCAGCAACACAGCCGGCAAGCCTTCTCACATCCTTGACGCGCTTTGGTGCTTCGATTTGCTCAATAGCCTTGATCTTGTCGGGATTGGCTTCAATCCCCCTCTGGGACACAAAGAACCCGAGAAGCTTGCCGGAAGGAACTCCAAACACGCACTTCTCGGGGTTCAACTTGAGATTGATCTTGCGCAGATTTGCAAAAGTCTCATCCAAATCTTGGACCAGAGTTTCTTTGTCCTTGCTCTTGACCACTATGTCATCCATGTAAGCTTCTACATTTCTGTGCAGCTGTGGCTCAAAAGCATGACTGACTACTCTTGCGAATGTTGAACCAGCATTCTTTAGTCCGAAAGGCATCCGTACAAAGCAGTACGTGCCACATGGAGTAATGAATGCGTTTTTCTCTTCATCCTCTTCAGCCATGAAGATCTGATGATATCCTGAGTATGCATCAAGGAATGAAAGCAGATCACATCCTGCCGTGGAGTCGACAATCTGGTCAATGCGCGGCAAGGGAAATGGATCCTTGGGACAAGCTTTATTAACATCAGTGAAGTCAATACAAAGCCTCCACTTCCCATTTGCTTTGCGCACGACTAGTGGATTGGCTAACCACGTTGGATGGAGTACTCCTCGGACCAGGCCTGCTGCTTCCAACTTCTTGATATCCTCTGCAATGAACTCTTGTCTCTCCACTGCTTGCTTCCTAACTCTCTGCTTGACGGGCCGCGCGTGAGGGCAGACGGCAAGGTGGTGCTCAATTACTTTCCTGGGAACACCGGGGATGTCAGATGGTTGCCATGCAAATACATCGACATTCGCCCGCAGGAAAGCAACGAGCGAGCTTTCCTATTTAGGGTCAAGCGTGGCACTGATGGTGAAGGTACCACCAGTGCTGTCCTCCTTGGCGGCCACTTTGTTTGTCTCTGGTGAAGCTGTCTTTGCCTTCTTGCACTTGTTGGTGGAGCTCGATGGTGCGTCCTCGACGGTAGTGCAACACTCCGAAGAGGTGCGCTTGCCGGAGCGGGCATCAGAGCTACTCTTGCCGGACTTGGTCTTCTTCTTTCCCCCGGGAGCTTCAGCGGCAAGTGGTTTGTGTTCTGCTGCGGCTGCTGCTTCCCGATAGATCTTGTCGGTACAGATAAGCGCGTCTTTCTTGTTGCCATGGACAGAAATAACATTTATCGGACCAGGCATCTTGAGCACGTTGTAGGCATAGTGAGAGGCTGCCATGAATTTGGCAAGCACCGGACGGCCGAGTATCCCATTGTAGGGCAATGGGAAATCAGCAACGTCAAACGTGACTTTCTCTGTCCTGAAGTTCAGCTCGCTGCCAAAAGTTACTGGCAGTGTGATCTTCCCCTTCGGCTTGCTCCTTCCCGGGTTGATTCCTTGGAAGGTACCAGTCTCTTCGAGCTCGCTGTCGGGGATCTGGAGCTTCTTGAGCACCGCGGAAGAGATCAGATTCAGGCCGGCCCCGCCGTCAACCAGCATCTTCGTGACCTTGAGGTTGCGGATTGTTGGCGAGACCAACATCGGCAAGCACCCGACCGCAGTGATGCGATCAGGGTGATCCTCAACATCAAAGATGATAGGCGTGTTGGACCACTTCAGGGGCTTGCGCGACTCAACGGACGGTTCTGCTGCGTTCACTTCCCGCACCCACTGTTTGAGTTGGCGGTGCGAGGTGTGCAGAGAAGCACCGCCGTCGACGCACAAAACCTCCGTTGCCTTCTGGAACTCCTGCTCGTCAGTCTCATCCTCCTCCATCTCATCATCTTCATCTTCGTCTTCGTCTTTGTCGCGGCCACGGGGAGGCCTATCTCCTTGGCGCTGCTTGGCCTTGCCGCGGCGCCCTCCCCGGGCGGGACGCTTCTTGCCGGATCCTCCGCCACCTTCCTGGGCCTTCTCCTTGTCGCGGCGCTCGTATTCAGCTTTCTGTAGCTCTGCCATCTGCTCAACCTTCTTGCAAGCTTGGAGGTCGTGGCCCTTGGTGCGGTGGATCTTGCAGTACTGCTTGCCGGAGCCGTCCTGCTTGTCGGCGGCTACCACAACCTCGCCGGAGTCACCAGCTTTGGCCTTCTCGGAACCGCCTCCGTTGCCGGACTGCTCAACAACTAGCACATCCTTAGCTTTCCTCTTTCTGTTATTCCGCCTCCGGTTCCTCTTTGCCGGAGGGGCGTCCTCACTGTCAGATCCTTCTGCTCCTGCGTTCTCTCCGGGGAGTCTCCTCCCCTCTTCAGCCCGTGCACACTTGTCGGCCAGAGCATATAGCTCGCTGACATCTCTGATTTTGCACATCGCCATCTCCTCCCTCATCCTGCGGTTACGCACGTTCTGATGGAACACGCTGATAACCACGGCAGGGTGGACGTCTGGGATGTTATGCTGCACCTGACTGAATCTCTGTATATACTTGCGTAGGGGTTCTCCTTCCTTCTGGGCGAGCAGATGAAGATCGCTCTCCTGGCCATGGGGTTTTTGGCCGCCTGTGAAAGCGCCGACAAACTGATGGCACAGGTCCGCCCACGAAGAGATGGAGTTGTCTTCTCAGCTACCTTGCCCTGGCCTAGTGGTTAGCCGACCGCAGTTGGCTCTTGCTCCCTCACCAAAGATGTCGTGGGGAATGAGCACCTATGGGGCAGGGCCCCTTTTCGGTCCGGCAAGTGCATGAGCCAAGACCTGACGTTGGGCTTGAGCACCAGCGGGAAGTAGTTGGCGAGGATCTTCTCGTCGCGCCCTCCGGCAGCCTGCACCGCAATGGTGTAGACGCTGAGGAACTCTGACGGATGTATCCTGCCATCGTATTTCTCGGGCACGTCTGGCTTGAAGTTCTTGGTACTGGGCCACTGGACCTGCCGCAGCTCACGGGTGAACGCAGGGCAACCTACCGCGTACGGCAAGTCGCCTGGTTCCCCTGGCGCATGCATATCGACAGTGGGCCCAGCGTGCTGGTCAGATTGACGCCGCGCTTCTCTTCAACGCTCGATGCGAGTGCGAGCATCTTCGTGTCGTCGTTCTTGGAGAACTTGGCGTTGATCGCGGTGAGCTCGCGGGTACGACGACGCGGTGGAGTCGGTGTCGAGGTTGGCCCGGCGAGTCGGCGATCTTGGCCTTCGGGGTGGGGAGTGCACGGTGGTGGCACCCCCAGCGGTCTTGTCGGCGTCGGCTTGCGCCTGGGCGTCTTGCCAAGGCTTCGATGTGCTCGGTTGCCGCGGCTTGTCGCCGTTGGCGAAGCCGATGAGGCTCTGAATGGCGGCCCTCCAGTCGTCGATCTTGTCTGGCGCTGGAGGGTAATCTAGAAGCAGCTGGGCTCGGGCCAGCGCTTCCTCTGGAGTCTTGGGTGGCGGTGGCGAGCGACGCGAGGTGCGGGATATGCTCAAACTTCTAATAGTGTTAGAAGGAGCGAAGTCTCGTCCAGGCGACCGCGCTGCGCTCGTGCCGGCGTGTTGACGTGCACGTTGGCCTTGAGCGTCCCGCGACCCACCAGCTTGGCCTTGTTCCAACACGAGTACGGTTTTAGGAGCACCGTGGTGTTGTCGATCCTGCACCCCCTGGGAGGGTTGCGGTGGATGTACAGACGTTGAAGCTTGCGGGGCCTTGTCCTTGGACCTGGTGACGATGTGAGTCCCACTGTCGGCGCCCGCTCTGCCGCCGGCGTCCACCCCACCGCCCGTTTGCTCCGGTGGCGGTAGGATAGTCGCAGACGGAACGGCCACCTCCGAAGCCTTCTTCTTCAGTGGCATGTCGATGAAGATGTTGACGTAGCGCGCGCAGACGCCGGATCAGATACGCACGACCTCGACGCCCCCCTACCTGGCGCGCCAAAGATGTTGTGGGGAACGAGCACCTATGGGGCAGGGCCCCTTTTCGGTCCGGCAAGGGAGCGGAGGGTGCGCGCAGAGCGGATCGAGGCGAAGCACGCGGGGGATTTTTACCCAGCTTCGGAGCTCTCCGGAGAGATAAAACTCCTACTGCTGCTTTGTGTTTCTATTCTGTTCTTGCTCAAGAGCGTAGGTGTGTTGTGGTTTCGAATGGGTCGAACCGAACCCCCTCTACGTGTGCATGGGCCTCCTTTTTATAGGTTAAAGGGGTCACCGACAGGTGGCAGCGTAGAAAGAGGGGTAAAAGAGTAAAAACGAGGGTTGGTACAACCGCTATCAACAGTGCCCCTACCTAACTCTGACGGCAGGGGACAAGGGCATTTAATGCCCGTCTGGTCGCTCAAATAGTGTAAGAAACGATCGTTAGGAGCGCCACCGATTGCCACGATGGCCTTCTAGTCATCTTCACTTGCCACCTCGCACCGCTTGGCTGCACAGCTACCCGCCACGTACACCAGGAGTGATCCTGCGGCAACACGTCGTCGGATGTGCTGGAGCGTGGGCGCAGAGTGGTGGCTTCGCCGCGGCAAGCGCCTTGCCGCGGTCGCTGTCTTGTCGCACCCGCGAGCTTGCCGCTCGCTGGGTCTTGGTTGGTCTCCCCGGCAAGCTCCTCTTGCCGGGGTCTTGTCCTTCCCGGCAAGCTCCTCTTGCCGGGGTTCTGTCTTCTCAGCTAACACTTTGTTCTTGAATGGCAGTAAATAGGAATAGCGGAGGGTCTTGGCAGACGCCCGGCAAGCCTTGCCGCGGGATGCTACGACTGCTCGTGCACAAGTTCGGGGTACTAAGGTACCCCTACTTTAGTACACCGACAAGGGGGGACGTCGATCAACCCCCTCTCACCCAACAAACTCTTGAATCCACCCAAACCGGGACTGAAAAAGCATTGTCGACGCCACCCTAAACCAAAACAAGTCTAGATATATCGGAAAAACAAGTCTAGATATATCGGGCGATATGTAGATATGTCGGATATTGGGTTTGCTTTCTAATAAAGAATTGTTTTCATCTATGTATCATTTTATATCTCGGTGGACATATCGAGCGACCAACTCTCGAGGACACCAAAACCCTCGTGTTGTTGAACCCCTTTGCGCCCCTACCTGACAAACTCACGAGGCTACCCAAACCCCTAGAATAAAACTCCAGTAACTTCGACATGAGGGGGGACGTCGATCAACCCCCTCTCGCCCGACCAACTCTTGAGTCCACCCAAACCGGGACTAAAAAAGCATTGTCGAGGCCACCCCAAACCAGAACAAGTCTAGATATATTGAGGCCACCCAAACCCTGAAATTATAACCCCGGCCCGATAACTTCGACATGAGGGGGGACGTCGGACATGCATGAGAGAGGCGGTCCACAACAAATCCATTGCTCCTATAAGCATATGATTCCTTGCTATAATATTAGCTAGGTCTATGTTTTCCACTAATTAATCAATCTCTCATGTTTGTATATTGCCATGTTGTAATATTTGTAGAAACTACGGAAAGAGACTTGGAACATAAACAATTGTTGGGGGATATAATCCTCGCCGAAGCTGCTCCCTTGTCATTTCTCAATCACATCGATGGTCAGTAAGGAGAGGATGATGGCTCCGGTGATCGAACATTGGAGGAGGAAGGAGATCATGACGGCTCTAGTGACCGAATGGCGGAGGAAGAAGGAGATCATGATGATGGCTCCGGTGACCGAACGGAGGAGGGAGCTGTTGCAAAGTGCGGCGAGGTATATATATTATTTAAGCCTGTGCTGACTTCATGCATTAATTATTTTGGTATGTACATATATTAACACTTCTTTCTTCTTTTATAGCCCTCTGGATCGACCCAAACTTCCATAGAGACAAGGCCCGAAGAAAAGGTTGCTCCAGGATGAAAGGTTCACGATCACAGAAATCGTGGACGATGGCCAACCGATTGCTCCCAAGCGGACCAAGGACAGATTTATATCTCAGTGCAGAGCTATTGCTAGCGACAACGTCCAAATCAGCATCCAGCAATGGAATAAGTGTAAGGACGACCCTGAAGTTTCTTATGTCTAGGATAGATTGCAAGGTGATCTTTGGACCTCGCTGATGACAAATTTCAGCCTCCCACCAGAGGAGGATCTGAATAACCCAGTTATAGAGCCATAGTTCAAGGTGTTTTCTCTTAAGAAGATGGTAGATCTATTCAGGAACTGGAAGAAAGAGTTGAACACAAAGTTTGTCGACAAAGGGAAGACTCCAAAATTCACCAGTCGATATGGATAAGAGATCACTGGCCCGCATTTGTGGCCTACAAGAAATCATAGAACGGTCTGAAAGGGTCAGTGACAAACAAGAAAAATGCTGCAAAGAAGAAGTATCACCATCACACGGGGTCAGGTGGCTACTACAAAGCCCGGTCGTAGTGGGAGAAAGCTGAGCAAGACCTGCTTGCTAAAGGCGTCCAACCAGCAACATTGAACTAGCCAAATCGTTCAACGACTAGGTTCTTTGGGGTTGGGGGAACTTTGGACCCAGAAACAGGGGAGTGTCGTTGGACGGACGAGCAACTTGCAATACCCATCAACAAGCTTCAGAAATATATCAGGGCCGCACAGGAAGGGACATTCATTCCCCACAGAGAGAAGGACGAGTTGAGAGAGGTCCTCGGGAATGCTGAGCACCCTGGATGAACACAAGTCACACCAGGCTCCGTTCTGTGGGTGCATGGGTTTCTCGACAGCGGTGGTTACAGAAGCCGATAGAGAAAGAGGAAAGTGGAAGCGAGCGAAATGGAGAAGCCCAATGCAAGAATAGCAGCGCTAGAGGAACTTGAGAGCCAGCAAGCTACCATCCAACCATCTCAGCGGCACGAAGATCCTTTCTCTGACGCTGCCCCAGAAGCTACCCCACCATCTCAACAGAGAAGCAGCTTGGCTAACACGGAGCTCGTTCAGCTTGATTTCACGGCTCCTTGCTACCCCGTGGATAATATCATGTAGGCTCAACATTACAAGCTAATGACGAAATGCCACAACCTGACTTTGAAGGCGGTTGTCGGCTCTATTGTACCTCCTGAAGCTAAGGTAACTTTTCACTACCATCTGATTACACATGGCTATGCTGTGGTGGCGGTGGATGAAATAATGGAGGGATTTGAGGAGCTGGAGCTTGACTACCCTACAGGTGAAGGGGAGAATCATCTGGTTTATGCCTTAAGGAGTACCTGTCTATGGAGGAAGGAGTACATCAAGCTTCCAAACTGCACGCCTCCTCCTCCGATGACTCAGGGCACTCCGCCTCCTCCTCCTTGGGCGAGTTAGGGCACTCCGCTTGCTCCTCCACCTCCTCCTCCGGCGAGTGATCAGGGCACTCCGTCTCCTCCTCTGCCTCCTCCGGCGAGTGAGGGCACTCGCCCGCCTCCTCCAGTGCGTCAGAGCAGTCCGCCTCCTTCAGCGTGTCAGCAGACTCTGCCACGTCAGGAACGGCACAAGACAGACGCCGCTACTCCGGTGGCTAGCAGTACAAGCACAGGCAGGAAGCAATTCAAATACGGTCCATGTCTCAAGCCTCTGGAAAAGTTACCATATGAGAGGACTGACAAGGAAATCGATGACATCGTGGAATCCGGAGTGGAGGCCCATTTTGCACAGAAACCTCCACCTCCGAAGGAAACGGTAGATCTGGTGAAATGAAACACACTCTGGATGCCCTAGAGAGACCACCACTGCCTCCGCCGGATTCCAACTATGACCGCTGTATTAAACAGACATAAAAAACACGCATACGGTCTATGCAAGATAGCACAATGAAGAAGTGGGAAAACAATTCTCCAGCTCGGCGAACAGGCGAATCAATCGTGCCCCCCCGTTGAGGGTGTCTAGCGATATCATCACTAATCATCTGGGGCTATTGCTCGGTACAAATCCTGGTGATTACCTGAGAGATGATGTAGAGTTTGAAATGTTAGAGGCATTAGAGATCTTTAGATACGAGCATGGGAAGCCTCTCATCAAACCTGATCATCCTCCTCTAACAACGATGATGCGAAGATTGCATGAATGGTACATGGATAGCTGCAAGAAGTCTGGGAAGGATAGTTTGATGTTGGGAATTAAAGAGGAGCACGACCTTCTTGGAATTGAAGTGATGCCTGTTCAATTTGTGGAGTTATTCCAGTTATACAATCAAGACATTCTCGACAAACAACTCATGACTTGCTACTATCTATATGTATTACTTCTGTAATTAAGTCTCTATAGCTTAGCTCTTTCATTACATGTATATATAATTATCCTCACTATATTATGCGGATTGAAGATCGTCGAATGCAAAAAAAGCACAAATATATAGCATTAGGTTCATTAACCCAAATACCATAAATAAATGGTTGGTTAAAAACAGAGTCAAAGATACTAAGGACAACTTGCTACAATCGTTACTTCGAAATCAAAACAATGGGAAAATACTCTTTCCTTGCAACTTCAAGTCAGTGTTACTATCTTGCGCATATTCGGTTTCACTTACTCGAGGTTAATTATAGTAATGTAATTGACGATTTATGCATGCGTGCGCAGCTTCCACTTTATTCTGCTAGAGATTGAGCTTGAACGGGGAGTAGTAACTGTCTTAGACTCGAGACGAAAAGATTCCCAGGACTATGCAGACATGACCGCAATGCTCCAGAAGTAAGTTCAATCGATCATTATCGCACCATATCAGCAACTTTGTTCATTTCCTGATATCAAGTAATTATTTTCTTGGTCTGGCAGGGTTTGGAAAGAGTTCACCAGAATAGCTCCGGGACTGCCGAGGGAGCTGCGATTTACACACCCGAAAGTAAGTAGTAATAGCTAGTTAAGTGCATCTCCCATTGAATCTAGTTTCACCAATACCATTTACCATTCTTGATTATCAGTTTGATTGAACTCTATTTCTCGTAAAGTGCTTGTGGCAGTAAGGCGGGAATAATTTATGTGGATACTACGTTTGCGAGTTTATCTACAATGCGACCTCTCAGCGGGGCTACTCTGAAAAACAATATGAAGTACATAAACAATAATATTATATATATACATATATATATACAGACGGTCTATTCTGCTAATATTAGCAGAATAACTATTCTGCACACCACTTCCCCACTGCACGCTGAAGGCAAGTGCGCGTAATTCTTTGAACCAAGTGTGCTGCAGTACTCACACGAGTGAATTTCTCATCGGAAAAAACTGCACGCGTTATTTTTTCGGTACCGTTTTCACTCTAATTTTTTAACCGTTTCTCGGAATGAGGCGTGTAATATACCTTTGAAAAGCTATGGATTAGGCGCAACTTCGACATGTTGAACAGTTTTCGAGATTCCACACGGTTTAAGAGCAGTTTTGAAAATGGTGCGGCGGATGACGAGTGGCAGCGAGCGTTTTTTCACGTTTTTTCTAAACCGCTTTTCGGAATGAAGAAAATGATACGCCGTTGGATAGATATCGTCTAGGCGCATCTGTTTCATATATAAATCTTTCTCTAATTCATTACGATTTAAGAGCAGTTTCAAATTTACTAAATCGCGGAATTCTGTTTTTCAAGTTTTTTAAAATTTTCGGTACTGTTTTCGCTCCAGTTTTTGAACCGTTTGTCGAAACGAGGCATGTGATATGCCGTTCGAAAGCTACGAACGAGGCGCAACTTTCATATGTAGAAATGGTTTTGACATTCCTTACAGTTTTTAGTTTATTTTCAAAATCGTGCGGCTGACTACGAACGAGGCGCAACTTTCATATGTAGAAATGCTTTTGAGATTCCTTACAGTTTTTAGTTTATTTTCAAAATCGTGCGGTTGACTACGAGAGGCAGCGATCGTTTTTCGTGAAATTTTTACAAACCGCTTGTCGAAATGATTCAAATTGTACGCCGCTAAAAAGATATCGACGAGACGGAACTTTTTCACGTAGAATACACTCTCTAATTCCTTGTGGTTTAAGAGCAGTTTTAAAATTAACGAAAAGCGGACAATCTGTTTTTTTGCGACATCCAAGTCAGCGAGTGAACGTCATCCGACAGAAAACCGCACTGCGTCGGACGAATACTGCACTGCATCAGACAGGCAAGTGAACTTCATGATTTCTTTTATCAAACGTAAATTTTTCTCATACGAGTTTTGGTTGTCTTTTTTCCAACTTTTTTTTATGAACGAGAGGACCGCAGAGATGAGGGCAAGTGAACCACATTACTATTTTGTTATTCGCTAAAAAAATCGCACTTCCACGTTGTGCCCAAGTGAACACCATCATTCTCAAAAGTGGACCACATCCGAGGATGAAACGCACTGCGTGTGTTGATGTAGTTGACTGGTTTTGAAACCACACTGTTTGAGAACCAAAATCTCGCTACATGAGACAGTCAAGTGAACTTCATGCGTAAATTTTCTCAGACGAATTTTTGTTGTTTTTTTTTTCAAACATTTTTTTATGAACGAGAATGAGAGTGGACCGCAGAGACGAGGGCAAATGAACCACAACATATATCTAAGTGAACCACATTACTTTTTGGTTATTTCCCTAATATTTCCACATTTCCAGGATGCACGCAAATGAACATCATCACTCTCCAAAATGAACCGCATTATTTTTTGCTAGTGAACTTCAATACCTTTTATTTCAATCATCTCACAAACGAAACAATTTGCATTAGAAAAAGAAGTGAACCTCTTGTGGGAATATCTTTGCTACTTTTTTATGAAGTGAACCTAGCACTTGGTAGAACACATAGAGATCACGCAGCACAAGAAAAGAAATACAAAAATAACATGTATCAGGTGGCTACCGAACTGCATACTCCTAGCTGAAAACCATAGAGTATGTCGCTGCTGAGCTGCACGGGGTCGCCATCCGTACTGCTTGTCGAGGGCGCCTGGGACATCATCAGGCATAAAAAAATTGACAAAAAAACACACAAGATCCCTGTGGACAAACTGCACCTCCACGGGCGCCAAACCACAATGCAATTCCACCGTTGCCAAACTGCACTGCATTTTTTGCAATGTGATGACACCAAAAAAGAACTGCACGTCCATAGGCGCCCAACCACACGCCCCAACACACTGTACCGCACGCCGCCGGCGTGCCGCTGCGGGGCTGATGCAGGGCGGCAAGGCAAGGCAGGGCCGCAGCAGAAAGAACTATCAGGAAGGGAACTCATCAAGGCAGGGGCATGGGGGAGCCAGATCGGTACTGGTTGGGGGGCGGTGGAGACTGGGCATGAAGAATCTCGCCGGATAATTCACGGGGCCGCGGAGGAGAACCCTCGATGGGCGACCTGTAAACAAAAACAGCAACGAGGGTGAGGGGAATGGGCGTTGCAGCTCGTCCGCATCGAGAAACAGCATCACACCTTGAGAATGGGTGGATCGGTCCAGGGGAGAGGGAAGGTTCGTCGGTGATGGGGATGCAGTCCATAGCTGCTCGAGGGAAGATGGGGAGGCTGGCTTCTGCACTAAGGGCCGGGGTGGCTCGATCCGGTGGTTGAGGCCGCCCAGGGGCCGGTGGCAGCCGGAATCCGATGGTTGAGGCCACGCCAAGGGCCAGGGGCGGCTGGATCCGTCGTTTGAGGCCGCGCCAGGGGCCGGTGGCAGCCGAATCCAGCGGTCGAGGCCGCGCCAGGGTGGGAGCGTGGCATCAGTAGGAGGTTGCCGGAGATGGGTTGGCCGCCGTGGTGGTGGGGATTGGGGGAAGTGGGAGAGGTTGGGGCTAGGGCGACCGACCCTGTGGAAGAGAGAGGCCCATAAGGTGATCTACAAAGGAGCTGGGGAGGAGAGAGCCACGGGGGGCTTGCCGGATCCGGAGAGGAAAGGGCCACAGTGACCTCAACTCGGGGGAGGGGTGGCGACCTGGGGATGGGCGGCGCGGCGGCAACCTAGGAAGGGGCGGCGCACGGTGGTTTGGGGAGGGATGGTCGTGGTGGATTTGGCCACGCGGCGTGGTGGTGGGCGGGCGGTGCGGTGGGAGGTGGCGACTATCCGGTGGCTAGCGCTGTGGGGCGGTGCAGTGCGCGGCATGGTGGAAGGTGGTGGCCGGGCGGTGCGGTGGGAGGTGGTGGGAGGCGGCGGTGTAGGGTGGGTGGGAATCGGGGGAGACAGTGGTGGGGATCGGGGAGAGGGTGAAGGGGAGGTGGAGGTCGTGGGGAGTGGGGGAGGGGCACGGGGAGAGAGGGGAGTTGGTGCCGAACAGGATAAGGAGGGGGGGTATTTTTTATCGCTTCGGGAATGAGTGTCGGGTGTTAGCAGAATAAGGTTTGGGTGTGCAGAATAAGATCTTAACGGGTGTTATCATAATAGACCCACCCTATATATATATATATATATATATATATATATATATATATATATATATATATATATATATATATATATATATATTGATCCCCTTCTTTAAATTAGTTGTGTCAGATGCGGGATGAGCTCCTACCACATGATCGCATACGAGCAAATCAAGAGGAATTGGCGAGATTCTTTCTTGACCACGTCATAAATGATAAGGGAGAATACGATCTAGAAATTGAAATGGATTTTGGATGTTAGGGATTGTAAGAGATGTTATATTGTACTCCCTCCATCCGGAAATACTTGTCGGTGGAATGTATGTTTCTAGATGTATTTTAGTTCTAGATACATCCATTTTTATGCATTTCTCCGACAAGTATTTCCGGACGGAGGGAGTATATATGTAGTACCGTCAGATCGATATACGAAAACTTGTTGTTCGGCCAATCTCTCGAAGAAAGAAAGGTCACTTCTCTATGTATATGTTCATGATGATCTTGTGTAATTAATGGTTCCTTCATTTGCTTACTAGCTAGTGTGTTGAGTTCTCTCTATATGTATAGTAGCTAGCACCGACCAAGCACGGAGAAAGACAGGTCACTTCTCTCTTTAGCTAGCTAACACAATATGAAACCCCTAAATTAACCCTCCAAAACCCCTAACCCCCCCCCCCCCCCCCGCTTCAAAAAAAATTTAAAACCCCGGCGCCTGCGAGCTGCTGACGTGTGGCAGCCTTTTCGTCCCGGTTGGTGTTACCAACCGGGACTAAAGGTCCACCTGCCTGGGCGCCTGATACGTCTCCAACGTATCTATAATTTATGAAGTATTCATGCTATTATATTATCCATCGTAGATATTTTATATGCATTTATATGCTATTTTATATGATTTTTGGGACTAACCTATTAACCTAGAGCTCAGTGCCAGTTTCTGTGTTTTCCTTGTTTTTGAGTTTTACAGAAAAGGAATACCAAATAGAGTCCAATTGACGTGCCAATTTTTGATGATCTTTATGGACCAAAAGAAGCCCCTGGAGTAAAAGAGTTGGGTCAAAAGTGTCCCGGGCTGTCCACGAGGATGGAGGGCGCGCCCACCCTCCTGGGTGTGGGCCCCTATCTCGTGGACGATTCGGAGACCACCCATCCCCCTGACGTGAGACCGACACCAAAAATTCCTATAAATACAGAAATCTCTAGAAAATAACCTAGATCGGAAGTTCTGCCGCCGCAAGCCTCTGTAGCCACGAGAAATCAATATAGGCCCTCTCTGGCACCCTGCCGGAGGGGGCCATCATCACCGGAGGCCATGGGGAAGGATCTCGGAGAGGCCATCATCGCCATGAAGGCCAAGGACCAGAAGGGGAACCTCTCCCAATCCAGGGGGAGGCCATGGAGGAGGAAGAACAATGGGGAGAACCTCTCCTCTTCTCTCTAGGTGGTGCTGGAGTGCCATCGGCAGGGGAATTATCGTCGCGGTGATCGTATTCATCAACATCACCATCCTCATCTCTTTTTACGCGGTCCACCGTCCCGCACCCCGCTGTAATCCCTACTTGAACATGGTGCTTTATGCCACATATTATGATCCCCTGATGTGTTGCCATCCTATGATGTTTTTAGTAGATATCTTTTGTCTTTGGGTTGATAGATGATCTAGATTGGTATGAGTTGTATGTTTTATTTTGGTGTTGTCCTATTGTGCCCTCCGTGTCGTGTAAGCATGAGGGATTCCCGTTGTAGGGTGTTGCAATATGTCCATGGTTTACTTATTGTTTGCATTGCGTGAGTGACTGAAACACAAACACGGATAAGTGGGTCACGGCGTATGGGAATAAAGTGGACTTGATACTTTAATGCTATGGCTGGGTTTTACCTTTAATGATCTTTAGCAGTTGCGAATGCTTGCTAGAGTTCCAATCATAAGTGCATATGATCCAACAAGAGAAAGTATGTTAGATTATGCCTCTCCCTCATATCAAATTGCAATAGTGATTACCTATCTTGTTAACAATTGCCTAGGATAATTCCACACACCGATCCATCATTATTCCACACTCGCTATTTATAATATTTAGAAATATATTCTAACTTTATGATAACAACACCTACTTTTATATTTTAGCTCTCTGATATCATGCAAAGTTATCCTCTTCATACCCACAACGTAGTTTTATTTATCGTTTCTAGTTGGAAGCGAACGTTCGGTGTACGTAGAGTTGTATCAGTGGCAGATTGCTTGAGAGAATGTTGATCTTACCTTTAGCTCCTTGTGGGTTTGAAACTCCATACTTATCACTTCCACCTTTGGAAATTGCTATGATGATTCCCTGCACTTGGGGATTATCAAGCTCTTTTCTAGCGCCGTTGCCCGGGAGCAATATCGTGGGGTTGATATTCTCGTGTGTGCTTGTTTGCTTTCTTCACTAAGTAGATTTTTTTCTTTTTTTTTCTATTTAATTGTGGGTGAAACATACAAAAAAATATTTAAATAATGAAAATACCAAAAAAAAATACTTGCCTCTCATGCCTAAAAAGTTTTTTCAAAAGGAGAAGTGATTCGAAAGTTATGCATTGAAGAAGTGAGGGTTCACCTTGAGCACTTGTGTTCATGCTCACGGAAACAATGTAGAATTTTTCATGGAAGTTTATCTCTAAATAATTATCCCCTTGTGTATATCCATTGTATTATAAAAATAATGTGCCAAGCTTTGGTTTTAGGATGATTAGATTGCTTGTTTACTATGTGCAGAACAAAAACAGAAACTTTGTCTGTAGCGCGTGATTTTACGTTTTTTACTGGAAGGCCAAATGGGTCTGAGCACATGCACATTACTTTTGTAAATTATTTTCAAATTTTCATATTTATTTAATAATTTTTGGAGTTACATAAGTTTACTAAACCTCCAGATTACTACAGACTGTCCTATTTTTGACAGATTCTGTTTTTCGCGTGTTGTTTGTTTGTTTTGATGAATCTATGGCTAGTATCGGGGGGGGGGGGGGTATGAAGCATAGAGAAGTTGGAATACAGTATGTTTAACACCAATATAAATAAATAATGAATTCATTACATTACCTTAAAGTGGTAGTTTGCTTTATTACACTAACGGATCTCACAAAGTTTATGTTAAGTTTTTGTGGATGAAGTGTTCGAAGAACGAGGAGTTACCGATGTGAGAAGAATAAAGAGAGGCAAGAGTTCAAGCTTGGGGATTCCCAAGGCAACCCAAGTCAATATTTCAAAGGATACTCAAGCATCTAAGCTTGGGGATGCCCCGGCTGGCATCCCATCTTTCTTCTTCAACAAATATCGGTGTACCTTGGTTTTTGTTTTGTTCACATGATTTGTGTCCTTTGTGTTTTTATTTTTCTTTAAGAACCATGCTAGTATGAGATAGCCCTTCATTGATTTATAGAATACTTCATGCGCTTCACTTAAATCTTTTAAGTATGATCTTATAGAATTGCTCTTTGTGCTTCACTTAAATCATTTGAGTATGGTTTTATAGAATGCTTCATGTGCTTCACTTATATATTTTGAGCCTGGATATTGGTTAGCCTATATTAATTGTAGAATTCTCCATGAACTTCACTTATATATTTTGGAGTATTAATAATACTATCATCTAAAGTGGGTTTGGAAGAGTGTTAACTTTAGGAATTTGTGATCCCACTATTCCGAATGAGAAGAATTTTGCTTATGTGGAGAGTAGAAAAATTTCTGTGCTTGTAGATCATGAAAAGAATGCTTTATGTGATGGTTATATTGTTTAATTCATTCATGATGCTATTGTAAATTATTATGAGGGGGTAATTTATGCTTGTAGGAGTTGCAATAATACCAAGTTTCCTCTCTATGTGCTTAAAGTTTTGAAGTTATACTTGTTTTGCCTTCCTATGCTAGTTGATTCTTGTTCCTATAAATTATGTGCTCACAAAATCCCTAGGCATAGTATGTGGGTTATATTTAAATGTGCTAGTCATATTCTTCATGATGCTCTCTCTATGTTTCTATTCTTTTCTTTTATGTGAGCATCATTGAAATCATCATGCCTAGCTAAAAGGCATTAAAGAAAAGCGCTTGTTGGGAAACAACTCAATATCTATCCTTGCTGTCTTTGTGTGTTTAAATGATTAAGCTACTGTAGTAATCATATTTTATAGCTTTTGTTTCAATAAATTTCCAAGTAAGACCTTTGGGAAGACTTGGGTGAAAGTTAATGTGATCTTGCTGTAAAAAAATAGAAACTTTGCGCTCACGGGATTAGCTGCCATTTTTTTTACAGAAGAGTGCTTTTGAGTTGATTATTTTTGCAGAAGATTAATAGACAAATACCTCACATCCACCAATTTATTTCATAATTTTTGGAGTAGCCGAAGTATGGTTGTTGTTCAGATCATTACAGACTGTTCTGTTTCTGACATATTCTGTTTTCATTGCATAGTTTGCTTGTTTTCTAGTTTCTATGGCTTATATTTCTTAATATAAATTGTAGAAATGATATGGTACAGTAGGCATTGTGTGATAACAATTATCAACCTTGTCTTTGATAGTACCAAAGTGAATGGTTACTCTTTATCATACTAACCTATCTCACGAAGTTCCGTTAAGTTTTGTGTGATTGAAGTTTTCAAGCTTTGGGTGAGATATTGATATGAGGAGAATAAGGAGAGGAAAGACCCTAAGCTTGGGGATGACCAAGGCACCCCAAGGTAATATTCAAGTAAGACTCAAGTGCCTAAGCTTGGGGATGCCCCGGAAGGCATCCCCCCTTTCATCTTCAAAACTATCGGTATACTTTACTCGGAGCTATATTTTAATTCGTCACATGATATGTGTTTTGCCTGGAGAGTATTTTCAATTTTACTTGCTGTTTGAATAAAATCATTGGATCTTAAATCTTGAATGAAAAAGAATCCTCCCATGGCTAGTTAATTATTTGACTACTCAGTGTTCTTCACTTATATCTTTTTGGAGTAGTTTGTCATTTACTCACGCGCTTCATGTATATCCTATGAGTAAATGGTTGAATGAATTGAATAACATAAATATGAATTTATATACGTTTCATATGCTTATAACATGGGGAGTAATGACTTCACACATAATAAGTATAGGTAGTAAACTCATTGAAGCTTAGCAAACGCAGAGTTGGTCACTTGAACAATTCATGAAAGAATATTTAAGGAAGAGATATTTCACATATAAATATACTATCTTGGACATGTTTTGTAATTGTGAGCACTCATTAAAATATGACATGCTAAAAGGTTGATGTTGGACAAGGAAGACAACTTAATGGGATGTGTTTTCCTATATCCGAAACATTATATTGTCTTGGATCATCCAACATGTTGAGCTTGCCTTTCCCTCTCATGCTAGCCAAATTCTTTGCACCAAGTAGAAATACTACTTGTGCTTCCAAACATCCCTTAAACTAGTTTTGCCATGAGAGTCCACCATACATACCTATGGATTGAGTAAGATCCTTCAAGTAAGTTGTCATCGGTGCATGCAATAAAAATTGCTCTCTAAATATGTATGATCTATTAGTGCAAAGAAAATAAGCTTTATACGAACTTGATAGGGAATAAATAAAAGCGACGGACTGCATAATAAAGGTCTCTATCACAAGAGGCAATATAAAGTGACGTTCTTTTGCATTAAGATTTTATGCATCCAACCTTAAAATCGCATGACAACCTCTACTTCCCTCTACGAAGGCCTATCTTTTACCTTTATCTTCTACCCTTATACAAGAGTCATGGTGATCATCACCTTTCCTTTTTACACTTTTTCCTTTGGCAAGCACTTTGTGTTGGAGCGATCTGGATATATATATCCACTTGGATGTAGGTTTTCATAAAGTATTATTGTTGACATTACCCTTGAGGTAAAAGGTTGGGAGGCAAAACTATAAGCCCCTATCTTTCTCTCTGTCCGATTAAAACTTTGAACCCATAAATATCACATGAGTGTTAGCAATTGTTAAAAGACTATAAGATAGTTTAGTATGTAGGATTTGCTAATCAAAGCTCTTACATAGACGCTTCCTGAAAATAAGATGAATTGCAATTGTTTGATGACTAAGAGCACTGTTTGTTAGTTTTCAAGAAAGTTTATGATCTATACTTTAACATGTGAATAGCTTGTTACTTGATCATGAAAAGTTTTATGTGATGAGCTACTGTTATGACATATAATGATGCTAGAAAAGGTGATTGAAATTATCATTGATCAAACTTGTGCACCTGCTAGCATTCACACTTCATAAATTATTTCTTTTATCATTTACCTACTCGAGGACGAGCAGGAATTAAGCTTGGGGATGCTGATACGTCTCCAACGTATCTATAATTTATGAAGTACTCATGCTATTATATTATCCATCGTAGATGTTTTATCTGCATTTATATGCTATTTTAAATGATTTTTGGGACTAACCTATTAACTTAGAGCCCAGTGCCACTTTCTTTTTTTCCTTGTTTTTGAGTTTTATAGAAAAGGAATACCAAACGGAGTCCAATTGACATGCAAATTTTTGATGATTTTTTATAGACCAAAAGAAGCCCCTGGAGTAAAAGAGTTGGGCCAGAAGAGTCCCAGGCTGTCCACGAGGGTGGGGGGCGCGCCCACCCCCTGGGTGTGGGCCCCTATCTCGTGGACGATTTGGAGACACCCCTGACGTGAGACCGATGCCAAAAATTCCTATAAATACAGAAACCTCCAGAAAATAACCTAGATCGGAAGTTCCACCGCCGCAAGCCTCTGTAGCCATGAGAAATCAATCTAGGCCCTCTCTAGAACCCTGCCGGAGGGGGCCATCATCACCGGAGGCCATGGGGAAGGATCTCAGAGGGGCCATCATCACCATTAAGGCCAAGGACCAGAGGGGGGAACCTCTCCCCATCCATGGGGGAGGCCATGGAGGAGGAAGCACAAGGGGGAGAACCTCTCCTCCTCTCTCTCGGTGGCGCCGGAGTGCCATCGGGAGGGGAATCATCGCCGTGGTGATCGTCTTCATCAACATCACCATCATCGCCACCATCCTCATCTCTTTTATGCGATCCACTCTCCCGCACTCCGCTGTAATCCCTACTTGAACATGGTGCTTTATGCCACATATTATGATCCAATGATGTGTTGCCATCCTATGATGTTTTGAGTAGATATCTTTTGTCTTTGGGTTGATTGATGATCTAGATTGGTACGAGTTGTATGTTTTATTTTGGTGTTGTCCTATTGTGCCCTCCGTGTCGCGCAAGCGTGAGGGATTCCCGCTGTATGGTGTTGCAATATGTCCATGGTTTACTTATTGTTTGCGTTGCGTGAGTGACTGAAACACAAACACGGATAAGTGGGTCATGGCGTATGGGAATAAAGAGGGCTTGATACTTTAATGCTATGGTTGGGTTTTACCTTAATGATCTTTAGTAGTTGCGGATGCTTGCTAGAGTTCCAATCATAAGTGCATATGATCCAAGAAGAGAAAGTATGTTGGCTTATGCCTCTCTCTCATATGAAATTGCAATAGTGATTACCTGTCTTGTTAACAATTGCCTAGGATAATTCCGCACACTGAT
Source organism: Triticum timopheevii (assembly GCA_963921465.1). NCBI lineage: Eukaryota > Viridiplantae > Streptophyta > Magnoliopsida > Poales > Poaceae > Triticum > Triticum timopheevii. Next base: position 563,255,362 of record OY997266.1, read on the forward strand.
CCATCATTATTCCACACTCACTATTTATAATATTTAGTAATATATTCTAACTTTTTTATAACAGCACCTACTTTTATATTTTAACTCTTCGATATCATGCAAAGTTATCCTCTTCATACCCACAACATAGTTTTATTTCTCGTTTCCAGTTGGAAGCAAACGTTCGGTGTATGTAGAGTCGTATCAGTGGCAGATAGGGCTTGAGAGAATATTGATCTTACCTTTAGCTCCTTGTGGGTTCGACACTCCATACTTATCACTTCCACCTTTGGAAATTGCTACGATGATTCCCTGCACTTAGGGATTATCAGCACCCCGCAGCGGCCACATGGAGCCCTTTCTGTCCCGGTTCTAAAGGTTTTGGGCTTTAGTCCCGACCCTTTTGTCCCGGTTCCAAAACAGGGATTAATGGGCCATTTTCTACTAGTGTGTATAGCTCCAGCAACAAATGTCACAGCGTCTCATGGGTATTTTGACAACATTGATGTATGCCATGTTTTCTAACCTGAACATATGGTTTAGCAGAGGCTTCAACATTTTAGTTCCCACAAAAAAACAATGATCATTAGTTCAAAATTTAATATCATTTTCATATCAGAGAGCCAACAGACCAAGACTCGTGAAGATGTAAATCTGCATTGAACCCCTCTCGGTGATATCACTAATGTTGATCACCAATCGTGCATGACTCCAGTGCAAGTGTTGGGTAGGAAAATGGGAATTACTTAAGGTTTTTGCATAGGGCCATAGATATAGTTCATCTGGTTGTTCATTGACAATTGCATGCAACAGTGCACGACTTAACCCATTTGGATCTTGCCTTGAAAGGGTAAATCTTGCTAAAGAACACCGGTAAGTGTTACGCACCTACAATTTATAGCTCATTAAAATTGGATTCACTCTATAAAAAGGACACCATGGGACTCACTCGGCTAAAAGCGGTCACATGGTTGCTTCTAGTAGCTGACTATTGTATATATATTGCATGTGAGCATATTTTGATTTTTATTCTTGTATATGTTTATAAGTTTCACTTTTGTAGATTAGAGACAAAAATTGATGTATTCAAATGATGCTTTAAAAATGCTTGGACACAACGAAGATAGATCGGACAAAAACTCAGCAAGTTCTACACCCATAAGATAATACAAAGTGTGCATTTCTACATATGTTTATTTTTGCTGAATATGAGAGACAGATGAATTATGTCGATGTTCAAAAGGAATCCGCCAACATAGTTTCCGAGTCAATGTTGTTGGAACGGACCAGAAATTCAGTAAGTTTTGTACAACAAAATGATGTGCAAGAAGTGATGGCCAATAACCAAAAAACATAAATATTATCCTACAAGTTACTTACTCAACTGTGATTATTCTTCCTGCCTTCTGTAGAAAAATGTATTCAACTGATTTGGCACATTGTGGAATGATGATGACTGACTATGTATGCACCATATTATCGCCATTGCATCAATCACTCGACACAAAAAACAAAAAATAGGTTTGTGGACACTAGTGATGCCTTTTTATCAAATAATGAGCTGGAATGCCGAACATGTTCTTGCACAACAGTGTATGATTAACCACATTAACTTTGTGCTTAAACTATAATATCTAATAACATAAATATATTCTATATATCGAATTATAGGTCCAAAAAGGCCATACTTTCATGAAAAAAGAATTGAATTGTTTAAAGGCCCGTCGCAATGCACGGGCATTCTACTAGTAGAGGAGTCCTACTCCTCTGCCTTGGCCGGCGCACCAAAGCATTTCCCTCCTTGGTGGTTGCCTCTCCGTCCCCATCTAATGTATATATACTTGAGGTATTGGCAACAATTGAGCACAAAACTTTTGATGCCTCCTCTGGTTCATCTAATTCTAATTCTAATTAGTCCTAGTTGACTAATTAGAGCTAGACCTAGTTCCTATAATCCTCATAATTACAAGCCCAATGTGGTCCTAATCTCCTCACTCTAATTTTCCGACAATGATTAGCTCTGGATAGCGAAGCGCCGCCGAATCGTGAAGACAGTACGATGGCAACCAAGTAGAGATGCCATGCTTTTGGTCTCCCGTTGAAGAGATCATTCAAGGACGGTTCATGGGATAGTCATCAAAGGTTCGGGGGACTTCAAGTACGATCTACACCGACTCGGCTACTTCCACTGCACTCTGAAGTGGGTAAGGATCGTTGATCCAAACCCTTTCCGCATCTTCATATTGTTCCTAGGTAATCATAGGGGTGGTTTTTTTCTACTACGTTTCGCAACAGGAGGATGTGGGTTCAAAGATACTGAGCTTTTCAGTTTGTCTCTTTGGGAACATCAAACTTGGAGGATTATGAGTACACCGGAGTCTCTGGGCGCATGAGTACTGTAAGTAGTTACTTCTGAACTACTAACTTTCTCGAAGCTAGTGTGGGAGGGCACCCCTTGAAGTGTTCGCGAGCGATTGTTAAGGGCAAATATGTCTTGAAGCAAGGCATCATAAGTCAATAGGTTCCAGAGAAACAACTTATGTTTGGAACCATAAATTGTTACCTAGGAATTTCATGCTTCATCTTCTTGCATGCAAAAAGAGAGGACTGCTACTTGTGAGTTACGCTGGGATTTCCTCGAAGAGGAGAGGATGAAGCAGTACAGTAAAGATAAGTATTTCCCTTAGTTAAGAACCAAGGTTACCAATCGAATAGGAGAATCACACAGAACGTCGTTAGCAGCACCTGCACACACAAAAGAAAATACTGGCACACAACACAAAAAAGGGGGTTGTCAATCCCCTCGGCGATGGGGCAACAGAGGCCCAAATATGGGAGGCCAAGGACCGCGATGGATCCTATGGGCGTGCATGGTGGTGGGGGGTCAGAAGGATGGCGCCAAAGTAGATGCCGTGCAGGAGCGGGGTGGGTGTCGGTGTCAAAACCGGCGGATCTCGGATAGGGGGTCCGGAACTGTGCATCTAGGCGGATGGTAACAGGAGACAAGGGACACGATGTTTTTACCCAGGTTCGGGCCCTCTCGGTGGAGGTAAAACCCTACTCCTGCTTGATTAATATTGATGATATGGGTAGTACAAGAGTAGATCTACCACAAGATCAAGGAGGCTAAACCCTAGAAGCTAGCCTATGGTATGATTGTTGTTCGTCCTACGGACTAAAACCCTCCGGTTTATATAGACACCGGAGAGGGCTAGGGTTACACAGAGTCGGTTACAATGGTAGGAGATCAACATATCCGTATTGCCAAGCTTGCCTTCCACGCCAAGGAAAGTCCCATCCGGACACAGGACGAAGTCTTCAATCTTGTATCTTCATAGTCTTGGAGTCCGGTCAAAGATGATAGTTCGGCTATCCGGACACCCCCTAGTCCAGGACTCCCTGAGTAGCCCCCGAACTAGGCTTCAATGATGATGAATCCGGCGTGTTGATTGTCTTCGGCATTGCAAGGCGGGTTCTTCTCCAAATTCCATGTACTTGTCGAATAGTGTCCGGCTTCTTATAAATGCTGCGCTCCTTGGCTTCCACGCCCAATAATGGCCATCTTCCACTTGTCGAACGAATGCGAAAAGCCAGGGTATTTTTACACTTTCCCCCCTAGCTTCGCAAATGAGCCGCCTATAAAGGGAGACGAGGATCTAGATCCGAATCACACCATCCTCCCTTCGCGAGCACTCACCGGAGAGCCTTTGACAAGAATCCATTCCATCATGGACAGTCGACGCGGCTCCTCCTCTCGCGCTCCCAGCCCTTAGCCAGGAGATTGGGGGAGATGCTTAGTCCCGCATAGTGAGTTAGTGGCGCTCCAAGCCGAGGGATATCTTCCCCCAGCCTTTATGGTTTCGGTTCGAGCCGGACTCGCCACCTACAAGGGCGGAATGCAGACAGAGAGCGTCCCCAATCCCTCCAAAGGAGAGCGGGTATGCTTTGTCTCTTATCTAATAAGAGGACTCGGATTTCCAATACATCCATTTCTCCGGGGGCTCCGGGAGTTCCACGGCCTCCAGCTGCACCACCTTACGCCTGCCTCCATTCTGCACATCACGGGCTTTGTGGCCCTTTGTGAGCTGTTCCTGGGTGTCGAGGCTCATTTTGCGCTGTGGAAGAGATTATTCTGCCTCGTACCCCGTTCTCATGAGGGGTCGATATATCAAGTGGGCGGAGCCGAGCTATGGCGCATCGCCGGGACCGGATACCTATCCGGAACCCCGAAGAAGGCGTCCGAAGACTGGCCTTCGGAATGGTTCTATATAGAAGACGCCCCGCTACCGGATCCAGTTCGGATCGGCCTCCCGGAGTTCACTAACGCCCCCTTCAGGAAATGCCTAAGTTGGCGTCCGCAGAGCTCTCAATGGGAGGATGACAGGGACGTCCTTTACCTGATGGGCCGAATAACATTATTGGCTCATTCCAGATTGACCATGATCGGAGTCATGGCCACATGCATTATGCGGGGGGTGCAGCCGCTCCAGTATAGGGGCCACCCCATGTGGGATTTCAACGGGGAGGATGATGCCACCCGCCATGGCCGTAAGGGGCCGGGATCGGTCGCCTATCTGGTGAAGATCTTGTCCGGCCTGTACAAAGGGGAAAAGGAGGATTTTCTCCGCGTTAGTCCACTGAACGGGTTTTCTATGAACAATCCTCGAAGCTGGGTAAGCGGACATTTCTTTTTGCCTATCCGATCCACATTCCCATGGTTAAGTATCTCATTTTTTGATTTTGTCGCAGGAACTGCGCCGGGCCGTAGAGGATATACACAGCCCGGCTCCACAACCCGAGGATCCGGGACAGTCCCTCGATCCGGCCTCCGAAGAGGATCCGGACATACAGGTGGAGCTGATCGACGGGGTGTTCCACCAACTTAGCACTGACAATGCTTTGGTCGCCATTATGGCCGACTACCCTGGAATATTCCCAGCTTCCCAGGTAACTGTGAACAAAGTCCTGATACCATGACCCATCTGTGCTTATTTCTGATCACCGCATACAAACAGTGTTCCGCAGGAGGTGCCTTCGAGGCGGGAAGCCGACCCCGCGGCGGCTGGCCAACAAGGGGAAGCTCGGCCGAGCAGGCGGAAAAGAAGTGCAGTGCGGATTGAGACGTCGCCGCAACGGTATGGCGCGCCACCATGTTTCTAGGAAAGATTCCTAGGAGGCATACTAACGCTCGTGATTTTTTCAGGAGAAAGAGCGCTCGCCGGACTGTGTCCAGAGAGGTTGCCAATCAAGCCTCCGCCAGCCATGCTCCAACGCCAGGTCCGGAGGGGGAGGCGAACACAAGGCGCACGTCGGGTGCTCCTCCAACGGAGGATGCCAACAGGTTGTCCGCCACCAGATCTGAGGTGGAGAGTGCCATGAATCACAGGCGCCGCCGGACAATCCTTCGTGACGCATGTTTCTCCCAAGAGGCATTGAATGCCTTTAATTCAGGAGATGCGCACCTCCGTGCCGCTCAAGATGGTCTAGCCAGAGCCACGGAGCAGTATGTGAAAGACATACGGGTGAGGAATTTTGATAGTTATACGTGCCAGTATCCCCCGAGACTTAAAATAGTTAGAATAACTGATTTAAGGGTCATTTGTTATGTAGGATCTTACGGAAAAGAATACCCATCTGTCCCAGGAGCTTCAAGAGTGCAAGGCCCAACTTGAGGCCGCACTAGCCGCCACAGGGGGAGCCACAGAGACCCCCTCCGGTAATATATACTTCAAAAGATAAGTAGTTTGTGAAGTGCGGCGTGTGTATAAGTCTAACAATAATATTGCAGATGGCGCCGGACTAGATCCGGACAGGCAACAGCTACTACGCCAGCTAAAGGCCGGCGAGAAGGTGCTTACAAGGGTGTGGCAAGAGAAAAATAACCTCCAAGATGCCAACACCCAGCTGGGCGAGGAACTAAAAGATGTTCGGGCCCAGATGTCTGACTCCGTGAAGGAGAATCGACGGCTTCGTCGCGGCATTTATAGTAAGTGCTTGAGCGAACTTTTGAAAAAAAGAGTTCGGCGAGGAAGTCGATTAATAGAAATATGTCTGTAGGTATGCTCACATGTCGTCCTGCAGAGGAAATGCCCGGTTCAATGGGTGACCTACTTCCCGAGCTGCTGCAACTGCACGAACGAGTTCGGCAGGTGATGAGCGGAGTCGCGCAGGCCTTGTGGCCATCCATGTCCCTACCCGAATGTCTTGGAGAGCTTGCGGAGAAGCTTCAGGGAGCACGGCGGTGCTTCTGGCTATGGAAGATATCGGCCTGCTGTCCAGGCGCCAGGGAGGCCTGGGCCATGGTGAAGACGCGGTATGCGAAGGCTGTCCCAAACCACATGGCCGAGGTCGGACCTGTGGGGCCCGATGGGAAGGAGATCCCTGTGAGCTTAGTGTACGGCCAAGTAGAGTTGGCCGCAAAGTATTCCCAGCGGGACTGTAAACTAGACAGTCTATTAGATGGTATCGAAGAGGAATACAATCAGTCAGCTTGACTATGTAATTTAAAATGACATGTAAAATCCCTTTCTGGCCGGATTGTAGATCGTCTGTCGTAGCGGACCTTTTCGCTTCAACCTCGGGACCCGACAGTCCGGAGTGTGTCAGAATACCCTCGCGGTTATATAAAAAACCAGGGCATGCGTGGAGACCAGGCATAGGGGTCATTAGTGCTTTATCAGACAAGTGCCCAACTAGTTATGTTATATTACATGGTTAGTAAGAAACATCTTCCAGGGAGAATAGTTCCGTTAGGGGTTCCTTTCCCTGGGAGGCATGCCCTAAAGTGCATGTCCGGACTGCGAAAAAAGCAGGAAAGCATCTGGGGGCAGATAAATAAATAGGTAAGAAATCATCTTTTAATTCACCGACCGAATATTCCCTTAAGAACGCTAGCTTTCGGCTTCACCCAGTCTGAGGTACACATCTGGCTGACCCGGCAGTAACAATCGCAGAGGTGCTCCCTTTACCTCCTAGCCGAACAATCGGGAACGTAGGGGTAAGCACAGGAGCCAGGTAACTCAGCTTGGCCAAAACAGAAGTCATAGCGATGCATATAATGGTGAATAAAAGGTACATGCGGAAGTGTGACACATGTGTTGGGCATAAAGCCCGTATAAATAAGCTTCTGTTAAAGAAGCCCCCAGGTATAATGAGTGCGAGTAGAACGTCAAGTGTGTGCGAACAATGTGCAGGCGAGCCTCTGAAGGCTTGTGAGAAAAAAGGGGGGAAGAAGGAGAGAAATGGAAGACAGTTAAAGTATAAAATATAGACGGGGGAAGGAGACGAACTCAGAGTCCGGCGCTAGGCGTAGAATCTTCGGAGACGGGCTGCGTTCCATGGGTTTGGCTCGAGTCGGTTATCCAATGCGTTTCGCAGACGGTACGCTCTGCCAGTCAGGACTTGGTCGATGATGAAGGGACCTTCCCATTTGGGTTTGAGCTTGTCCTTTTTCTTGTCCGGCAGACGTAGAACTAGTTCGCCAACATTGTAAGTTTTAGCCCGTACTTCTCTGCTTTGATATCTTCGAGCCTGCTGTTGATAGAATGCGGAACGAGCTTTTGCCATGTTGCGCTCCTCTTCCAAGGCGTCCAAACTGTCCTGCCGATCCAGCTCGGCTTCTCTTTCTTCGTACATGTGCACGCGAGGTGAGTCATGAATTATGTCGCAGGGCAAAACTGCCTCTGCGCCGTATACCATAAAAAATGGTGTGAATCCGGTAGTGCGATTCGGCGTGGTTCGCAGCCCCCCAGAGTACAGAATTGAGCTCCTCTACCCAGTGCGTGTTAGATTCCTTAAGGGACCGCACTAGTCTGGGTTTGATGCCGCTCATGATTAGACCATTTGCTCGCTCGACTTGACCGTTAGTTTGAGGGTGATAGACTGAAGCGTAGTCGAGCTTGATGCCCATGTTTTTGCACCAGAGTTTAACCTCGTCGGCCGTGAAGTTTGTGCTATTATCAGTGATGATGCTATGGGGGACGCCGTAATGGTGTACTACCCCTGATATGAAGTCTATCACGGGTCCGGATTCGGCTGTCTTAACTGTCTTGGCCTCTATCCATTTGGTGAATTTATCCACCATGACCAATAGGTATTTTTGCTTGTGGGTTCCTCCTTTAAGGGGTCCAACCATGTCAAGCCCCCAGACCGCGAACGGCCAGGTGATAGGTATAGTTTTTAGGGCGGTGGGTGGCATGTGGCTTTGATTAGCAAAGAGCTGGCAACCGACGCATCATTGGACTAAGTCCTATGCATCTGCCCGGGCCATCGGCCAATAGAATCCTGTACGGAAGGCCTTGCCTACAAGGGCCCGGGTTGCAGTGTGGTGCCCACTGAGTCCGGCATGAATTTCAGCCAGATGATTTCGCCCTTCCTCTTCGGAGATACACCTTTGAAGGACTCCGGTTGTGCTTTTCTTATAAAGCTCTCCCTCATGGACCTTATAGGCTTTAGATCGCCGAACTATGCAGCAGGCCTCGTTTTGGTCCTCGGGAAGTTCCTGCCTAGTTAAGTAGGCTAGGAAAGGCTCGGTCCACGGGGCAATAACTGCCATTATTTCGTGGGCTAAAAGTGTTATTTCGTTGGCAGAACCACCGATTGTGTCAGAATGTTCGGTGTTGGGCGGTGCGGTTGGGTCTGGATTGTTGTTTCCGGACTCCCCTTCCCATATTACGGATGGCTTGAAAAGCCGCTCCAGGAAGATGTTGGGAGGGACGGCATCACGCTTTGCGCCGATGCGTGCCAATACGTCCGCCGCCTGGTTATTATCCCGGGCTATATGGTGAAATTCAAGCCCTTCAAACCGAGCTGATATTTTTAAGACGGCGTTACGGTAAGCTGCCATTTTCGGATCATTGGCGTCAAAGTCTCCATTTATTTGGGATATTGCGAGGTTTGAATCCCCGTGGACCCCATGGAGACTGCCATCCGAAGACCATGTAGAAGGGCCTCGTATTCGGCTGCGTTGTTGGAGTCCATGTACATTATCTGGAGTACGTATTGGACTGTGTCTCCGGTTGGGGACATCAGGACGACGCCAGCCCCCAGGCCGGCCAACATTTTGGAGCCGTCGAAGTGCATGATCCAATTGGAATATGTGCCGTACTCTTTAGGGAGTTCGGCTTCAGTCCATTCGCCGATGAAGTCAGCCAAAACTTGCGACTTGATAGCTTGCCGTGGCTTATAGGTTATGTCGAATGGGAGGAGCTCGATGGCCCATTTTGTAATCCGGCCAGTCGCGCCGCAGTTGTTTATAATATCATTAAGGGGTACTTCAGAAGCTACTGTTATCGAACACTCTTGAAAGTAGTGTCGCAGCTTCCGGGATGCCATGAACACCGTGTATGCTATATTTTGATAGTCTGGGTACCGGTACTTGCATGGAGTTAGGACAGTGGACACGTAGTAAACTGGTTTTTGAAGAGGGAACTTGTGTCTGTCTGTTTCTCATTCGACGACGAGCACCGCGCTTACAACTTGATGTGTTGCCGCGTTATATAATAACATTGGTTTGCCCAAATTGGGCGCGGCCAGGACCGGATTTGTTGCCAATATGGCTTTGATTTCTTCGAGTCCAGCCGTGGCGGCATCCGTCCACTCGAAGTGTTCGGTGCACCGGAGGAGGCGATAAAGGGGTAATGCCTTTTCTCCTAAGCGGGAGATAAAGCGGCTTAGAGCCGCCACGCATCCAGTCAAATTTTGTATTTGCTTGAGGTCTTTTGGGATATACAATTGTGACAGGGCTCGGATCTTGGCTGGGTTTGCTTTAATTCCTCTACCGGATACAATGAAGCCCAAGAGCTTTCCGGCTGGTACGAGGAAACCGCATTTTTAGGGGTTGAGCTTAATGTCATATGCTCGGAGATTGTCGAATGTGAGCCTCAAGTCATCTACTAGAGTTTCGACATGCTTGGATTTGACGACCACATCGTCTACGTATGCCTCCCCTGTTTTGCCGATCTGGTTTGCCAGACATGTCTGAATCATGCGCTGATATGTTGCGCCGGTGTTTTTGAGCCCGAAGGGCATTGTGTTGAAGCAGAATGGTCCGTATGGAGTGATGAATGCCGTTGCGGCTTGGTCTGGCTCCGCCATCTTGATTTGGTGGTAGCCGGAGTATGCGTCGAGGAAGCACAATGAATCGTGCCCTGCGGTAGCGTCGATGATTTGATCGATGCGGGGGAGGGGGAATGGATCCTTTGGGCAAGCCTTGTTAAGGTCTTTGAAGTCGACACATAGGCGCCAGAATTTATCCTTCTTTGGTACCATCACCAGGTTTGCTAGCCAGTCCGGATGTTTTATATCTCTGATGAATCCGGCTTCCAATAGTTTGGCTAGCTCCTCTTCCATTGCCTGTCTCTTAGGTTCAGAAAATCGCCGAAGAGCCTGTTTGACTGGCTTAAATCCTTTTAGGATATTTAGGCTGTGCTCAGCCAGCCGGCGTGGGATTCCTGGCATGTCTGAAGGGTGCTAGGCAAAAATGTCCCAATTTTCCCGTAGGAATTCTCGTAGTGCAGCGTCTACATCGGGGTTTAACTGTGCCCCAATGGAGGCCGTATTTGTAGGGTCCGTTGGATGGACTTGGAATTTGACTATTTCGTCCGCTGGTTTAAAAGAGGTGGACTTGTATCTCTTATCGAGTATCACATCGTCCCTGTTCACCGTGGAGCGCAGCGCAGTGAGTTCTTCGGCCGCTAGGGCTTCGGATAGTGCCTTGAGGGCTAGTGCGGCTCTCTTATTTTCGGCGCGGAGTGCTATGTTCGGATCACTGGCAAGAGTAATGATTCCATTGGTCCCGGGCATTTTGAGCTTCATGTACCCGTAATGGGGTATAGCTTGAAAAATTGTGAATGCCTCTCGCCCTAATAAAGCGTGATATCCGCTGCTGAATGGGGCCACTTGGAACGTGACCTCCTCGGACCTGTAATTGTCCGGTGAGCCAAACACCACGTCTAATGTGATTTTTCCTGTGCAGCATGCTTCCCGACTAGGGATTATTCCTCTAAAGGTTGTGCTGCTTCGCTCAATGCGGCTCCAGTCTATTTCCATTTTTCAAAGGGTTTCCTCGTAAATGAGGTTTAATCCGCTGCCGCCGTCCATGAGTACCTTAGTAAGGAGAAAGCCGTCCACTATTGGACTGAGGACCAATGCGGCTGGTGCTCAGGCTATTTGAAATTTAGGTTCGTCATTGGCATTAAAGGTAATAGTCGTGTCACTCCATGGGTTTATTGTTGCTACTTGGTAGACTTCGGCAAGGCTGCGGAGTGTTCGTTTCCGCATATTATTTGATGCGAAAGTCTCGAAGACTGTTAATACTGTACTGGTGTTGCTGGGTTGGTTCTCTGGGGCTAGAAGCTCTTCGCCACTTTTGGCCACCTGCCGTAGTATCCAACATGCCCGAAGGCTATGAGTTGGAGTGGAGCCCTCAGTACTATGAATTTTGCAGGGTCCATTGAGCCATCCCTCCAGTATGGTTCCGTGCCCTTTAGGGGTTTTTTGCTTTTTGGTATTTAACCCAGGTGCCTGGCGATGACGCACCCCTTTAATTCGGACTAGGGTTGTATTCGGAGCCGGATTACCCCAAAATTTGGTTTCGGTTTTCCAGGCGCTCTCCATCGCACAGTACTTTCGTACTATGGATGCCAAGTCGGCAAAGCGTGTAATTTCACGACAACTTATGGTGTTTAGGATTCCCTTGTCCGTGCAATTATTGCAGAAAAGTGAGATTGCGTCTTCCTCGTGGAAGTCCTTTATCCTATGCATAATCAGGAGGAATCTGGCCCAGTAATGGTTTACTGTTTTGGCGGGCTCTTGCCGGATTCGGGATAGATCGCTTATGTTTGGGTGGGCGGGTGGAATTAAATTCGGAACCCCGTCCAATCTAAGACTCAAGGGCCGAAAAGTTTCCGAACTTGGAAGCTTGGGTTTTTGGATATTGTTGAATGAATCCAGCCTGCTGCCTGGCTTTAGGTTCAGGACTTGATCGACGTCCGTCCCTCCGCGGGAATCCGGCTTGGAGGGGTCGGGAATCCGGACGTAACTGGTCCTTAATATTGAAGAAGGGTCGTCGTACGTTCCTCCACCACAGCAATGTGGTGGGTAGCCTGGGAAGAGTTGATCTCTATCAGATCGGTTTTAGGCCCAATCTGATTGTAGTCTGTGGTGACTCCCAAGGCGGCGATGCGATCCAAGAGCTCGTTTAAGGAAGAGAGCTCCAGCGGATCTAGCTGCTCGGCAAGTTCCGAGTTGACGTGAAGATTGCTTCTGATGACCCGAGAAGTCATCGTCGGCGCGGGGGCCGAACAGGCGGTCATAAGAAAACCGCCTAGCCGGATAGTTTGGCCGATGGCCAAAGATCCTTTAGCAACGGTGTCATCTTTAAAGACGGGACGAGGCATCCTTCCTGATGGCGACGGCACAGAGGAACTCTCAATGAAAGCACCAATGTCGGTGTCAAAACCGGCGGATCTCGGGTAGGGGGTCCCGAACTGTGCGTCTAGGCGGATGGTAACAGGAGACAAGGGACACGATGTTTTTACCCCGGTTCGGGCCCTCTCGATGGAGGTAAAACCCTACTCCTGCTTGATTGATATTGATGATATGGGTAGTACAAGAGTAGATCTACCACGAGATCAAGGAGGCTAAACCCTAGAAGCTAGCCTATGGTATGATTGTTGTTCGTCCTATGGACTAAAACCCTCCGATTTATATAGACATAGGAGAGGGCTAGGGTTACACAGAGTCGGTTACAATGGTAGGAGATCTACATATCCGTATCGCCAAGCTTGCCTTCCACGCCAAGGAAAGTCCCATCCGGACACGGGACGAAGTCTTCAATCTTGTATCTTCATAGTCATGGAGTCCGGCCAAAGATGATAGTTCGGCTATCCGGACACCCCCTAGTCCAGGACTCCCTCAGTGGGGGAGGCGGACGGAGTGGAGGAGAGTTTTTCCTCCAAACCGAGCGGTGGAGTAAAAATAGGGGAATCGAACGCGGATGAGGATGTTGTTTACAACTCTAACACCGATCGGGGTTCGGCTAGGTGCTATTTAGAGAAGTAAAACCGAAAATTTTACTACTCTGACTAGTTATAGGGGATCGGTTATAGTTGCCTTATTCCGCACGAATTGTCCATAGCCATCCGGTTCCCTTCCATAGTGACCCGGCCCATATGACTTTTTTATCCATTCTGGGAACATTCCATGAGGTTCCCAAGTTTTTTTTTCTAGGGCAGTTTTCTATCGGGTTTTTCTTCAGAATGGGGTTTGCTTGGTTCTTTCATTTAAAAAATAGTTTATATTTTTAAAATTTTAAAATTCCTGTACTTTATTCAATTCATGTTTTTTTATTCAAGAACATTTTTTCCAATTTGCCAATAATTTTAAAATTATTGAACTTTATTTATATTCGTGATCTATTCTCAAATTTGTGTTTTTTAATTCATGAACCTATTCGAAATTGATGTATATTTTTTAAAATTCCCGAGCTTTTCTCAAATTAGTGAACATTTTTTGAAAACCATGAACTTTTTTTAAATCCACGAACATTTTCAAATATGTGAACATTTTTATCAAATTCGTGAACTTTTTCAATTCGCGTTTTTTTAATTCACGAAAAGAAAAACTTGCAAACATTTTTTTAATTTGTGACTTTTCCAAAAAGTCAACTATTCTGGCTACTAGTCAATGGGTCAACCAGCGAACAAGGATTGAGTTTTTTTTTGAGACAACCTCGCAAAGCTTTTTATTATGCCGTCACAATGTTTACAGGGACGAAAGAAAGGTCACCCGGATTGCCTAACCACACACGGCGGCCAATGCCAAGTGAAAAAGCATGTTTCGCTAAGTTGTGAGCCTCGAAATTCGAGCTCCTAAATTCGTGATTGAAAGAACACAAAGTAAAAGTTTTAGAGTGATCTATAATCTCACGAATAACAGCACCATAAGTAACTGCGCTGCCCTTGTTGATATCCTCGATAACCACCTTGCAATCGGAAGATACAAAACTCCTGCGCTCATAAAGATCTTCAGCCAATGCTAGCGACTCCCGGACTGCAATTGCCTCCAGAGTTGTAGGGTCCTCAATTCCCGTAAGAGCAAAAACGGATGCACCCAAAAACAAGCCCTGATGATCCCTGCAAACTGCTGCAACTGCTCCTACAGCATGTCTTCTGTTAAGCGTTGCATCTACATTGATCTTAACCATGTTCTCTGGAGGGGGATCCAGTGATTCGGTCGGGTCTGCACCTCCCGTGGTTCACTTGTTGGCTTCTGTAGCACCTGAAGATTGCTTATAAAGGAGTTTACAAAAGCATATGTGGCAAAAGGAGTCTGATGTATATCCTCGTGAATCACTTTCCTTCTAGCGTACCAAATTGCTCAAAGTGTAATGCCCATCCTTGTAAATTCATCATGAGATAGAAGATTTTGCATGTTGAACAACCAGCTTCTAGCACTTATGTTTGCATCCCTGCTCATCTGCTCCACTATTGCAGTGGTGTAGGAGATCGCTGGTAGGGATTGATTCTGTTGGGGATATTACCACTGGGCGTGAACCGGCCTACCTGGGCCAGGTTAACTTCATTAGTAGTATAAGCAGATGAAGGCCCAAGGCCTGTAGTCGGTTTAGAACCTGTAGCTGTAAACCGGCTTAATATGTAAACTTGTATTGTAAGTTATGAATAGAGAGAGACCAACCGGGACACAAATATGAACCGGTATGGGACTCCATGGACCGACGGGCGTCACCCGTGTATATAAGGGGACGACCCGGCGGTGGTTCAAGACAGACAACAATAACTCGAGCCTAGGCGAAGCTTGTTTGCTCCCTAGCCATCGAAACCACATTAATTCCATCACAACTAGACGTAGGCTTTTACCTTCATCGAAGGGGCCAAACTAGTATAAACCCTTGTGTCTTTGTGTCCGCTTTAATCCCTTCAAGTTAACCCGTAGCGATGGCTCCACGACTAAGTCCTTTCACTAGGACATCTGCCGTGACAAATCCACGATAGTTGGCGCCCACCGTGGGGCTATCGCACGACGGTTTGATGATCTTGGAGGGCAAGCTCAAAGGACCCGAAGGCTATGCTGTGGGCCGGATGACCAAGAGTCATCGTGGCAAGCTCTACATCGACGATTCAGGATGGGGTCCCGAAGCCAGCTCGATCGAGTACGTATACCGGGTCCCCTTTGGCGGCATACACGTTTTCATCGGCAAGATCGATGAGCTTGGGCCTGAGCCGGACATCTGCACCGACCTCGTCGAGATGGCTCAGCGTGTGAGGTCTACCCAGGTTAAACTGGCTGTGAAGCGTGCCTTCGTCAGAGTCATCCACGGAGGAGAGCATGAGGACGAGTCAGAATACGGTAGTGAGACCGTCGTCTATTCCGGTGACGAGTCCTCAATCGGAGAGACTGAATCATTGTACCAGTTGCAAGACGATCAGATTAGGGGCTGTTCCGATGGCGACAGTATTCCGGACCCCCAGATCAGATCAACCGGGTTGGAATATTCATGGCCGGCACGGAGGCGGCGAATCACTCTTCGACCGCAGCAGCAATGCTCTCCGGATCAGTAGCGACAGCGGCAGCAGGGGCAGGAGGCCTTGTGCGCCCACCGGTTCAAGTTCTATCTGACATGTTTGACGCACTACCGGTACTTATGGCAGAGGCCAATCCGGCGGATCAAGAGGCCCATGATGCGGAGGTTGCAAAAGTGAGAGAGCAGATCGTGCAGGCCAAGGCCGACCTGGCAGCAGAGAAGGACAGGATGGCCGCTGAGCGGGCCGCTTTGGACGCCCAGGCCTATAAGCTCATGCTCGACCAAAACGCATCACAGGAGGTCTTGAAGCGGAAGCATAGGTCACGCCTGTCGTTAGGGTTCGACCCTCGAAATCTCTTTCACACTCCGGGAGCTGGAACCAGTAATCCACCGGGGCACCAGGAGGTAAACCGAGTCGAGGCACCAGGGCCAGGAGCGACGGTCCAACCCCGCCTGATGGAACCTCCTCGATAGAACATTGTGATTCCTCCGCCAGTCCAGACACCTCCGGGTCATTATTCTAATCCTATGGACAATCTTGTGGCAGCTGCTGCGCGATTAGAAGCTATCCCAGTCGAAGGAGACTCTCCACAAGCAATAGAGACGCGCCGGGTTAAGGAACTTCTCCGGATCGCTTTGATTCAACAGGAGGCATATTCATACAGCCGCGATCAGATTCATTCCACACCTCGTCCGAGTCGGAGCTATAGTAGGTTCCTGGATGAACCGGCCATATCAAGCAATGCGCGGGGCCGTGAGGCGGCCCGTGGCAATAACCCGGCAATTGGTGTTCACGATGCTCAGGATGTAGTGGACCGGGCCCGGGCACGAAGGGAGGCCGAGTTAGCAGCACAGAACGAGGTGGATCAGCTTACACCGGTTCGTTCTACCACCTCGGCCGGGCCAGGGGTCGCATCTAGCTTGGGAGTGCCCTGTTTAGCCCCCGCTTTATGCAATGTACGCCTGCCCAAAGACTTCAAGGGTCCGCGCAAGGTGCCGAATTACACCGCTGATTTATCTCCAGAAGTGTGGGTAGAGAGTTATGAAATGGCCATGGAGATGCTGGATGTGGATGAGACCGCGTGTGCAAAGTACTTCACCATGATGCTTGAAGGCACGGCCCATACTTGGCTAAAAAGCTTGCCGCCTAATTCTATCAGTTCATGGGCCCAGTTGCGGGCCCGGTTTATCTAGAATTTCAAAGATATGTGTAAGCAGCCTAAGTCCATAGTTGACTTGGCGGCTTGTGTTTAGGAGGACGGAGAGTCAACAACCCATTGGGTACGCCGCGTTTCGGAAGTCTTGCACTCGTCTGACAGGATCAATGCTGACTCTGCGATCTTAACCCTGGAGGGCAACTGCCGATTTAAGCCTTTAAAGTTGAAGTTGGGGCGTATGAAGCGGTTCTGTAATGACATGGGAACTCTCACGGCCACTTTAGTGAAGTATGCCGATTCTGATAGTACCAAGGATCCCGAGACTGACGTTGACGAAGCAGGGAAGGGAAAGAAGAATAGCAACTCCAAGGGGCATCAACACAAACCGGCGGGCCATGGAAACGGAGGCAAGCGTAAAGAGGATGGCAGCATGGACTTTGTGGCTAACACTAATGCGCAGGACAAGGGTCAGCGGCGCAGAGGTAAAGCGGCGAATCGTAATGGGGCTCCAAATCCTAACCCGGATCGCTTAAACTATTTGTTGAATCAGCCTTGCCCAAAACACGGGACGAAGGAGGCGCCGGCTAACCACCTTTGGAAGGATTGTTACATTATGCAGGAATTTAAAAACTCTAATGCCTTCCGGTATGACCATGGGTCAAGTGGTGGCTCAGGATCCGGTTTCCATGGGCCGGGTCACGATGGAGCTTCCGGTTCAGGTTTCAATCAGGGTGGTAATAATAACCAGAATAATCAGAGCGGTCAAGGGGGTTACAACCAACAGCAGCAGCAGCAGCAGTCGGGTTATCAGAGCCAGCCAAAACAGTTGAACAATGGGCAGTATCACGTTTTCACAACTAGCTTGGATAAACGTGACCGGAAGCTTCACAAGCGAGCGGTGAACTCTATTGAACCGGTTGTACCACGTTACTTACGCTGGTCGGAGCAGCCTGTCATGTGGAGCAGGGAGGATCAACCCCCCCCCCCCCCCCCGGGTTGACAATCCGGGCCAGTTGGCATTAGTGGTAGACCCTCAGGTGGGAGGTTATAAATTCACCAAGGTACTCATGGATGGAGGGAGAAGTATTAACATCCTGTACTATGAGACATTCCGCCGCATGGGGCTAACAGACAAAGACCTCAGACCGTCTAATACGGTGTTCCATGGTGTGCTTCCTGGCAAATCAGCATATCCTGTTGGTAAGATAGCCCTGGAGGTGGCTTTGGGGGACGAGCATGATTCCCGATCTGAAACACTAACCTTTGAGGTAGTAAAAATCCGGAGCCCATATCACGCCTTGTTTGGGCGGCCGGCTTATGCCAAATTCATGGCACGGCCTTGTTATATCTATTTGCAGCTCAAGATGCCGGGTTACAAAGGGACAATAACGGTTCATGGGAGCCGCAAGATTGCTTTGAAATGTGAGGAAGGTGATGCGGCCTATTGAGAGTCAGTTTGTGCCACGGAGGAGTTGAAATATTATAGGGACAATGATGATCCGGCAAACATGACCCCTTTGAAGAAACCGACTACGGAGCATGATTCAGATCTGAAGTTCAAATCGGCGGCTGAGACCAAGCTTGTTGACTTCGTGCCCGGCGATTCATCCAAGCAGTTCACTGTCAGTCCCAACTTGGCCCCTAAATAGGAAAGCGCGCTCATCGAGTTCATCCGTGAGAATTGGCTTGCATGGAAGCCTTCTGACATGCCAAGTGTACCGAGGGAACTCGCTGAGCACACTCTTAATGTTGATCCTAAGTATAAACCGGTAAAGCAATTTCTCCGCCGGTTTAACGAAGAAAGGCTCAAAGCCATTGGAGAGGAAGTGGCCAGGCTGTTAGCAGCTGGTTTTATCATTGAAGTGTTCCATCTAGAGTGGCTTGCTAATCCGGTGTTGGTTCTGAAGAAAAACGGCACTTGGCGTATGTGTGTGGATTACACGGATCTTAACTAGGCTTGTCCAGTGGATCCTTTTGCCCTCCCCCGCATTGACTAGATTATTGATGCCACGGCGGGTTGTGAGCGTTTGAGTTTTTTGGATGCGTATTCTGGGTATCATCAGATCAAAATGGCGGTTAAGGACCAGGAGAAGACGGCGTTTATTACTCCCTTTGGAGCCTTCTGCTATGTATCTATGCCTTTTGGGCTCAAGAGCGCCCAAGCCACTTATCAACGGTGTGTACAGAACTGCTTGCATAAATAGATCGGCCGTAATGTGCACGCTTATGTGGATGATATTGTAGTCAAGTCAAGGCAGAGGGAGATGCTGGTGGATGATTTGAAGGAAACCTTTGACAACTTGCGAGTTTACAAGATGATGCTTAACCCGGCCAAGTGTGTCCTCGGTGTTCCGGCAGGCAAGTTACTGGGTTTTCTTGTGTCCAACAAAGGAATTGAGGCTAATCCGCAGAAGATTACGTCTATCACCTCCCTGGCTAAACCGAAGTGTATCAACGATGTTAAGCGTTTGGCGGGTCAGATCGCCGCACTGAGCCGGTTTATCAGCCACCTCGGAGAGAAGGCCATCCCTTTATACCAGATGCTGAGAAAGACAGATCAATTCATCTGGAGTTCGGCTGCTGATGAAGCGTTGGAGGACTTGAAGCGGCAATTATCCAATCCGCCCGTTCTTGCGGCTCCGGTCGACAAGGAGCTGTTATTGTTATACGTAGCGGCCAATGCTCGTGCAGTTAGCGTGGCTATTGTGGTGGAACGCAAGGAGGCAAGCAAGGAGTATCCGGTTCAACGGCCGGTTTACTATATCAGTGAGGTGCTTATTGAATCCAAGCAAAGATATCCGCATTGGCAGAAGCTGGTATATGGAGTTTTCATGGCATGCCGGAAGTTGAAGCAGTATTTCCAAGGGCACCCCATCACAGTGGTCAGTTCAGCTCCCTTGGGCGATATCATACAGAACCGGCAGGCGACTGGCCGGATTGCCAAGTGGGCCATAGAACTTGGGCCGCATGGATTGAAGTACGTGCCTCGGACGGCGGTGAAGTCTCAAGCACTTGTTGATTTCATCAATGATTGGACAGATTTGCAAGCACCAGAGGAGAAGCCGAATCACACATATTGGACTATCCATTTTGATGGATCCAGGCAATTGGAAGGCTCGGGGGCTGGAGTCGTATTAACTTCCCCACGAGGTGATAAGTTTTGTTATGTTCTCCGCTTAATGTTCCCTTGTACTAATAATGCAGCTGAGTATGAAGCTTTGCTCCATGGTCTCCGGATGGCTAAAGAGATGAATCTAAGTCGGGTTAAGTGCTTCGGTGACTCGGACCTCGTGGCTCAAAAGGTGTCTGGCACTTGGGATTCTAAGGACCCGCTTATGGCTGCATATCATCGTGAGGTGGATATTGTTGCGGGTCACCTCAAGGGTTATCAGGTGGAGCACGTGGATCGTCGAAAAAATGAATCGGCGGACGCCTCAAGCCGGTTAGGCTCTCAGCGTAAACCGGTCCCGCCTAATGTCTTTCTCGATGTATTGCACAACCCGTCAGTCAAGCTCCCGGGTGAAGCGGATTTGGCTATCCCTGATCCGGAGGCTCAATTGGTGGCAGCCCTACATATTATACCGGATTGGACAGTTCCTTATCTTGCGTACATGAACTGGGGAGAGTTGCCAGAGGATGAGACTCTAGCCAGGCAGATATTCCGGCGATCCAAGTCTATGACAATTGTCAATGGCGAATTGCATCATTGCAGTGTATCAGGGGTGTTTCAACGCTACGTCTCTCCTGAGGAAGGCTGTGAAATCTTACGTGAAATCCATGAAGGGGATTGTGGTCACCACGCTGGTTCAAATTCTCTGGTGGCAAAGGCGTTTCGTCACGGGTTCTACTGGTTGACAGCTCGTCCTGATGCGGAGGACTTGGTTAAACGGTGTGATGGCTGTCAGAAATTTTCAAGGCGTGCTCATGTGTCGGCACAAGAATTGAGGATAATTCCAATTACTTGGCCGTTTGCAACATGGGGGCTGGATATGGTCGGACCTTTTAAAAGATCCAAGGATAAGAAAACCCACCTTTTGGTGGCAGTTGACAAGTTTACCAAGTGGGTTGAAGCGGAGCCTGTCAGCAAGTGTGATGCAGCTACAGCGGTGCAATTCATTAAAAAGGTGATTTTCCGGTTTGTCTTTCCACACAGTATCATTACTGACAATGGTACCAATTTATCCAAGGGTGCTATGAAGGAATTTTGTGAACGTGAGCACATCCGACTTGACGTATCATCAGTGGCTCACCCCCAGTCCAATGGGCAGGAAGAACGGGCTAATCAAGAGATCTTGCGAGGCATCAAACCCCGGCTTATGGTTCCATTGCAAAGAACACCGGGTTGTTGGGTTGAAGAGCTACCGTCGGTGCTATGGAGTATCAATACCACGCCCAACCGATCTACAGGATACACGCCGTTTTTCATGGTCTACGGAGCAGAGGCGGTTCTCCCTAGTGATATCCGGCACGATTCGCCTCGTGTGGCGGCTTATGTTGAAACGGACAATGAGACAGCACGCCAAAATGCTTTGGACCTATTAGATGTGGAGCGTGACATAGCGGCTGCCCGCTCGGTGATTTATCAACAAGATCTTCATCGCTATCACAGTCGCCGGGTTAGAACCAGAACTTTTCAAGAAGGAGATTTGGTGCTTCGGCTCATCCAAGACCAGACGGATATGCACAAGTTATCCCCACCTTAGGAGGGACCTTTCGTAGTCAGCAAGAATCTGCACAACGGGTCGTACTATCTGATCGATATTCGAGAGCATAAAGACTCAAGCACATCACAGGAGGAAACCAACAGGCCGTGGAATATAGCTCATCTTCGGCCTTACTACACTTGAGCCATCGGCTCTATCTATGTACATATTATGACAATGTATATATTATCGTTGATATAATAAAACCGGAGCCTCAGCTAAAGCGGGGTCTCTGTCCTTTCATATCATGTGTGGTTACATGGAGTGGTTCTGTTTTAAAGCGGCCTCTGGTTTACCCCTTGAAATTTGCTTTTCAAAAAATCTTTGTGATATCACTTGGGGCCTTGGTCGTGTCTGAACCAATGTGACACCTTTTGATAGGCGAAAGCCACCAGATCACTTGGGGACATGGTCAAGTCTGAACCAGTCACGCCTCTTGATCGGCCTAAGGCCACAGAATCACTTGGGGGCTTGGTCGAACCCGAACCATTGCCACGCCTTTTGATCGGCATAAATGCCACGGTTTCATTTGGGGACCTGGCTGACATGAACCATTGTCACTCCTATTGGGGGCTTGGTCTTGTCCGACCATGGTAACACCATCTGATTAGCTCAGTAAAGCATGATTTTGCAAACGGTTTTTATCATTGCCTTTGCTTTCATATTTCTCTCATGTCTATTCTTCAATTTTCGTTGTGTTTCCTTTAAACCAACAACACTTTTTTACCGGTTCAGCTAACGGAATTCGGTTCGTTTGTAATCCGGTGAAATATGCCCGGTTTAACTTTCCTGTTAACATCATGAAGTAGCAGGGGGGCTTATATTGACCCAGCACGGTTTACATGGGAGTTGTTTTCTCCCCTTTGATGGTAATGGTTTATAAATACTCCATTTCAAGCCTGGCTAAGCCAACTTCATGACCAGCGATGGCAGGTATTTTGTATCACATATTTGAGTATATGTCTTAAATACATTGTTGATATATATATAAAGGTCATAAACCGGCTGGTGGTATAACCGCCACCGAAGTTCAAGATTTTCTGATTACAGGAAATATAAATTGAGGGTTTCAAGCAAAAGCATCAGTACTTATGCACGAAGGCATATTCAAGGCAGAAGTATTGACTATCCTATTACAAGGCAACGGGGTGCCCAAATAAGATCATTGTTATTCTGGCGGATCATAATAAAGCAGCTACTTAAACCGGCTTCCGGTTCAAGCCTGTTCATCGCCCTGGTCTGATGGTTGTGGGTCGTCCCGCGTCGCTTCAGCTTCCTCATCTCTATCCATTGGTTGGAAATCAACAGTGGTCCAGTCGATTCCCATTAAAGCCTGAAAGACAGCCTCTTCGTGGATTAGAGAAGACGGTTCAATATCAGGAGCGTAAGTATGCTTATGGATTGGAGGAATCAGATTCTCCGCTTCAAGAGTTGGGGCAGGCACTCGTTTGTTCTGATCGTTGTACTGAGCTTGATAATGCGACAAGTCTGCCTCTTCAGCCAATTGACAAGCCAAAGGGCGTACTGCACGGTTTATCGCCCTCAAATCATCTTCATTGAACTCGGAGCCGTCTTCCTTCAAGCTGGGATAGCCTTGAGCTGCCTCGACAGGATCGAAATCCGGCACCCATGCTTTTGCCCGGATCAAGGCATTAATGGCTCCGGTTCGAGCAGCAGATTTTTTCAGTTCTTCAATCCGAGCAGGAAGCATTGACAACCTATTAAGAGTGTCTTGGATTAAAGAGGGTGTCGGATTGTTATGAGATGCCGTGGTGATGATCCGCTGCGCTCCGGTATACAGTTGTTCAACTAAAGTGTAGGCAGCCTTCAACTTCTTCCGAACATCTGACCCTAAGTGACCAATGCGTGTACCTGCAACAATATAGGAAAGATCACAAACTGGGTCTATTATAAGCAGGCCAGAGTTGTCAAAGAAACCAAAAGGATCTTACCAAAGATAGCAGCGGTCATGGAATGTACTTGCCGCTTTACGGCGGTCAGCTCATCTACCACCGGTTTAAGGGCAGCTTCAGCGTTTTGAGCTCTTTTTATTAAGGCGGCCTTCTCGGTGCCCAATCAGCCCGTTCCTTCTTGAAGCCCTCCTTCAGCTGTTCTGTGATGCTCAAAGCGCTGGTTAATTCTTCCCTTGCCTTGTCGGTTTCAACTTGTTGGGTATTCAAAGTTGACTGCAGATCAATAATCCGGTCCACTTTGATCCTCACTTCAGCCTGCATAAAGACAGTGCTTGGCTCTAAACAAATGGTACAAGAATTTGAAGTACCAACCACATAACAAGTTATACGCTTGATACTTGGGGGCTAATGCACCTTCAATTTTCATCTATTACTAAATGGCAAAGTCCCAAGCTCAATACAGGTATTCAACTTGGCACTTGGGGGCTAATGGCTATTTGCTCAGTTATGTTCTGATGTTAGAAACTTTATTGGAGTCCCGATTTAATTATACTAAGTTGAACCGGCCCTTGGGGCTACATTGATGGATTTCAAAGTATTAAGGACTATATTCAAGTCCCGGTTTAAAGAAGGTTACAAACCGGCCCTTGGGGGCTAGGAGGATAAATACAGTGGCAGTAATTAAAGAAAGAAGAAGCACAAGGAAGTTACCTCAAATTTATCTCTCATCATCTTTACCAGGCCAGCTTCACAGTCACGACTAGTATATAGCCGATTCAAGTAACCAGAATGAAGATCTTGGGCACTCAGAGCAGCATATGTTTCCAGCTCAACATCCCATTTACCTTTGTTCAGGGCAGAAAAATCTTGTTTCACAGTATGCTTGGCTAAAGCGACAGGATTCCCTGGTTCAAAGCGACCTACGCCGGTAATCACAACGTCATCATCTTTGGACTCACCGGTTTGCGTTGGCGCGGTCGGTTTATCGGCAGGTTTTGAAGGACTGCGGGATTTTTCAATTCGGACGGAGCTGGCAGGCGGGTTAACAGGGACTGAAGTATTGATAGGCCTTTTCTCAGGAATAGCATCATCTTGCAAGGGAGGATCATTGGGAGTATCCTCATGAACGAACGCTTCAAGATCTGGTGCTTTATCCTGTTCAGGGGCGATATCTTCCTCGGCCGCTTTATCCAGGCGGGCTTTCTTGCTCGGTTTAGGTTTAGCCCTGAAAGAGAAACAAAGATTCAAGGAACAGTATAAGTTATAACGTGGTATATCAGAAGCATATGTTCAGTCTAGCTTACCCGAGAACCGTTTTCAGTGGCGGCAGCTGAGTGGCCGATGATTCACCAGAGGAAGAATGAGAAGTAACCTGATAATCGGAGTCGGACGGATTAAGAGGTTGACGGAAGAAACCCGCTTTAGGATATAAATTAATAAAAAGGTCGGAGACCTCGGAGCAGCGTTTTTGAACCGGGCTGTTTGGTAAACCGGCGGAGGTAACAACCTGGCCGCTGTGCCGGGTTTTGCGGCGAGCTTCATATTGCCGAGTCTTCATAAGAAATTTGGGATCCAAGTAAGCAAGAGGATGAGAAAATTTAACTTTCTGGTTTGCCTGGCAAAATTTTGGCAAAGGCAAAGGATCTGAATCGGAAGAGAGAATAGTTACCTCAGCGACATCAGCATTACTGGCTTCAGCGTCGTCCTGACAAGTATCATCATCAATAAGGCGTGTAAAAAGTAAGCCTAGTGAATCGAGTTCTACCTCAAGGTCCGAGTTACCCACATCATCATCAACAGCCGGATCAGATGAAGCAGTGGTTTTCCTCTTTTTAGAAGGCTTCTTCATGACCTTGGTCTTTGGCCGGGTTGACCGTTCTACTTTCTCCGGTTTGTCTTGTGGAAGCTTCTTGCTCCAAAACGGATTATCACCCTGGTTAAGCAGTAATTGATGTCAGACAGAGATAGCAATAACAGGTTCAATAAAAAGTACAATCAAAATCTTACAGCTGGCGGTTTGTTGGTAGCACAGAAAGGGAGCAGGCCGGTTTGAGCGCAGAGGTGCTCCGGTTCGTTCAGCATTTTCTTCACAGCCTCTGTGACTTCATCATCGGAGAGCTGGATGCTGGTGTGTCGGAGTGGGTCATCAACGCTACCAGTGTACTTGCACATTAAACCGGAGCACCGGTTGAGAGGCAGTATGCTCCATGATATCCAACAGCGTGCGAGGTCTACTCCTGTTAAGCCGTTGGCCATGAAGGCTCGAAGCTTGGATAATTGCGGAGCGTATTTACTCCTCTCCTTGGCACTTAACCTTTGTGGGAAGTGGTGTGTATTACTGAGCCGCTCCGGACGAAAGCCAGGCAAAGGATTTTCATCTTCAGGTGAAGTATCTTTGCAGTAAAACCATGTTGCATTCCACTCCTTGGGGTGACTGTGTAATCTGGCATGGGGATAAGTGATTTCTTTCCTTTTCTGAATTGCCATACTGCCCAATTCGGTATTGGGGCCATCAGTGAATTCTGTGCGCCGATTTAAGTGGAAGCAGTCTCTGAACAATTCAACTGTGGGTTCCTCTTGAAGGTATACCTCACAGAGCACTTGGAAGTGACACAAGTTGGTAACAGAATTAGGGCCAGTATCTTGCGGGCGGAGTTGAAAATTGGCTAATACATCCCGGTAAAACTTAGAGCCGGGCGGTTTGAAGCCCCGGGCTAAATGATCCGCAAAGATCACAACCTCTCCCTCTTGAGGTGTGGGAGGACATTCATTACCAGGAACCCTCCAGTGGATAGTCTCTTTGCTGTCTAAAGCGCCGATCGAGACTAAATTATCCAGCTGAGTTTCTGTGACACGAGAAGGAACCCAGTTGCACTCATATGCTTGTTTGGCCATGGTGAGATCTACAAGAAATAGGTGATTCCGGTTCAATAACATGTCGGATAAAAGAAGGCGTTGGTACGAACAATGCTAAACCGGAGGCAGTATATTTAAACCGGATTTCTATGAAGCGGCATCATATGGCTAAAGAGTTCTGGCAGTTCGACAAGGGGACTAATGGTATATACCGGTTTATTAACTTTTTCTATAATAAGTTAAACCGCCTGATCTAAACATTGAAGGTAAATTGAGGTTGCGGATGGCTAAGTATACAGAAACAGGTTTCACAAGGTCTTATTGCAGCAATGGATCTAAAGCAAGTTCAGAAAAATAGAAAATATTCAAAAGGTTAAAGCATAACGGAAGTAAATCAATGGGCATGTATGTGGATGAGATCTATAGACTTGAGCGGGAAACTACAGGCGGATGCTAAAAAGCTACTGCTAGTCAAAGTAGGGTTTCACAGATCTATCCAGGAATCTGAGTACAAGCATGAACAAGGGATGAAAACGGCAATAACACAAAACCCTAGAACAGATCTATGATAAGAAGAACAGAAGGCTTACCAGGATCGAGGAAGACGCGGAAAGCTGTCGCAGTGCTCTGGTGCGTTCAGGATGATGCAGTGGCCCAGGACGGTGCAGAGGTCGACGGCAGTGGCGGAGCTCTGAGGCTGGCGACGCGAGGAAGACGAAGAGAAAGGGACGAAGGGGAGAAAAGGAAATGACCCTTCGGTCCTATTTATAAGGCAACAGATGTGGGTCAGGCGCGCGAATCCAGGAGCCAAAATTTTGGAAGTGGATCTGATGACTTGGGTATTTTAACTTCGTGATGACGTCATGCCGGTTTACAACAACCAGAGATGATGACGACATGGCGGTTTACCAATTACCAGAAGATGTGAAGACAAGGTTTTTTTGTGTGAAGGATTGACATGAACTAGTTCAAATCAATCTGGGGCCTAATGTTGGGGATATTACCACTGGGCGTGAACCGGCCTACCTGGGCCGGGTTAACTTCATTAGTAGTATAAGCAGATGAAGGCCCCAGGCCTGTAGTCGGTTTAGAACCTGTAGCTGTAAACCGGCTTAATATGTAAACTTGTATTGTAAGTTAGGAATAGAGAGAGACCAACCGGGATACGAATATGAACCGGTATGGGACTCCATGGACCAACGGGCGTCACCCGTGTATATAAGGGGATGACCCGGCGGCGGTTCAAGACAGACAACAACAACTCGAGCCTAGGAGAAGCTTGTTTTCTCCCTAGCCATCGAAACCACATCAATTCCATCACAACTAGACGTAGGCTTTTATCTTCATCGAAGGGGCCGAACTAGTATAAACCCTTGTGTCTTTGTGTCCGCTTTAACCCCTTCAAGTTAACCCGTAGCGATGGCTCCACGATTAAGTCCTTTCACTAGGACATCTGCCGTGACAAATCCATGACAGATTCCCTGGCCAGGCGCCAGAGAAAGACACGGATCTTGTTTGGTACTTGCGTGCGCCAGAGCATGGTCCATCCATTGCTCTCATGGACGCTGGATGGTCCTGTCGTCTGATATAACTAATCCTCTCTGGTGAGCTTAGTTTTCAGAATCATTCTGTATGCAGAGCGCACAGAGTAATTGCCCCGAATCTCCTTACTCCAGGCCCAAAAATCATCAACATGTCTCGTACACAGCGGTATTTTAAGTATTGCCTCTGCATCTATGTGTATGAAAACAGACCGGACCAGCTCCTCCGTCCACGATGAGGTAGTGTGCTCAATCAGCTCGTGCACATACGTTGGCGGATCGGCCACCAGAGATGTCATAGGCTGCATTATATCCCCTTTGGGGATCCAGTTATGTTCCCATATGAGAGTATCTTCTCCAGTTCCAATCCTACGTATGACACCTTGCTTCATTATATCTCTGCCGTCCAGTATCGCACGCCATATTTGAGATGGATGTGAGCCCAGCTCAGCATGTAGAATATCACAGTGAGGAAAATATGCAGCCTTAAGTATGAGCGAGCTGAGAGTATTGGGAGTTTGAAGAAGCCTCCATGCCTGTCCCGCTAGCAACGCGAGGTTAAAAAGTTCGAGGTCGCGGAAGCCCAATCCTCCCATATGTTTAGGCCTTGTCATAATATCCCATGCCACCCAGGATGGCTTGCGTTTACCTTGTTTACTACCCCACCAGAACTGCCTAATTATCGAATGACATTCTCACACAGGCCCCGGGGAAGTCTGAAGCATGCCATTGAGTAGACAGGAACTGCTTGAGCGACTGATTTAATAAGAATCTCCTTCCCCGCTGCTGAAAGAAGCTTCTCCATCCACCCTTTAATCTTCTCCCACGCACGGTCACGCAAATATTTGAAGGTACCATTCTTTGAGTGTCCCACATCCGTTGGCATACCCAAATATTTATCACTCAATGATTCCTTATGGACTCCCACCGCTTGTTTAACATTATCACGCACCACCTGCTGGCAACCTCGACTAAAGAAAATAGATGATTTCTCATTGTTCACTCTCTGACCCGATGCTCCACAGTAAGCATTCAGCAGGTTTGATACCGCATGTGCCCCCTCTACACTTGCCTTGAAAAACAGCAGGCTGTCATCTGCAAACAAAAGGTGGTTAATAGCCGGAGCTGTGGGTGCCACCTTGATTCTGCCAAGTAGTGATGACTGAGAACTGGATTTTAAAAGGCACGAAAGGCCCTCTGCTGCAATCAAAAACAAGTAAGGGGAGATGGGATCTCCCTGTCGAATAACTCTCGAAGGTTTAAACTGATCTAGCTTCTCTCCATTAAAAAGAACTGAGAAGGATACCGAAGTCACCATGTTCATTACTATGTTCACCCAAGACTGAGCAAATCCTAACTTGGTCATGATAGCCTTCAAATATTGCCACTCCACCCGATCATAGGCCTTCATCATGTCAAGTTTGAGAGCACAGGAACTATTTGATTTTGCTCTAGACCTTTTCATGAAATGCAAGCACTCATAGGCACATATGATGTTATCAGTTATGAGTCTCCCTGGGACAAAGGCTGATTGCTCCTCAGAGATGATGTCCGGAAGAATCTGCTTGAGCCTGTTTGCAACCACCTTCGAAGCAATCTTGTATAGCACATTGCATAAACTGATAGGTCTAAACTGAGAGAGTAGTGTTGGATTCATTACCTTTGGTATTAGAACCAAAATAGTATCATTTATGCTCTCGGCACTCTCCTCTCCTCTTACAATTCTGATGATGGCTCTAGTGACCTCCTCCCCACATAAAGACCAATGTCTTTGGTAGAAATGTGCTGGGAAACCATCAGGACCCGGCGCCTTTGTTGGTGCCATCTGAAACAGGGTTGTTTTCACCTCCTCGCTAGTATATGGTGCGCATAAAATATCGTTCATCCCTGATGTTACCTTCTGCGGTACATGCATCAACACCTCGTCCATGCCCGTCACTCCTTCCGATGTGTACAAGTTCTGGTAAAACTCATTGACCATCTCCCTTAGGTCTCCAGGATCATCAATAAGCACGCCAAGTGAGTTAGCCAGCGCCTTAATCATATTCTTCTTTCTCCAGATGCTTGCTCTCAAATGGAAAAAAAATTGTGTTTTTATCCCCCGCGGCTAGCCACTCTATCCTGGATCTTTGACGCCACATCAACTCCTCCCGATGGTAGAGCTCCACCAACTTATCATTGATCTTGATCTCCGCATGTGATGGTCCAGTCCTCCCCGGATTCCCTCTCAAGCGCTCAATTTCAGCTTTAAGAGATTTTATCTTCTTCCGGACGCTGCCAAAAGTGTCATTGTTCCACCTAGATAGGTCTATAGCAAGATCAGACATCTTCCTCCTAATCTCCTCAACTGTATGGCCCGGGTGTTTTGAGTTCCACCTCTCCAGAATGGTGTCCCTCCACTGCTCGTGGGTCTCCCACATGGTCTCGTACCTGAAAGAACGTTTACTTGTAGGCCTCTGATGCTCATTAATCTCCAGTAGAATAGGACAATGGTCCGAAGTTGCAGCACTGAGGTGTGATAGGCTTGCAAGAGGGAATTAAGCGCTCCACTCAGCCGATCCAAGAGCCCCGTCCAGCCTCACACGGGTAAAAGTTCCTCCAGCGACCTTCTTCTCGAAAGTCCAAAAGCGTCCCTTATAGCCCAAGTCCATCAACATGCAAACATCAACAGTGTCTCAAAAAGCCTGAATTTGGGCATTTCTGCGCTATCCAATACCCACATGTTCGTCCGGACGTAGAACCTCGTTGAAATCACCAATACAGAGCCAAGGGAGTGCACTCAAAGTACTTATATTTTTTAACACTGTCCAAGTTTGGTGTCGGAGGTGCGTTTGTGCCTCTCCATATACACAAGTAAGCCTCCATGGATCCTTGCCAGGATCAACAACCGAGCAATCAATATGATAACACGAGTAACCCAAAATATCAAATTTTATTGGATTGTTCCAGAAAACTCCAATTCCTCCACTCCTCCCTTGACTATCTATAGCAAAACAATTATCATAACCCAATGTTCTAGCAAGAGCTTCTACCCTACCTCTCTCTACTTGAGTTTCTACGATACAGAGGATGGGGGGGCAAACTTCTTCACTAGATTGCGAAGCTCATTAACTGTCGTGGCGTTGCCCGCGCCACGACAGTTCCAGCATAAGGTATTCATTGCCCCGGCGTTCCTCCGAGGTAGAGGACGTCGATTTTGGATCTAGGGTTGTAACAATCTTTGTAACCTTCTCTGTTGACATCTTGGTCCGCTTCGGCTCTTGCTTGGAGCTTGGACTGATTGGAGGGGGGGCCGTTAGCATCAGCGGGGTCTTCCCTGCTAAAATATTGGCGTCTGTAGGTGCCACCTGTGCTGGAGGGTTTGCCTCCAACAGCTTTTCCTTCATATCATCTTGGGTACGCTTCTGGTTCTCATCGGCCTCTGCCATCGCCGTGTCGTGCTCATCTTCTTCTTCAGAGTAGAACTCTGTTGTTGCTCCTCTCCCAGCAGTTTGTCCCATCCTTCCTGCACCTCTTCCACGACCTTCACGAACACCTCTTCCCCCATTGTGATTCTGCCCCGGTCCAGGTCCAGCACCTCTGAACCACCCCGCGCGCAGTTCTTTAAACACTAAAGCAGATTTGGCATGGATGCCGTCGCCGTGCTCTTTGTACTGATGTCGCAAGTGGCCGCATACCGCGCACCAGTCCGGCAACCTCTCATATTTAACCTTGAAGATCTGCCGCTTCCCCTCATGAACCAGACTGACAGCATTCTTAAGAGGATTGTGTACATCAATGCGGATTCTCACTCTGTAGAAATTACCCTCGAAATCTTGTGACTTAGGTTCAGCATATATATATTCTCCCACCTTCCTTGCAAGGGGTTTGATGAGAGGTTAGAAGCCATCAGGTAGATCATGTATCTGCAGCCATATCTCCAGGGAATCAAGCTTGACCAGCGACGGCTTTGTGAACCCGTCCTATTCAGCAAGAATCACCGCATTGCCTTTGTAGTTCCAGGGCCCCTCATCCATAGCTCTCTCCCAGTCGCCTAAGCATGCAAATTGCAGAGTGTAGAGGTTCTCCTCGAGGGGTCGAAACTGCACTGGTTGGGCAAGATCCCATCCTGCCCTCATTGTCTTGAAGAAACCATATTGACTATATTTCTTTTCAGTATGGACTCGCGCTATGGCCATCCATCGAGTTGCCATCGGCGGCAGCGGATCTTCCTTCTCCACCACCACATCATCCATGTCCTCCTCTTGGAGTCCCAATTCGCTCATCAGCGCCTCCAGGCCCGTCACAGCGTTGGAGCTCGACGCCTCAGACGCCATTTTCTTTCCCTGACCCGAAAAGAGAATCGATCGGGTACTTTGTGACCTAACCCTAGCAACCCCCAACGGCAGAACCCGAGCGCCAAGACAGGGCAGCGCTCCAAAGAGCACCCCCTTGATCGGTCCAAATGCTATCGGCCGGAGAGAACGGAGGGAGGGGAGACGAACCCTACAGTGGCGATCAAATCGCCGCCAAGGGGAAGAGAAACCCTAACAGGAGGGGATAGTGAACCAACGAGGCAAGCACTATTGGGCTGCGACCCATTGTGGCATCAGGGCGGGCGCTGGTTGGCGAAGCGGCACGTCAAGCGCAGATTAGAAGGTCTCCTTATTACTTGTTGTTTGCTCGGATGACATTGACCAACTTGGCCCTGACTTCGTAGTACTTTTACCTTTAGAGTTTCGAAGTGTTAGATTGGTTGGTATACTGGGAGAGGATGGTAAAACGAAAACATGTTGGGTATCCTTGGAGACGGTGTGCTCTCCAAAATATGCTGGAGGTGTTGGAAATATGCCACAGAGGCAATAATACTGTATTATTGTATTTCCATTTTCATTATTAAGAGTTTGTATTTCATGTTATAACTGCTATGATCCTGGAATCTACGATTGACTGGAAAACTCATATGCACGTGTAGAATGATAAACTAAAAAATATAGGTTCTCGGTATTGCCTCTGGGACTGGCTCAAGTTTTGCTCATGCTCATGTTTTCCAGACCTTAGCATATCATTAAGTGTAATGATAGTCCTAAAACAACATTGAGAGTATGACGTTACAAGAATGATGATATTGAATCGACCCAATCTTGTTTGTTATACTTTGAGAAAATATCGTCTAAAATCAATTGTTATAACACGGATTGTTAGCATGCATTTTTAGTTCCTCAGACCACGAGAGTATCATAGTCACTTCCTACCATGCAGTGGACTTGCTCAAACGTCATCTGTAAGAAGGTGATCATAAAGACAACTTAAGGGTTCATCAGAAAGTTTGACAAGGGACTAGATAGCTCGAGAGTGGGATTTGCTCCACCGATGATGGAGAGATATTATTAGGGCCCTCTCAGTGTGATGGCATCTATCTTCCTCTAGCCAGACACAGGTGACTACGTCATGAGGATGCTTGAACACTTCAACAAGAAAGAAGAACAAAATCGATAACGAGCTTTTGGATGACTCGGGAGGATACCGACGCTCCCCGGGTTTTGTAAAGTATCACGAAGGAAAAACAATATCCCATGATAAAAAAAGGTTCACTCTAATTTCATTCGTGTAATCATAGGGGTCGATATGGACGTCCACGGTTCCGCTATCGGTAATTGAACGAAGGGGTTTCGTTCATGTCTATGATTTACCGAACCTACGGGGTCACAAGCTTAAGGTAATCATGATCTGTTGTGTATTGGTCAGGTGGTAGTATCGAGGATTTCTTTGTGGAATTATTTCATTAATATTCAGAATAGTTCCAAGAGGAACCACAAGCGTTTCGGGGTCACCGAAAGGGTTTTTGAGTTTATTGGGCGATACTAGGTATTAGGGATAATTGATATATAGGTGGAAAATGTTTTCGGTGATGTTAAATTATATATAAAAGGTCTAGTAATTATTATAATAGGTTTATATTATATTAAATATCAACGGGCCTTAAAAGGCCAATAGGTGAAAGGCAACTTAGGCCAGAAAGGCCCAAGTGGAGTTGCTCCCCCCCTTCCATATGGGGGGTGGGGCGAATTGGACTAGGGGAGGAGTCCTACTGACTCCTCCCATTGGCCGGTGGCCCAAAGACTTTCCCTCCTTGGTGGTTGCCTCTCCCCCCCATCTAACGTACATATACTTGAGGTATTGGCCAAAATTGGACAAACAAGTTTTGGAGCCTCCACTAATTCATCTAATTCTAGTTCTAGTGAGTCCTAGTTGACTAACTAGATCTAGACCTAGTTCCTTTAATCCTCATAATTAGAAGCCCAATGTGGTCTTAATCTCCTCCCTCTAATTCTTCGACAACGATTAGCTCTGGACGACGAAGCGCCGCCGGATCGTGAAGACCGTACAATTGCAACCAAGTAGAGAGGCCATGCTTTCGATCTTCCATTGAAGGGATCGTTCGAGGGCGGTTCGCGAGATCTTCATCAACTGTTCAGGGGACTTCAAGTATGATCTACACTGACTCATCTACTTTGCTGCACTCCGAAGTCGGTAACGATCGTTGATCCAAACACTTTATGCATCTTCATATTGTTCCTGGGTGATCGTAGGGGTGATTTTTTTGTTTTCTACTACGTTTCCCAACAGGAGGATGTGGGTTCAGAGATATTGAGCCCTTTAGTTTGTCTCTCTTGGAAAATCAAGCTTGGAGGTTTATGAGTACACCGGTGTCTCTGGGTGCACGAGTACTGAAAGTAGCTTACTTCCCAACTACTAACTTTCTCGAAGCTAGGGGCACCCCTTGCAGTGTTGGCGAATGATTGTCAAGGGCAAATATGTCTTGAAGCAAGGCATCATAAGTCAATATGTTCCTGAGAAACAACTTATGCTTGGCATAAATTGTTACCTAGGAATTTCATCATTTGTCTTCTTGCATGCGAAAAGAGAGGACTGCTACTTGTGAGCTATGTTGGGATTTCCCCGAAGAGGAGAAGATGAAGCAGTACATTAGAGATAAGTATTTCCCTCAGTTAAGAACCAAGGTTATCAATCTAGTAGAGGAAGCACACAGAACCTTGTTAGCAGCTCTTGGACACACAAAAGCAAATACTTGCACCCAACACAAACAAGGGGTTTGTCAATCCCCTCGGTGACAGGGTGAGAGAGGCCCAAATACAGGCAGTGAAGGAACATGACGGATCCTACGGGCATGCACGGTGGCGGAGGTCAGAAGGATGGTGCCCACGTAGATGCGGCATGTACCGGGGCGGGGGAGGTAGACGGAGTGGAGGATAGGTTTTCCTCCAAGCCCAATCGGTGGAGTAAAAATAGGGGAATCGAAGGCGGATGAGGATGTTTTTTACTCTTCTAACAGCGATTGGGGTTCGGCTAGGTGCTGTTTAGAGGAGTAAAACCGAAATTTTTACTCCTCTAACCGGTTAGGGGATCAGTTAGAGTTGCCCTTATTCCGTACGCATCGTCCATAGCCTTCCGGTTCCCTTCCAGAATGACCCGGGCCATATGATTTTTTATCCATTCTCGGAACATTCCAGGAGGTTCCCAAGGTTTTCCTGGGACAGTTTTCTATCGGGATTTTTCTTTAGAATGGGTTTTGCTCGGTTATTCCATTTTTCTTTAAATGTTTATTTTTAAAATTTTAAAATTCATGCACTTTATTCAATTCATGTTTTTATTCATGAATATTTTTTCCAATTCACCTATAATTTTCAAATTACTGAACTTTATTATATTCGTGATCTTTTCTCTAATGTGTGTTTTTTAATTCACGAACATATTCGAAATTGATGTATTTTTAAAAATTCCTGAGCTTTTCTGAAATTAGTGAACATTTTTTGAAATCCATGAACATTTTCAAATATGTAAACATTTTTATCAAATCCGTGAACTTTTTCAATGTGCGCGGTTTAATTGATGAAAAGATAAACTTGTACACATTTGTTTGAATTTGTGAATTTTTGAAAAAGTCAACTATTGTGGCAAATAATCAATGGGTAAACCAGCCACCAAGGATTGAGTGACCGAGCGACCAGCGAGGCTAGCGCTATTGGGCCGCGACCCATTATGGCATCAGCGCGGGTGTTGGTTGGCGAAGCGGCGCGTCAAGTGCGGATTAGAAGGTTTCCTTATTACTTGTTGTTTGCTCGGACGAAATTGGCCAACTTGGCCCTGACTTCGTAGTACTTTTACTTTTATAGTGTAGATGCGTCAGATTGGTTCGTATCCTGGGAGAGGATGGTAAAAGGAAAACATGTTGGGTATCCTTGGAGA
Organism: Triticum timopheevii; assembly: GCA_963921465.1. NCBI lineage: Eukaryota > Viridiplantae > Streptophyta > Magnoliopsida > Poales > Poaceae > Triticum > Triticum timopheevii. The sequence goes on from OY997266.1 coordinate 563,291,305, forward strand.
CAATGTGCTCCCCTAAATATGTTGGAGGCGTTGGAAATATGCCCTAGAGGCAATAATACCATATAATTGTATTGCCATTTCCATCATTATTATGAGTTTATATTTCATGCTATGATACTAGAATCTGCGATTCAGTGGAAAACTCATATGCACGTGTGGAATGATAAACGATAAAATATAGGTTCCCGGTCTTGCCTCTGAGACTGGCTCAAGAGTTGTTGGTGATCATGTTTTTCGGAACTTAGGATATCGTTAAGCATAACGGCAGTCCTAAAAAAACATTGAGAGTATATGACGCTAGAAGAACGATGATATTGAATCGAACCAATCTTGTTTGTTATACTTTGAGATAATATCGTTTGAAGTCAATTATTATAACACGGAGTGTTAGCATTCATTTTTAGTTCCTCAGACCACGAGAGTATCATAGTCACTTACTACCATACTATGGACTTTGGGGCTGCTCAAACATCATCCGTAATAAGGTGATCCTAACGACAACTTACGTGTTCATCGGAAAGTTTGATAAGGGACTAGATAGCTCGAGAGTGGGATTTGCTCCTACGACGATGGAGAGATATTCTTAGGGTCCTCTCAATGTGATGGCATCCATCATCATCTGGCAAGACACAGGTGATTACGTCACGGGATGCTGGAACACTTGAACGGGAAAGAAGAACAAACCGGTAATGAGGACAACGTTATAGCGAGCATTTGGATGACTCGGGAGGATACCGACGCTCTCCGGGTTTTGTAAAGCATCGCGAAGCAAAGGGAATTTCACATGATAACCAAAGGTTCACTCGGATGTCATTCGTGTAATCATATGGGTCGATATGGACGTCCACGGTTCTGCTATCGATAATTGAACTAAGGGGTTTCGCTCATGTCTATGATTTACCGAACCTAGGGGGTCACAAGCTTAAGGTAATCACGATCTGCTGAGTATTGGTAGGACGAGAGTATCAAGGAATTATTTGTGGAATTGTTTCATTAATATTCGGAATAGTTCCAAGAGGAACCAGAAGTGTTCTAGGGCCATCAGAAGGGTTTCTGAGTTTATCGGGCAATACGGGTATTACCTATAATTGATATATAGGTGGAAGTGTTTCCGGTGATGTTAAATTATATATATAAGAATCTAGTGATTATTACAATACTTTTATATTAAATCAAATATCAACGGGTATTAAAAGGCCAAGAGGTGGAAGGCAAATTGGGTCGGAAAGGCCCAAGTGGAGTTGCCCCCCCTTCCATATGGCGGGGGGGGGGGGGGGGGGGCGAATTGGACTAGGGGAGGACTCCTACTCCTTCCTCTTGGCCGACGCCCCAAAGACTTTCTCTCCTTGATGGTTGCCTCTCCCTCCCCATCTAACCTATATATACTTGAGGTATTGGCTATAATTGGACACACAAGTTTTCGAGCCTCGTCTACTTCATCTAATTCTAGTTTTAGTTAGTCCTAGTTGACTAATTAGAGCTAGACCTAGTTCCTCTGATCCTCATAATTAGAAGCCCAGTGTGGTCCCAATCTCCCCACTCTAATTTTCTGACTACTATTAGCTCTGGACGGCGAAGCGCCGTCGGATCGTGAAGACCGTACGATTGCAACCAAGTAGAGAGCCCATGCTTTTTGTCTTCTCTTGAAGGGATCGTTCGAGGGCGGTTCGCGGGATCTTCATCAAATGTTCAGGGGACTTCAAGTATGATCTACACCGACTCCTCTACTTCCGCTGCACTCCGAAGTCGGTAACGATCATTGATCCAAACTCTTTATGCATCTTCATATTGTTCGTGGGTGATCGTAGGGGTGATTTTTTTTGTTTTCTACTACGTTTTCCAACAGAAGGATGTGGGTTCAGAGATACTGAGATCTTCATTTTGTCTCTTTTGGAACATCAAACTTGGAGGATTATGATTACATCGGAGTCTCTGGGTGCACGAGTACTGAAAGCAGTTTGCTTCCCAACTACTAACTTTCTCGAAGCTAGTGTGGGAGGGCACCCCTTGCAGTGTTGGCGAACGATTGTTAAGGGCAAATATGTCTTGAAGCAAGGCTTAATAAGTTAATAGGTTCTCGAGAAACAACTTATGCTTGGAACCATAAATTGTTACCTAGCAATTTCATGCTTCGTCTTCTTGCATGCAAAAAGAGAGGACTGCTACTTGTGATTTGCGTGGGATTACCCGAAGAGGAGAGGATGAAGCGGTACAGTAGAGATGAGTATTTCCTTTTAAGAACTAAGGTTACCAATCCAGTAGGAAAACCACATAGAACCACGTTAGCATCACCTGCACACACAAAAGCAAATACTTGCACCCAACACAAACAAGGAGGTTGCCAATCCCCACGGCACCCAACACAAACAAGGGGGCTTAAATTACTTCCCGATTAAAAAATTGGTTAAAACCCTCACGCAACGGCCGTCTGTTGTGCGTATAGGGTCCTTCAGCTGGCCTCGGCAAAGAGAAAGAGGGTCCTTCTTAGGTTGTGCAATACTGAACCGAAAACCAAAAACCGAACCGGAAAAACAAAACTGAGTCGAAATTTCATGGTTTGTTTCTAGGTTTCGGTTTCAGTTTAGAAATCTGAACCATTTGGATTTCGGTTTTTTGTTAGAATTCAAAAACCATTTGGGTAAACCGAATTAACCGAAATTGAAAATAGAATTGATTCAAAAGCGTAATGGCTGCTATAGTACAGTAATTTCTAGCACATTTAGTGCTTGAGTTTTATGCGATTAGTGTGATATCCAACATCCCTTTTCTAATTGCTTTTTTTCTCATTGTGATTTATATTATGTATTTACACGTAGAAATGTTATGTGTTGGCTCAAAAAATTGTGTCAACCTTGGTTAATTTGATGGTTATTGAAACCAAAACGAAAGTAAATGATTATTACCCAAACCGAACCCTATCTATGTATAAAACCGTATAAACCGAAGTAAAAAATCATATAAACCAAATCATATATATCAAACTGAAAAAAACAAATAGACACACCGTCCGTCAGCTGGAATGAGGCCGAAATCACCGTTTTAACCTTTTCAGCAATCTTTGCCACAAAGTGAACTCGACATGAAAGTATTTTCCGATCTGACCCTTTTAGCAACGCCACAGCCCATGGCGTTTCTTCTCCATATAGAAACGCCGAGATATCTCGCGTTTCAGTCCACATTCAAACGCCGAGCTAGCTAGCGTTTTCGCTCCACATGGAAACGCCAAGCATGTTGGCATTGCTGCCCAGGCCGAGACGCCAAAGCTTACGGCGTTGCTAGCTGAAAGCTAGTACTACATCTAGCTGTCCATAGACCAAGAGACGCCAAGCTTATGGCGTTGCAGGCCGAGACGCCAAACCTGCACACATCTAGCTGTCCTTAGACCTACAGACTACTACACAGCTGTTGCTGGTACAACGTACTAGACCAAAAGCTAGTACTACACAAGTAAGTCACGGCTGCTCTTTTTGCTTAGCTACTAAGCTACGGCAGCTGCAGTCATTTTCCATTTTCACTGCTGCCGACATGCATCTACCTAGCTAATAACTACCGCCGCTACATGCAAACATCAGAGACATGGTTTGACTCAACACTCGCGTGAACACATCTGCCTGGCGAGCTCGGCCGTCTCGCCGGCTCCCTGCATCGCTTGAGCTGTCGCGCATCTACCTGCCACCGTTGAGCTGAGTTGAGCTGAGCTCAGTGCAGGGGAGAAGGACGAACTAGTGAGCGACTTGACTAGTGTTTGTTGCTTTTGCTGTGGTTTTAGCCAGCCGGCCGTATCTTTCCTGATTTCTCCACCAAAAAGTTTGCATTATCCTCCTAGCTTCCCCAGTCCTTCCCTTCATGCCTTTTGTACGTGCCATTGCTCGCCGTAGCTAGCTAGAAACGCCATGGGCAGCAAGGCCAAGATGCTTGGCGTTTCCATGTGGAGCGAAAACGCTAGCTAGCTCGGCGTTTGAATGTGGACTGAAACGCGAGATATCTCGGCGTTTCTATATGGAGAAGAAACGCCACGAGCTGTGGCGTTGTTAAAAGGATCAAATCGTGAAATACTTTCATGTCGAGTTCATTTTGCGGCAAAGATTATTAAAAATGTCAGAATAGTGATTTCGGCCCCGGCGAGCCCGTGCCCTACTGCAAGCGACGACATTTCCGACTGGGTGGCAACATCTACGTTCGACAACACATCGCGAAAGCGACATATCAGTGGAGACCGGGGGCCACCTTTCTGCAAAGCAGGCTCAGGCAAAGGACGTCACAAAACTGCCCAGCAGGTCGCGAGTTTAATAGGTCCACTGGACCCTAACGGCCAGCCGTACCAGGTGCATGTATGTCCTGGCCTAGCAAGGCTAGAATCGCCCATAAAAAAAAGCGAGGCTAGATTCAGGAACCAAACGTGCCCAGTTTTCCTCACTGTAGGTGGACAGTACACTTTCTTTTTAGCTTAGAGGACAGTATACTTGGAAGAATGAAATCCTCGTGGGAAAATGCATATGGGTGTTTCTTTCAACAATTTACGTTTTTTTTCTCGTAGGACCAAACATGTACACTGCGACACTCCAATCATATGACATTTCTATTCTCAAGTTTTCGCAAAAAAAAGTATGCATGCAAAACACCACAAGCCTGGTAGATTATGAAAAAAAGGTACCCCACTTTGTATTACAAAGCAACCAACACCGATCACATAGCAATGCTCGTGCGAGAAGCACAACAAGCCCAAAAGAAAAGAGAAAGAACAAAAAAGAAGAAAGAAATACCAACAACGACAACTCGACAAAGCACGGGTGACCCGCCACCGCTGCGCCCTCCGGAATCGACCCACCACAGACCAAGGCTCCGATCCGGCGCGTACCATGCAGCACCTCCAAGAAGGGATGTGATGTCGACGACGCTGTTGCCCAGACGTATCCTAGGGTTTCTCCCGACACGCGGAAGTGACTGGGGGAAGGATGCCTTCGGCCCCCTCCAGGAAGGGATGGCGGCACCTGCAGGTGTCACCGCATCGGAGCCAGAAGAGCCGGCAAGGGATTTCTCCCGCACTCCAAACCCCACTGCCCAACCGGGTCGGAGCCAACCAGTCACCTCGCCGCCCACCAGCAATGTGCCACCCCGGTCTTGACGCCACACACACTGCCTCACCGAGATCACCACCACGAGGCCAAGAGGATGGAGAGAGACACATAAGGCGACGAGAGCAGCAGCACCGGAGCCGCGCGGGAGGGAACTACCTCCACTGCCGTCGTGCGAGAGGCCCGTGCCTACGGCACCTTCGCGGTCGCTGTCCGGACGCAGCAGCAGGGCATACCAGGCCACCCCTGGCCCAGCCAGGCCCAAATCATGCCCGCAAAGCCCCGCCAGCCACGCTACAGCAGGGCGGCACTAGCGCCGCCGGCAACTACCCACCCATCGCCGCTCCCCCGCCTCTCGGAAGCCATGCCGACGACCCTCCCCGCCGATGGCCCGCCTAGACCCAGATTGGGCCCGAAGGGCCCAGATCTGGGACGAGCAGGCTCCGCCAGATCAAGCCGCCGCGTCACCCCGCCACCAACGGCAACACCGCCGCCCAGTAGATCGCCCGCCACCACGCCGGAGAGCCCCGTCGCTGTGTTGAACCGTTGCTGTGGCACCCCGGCTTAGAGAAACTAGAACGCCCTGTATTCCAGCCAGAGATTGATGTCAAGTCTTCTGGAATACGACACTGCTCAGCCCCAGACGACACTGCCGAGGTGGGGCTGGCCGGCGCAGCTGCCGTGTCAGCTGGGCCCGACGAGGGCAGCTCCTGTGCCCTGACAGGGCAAGCCAGGCAAGCCGGGCGCTGGATCGGGTGACCCGATCGACGGGGCGGGCGACCCGGGTGCAGAGGCGGGCGACCCAGGCGCAGGCGCGGGCGAGCCGAGCGACGGGGCTGGCGACCCGGGCGTGGAGGTGGGCGACCCGGCCAGCGGAGCGGCCGAGGCGGGTGTAGCCGCGGGCACCGCCGACGCCCGCGGGGCGGCAGTGGAAGCACCGGGCTGGCGGGTAGGACCCGCCATGCATGGGCCATGCACAGGATCATCGTGGCCATCATGAGTGTCGTCGAGAATCTCATCATCCAGGAGTTCAAGGCGAGCACCGTATCCAATACCTGCAGCATGGTTAGGAAGCAACACAGGAGCATTTGCAACATCCACAAATTGGTCAGGTGAAGGTGTAGCAGAGTGCACAGGTGGTAAACTAGTGGTAGAGTGGTTCGGAAGAGCACGAAACAGGAACACATTCTCATCAAACACGACGTCATGAGAAATGTAGACACGATTGGTGGGAACATGAAGACACTTGTACCCTTTGTGAAGAGAACTGTACCCAAGGAAAACACACTTCTTAGACCGAAACTCTAATTTACGCTTGTTGTAAGGCCGCAAGTGTGGCCAACATGCGCATCCAAACACTTTGAGAAACGTGTAGTCTGGAATATCACCGAGCAAGAGTTCAAGAGGGGTTTTCATTTTCAGTAGTCGTGAGGGAAGCCTATTTATCAAGAACCAGGCGGTGGAGAAAGCATCACTCCAGAACCGAAACGGGACGGAGGCATCAGCTAGTAAAGTGAGGCCAGTCTCTACAAGATGACGATGCTTACGTTTAGCGGTGCCGTTTTGCTGATGTGTATGAGGACAAGACACACGATGCGAAATCCCAAGCTTATTAAAAAACGAGTTGAGGTTGTGATATTCACCCCCCAATCGGATTGAACATGAATAATCTTATGCTTAAGGAGACGCTCAACGTGTGCTTGGAACTGAATAAAAACATTAAACACATCAGATTTACGCTTGATAAGATATAGCCAAGTAAACCGACTGTAAGCATCAATGAAACTGACATAGTAATTGTGACCACTAACAGATGTTTGGGCATGACCCCACACATCAGAAAACACAAGCTCAAGAGGATGTTTCACAACACGACTAGACTCTGAAAAAGGTAGTTGGTGACTCTTGCCCTGCTGACAGGCATCACAAATAGTTTGAGCACTTTTATTGGACACAACTGGTAGTTCATGGCGATGCAGCACATGACTAACTATAGGAGCAGCAGGGTGTCCAAGGCACGCATGCCAGTGCGTAGGTGACACACGAACACCACTGAACACCTGAGGAGAAGATGGCGTAGGAGATGCAGACGGTGCGTCAAGTGCATATAAGCCATGCCGAAGACGACCACTAAGCAGAACGGCCCTCGTGTCCCGATCCTTGATAAAGAAACGAAAAGGGTGAAACTCAGCAAGGACATTATTATCACGAGTAAGTTGAGGAATAGACAACAAACTACGCGTAGCAAAGGGAACTCGAAGGACGTTAGAAAGATGCAGTTTGCGAAAATTGTGTGCAAGAAGTGATGCCTGACCAACATGGGAGATGCGCATACCTGCTCCATTGGCGGTGTGCACCTGATCATGTCCATGATACGGTTCCTAAACGGAGAGCTTGCCCATCTTGCTGGTGAGGTGATTCGTCGCTCTTGTATCCATGTACCACGCCGGATCAAGAGAGTACGACTGGGTCCGCCCGTGGTCGTATCTGGTCACCGCAGCTGCAGCCTGCTTATCATTCCCTTTGCCATTGTTGCCAAGGCCAAGGAAATCTTGCTTGTAGCGTCGGTGGCAGCGAGAGGCGAGGTGATGGTCTATGCCACAAAGCTGACAAGCCTGAGGAGCGCCGCAACTGGAACAGCAAGCAACTGGGCGACTCCCTCCTGTGATAGTCGGCGCATTGCCCCGCGAGGCCTTTGACGGAGAAGCCGATGGTTTTCCACCTGATGGGGCCGGCTTCTGAGGTTTGCCACGTGTGGCGGCGTTGGCGGAGACGAAGCTGGGGGAGACACGGCGTGCCTTAATGCGCTGCTCACGCCCAAGGAGGCGCGCATAGAGCTCACGACACGGAAGTGTATCATCTCAACCATGGACGTTCTCAATGAGATTATCATAATCGTCATCGAGCCCGTTGAGCACAAAGGTGGTGAAGTCCGCGTCCAGAAGTGGCTGACCAACAGAGGCCAGAGTGTCTGCGAGGCTCGTCATCTTATTGAAGTACTCCGTGATGCTGAGATCGCCAAGTTTGGTCGCGCCTAGCTCGGTGCGTATAGAGTGCGCACGCGCCTGAGACTGGGAGGCGAAACTGGTGTGGAGGGCCGCCCACGCCTCCCTGGACGTAGCGGCGAAGATGACCATCGACGAAACACTCGGCTTGAGCGAGGACTGGATGGCTGAGAGAATAGCCTGATCCTGCGCCACCCACGTGTGATATGCCGGATGGTGAGGAGGTGGGCATAGGATGGACCCATCAACATAACCCTCCAAGTAACGACTGCGGAGGAGAGGCAGGACCTGCGCACGCCACGACAGGTAGTTGTCCGTCCCGAGCTTCACTGGCAGCAGATGCGAGAAATAAAACGGCGATGGCGGTGAAGCACGATCCTGTGGCGGTGGCGCGTAGGGACCCATAGCCGGATCCATCTCGTGAGGTGGCGCGATGGCCAAGGGCGCGCCATAGCCAGGGGCACCAGCGTACGGGTCCCCTGGTGACGGAGGAGGCGCGGCCCCGTAGGGCAGCGAAGGCGGCGCCGCGTAGGGTTGGGGACGCGTCGGCGCCCCGTAGGGCTGCTGCGGCAGTACGCCGTAGGGAGCCATCGGCCAGGCGGCCGGCGGCGGTGGCGGAGCACCCGGAGCAGGGGCGCCATACCACGAAGGGCCATAGGCCGGACCCGAGCCACCGTACGGGTGCGGGGCGGCATATGGCGACGCAGCGGCAGCGCCGTAGGTTGGTGCAGGGGCGGTGCCGTACGTCGGCGGCTGGCCCTAGAAGGGCGGCGGCGCTGGTAGGGCACCCGTAGAGGTCGAGGGCGACGGGCTACCAAAGGATGGCGGCGGAGGGAGGTCGCCGTTGGTGGCGCCCGATCCGATCAGGGACCCCGCGGGCGGCTGGGTGTTCCACCACGCCGAGACCGCGGCCAGGGGCTGAGAGGCCAGGAACTGCGATGAGGGCACGACAGCAGGGGCCGGCGCATGGGGCGGCGCCGAGGCGGCGTCGGGAACGGGAGAAGCAGTCGGCGCGGCGGCGGCGGCGGCGGCGACGACGACGGAGGCAGCGGAAGACATCGTAACCCTAATCTGATACCATGTAAGACGTATGTTTTGGGAACTGCTCGACACCCTAAAACGGGGTGTGGCTATCTCATTATATAGACGTACCAAGAGGTACAATACAAGGCATGTACAAGACTACGTATATACAGTCTAACACACCTCTCATCTATATAAGAGGCGGATGGACTTCCCGTACAAGAAAAGGACTTGCCTTGTCGTCCAAATCATCAAAATCTAGCCAAATTCGGACTTCTCACAACTTCCGGCCCGGATGTCCGGCTCTAGGCCCGGATGATCCGGCCTAGCCCAGTTTTCTGACAGCAGCTTACTGTTTTGGCTCTAGAATCTGCATACAACCTCCGATTTGGACGTTTTCTATATCAAAATCAACCACCTCGACGAGACGCACAACTTTCATGTTGAACACTTTTTGATCTGAGGCCATCTTGAGGGGTTTTCAGGCCGTTATCTAAAGTCTGCAGCAGAAAAACTTGTCCGGACGTCCGGACAATTCCCCGGATTGTCCGGCCTTTACCCGGATCATCGGGGAGTTGATCCAGATCATCCGGCTTCAGCACCAACCTTCTGGAATCTTAGTGCTTCAATTACCCGGATGATCCGGACCCCGGCCCGGATGACCCGGGCAACATTGATGCAACGCACGGTTTTGCCTATAACTTTTGCATACGACCTCGGATGGGGACAATCTTTATATCAAAATCGTCCGCTTCGACGAGACGAAGAACTTTGCAGTTGTAACTTTTTCCATCTGAGGCAATCTTAATTAGGTTTCATGCCATTCTCTAATCTGGTGTCAATACGAGCATCTCTAAGATTGTCATAAGTTTTGCATCTGAGCTTCGTTTTGGACCATCTCTATATTTATCTCGATCGGCTTGAAGAGAGTCATCCAGTGGTGACATGAACTCATAATTTTAACATCATCTTATTATAGCCTCAAGTCACTCTTTTGCGATCATGCCATTTTTGAGCGTCAACACATGCCCCCTGTTTTTCGGCAAAGGCAGTATGCCGAAAAATAACTTGTACCGTGTTGGTTCTAAAGACGATGTCAACACTCCATCGGCCACTTTGCATGTGCTTGGGAGATAAATAAATATCGGCCATTATTTCTTTGAATCCTTGATGCAAAATTGGGTGAAACTTTCTCAACTTCCTTAACAATCCGATGATAAAGCTCCATAGATATGTATCTCAAGGCCATCCTCTGAATCATATTGTTCACCCTTTTGCTAGGATTTTACAGATAATCAACAATAAACTTTCTTCAATCCTTACTTTTACCTGCATAAAAACAATATTAGTGGCCGAAGCGGTGGACTTCGGTTCGGCCTTACCTATGTTGACGAGACTAAGCATCGGCTATTGATAGAAATGCAACACACCATGATTAACATAGTAGCCGGATGTTTGATATGCCAACTCTTTCGAATTGTCATGTCTAGAAATATGAACAATTTTATAGCAACCCAAGGTAAATTTTGCATCTAGACATACCTCAAGATAAACTATAAGTGATTCTTCAAAACATTGATAACCCTTGGATATTTGTTGCACTACTCACAACGAATCACTGAAATCCTCAATATGTATAGCCATATAGCATGTAAAAGATTCAATCCGAATAACAATGCATATTTGGCTTTGATTAATTGTGCAAAAAATATTCTAAGTGGCATGAGGCTTCATAAAATTGCACCATAAGGAGATATATAAACAACACCAACACCTTGGCCATTGTGAATTCAACCATCGAAACATAATCTCCATAGTACTAGAGAGACAAGGCTAATATCACTTAACATGTACCTTGTCTCGGTTCCAATTGAACTAAGGACGATGCTAGAATTTCACACCGGCCATGATCGGATAGTTTCTTAGGACGATAGTTAAGTATCGGCCATTATCATGAGGTCCATGTAGAATTCATCCATTAAAGCATGTATAGCCGAAATAAACAAATAAAATAGCAATAAAATATTTCGGCCCCTTTGTATTAGCAACAATGTAACTAACCAAATGTATGGTAATTTGGTAATACCCTCTCATGATATAGAAAATTATGTTGCATCCATGGATCAAAATAAATCCATGGAGGGTAATTTATCATACCTAGGGATGAATTCCATGGCAAAGGCATCAACGGCATGGTTGAAGAAAATGGATGATGTGCTAACCGAAGATTTTGATGTTGTGATGCGCACCTTCGGCTTAATTGTTTGTGCCTTTCATTATTTTCCTTCTTCACTTTTATTATACTTGTTGCAATAGAAGCATGCACATCATTTTTGTCTTGATTGATCTTCTTGGGAACCCATGCCATGTTCTTCTTTTTCAGCTCTTGTGCACTAAGATTTTGTAATTTCTTCTTTTGCCAATATGATAAGCCGAGTGGGCATCTCGGCTGTGATTCTGTTTTGACCAATGGCAATTCTTTCTTGGCCTTGTGCACTCTCAACTTCTTTTCTTCAGATTTGGCACTTTGACTCTCAATAATTGGTTGCTTCATCTCATTGCCTTTAGTAGCCAATTTCAACACTTTCATTGGCTCTTTTTCATTTGAGATCAAATTTGAAGTAGCACTCTTACGACCATCTCTTTTAACGCGGTAAACTTGTTTGACCACCTCTTTCTTCTTCCTTGAGCTCTGGACCGATTCCTTATGATTGAAACGGTCTTTAACATGTGATTGTTCAGATGTTGATCTTCTTGGAGCTGCATAATATTGGTGAGATGGTCTAAAATATGATGGAGAATGTGCCCTTGTATCATACCTGTCCCATGATGAATATGTATCTATATGAGCATAGGGAGGCATCCACGGCATTGCCATTGGCGGCCCAAAATAAGGATATGAATATGTTGCATTAAAATTCGCATTTTGCCAATACCGATCCTCATATTTGCGCCTTGGGGGTGATCTTGGTTTCTTTGCATGATTTGGCCGATAAGCATTCTTCTCTTCAATCTTCTTTTGATATTTATCCAATAGTTTAGCGAAGGTGATTTTTGATCTCTTACACTTGCGCTTATTTCGGCCTTTGTCTTCTTTTGGTTTGCTTTCATCAATCATTGGATTTGCTTGCTGCCCCCCAGTCCTTGGTGTCTCCATTGTAGCTTCGATGGAATTTTTGCCCTCAAGGTTATGTTCATTATGCTCTTCAACAAATTCTTTACTTAAAATCTCGATCCCATCACCTGAAGTTTTTACCTTCTCTTTAAATGGATCGGCTTGAAGCAGCCGATGCAAAAACTTTCTACCATCGGGACCAATCGGAATAGATTGGTCATCTCTTGGTGTCTCAACAAATTTCAATAGTCCTTTATCAATGGCCGATTTAACTATTTGACGAAACATATTGCAATCCTCAAAATTATGTTTGAACGAATGATGCAACCTACAATACATTCGTCCTTGAATTGATGGCTTGACATGGTGATCAAGAATTCTTATGTAATTATTTTTCAGCAACAAATCAAATATTTGATCACACATGCTTGAATTGAAGGCAAACCTTTTATTTTCTAGCCGATCTTGCTGTGAGAACGGCTTTGGAGTTAAGCAAAGGAATGATTCAGATTTTGTATCACCCCATTCGGCTATGAATTTTATTTTGCATTCTCTTACCGATGTCATTGGATAAGAAACTATACTTGCATCGGTTTGCTCAGAAGATTTTAACCTTGGATTTAAATTTCTAAAATGAAAATAGTTAGAACATACATGTCTCAATTGATACCAAGTGTAAGCCAAGTAAGGAATAAGCAAAGCTACCCAATTAGATATGAACTTTAGATAAAGCAATGGGGAAAGCCTTGGCTGCAATAATTTTACGCTATCGGTCTTTCTGAATGGTGTAATGTGTTGACCGATATGCTTTGTGACAATCTGATTGCTAACAAATAAATTACCCTTCTTCATTGGTCTCTCAGTATTTCTTATGAAGATTTTTCTAATATATGCATCAACAACAAAGTCATAACCAAATCTGGAAACAGGTAAATTAGTTGCTAGACATACCTCTTCAAATATGTTGGGAGAGCGTGATGGTGGTGTGACTTGAAGAATATCTTGCTCCGCCTTCAGATAGCTCCCCAACGCCATGTCATCATCTTTCTCTTGATTTCGTGCATCATTCGTTCGAAGAACTTCGTCGACCAAGCTTTCTTCGGCCACTTGTTCTTGTTCTTGAAGCTCATCAATTTTTATGGCACGAAACTCATAGGGCAGGAAGTAGGTTCCATTAATTTTAGAAAAGTCAAGTATGGTTGTCTTGCTATACTTTCCATGCCCTTTCTCAACAATGTTTGCCTCTTTGGATTTGATGGACTCAGAATATATACTACCTGATTCGGCTTTTCCAATAACCGAATCTTCTTTGTTACCTGAATCAATGACTTTATCTTTTTTAATTTGCAAGGCTTCTCGCTCTTGTCTAATTTTAGCCCACATCTTAGCTTGGCGAGCTTTAAACTTTTTCATCTCAATTTCTATCCACTCCTCATGAGATTGCCCCCCAATACTTTCAGACTTTTCCGGCAATGAGGTGACGAAACTTTGCAATTGTTTAGGTGGTACACTAGATGGTATAACACTGGGCGACTGCATCATTTGCACAACTCTAGCTTTTACTGCAGCAAAATCATGAGGCTTCCCGCCTTCTATTAGTTCCTGTCGAATGGAGTTGCACAAATCCCAAGAGAATGTAAGATTGTTCTCAACCACCCAGTCTGGATATGGTTGCCCCCCGATGCTTTTAGGCTCTTTCGGCAATGAGATGTTGCCTAAATTCTGTAATTGTGTAGGGGGTACATGATATGCCACGGTACTAGGTGAAGGCATTTGTGCTCCTGCAGAAGTTTCACTTATTCGGCCATGACCATGAAGGTGTGGAGCCGAATTATGGACATCAACAGTTGCGTATGGTGCCAAAAAATTAAGACATTAGGTGTAGCATATGATGTTTGAGGGTAATTAGCCAAATAACTAGTAGTAACATGGCCAATTCCCTTATCCACCGGCAAGTTTGGATTAACATACTGCAAGTTATTTGCCGATGAATAAAAAGATGAAACACTATGTTGCATGCCATTGAAAGATCCTACATGGGGTGTTTCAACTTGATTAACCGAACTCATCATGTTGTTCATCGGCATATAGATTTGTGGGGTTGCCGATGCATGAGAGTTGGGATACATATGTTGCATGTTGCTAAAATTATATGAAGTAGAATCATGGAGATTTTGTTGCATTGGCCCTTGCACATAATTAGATGCATGATTGATAAAGCTAGGGCTAGATGATACATTATGCTCATTAGATGATCTAGCAACAACATATGCATTATTTACATCTACATATGTGAATTGGGTATTCATATTACCTTTGTAGATTGCAAACCCTAGATGACGATCTCTTCGTAGCAAGAATGGGCCGGAGACCGTTCAAAGCTTTGTCCCCAGCGGAGTCGCCAAAAAGTGTGTTCGCACACGAACACGTTACCATGTACCCTCGACGCCAGGGGTGGTGCACCGCAGCTCACGTCGAAGGAGACCCGCCGGAAGCGCGGTACGCAAGACAATCCGGCGGGCGCTTTTGTAGACCCGAAACCCCACATGCCCGGGAGGGACCCCGTCAGGGCGCGCGGCGGCTATGGGCTGCCCTAGGTCGGCCTGACCGCCCCTAGGGCCTCGAGGTTAGCCGCCCTGCAATAAGAAGAACGAACGAAGAACGAGGAAGAAGAAGAACAAGGGAGAAGGAAAAGTAAAGGTAAAAGTGGTAGATGATTGTTCGATTGTGTGTTGTTGTTCAATCGGCCATCACCTCTCGTCTATATAAGAGGCGGATGGACTTCCCGTACAAGAAAAGGACTTGCCTTGTCGTCCAAATCATCAAAATCTGGCCAAATTCGGACTTCTCACGACTTCCAGCCCGGATGTCCGGCTCTAGGCCCGGATGATCCGGCCTAGCCCAGTTTTCTGACAGCAGCTTACTGTTTTGGCTCTAGAATCTGCCTACGACCTCCGATTTGGACGTTTTTATATCAAAATCAACCACCTCGACGAGACGCACAACTTTCATGTTGAACACTTTTTGATCTGAGGACATCTTGAGGAGTTTTCGGGCCGTTTTCTAAAGTCTGCAGCAAAAAAACTTGTCCGGACATCCGGACAATTGCCCGGATTGTCCGACATTTACCCGGATCATCCGGGAGTTGATCCAGATCATCCGGATTCATTGCCAACTTCTGGAATCTTAGTGCTTCAATTACCCGGATGATCCAGACCCCGGCCCGGATGACCCGGGCAACATTGATGCAGCGCACAGTTTTGCCTATAACTTTTGCATACGACCTCGGATGGGGACAATCTTTATATCAAAATCGTCCATTTCGACGAGACGAAGAACTTTTCAGTTGTAACTTTTTCCATCCGAGGCCTTCTTAATTAGGTTTCATGCCATTCTCTAATCTGGTGTCAATACGAGCATCTCTAAGATTGTCATAACTTTTGCATCTGAGCTTCGTTTTGGACCATCTCTATATTTATCTCGATAGGCTTGAAGAGAGTCATCCAGTGGTGACATGAACTCATAATTTTAACATCATCTTATTATAGCCTCAAGTCACTCTTTTGCGATCATGCCATTTTTGAGCGTCAACAGAGCTCACGAGCGAGCTCGAGCTGCGCTCTAATTGAGGACAGTGGCTGGACGCGACACGGACGCGACGACGACGACCACACCGCAGCAATGCAGGGTGGGGTAGCGATGTAAGGATGATGCAGGGGCTCACGGGCTAGCTCCAGGACATGATTTGGATGAGAGAGGCAGAGCGAAAGAGGCCGAAACAGGGCATACGGTGTGACAGAGCGCAGGTTTTGGCATGTCCACCTCGTGGTCATCGCATGAACACAGTGGTGCCATGCGCTCTGGGCTGCCAGACAATGTCCAGTAGATGGACCATGCTAACCTGAGTTCCAATGAAGAAAGAAATGAGTCCAGGGGCAAAGAAGAGATTAGCAGGAGGCTCCAAAACAGAACAACAGCAAGATGTTTGATGCCTGTTGTGGTTCACATGAGTGGAGTTAGACTCAGATCTTTGGCACAGCTTGATAGATCTCTAATATGATTGTGATGACCAAATATCAGCTTAAGAGGAGAGGTTTAGTGGATACTTGCTGTAGAAAGTGCCACGATGACCAGATTAAGAGATGATGAAGTAGCTCTCACATAAGTGCTTGGAATGAGCTTAAAATGGGCATGCTCCAAGGACTTGAAGATATGAAGATTCCCAAAAAGTTTCATGCTATTTGGACTTGCCAAAATAGCACTTGCTTCACAAAGCATCTTTCTGGACAGAATCTTGGAAAAATTGCACCGGGCAAATGGTTTAATGAATTGAGCTTGGTAGAGGGAGTTGATATGGATAGGAGAATGCCCTGGTAAATGTTTAGCTTAAATGAAGCAATATAAAATATAGTTTCTTCACAAAATGAAAATCTGACCAGAAACCAAGATTTGGAGCTATGCTCACATGGAAAGGTTACATGAGCTCAAATTTGGTGGAGAGGCATGATTTGATCACATTAAGGATGTGGCAAAGTTTTATCTCATTTGGACATGCCTAGAATATAGCTCCTTCACAAAGTTCCGTCCTGGACAGAAACCTTGAAAAATTGCTGAATAAATAATTACTAGGCAAATGAGTATGAAAATTTGCATGAGGCCATGATATGGACAGGAAAGGATATCCAAAAAGTTTGGAGGCAATCAAGCAAAGATAAATGCACTTGCTTTGCAAAGTGCCATTTAGGGTATAATAGGAAAAGAATTATGGGTGGATGATCTTTGAACATGGCAATGAAATGTTTTTCCATATTTGAGCAAAATATAACCCAAACAATTTATGAGAATTATTTATGGAGTGACAGAAAGATAGGTTGCATCACAACCTAGGGTTCAAAGGGTTATTCCTTTAACAGAAAAGGAATATTCCCAAGAAAAAGAATATTGGATTAGGTCAAGGATGAAAATGACATGATCTTGCGATAATGATGAGGATGACAAGCCACTATAAAACCTAAGAAGAAATGATCTTTCCAAGTTCCAGAACCACATAGCCACAGAAAAACAATTCAAATCAATAAATCTAAGAAAATCATCAGAAAAAAGAAAAGGGCAAAATCCAGGGTGTTAAAAACCTCACCCCTTAAAGAAATCTCGTCCTCGAGATTTGGTGGCTGAGGGAACAAGTAAATATCCTGACTTGAACAAACCGTTTCCAACTCGGGTTTCTCCTATTTCCTTATATTATGTTTCCACCGAATTGCATCTGACTGACTGCCTTGGTCTGGGGTGGTTTGCTTCACCGAATCTGAACTACTGACAAGACTTACCTCATATGGTCATATTCACATTGGCTCACATTTTCTTTCATATCTGCTGGCTTAGCTGAGGTTTAACGAATTATCATAACTGACATACGTTTCCTTCTCGATACTACTCCTTGCTGGAGATGTTATTCCTGTATAGAGTACCGAGGATATTCCACGGAGTTGGGAACACATCTTCCCGTGGAACAAGGAATCTCTTCTATCCAGGCATCGTGCTGCTCGAATATATATATATGCATGCCTTCTGGGTTGAAAATAATAATATGAATCATACCTTGGTCTTGTTCATGTCTTGACTCTCAGGATATTTATCCGGTTCACATGTGCTTATACAGATCTCATTACTGTTTTTGACTATGGCACACAGTGACAGTAATAATAACATCACCTTGTTGGATGTGCGGGGATGATCTTGATAATTACCGTCAAGATGGTGTCTCAATATTGTCTTTCTTCAAGACTTGTTGATTCTTGCATCACCCACTGGTTTTCTGTCTCTTGAATAACTAGTGACATTGTCGGATGCATACTGTGAATTATTTCTTGTGAGAGGGACTTGCATGCACTTGAAAGCATACTCACTGTATGAACAAACATCCGATTCTCGAGGCATACCTTTGTTCTGACTGATTCTTGTTTCTGACTTAACTGTTGCAGATCTGCCACTTGGAAACACGGTCATATACTCACAACTCATAGTTTAATTTCTTGTACCAGTGTCATACTGAAGAATACTAGGCAGCTTGCGGTGGAAGCCATTGGGAGTATCGTGCTGAGGAAGACTGGATGGCTTGTGCTCGAAGTTTTTTTTGAATATTTACTGTAGGGTAAAACCCCACAACCCTTTATTAAAGAAAAGAAAGTAAAACAATCCAACAATATACAAGCACTGAGAGAGTGCCAAAAGTTAAAAGTACGAACCTACCTTAGCCTTACCTAGATTTACACAATGGCATTGACCCAAACTATGAGTTGTCTCCTAATGGTATCATTAAGCCTATGAGCTAACAGAACAATATCATCTACAAATTTACATTTCCATGTGGCAAAGCGAGCTTGCTCCCCTCTGAAGGTCCTTCCATTCCTTAAGATCGAGATGTTCCATGCTGCTGTGAGAATCACCTCAAAGAAGAAAGGGTGGCCAAAGCTGGATTTGGCATTAAATATACATAGTTGAATATCAGATCCACTTGTCCAGTCAATTTGGAGATAATTCCAAACCCTGCAGCTGAAGTTACACTAGAAAAACAAGTGAGCTCCATGTTCATGAACATATGCATTACATATGACACAAAGATTATCATCATTGGGTGACCTCCAGTGTCTTCTAACCAGCATGTCTTTAGTGTTCGGTCTATCAAAGAACAGCAACCAGCTGAAAACTCTAATCTTCATAGTGCACCTGCTCTTCCATAACCATTTGTATGGCAGAATAGTAGGCATGTGAGAATGCATGAGAGTTTAAAAAGCTTTGGCCGAGAAAACCTCAGACTTTGAGGGCCAAACCCACTGATCAGGGAGCATAGGGTCTCTGTGCAAGTTCAAAAGCCAAACTTCCAAAGTATTCAGCTCAGCATCAACTTCCTGGGAGATGGGGAGGTAAAACATGGAGAAAAGATCCTGAGTTTATAACACATCCATGACCGAGACTTTATCATCTTTCACAAAAGAGAACAGCCTTGGAAGCCTCCTCACTGAAGGCATAGAAGAGCCAGCCAGATGCCATGCATCATGCCAAAACAAGGCCGTGTCACCCATATTGATATGAACAGAAGCAACAGCTCTGTACATGTCATTTAGCTTGAAAACATCCTTCCACCAGAAAGGTCCAGTCAAAACAGTGGCCCGTGGTACTATGTTATCATAGTAAGAGTCCCAAACGAGAGAAACCCAAGGAACATCATGCTTGTTATAGAACTTATGCAGGTGTTTCATAAGCAGTCCTTGGTTTTCAATGTTCAAATTGAGTATGCCCAAACCTCCCTTATCCTTTGGTCTACAGACCAAATCCCAAGCAGCAAGAGAATTTTTTGGTGTATCTGTATTACGTCTCCACAGACACTGCCTGAAAATTCTATCCAATTGTTTGATGATTCCAGGTGGGATATGCAAAGTGCAGAGGAAATATATGGGCATGGATGTTAAAACTGAAGTGAGCAGTTGCAACCTAGAGCCCTGATTTAACATGGTGGAACTAGCAGATAACCTTCTCTCAATATGATCCACAAGTGGGAGTAAATCTACAATTTTGGGCTTGGTGGTACCAACAGGAAAGCCAAGATAAGTGAAGGGAAGTTCACCTATTTTACAAACAAGAAGAGCAGCCAACCTGAGAGCCTCATCAGCAGAGACATTCAAGGGAATCATTGAGGATTTTGCAAAATTCACCTTTAGGCTAGTTGATTGCTGGAACACAGCCACATGTTTTTGACAACCACCAATTGGTCATCAACAGCTGGAAGAATAATGATTGTGTCATCAGCATACATAATCCAGGGAGGGGTTGAGGATCATGGAGTTTTGATCTTGAACTTGCTCATTGATGTCCTGTGGCTGTTCAGGCTGAACATCCTGCAGCTCCCAAGCCCCCCAACCATCATCCTGTTGATCATTGTGGCCCCAACCATTTGCATTGCCATTAAAAGGCTGAAGATGCCCAGGTGGCACAGCATTCCAGCCGAGAGTAGGGTAGGGTGTGATACGTCTCCAATGTTTCTATAATTTTTGATTGTTCCATGCTATTATATTATCTGTTTTGGATATTTAATGGGCATTAATATGCTATTTTATATTATTTTTTGGACTAACATATTAACCGAGGGCCTAGTGGCAGTTTCTGTTTTTTTTGCATATTTTAGAGTTTTGCAGAAAAGGAATACCAAACGGAATGAAACCTTCGCAATGATCTTTCTTGGACCGAAAGCAAACCACAAGACTTGGAGATGAAGTCGGAGATGCAATGAGGAAGCCACGAGGCTGGAGGGTGCGCCCAGGGGGGTAGGGCGCGCCCCCGCCATCATGGGCCCCTCATGGCTCCCCTAATCTAGTTCCTTTGCCTATATATACTCTTATACCCTGAAAACATTATAGGGAGCCACAAAACCACTTTTCCACTGCCGCAACCTTCTGTACCCATGAGATTCCATATAGGGACCTTTTCTGGTGTCCTGCCAGAGGGGGATTCGATCATGGAGGTCTTCTACACCAACACCATTACCTCTCCTATGAAGCGTGAGTAGTTTACCATAGACCTTCGGGTCCATAGTTATTAGCTAGATGGCTTCTTCTCTCTCTTTGATTCTCAATACCATGTTCTCCTTGATGTTCTTGGAGATCTATTTGATGTAATATTCTTTTGCTGTGTGTTTGCCGAGATCTGATGAATTGTAGATTTATGATCAAGATTATCTATGAATATTATTTGGTTCTTCTCTAAATTCTTATATGTGCTACGTCTTGAGCTTGCATTGGTTTTCCTCGAAGAGGAGAGGGTGATGCAGCAAGTGTAGCGTAAGTATTTCCCTCAGTTTTGAGAACCAAGGTATCAATCCAGTAGGAGGCTCCTCAAAAGTCCCACGCACCTACACAAACAAACTGAGAACTCGCAACCAATGCAATAAGGGGGTTGTCAATCCCTTCACGGCCACTTGCGAAAGTGAGATCTAATAAAGATAGTATGATAAGATAAATATATTTTTGGTATTTTATAGTATAGATGCAAAAAGTAAAGATGCAAAATAAAAGTAGATTGAAAGCAAATATGATAAGAGATAGACCAGGGGGCCATAGGTTTCACTAGAGGCTTCTCTCAAGATAGCATAAGTATTACGGTGGGTGAACAAATTACTGTCGAGCAATTGATAGAAAAGCGCATAGTTATGAGATTATCTAGGCATGATCATGTATATAGGCATCATGCCCATAACAAGTAGACCGACTCCTTCCTGCATCTACTACTATTACTCCACACATCGACCGCTATCCAGCATGCATCTAGAGTATTAAGTTCATCAGAACAGAGTAACACATTAAGCAAGATGACATGATGTGGAGGCTTAAACTCAAGCAATATAATATAAACCCCATCTTGTTATCCTCGATGGCAACAATACAATACGTGCCTTGCAACCCTTTCTGTCACTGGGTAAGGACACCCCAAGATTGAACCCAAAGCTAAGCACTTCTCCCATGGCAAGAAAGACCAATCTAGTAGGCCAAACCAAACTAATAATCTGAAGAGACTTGCAAAGATAACTCAATCATACATAAAAGAATTCAGAGAAGATTCAAATATTATTCATAGATAAACTTGATCATAAACCCACGATTCATCGGATCTCGACAAACACACTGCAAAAAGAGTTTACATCGAATAGATCTCCACAAGAGAGGGGGAGAACATTGTAATGAGATCCAAAAAGAGAGAAGAAGCCATCTAGCTAATAACTATGGACCCGTAGGTCTGTGGTAAACTACTCACAACTCATCGGAGGGGCAAGGATGTTGATGTGGAAGCCCTCCATGGTCGATTCCCCCTCCGACAGAGTGCCGGTGAAGGCTCCAAGATGGGATCTCGCGGATACAGAAGGTTACGGCGGTGGAAATTGTGTTTCGTGGTGCCCCTGGATGTTTTCGGAGTACGTAGGTATATATAGGAGGAAGAAGTACGTCGGTGGCCGCCCGAGGGGCCCACAAGACAGGGGGGCGCACCCTACAGGGGGGGGGCGCGGCCTCCTATCTCGTGGCTTCCTCGGCTGCTTCTTGACTTGCACTCCAAGCTCTCCGGATCACGTTTGTTCCAAAAATCACGCTCCCGAAGGTTTCATTCCATTTGGACTCCGTTTGATATTCCTTTTCTTCGAAATACTGAAATTGGCAAAAAAACAGCAATATGGGCTGGGCCTCTGGTTAGTAGGTTAGTCCCAAAAATGATATAAATGTGTAAAATAAATCCCATAAACATCCAAAAGGGGTAATATAATAGCATGGAACAATCAAAAATTATAGATATGTTGGAGACGTATCAAGCATCCCCAAGCTTAATTCCTGCTCGTCCTCGAGTAGGTAAATGATAAAAAGAGAATTTTTGATGTGGAATGCTACCTAGCATAATTCATAATGTAATTTTCTTTATTATGGCATGAATATTCAGATCCAAATGAATACAAAATAAAAGTTCATATTGACATAAGAGAAATAGTAACACTTCAAGCATACTAATCAAAGTAATCATGTCTTCTCAAAATAACATGGCCAAAGAAAGTTATCCCTACAAAATCATATAGTCTGGCTGTTGCTCTATCTTCATCACGCAAAGTATTTAATCATGCACAAACGCCGATGACAAGCCAAGCAATTGTTTCATACTTTAATAATCTCAAACTTTCTCAACTTTCACGGAATACATGAGCGTGAGCCATGGACATAGCACTATATGTGGAATAGAATGGTGGTTGTGGAGAAGACAAAAAGGAGAAGATAGTCTCACATCAACTAGGCGTATCAACGGGCTATGGAGATGCGCATTAATAGATATCAATGTGAGTGAGTAGGGATTGCCATGCAATGGATGCACTAGAGCTATAAATATATGAAAGCTCAACAAAAGGAACTAAGTGGGTGTGAATCTTGCTCACGAAGACCTAGGGTACTTTTGAGGAAGCCCATCATTGGAATATACAAGACAAGTTCTATAATGAAAAATTCCCACTAATATATGAAAGTGACAATATATGAGACTCTCTAACATGAAGATCATGGTGCTACTTTGAAGCACAAGTGTGGAAAAAGAGATAGTAACATTGTCCCTTCTCTCTTTTTCTCTCATTTTATTATTTTTTCTTTTCTTTTTTTCTTTCTTTGGACTTCCCCTTTTTTTTTATTTTTGGCCTTTCTCTTTTTTCTCTCTTTTTTCTTTTTTTCTTTTTGTAAAGTCCGAAGTCTCATCCCGACTTGTGGGGGAATCATAGTTTTCATCATCCTTTCCTCACTAGGACAATGCTCTAATAATGAAGATCATCACACTTTTATGGATTTACAACTCAAAGCTAGAACAAGATATGACTCCATATGAATGCCTCCGGCGGTGTACCGGGATATGCAATGAATCAAGAGTGACATGTATGAAAATTATGAAGGTGGCCTAGCCACAAATACGATGTCAACTACATGATCATGCAACGAGCAATATGACAAAAGTAATGCGTGTCATATGAACGGAACGATGGAAAGTTGCATGGCAATATATCTCGGAATGGCTATGGAAATTCCATAATAGGTAGGTATGGTGGCTGTTTTGAGGAAGGAGTATGGTGGGTGTATGGTACCAGCGAAAGCTGCACGGTACAAGAGAGGCTAGCAATGGTGGAAGGGTGAAAGGGTGCGTATAATCCATGGACTCAACATTAATCAAAAGAACTCATGCACTTATTGCAAAAATCTAGAAGTCATCAAAAACCAAAGCACTACGCGCATGCTCCTATGGGGATAGATTGGTAGGAAAAGACCATCGCTCGTCCCCGACCGCCACTCATAAGGAAGACAATCAATAAATAAAATTGTGCTCCAACTTCAT
The DNA here is from genome assembly GCA_963921465.1 of Triticum timopheevii. Classification (NCBI taxonomy): domain Eukaryota; kingdom Viridiplantae; phylum Streptophyta; class Magnoliopsida; order Poales; family Poaceae; genus Triticum; species Triticum timopheevii. Next base: position 563,315,421 of record OY997266.1, read on the forward strand.
CACAAAGCGGTTCACCATACGTGCATGCTACGGGAATCACAAACTTCAACACAAGCATTCTTTAAATTCATAATCACCCAACTAGCATAACTTTAATATTACTACCTCCATATCTCAAAACAATTATCAAGCATCAAATTGATCATAGCATCCAATTCACTTTCTATGATAGTTTTATTATACCCAACTTGGACGCTCATCATTCTAGGACCAACTTTATAACCATAGCAAATACCATGCTGTTCTAAAAGACTCTCAAAATAATATAAGTGAAGCATGAGAGACTAGCAATTCTTCAAAATTAAGGCACCACCGTGCTCTAAAAGATATAAGTGAAGCACTAGAGCAAAAACTATCAAGCTCAAAAGATATAAGTGAAGCACATAGAGTATTCTAGAAAATTATAATCAAATAGGCTTCTCCCAAAAGGTGTGTACAGAAATGATGATTGTGGTAAACTTAAAAGCAAACACTAATATAATAAACGATGCTCCAAGCAAAACACATATCATGTGGCGAATAAAAATATAGCTCCAAGTAAAGTTACCAATGAACGAAGATGAAAGAGGGGATGCCTTCCCGGGGCATCCCCAAGCTTAGGCTTTTGGCTATTCTTGAATATCTTGGGGTGCCTTGGGCATCCCCAAGCTTAGGCTCTTGCCACTCCTTATTCCAAAGTCCATAAAGGCTTTACCCAAAACTTGAAAACTTCACAACACAAAACTCAACAGGAAATCTTATAAGCTCCGTTAGTGAAAGAAAACAAAACCACAACATAAGGTACTGCAATGAACTCATTCTTTATTTATTTTGGTGTTAAAACTACTGTATTCCAACTTATTTATGGTTTATAAACTAATTTACTAGCCATGGATGCATTGAAATAAGCAAACAACACACGAAAAATAGAATATGTCTAAAACAGAACAGTCTGTAGCAATCTGTAACTAACGCAAACTTATGGAACTCTAAAAATCCTACCAAAATAGGAAGTCCTGGACAATTTATTTATTGAATAGCAGAAAAACGAATCAACACAAAAGCACGTTCCTGCGATTTAACAAAATTATATTCGTGCGCGCAAAGTTTCTGTTTTTCAGCAAAATCAAATCAACTATCATCGTCGGTTATCCTATAGGTTCTACTTGGCACAAACACTAATTAAAAGATAAAAAACACATCTAAACAGAAGGTAGATGCAATATTTATTACTAAATAGGAGCAAAAACAAAAAACATAAAGAAAATTGGGTTGCCTCCCAACTAGCGCTATCGTTTAATGCCCCTAGCTAGGCATAAAAAGTAAAGATAGATCTAAGTAGTGCCGTCTTTGGCACTAAATTCATAAGTAGCACGCATGATAGATTCATAAGGTAATTTGACTTTCTTTCTTGGAAAGTGCTCCATGCCTTTTTTAAGGGAAATTGGAATCTAATATTCCCTTCCTTCATATCAATAATCGCACCAATCGTTCTAAGGAAAGGTCTACCAAGAATAATAGGGCAAGAAACATTGCAACTATATCAAGAACGATAAAATCCACGGGCACCAAATTTCTATTTGCAACAATAAGAACATCATTGATCCTTCCCATTGGCTTTTTAATGGTGGAATCCGCAAGGTGCAAATTTAAAGAGCAATCATCAAGATCATGGAAACCTAGAATATCACATAAAGTTTTCGGAATCGTGGAAACTCTAGCACCCAAATCACACAAAGCAAAACACTCATAATCTTTAATTCTAATCTTTATAGTAGGTTCCCACTCATCATTAAGTTTTCTAGGTATAGAAACTTCCAAATTAAGTTTTTCATCATAAGATTGCATCAAGGCATCAACGATATGTTTGGTAAAAGCTTTATTTTGACTATAAGCATGAGGAGAATTAGCAACGGATTGCAACAAGGAAATACAACCTCTTAAAGAGCAATTATCATAATCAAATTCCTTGAAATCCGAGATAGAAGGTTCAATATTATTAGAAATTGAGGATTCTCCAATCTCACTTTTACCAAATTTAGCATCAAGATCTAAAGATTCCGAATTCTTGGGACGCCTTCTAGGCAAAGTTGATTCATCATCAGTCCCATAATCATCAAAATTCATATTGCAAAACATAGATCTAATAGGAGATGCATCAATAACTTTAAGATCCTCATCATTATTTTCATCTAATGTTTCTGGTTTAGCGGCCATCTTATTGACTAAGGTGGCTTGCTTGTCAGAAATTTTGGCTATAGCGTTTTCAACACGGGTAATTTGAGCATTAACACCATAAAATTCTTTATTCATATCATCAAGCTCTTTGTTCATAAATCCCCAAAAACTTTTTTGTTCCTTAAGTTCTTTTCTAAACAAATTATTATGCTCAAATTGCAAATTCATAAAGCTTCTAATATTTGATTCAATCTCATCCATCCTTCTGAGAAGGTGGTCAGGACCCTTAGGCGAAGCCATAAGGTCAAACAAGAACACAAGCACACAAAGGAAGGCAAGCGAAGAAGAGGGGAGGAGATTGGGAAATAGAGGGCGAATAAAACGGCAAGGGAGGAGTGGGGGACAGGAAAACGAGAGGCAAATGGCAAATAATGTAAATGCGAGGGAGATGGGTTTGTGATGGGTACTTGGTATGTCTTGACTTGAGCGAAGACCTCCCCGGCAACGGCGCCAGAAATGCTTCTTGCAACATCTTGAGATTGCGTTGGTTTTCCTCAAAGAGGAGAGGGTGATGCAGCAAGTGGAGCGTAAGTATTTCCCTCAGTTTTGAGAACCAAGGTATCAATCCAGTAGGAGGCTCCTCAAAAGTCCCACGCACCTACACAAACAAACTGAGAACTCGCAACCAACGCAATAAAGGGGTTGTCAATCCCTTCACGGCCACTTGTGAAAGTGAGATCTAATAAAGATAGTATGATAAGATAAATATATTTTTGGTATTTTATAGTATAGATGCAAAAAGTAAAGATGCAAAATAAAAGTAGATTGAAAGCAAATATGATAAGAGATAGACCCGGGGGCCATAGGTTTCACTAGATGCTTCTCTCAAGATAGCATAAGTATTATGGTGGGTGAACAAATTACTGTCGAGCAACTGATAGAAAAGTGCATAGTTATGAGTTTATCTAGGCACGATCATGTATATAGGCATCACGTCCATAACAAGAGACCGACTCCTACCTGCATCTACTACTATCACTCCACACATCGACCGCTATCCATCATGCATCTAAAGTATTAAGTTCATAAGAATAGAGTAACGCATTAAGCAAGATGACATGATATAGAGGGATAAACTCAAGCAATTTGATATAAACCCCATCTTGTTATCCTCGATGGCAACAATACAATACATGCCTTGCAACCCTTTCTATCACTGGGTAAGGACACCGCAAGATTGAACCCAAAGCTAAACACTTCTCCCATGGCAAGAAAGACCAATCTAGTAGGACAAACCAAACTGATAATTCGAAGAGACTTGCAAAGATAACTCAATCATACATAATAGAATTCAAAGAAGATTCAAATATTATTCATAGATAAACTTGATCATAAACCAACGATTCATCGGATCTCGACAAACAAACCGCAAAAAGAGTTTACATCGAATAGATCTCCACAAGAGAGGGGGGAGAACATTGTATTGAGATCCAAAAAGAGAGAAGAAGCCATCTAGCTAATAACTATGGACCCGTAGGTCTGTGGTAAACTACTCACAAGTCATAGAAGGGGCAAGGATGTTGATGTAGAAGCCCTCCATGGTCGATTCCCCCTCCGGCAGAGTGCTGGCGAAGGCTCCAAGATGGGATCTCGCGGATACAAAAGGTTATGGCGGTGGAAATTGTGTTTCGTGGTGCCCCTGGATGTTTTTGGGGTACGTAGGTATATATAGGAGGAAGAAGTACGTCGGTGGCTGCCCGAGGGGCCCATGAGACAGGGGGCGTGCCCTACAGGGGGGCGGCCTCCTATCTTGTGGCTTCCTCGGCTGCTTCTTGACTTGCACTCCAAGCTCTCCGGATCACGTTTGTTCCAAAAATCACGCTCCTGAAGGTTTAATTCCATTTGGACTCCGTTTGATATTCCTTTTCTTCGAAATACTGAAAGAGGCAAAAAAACAGCAATATGGGCTGGGCCTCCGGTTAGTAGGTTAGTCCCAAAAATGATATAAATGTGTAAAATAAAGCCCATAAACATCCAAAAGGGGTAATATAATAGCATGGAACAATCAAAAATTATAGATACGTTGGAGACGTATCAATATGCAGATGTCTTTGCAAGTCTCTTCGAATTATCGGTTTAGTTTGGCCTAGTGATTGATCTTTCTTGCAATGGGAGAAGTGCTTAGCTTTGGGTTAAATCTTGTGGTGTCCTTTCCCAGTGACAGTAGGGGCAGCAAGGCACGTATTGTATTGTTGCCATCGAGGATAGCACGATGGGGTTTTCATCATATTGCATGAGTTTATTCCTCTACATCATGTCATCTTGCTTACTGCGTTACTCCATTCTTTATGAACTTAATACTCTAGATGCATGCTGGATAGCGGTCGATGTGTGGAGTAATAGCAGTAGATGCAGGCAGGAGTTGGTCTACTTGACACGGACGTGATGCCTATGTTCATGATCATTGCCTTAGATATCATCATAACTATGCGCTTTTCTATCAATTGCTCGACAGTAATTTGTTCACCCACCGTAATATTTGCTATCTTGAGAGAAGCCACTAGTGAAACCTATGGCCCCCAGGTCTCTTTTCCATTATACTGAATCTCATTTACATCTTGCTAGTTTCCGATCTACTATTTTGCAATCTTTATTTTCCAATATATAAACCAAAAATACCAAAAATATTTACTTTACCATTTATCTATCTCTATCAGATCTTACTTTTGCTATTGACCGTGAAGGGATTGACAACCCCTTTATCGCGTTGGGTGCAAGTGGTTGATTGTTTGTGCAGGTATTCAGTGACTTGTGCGTTATCTCCTACTGGATTGATACCTTGGTTCTCAAAACTGAGGGAAATACTTACGCTACTTTGCTGCATCACCCTTTCCTCTTCAAGGGAAAACCAATGCAAGCTCAAGAGGTAGCAAGAAGGAATTCTGCCACCGTTGCCGGGGAGATCTACGGCAAGTTAAGCCATACCAAGTACCCATCATAAACTCTTCTCCCTTGCATTAAATTATTCGCCATTCGCCTCTCGTTTTCCTCTCCCCCACTTCTAAAACGATTTTCGAAAACCTTGTCCTTTTCTTCTCCCCTCTTTCGCTCGTCTCTTTTCGCTTTCTTCTTGTGTGCTTGTGTTTTGGATTGATTGCTTTGTCACGATGGCTCAGGATAATACTACATTGTGTGACTTCTTCGATACCAACAACAATGATTTTATTAGCACTCTGATTGCACCTACAACAAATGCTGAATCTTGTGAAATTAATGCCGCTTTGTTGAATCTTGTTATGAATGATCAATTTTCCGGCCTTCCTAGTGAAGATGCCGCACACCATCTAAACAGTTTCGTTGATTTGTGCGATATGCAAAAGAAGAAAGATGTGGATAATGATATTGTTAAATTGAAGCTATTTCCGTTTTGCTTAGAGATCGTCCTAAAAATTGGTTCTCATCTTTGCCTAAAAATACTATTGATTCATGGAATAAGTGTAAATATGCTTTCATCTCTAAGTATTTTCCTGCCGCTAAGATCATCTCCCTTAGGAACGATATTATGAATTTAAACAACTTGATCATGCGCATGTTGCACAGTCTTGGGAGAGGATGAAATTGATGATACGTAATTGCCCTACACATGGTTTGAGTTTGTGGATGATTATACAATTTTTTTATGCCGGATTGAATTTTGCTTCTAGAAATCTTCTAGATTCGGTTGCGAGAGGCACTTTTATGGAAATCACTTTAGGAGAAGCTACTAAACTCCTAGATAATATTATGGTTAATTATTCTCAATGGCACACCGAAAGATCCACTAGTAAAGAAGTTCATGCGATTGAAGAGATTAATGTTTTGAGTGGAAAGATGGATGAACTGATGAAATTATTTGCTAATAAAATTGTTTTTTTTGATCCTAATGATATGCCTTTGTAAACTTTGATTGAGAATAATAATGAATCTATGGATGTGAATTTTGTTGGTAGGAACAATTTTGGTACCAACGCGTATAGCGGCAATTTTAATCCTAGGCCGTTTCCTAGTAATTCCTCTAATAATTGTGGTAATTACTACAACAACTCTTATGGAAATTTTAATAAGATGCGCTATGATTTTGAGAATAGTGTTAAAGAATTTATGAGTTCGCAAAAGAATTTCAATGCTTTGTTTGAAGAAAAATTGCTTAAGATTGATGATTTGGCTAGGAACGCGGATATAATTTCTCTTGATGTTGATTCTTTGAAACTTAGATCTATCCCACCTAAGCATGATATCAATGAGTCTCTCAAGGCCATGAGAATTTCCATATATGAGTGCAAAGAAAGAACCGCTAAGATGCGTGCTAAAAAGATTGGTTTGTAAAAGCGTTTTCTTCTAGTTTTCATGATAATAATGATGAAGATATAAAAGTGATTACTGTTACTCCTATTAAATCTTTTTTTCCAACAAAAATCTTGATAAATATGGGACTAGAGATGAGTCAACTTTAGTTAAAAGGCGTCCTAGTGATTCAGAGTTTTATATCTAGATGCTAAAATTGATAAAAGTGGGATTAAAGAGGTCAAAACTTTAAGTAGCAATGAACCCACTATTTTGGATTTCAAGGAATTTAATTTTGATAATTGTTCTTTTATAGATTGTATTTCCTTGTTGCAATCCGTGTTAAATTCCCCTCGTGCTTATAATCAAAACAAAGCTTTTACTAAACATATCGTTGATGCTATGATGCAATCTTTTGAAGAAAAGCTTGAACTAGAAGTTCTGTCCCTAGAAAACTTTATGATGAGTGGGAACCTACTATTAAGATTAAAATTAAAGATTATGAATGCTATGCTTTGTGTGATTTGGGTGCTAGCATTTCCCCGATTCCAAAAACTTTGTGTGATGTGCTAGGTTTCCGTGAATTTGATGATCGTTCTTTAAATTTGCATCTTGCGGATTCCACCATTAAGAAACCCATGGGAAGGATTAATGATGTTCTTATTGTTGCAAATAGGAATTATATGCCCGCTGATTTCATTGTTCTTGATATAGATTGCAATCATACATGTCCTATTATTCTTGGTAGACCTTTCCTTAGAATGATTGGTGCAATTTTTGATATGAAAGAAGGAAACATTAGATTCCAATTTCCGTCAAGGAAAGGCATGGAACACTTTCCTAGGAAGAAAATTAAATTGCCTTATGAATCTATTATGAGATCCACTTATGGATTGCATACAAAAGATGGCAATACCTAGTTCTATTCGTGTTTTTATGTCTAGCTAGGGGTGTTAAATGATAGCGCTTGTCGGGAGGCAACCCAATTTTATTTATGTTCTTTACTTTTTGCTCCTGTTTAGTAATAAATAATTCATCTAGCATCTGTTTAGATGTGGTTTTAATTTTTAATTAGTGTTTGTGCCAAGTTAAACCTTTAGGATAGCTTATGGTTAGAGTTGTGTTGATCCTGCTTAAAATCAGAAACTTTTGCTCTTAGTAAATTACTTTCAAAAGTTCACAGAAACGTGATTTTGATCTGATTCTTTTTGCTATGGATTGTTATACAAATTTTTCAGGTTTTCATAATTTTGTAGGAGTTTTAGAGTTATAGAAGTATTCTAGAGTTACAGATTACTACAGACTGTTCTGTTTTTGACAGATTCTGTTTTTCGCGTGTTGTTTGCTTATTTTAATGAATCTATGAGTAGTATCGGGGGGGGGGGGGTATGGACCATAGGGAAGTTGGAATACATTAGATTTTACACCAATATAAATAAAGAATGATTTCACAACAGTACCTTAAAGTGGTGATGTATTTTCTTATACTAACGGAGCTCATGAGATTTTTTGTCGAGTTTTGTGTTGTGAAGTTTTCAAGTTTTGGTTAAGGATTTGATGGACTATGTTATAAGGAGTGGCAAGAGCCTAAGATTGGGGATGCCCAAAGCACCCCAATGTAAAATTCAAGGACAACCAAGAGCCTAAGCTTGGGGGATGCCCCGGAAGGAATCCCGTCTTTCGTGTTCGTCTATCGGTAACTTTACTTGAGGCTATATTTTTATTCACCACCTGATATGTGTTTTGCTTGGAGCATCTTGTATAATTTGAGTCTTTGCTTTTTAGTTTACCACAATCATCCTTGCTGTACACACCTTTTGGGAGAGACATGCATGAATCGTGATTTATTAGAATACTCTATCTGCTTCACTTATACACTACAAAAAATACACTTCCGTGATGATACGTGTTTGTCACAGTAGGTCACGTTTTCTGTCATGCATATACATCCATGACGATTTTATGACAAAATCAAGATTGTCATGCCTGTGCTGTCGTAGAAGTGTTCCATGACATTACCAAAACTGTCATCACGGAAGTGTCCACTTCCATGACGATAAATCGCGCGTCATAGAAGTGCTTTCGTCAAGGGTGACCGACACATGCCATTCATCATAACAGAATGCCGTTAAGCTATCGGGTCCGATTTTGGATCCGATAACCCGTTAATAGCCCCGACCAATGGGGATTTTCCACGTGTAAAATCATCATTGGCTGGAGGAAACACATGTCGGCTCACCGTTGGGACAGATGTCATCCACTCATTGGACCGAAGGCGCCTATGATACGTCGACACGTGGCACGGCCCAACAGAGGCCCATTCCCGTGAAAAGGCTGGCCCATTTTACTTGGTCAAAAGGTGGCGGGCCGGCCCTTGGAAAGCCTGTTACCAGCCTGTTCGCATATAGCCCATTTACAGCCCGCTAACCTAGGGCCCATTACGAACTATCTGAATTAGGCCCAGTAGTGTCATATGGGCCGTCCAATATGATTCCAGCCCGTTTTAACTTCCGACCCATGTATGGCCCATGACATCTTTTGGCCCATATGAGGCCCTTTGTAACTCTTGGCCCATTAACGACCCGTGCTGAAACTGGCCCGTAATGAACAGTGTATCACTTTATACCCATTAACGAACCATTATTCCATTGGGCCGTTTCAAGCCCATGTTATATTTCGTCCTTCTCAGGGCCCATTTATTCTTGGGCTCATTTCCAACATTTGTTTACTTACGGCTCGTTACTGTAATTTTCTTCTTGTGGGCCACATTCAGCCCGTGGATACAGTTGGCCCGTTTGTGGCCCGTTATTACGTTGGGCCCTTTTCATAGCGTCACCAAATATGGCCGATTAAAGACGGCCCGTTATGGTCGGCCCATGAACGGACGATTCCAACTCTAGCCCGTTTACGTCCATAATGTGGTCTGTTATTGGCCAATGTTTGGCCAATCGATCATACAGCCCATAGAAGGCCCATTGATGATACGGCCCGTAGAAGGCCCATTGTGTCTACGCCCCAAAGAAGGCCCATTGTGTCTACGGCCCATAGAAGGCCCATTGTTTCTACGCCCCATAGAGGGCCCATTGTTTCTACGGCCCGTAGAAGGCCCATTGTCACTACAGTAAATATGTAGCCATGGTTATTGTGGCCTAGTTTGAAAAAATAGGTTATTGCGGCCACTAGCAAACCGCGGAAAAAGAACTGCACTCACTACAAGCAAACAAATAAACAAGACAACAAGGAAATAAATAAGCAAGCAACTTACGCTAGGCTATCATGGCTATTACACATATTACATCCACTGGGCATCAAAGTTCGCCACCAGTGCAAATATAGGGAACAAAGCAGCATATCATATACACCAGTTGTCAAAGTTGGCGACCAGCGCAAATAAACGCCGCAGCAAAACAATTCCAGAACTGAAACCACTTCAGAAGATCTCAAGAAACAATATCCTGGGTACCCATAATGCTGGCAAGATGCTTAGCAAGCTTATTAACTTTCTCTTGTTTGGCGCTTAAATCCTCCAGCGCTTGCTGTTGCACCAGAAAGTATGCATCTGAATTCTGCAGGGACTTCCTCAGTCCTTCAGCTTCCTGTCGTAGCACATCTGATCGATGTCTTTCAACTTGAAGTTGAGACTCAAGAAGACGAACTGATTCAGGCAGCGAGTTCGAAGAGATTTTGCCAGCAGTAGTGGCCAGTAAGTCGAACACTGCATCAAGACATGACTATTGGGTTCTCTCACTGTCGTCAAGATAGTTTTTATCAGCTTTCTTAGAGAACAATAGGGATGTCTCACAATCTTGAACCTTATCTGCATTACTTCCTTTACCTTTGCATAACGGGCTACTGTTCTCCAATATTTTGTCCGCATTCTGAAAGAGAAACAAGCAGACACATCACAGGTTTACCATGTTGTATATGAAACTCATTTTGGTAAATGAGTTCAGTAGTAAAGTGGACAGGATGACAACATGAAACAAACATATATCTATGTACCATGGTTACCTTATGGTCTATATCATTCTAGTTTTTGTTGCCAAATCAAGATAGAGACACAGTTCAAATAAAATTTGTTCAAGAGACAAAGCAGAATAGACAGAATATAAGTGTGGGAAACTATAGAGCAATAACAACACTTGTAATGTGCATGACATAAGAACATAACTGTTTATTCAATTGAAACTGAAATCAACATAGAGCAAGTTACAACAGAAAACTTGTTAAAGAAACAGGTTTAAATCATACCTGTTGCGCCATTGCAGTTTCAATTCCATCCTTCAAATTTGAAAATAGTTGGTATGAGTAAATACAGTAATGCTTGAGCAAAGGAGTATGAACCATAGCTACAGAAACTGATGTGAGAACAAATATTCTTCTCCTTTAAGCGTTGAGTTGGGATTCAGAGTGGTGGTCCTTGTGCTTTGGGCACTACAGTTCCCTTACTAACTGCTCGTGTTTGGGTTCTCTATGGTGGAGACGGTGTTGTGTCAACTAGAACTGGGTTACTATCTGCCAGGGTTGGGGTTAGAAGGGGTGTAGCTGGTTCTCTGTCCAACTGAGTAGGGGTACAATCTGCGAGAGTCTGGGTTATGTGTGGTGGAGTTGGTTCTTGGGCAAGTACAACCATGGTTCTATCTGCATCAATTGGTAGCACTATCTTTTCTGAAGACCGTGTTGTTACTCCCTTAGATACTGCCATCACCCTCTCCAATTCAAATGGTTGATAAACAAGAAAAGTAATTGAAAGTACAGACAATGTATGATAGACAGGTGCAATGGATAGTGGGGAATAAAAGAGGGCATGAAATAATTCACATTTATGTTGTCTAACCAAACAGGATAGCATGACACAATTTCACATATATGATGGCTAACTAAACAGGATAGCATGACACAATTTCACATTATGATGGCTAACTAAAAAAGATGGAAAGACATAGTTCAAAATATGATGACTATGTAAACAGGATGACATGATGTAACTATATAATGTGTTTATTAAATAGGTTGGCATGCCATAATTCACATACATTCACGGATAGAATGCCATAATTCAAAATATGACCACTGTAAACACTAAACAGGATGAGATGATATAACTATATGATGTCTTTATTAAATGGGTTGCCATGCCATAATTCAGATAGATGTTGTGTATGTACTATGTAAACATGATGTCATGATATAATTCAAATATATGATTTATATAGTAAGCAAGTAAGCAGATGGCAATCCATATATGATGTAAATACTAAGAAATGCAAGACAACATGCATGACATGGGTAATATAACCCTACCAAGTCTGAGCATAGACCTCAGGGGGGGAAATAGGACTGGCCATCAGTCTCTGAATCCTCCTCTAAGGAGCTCTCTGTAACCAGCAAGATGTCTGCTTCAGCAGGTAGCATCGTCTGCTCTGAATACCTTGTTTTCACTCCAGATACTTCCATTACCGCTTCAAGGCTGATGCACAGGAAAGAGTAGTTGAATATACAAATGTTTTCGACAAATGGAACACGTAATACAAAAAAATGATAGCATGATATAATTCACATACATGATGATTGGCTAAACAGCATGACATTGGATAATTCACATATATAATGCCTTTGCAACAAGATAGCATTGCATAATTCACATATATAATGTCTTGCAACAAGATGGCAATGCATAATTCACATATATGGTAATTAGACACTAAATAGGTGGCATTCACACAAAGCATGTCTAAACTAATCAAATGACATAGCAATGCAAGACACCATGCACATGATATGAGCAACATAACCCTGACAAGTTAGAACATAACCCTGGTCATCTGTCTCTGAATCCTCCTCTGAGGAGCTATCCGTAACCAGCGAGATTTGCGCTTCACCAGATAGCATAGTCTGCTCTGAAGACCTTGTTTTCACTCCAGAATTTTCCATCACCGTGTCAAATGGCTGATGCACACGAAGAGCAGTTGAATGTACTAACATTGTTGACAAATGTAATACGTAACAAAAAAAGGATGGCCTGATATAATTTACATATAAGATGACTAGCTAAGCAGGATGGCATTGCAAAATTCACATATATGATGCCTGGCTAAATAAGATGGCATTGCATAATTCACATAAACGATGAATAAACTAAACAGAAGGCATTCACACAAAGGATGTCTAAACTAAGCAGATGACATATTTGATGTATAAAGTAAGAAATGCAAGGCACCATATGCATGATATAACCAACATCAGCATGCCAAGTTAGAACGAAGACCTCAGGGGGTAAATAGGAGTGGTCTTCTCCTTCTGAATCCCCCTCAGAACAGATATCTTCCTCTCGATTACAATCCTAAATGGGTGGAGGGGGTATGCCTTTGTGCCTACCATGGAGCGACGTCTGCGTGAAATTTTATTGCCATGCAAGGCTCGTCTCTTTTGCTGTACATGTTCAGTTCCATTGTTTACTATAACTGTCATGCATAGGAATAAAACACAGTGAGATTATGTAAGGAGTGCATGCAAAAATCCAGAGTGATGGTAGCAACCTGTGGATAGACCCAAAACCAATAATAGCAGGCAGATAATGGCTTCACTTAAAAAATATAGATAATGGCTTCTTTACTGTTTGTTTCCCACCCAACATGAAACTCATAGTAGACACCAGAGATTAACCAGATAGTAGATAGGTACTATTGATTGCAGCCTCGATATGTACCCCACAACCATTTAAAAACTCAAGTTTTACCATTAGTTTGGAGCTGACTCAGAGTCTAATCGGTGAACGGGATGATAAAGTAGCATGTAATATTAAGTGATGCATAACGTAACTAGACACGAAAGAGTGCGACCTCTCTTGCGGACCCGTGTAGTCCTCGAGGTCATCTGCTCAGTTGATGATGGTAATGCAGTTTCCATGGCTGCCGGTGGTGGGGAAGAAGATCTGAGGCGGCGAAAGACAGTCTGGAGGTCGAATCCCTACTGTGCTGGACCCTTCTTTCATTGGAGCAGCTGAGCTGGGGTGGACGATGGCGCAGCAGGAGCAGGACAAACCACGCAAGGTCTTCTCTGACAACTATCTGTAAGAGAAGTAATTCTGTAAGGGCTCGTTTGAATTGGAGGATTCCAACAATGTAGGGATAGGAAATAGACAGGAATAGGATAGGAATGCACGTGAAAAATAGAGAATTTAAAAACACAGTATTTCTGCCAATCTGGGTGTTTGATTCACAAGAATTAGAAGAACACAGGATGCAAAGAAGCATGGTGAGATTAAGTCAAACCACAAGAAAATGTACGGTTATAATGCTATTATGCTATTATCTCTTAGTCTTGTGCTTCATGAATAGGAATTTGAAAAGGAGGACAAGTGGAAATTAAAATTCCTACGGTTTTTTCTTTCAAGGAGACACTAAAGGAACAAATCCTACAGTTTTCCTTTGCTCCATTCCTTTGAACCAAATTCATGAATAGTAGTACCATAGGAAACTTTCCAATTCCTATGTTTTTCATTCACTTTTTCTTTCAAGCACTGGCGATTCTAGTAGGCAGGCTTGAGCAAGGAAAAGCCTACACTAAAAAATATATTTTTGTGCTACTTCTATTACTTTGGACCCAGGCCACTGCCCTACTAGCTCAACTCCCAGGCCTATGCACAGCTCAAACGCGCAGAGATAAATAATGATGGCGTTCAAGAGAGTCTATCACGGATAGCTAAGTTGCCTGGTACCTCATTTCTTGTCATATAGTAGGATAAAATAATCATATTTCACGTTACTACGTGTGCTCAGTGGACAATATAGATAACATGTAGAGTAAAAAAGAGATGCAACAAGTGTACAACCTCTTTAGCGAAGCCATGTCGATCTCGGCGTGATTGGGTTGGCCGGTGAGGATGCTCCGGCTGACTTGGCTGTCGGAGGAGGGGAAGAAGATCTTAGGAATCTGGAGATGGAGCCCGAGGTACTGCTCCACTGTGATGGAGGGTTTCGTCGTTAGAGCAGCTTCGGTGAGTTGTACGATGCCGAGGCTGAAGCAGGACAAGAGAGACACTGTTAACCTAAGTGGAATTCTAATAGCATCTCCAGTAGATGACATAAAATACATAACCACAAAGTGCTAGATGTAAAATACATCAGCCGCTCATCTCTAAACTTAACTGTCAAAACTGAATTTAACTATCAAAACTGAACTTAACTGTCGAAACTGAATTTTGTTGTCAAAACTGAATTTTACTGTCGAAACTGAACGCACTAGCGATAAGGCTACACGTCAGTCGACTAACTTTTTCATCTTTGGTCAGTCGATTTTGCAGCCGTTGGATACAAAATAAAGGGCTTGCAGTTCATCTTCAACCTCCACCCCCTGATCGGCCAGCCCCCACCGCCTGCGGCCGGCGGTGTGCCGCCCCCCCCCCCCCGCCCTGAAAACACTCCCGACCGTCGGTCCGCCGCCACCCCGGCCATCCCCCTAGCCCCCCCCCCATGCCGAGCTTTTTCTCCGGCGATCCCCACGCCACCGGCCCACCACCATCAGCGACCACCGCCCCCACCCTGAACCCTAAGATAGATAGTGGGGTACCTCTCCAGCGAGCCCCCTCCCCACTGCGGCTGGTTCTATCTTAACTCCGGAGAGCCCCCCCACCCCCTGAAAATCAACTGACCCAAAAGTCGATTCAGTCGACTGAAGTGTAGCTAAATCGGAGCACCATCGCAAGCAAGAGCAAGAGTGAGAGCAGCAGCGCGAGGAAGAGCAGACCAAGCAGGGGACCGAGAGCAAGAGCAGAGCAGCAACGCAAGCGAGAGCTAAAGGAGAAGCAGCTCCTACTGATGTGGACGTCGCCGCCGAGGGAGCGACACCGTGGAGGAAGTGGCCGGTAATGCTGCCATGGATGGAGCCGCGCTGTGTCGGCTCGGGATCAAGCGTCGGCAGCACAGTGAGATCAAATCAAGAAGAAAATGTAGTGATTAATGTACAACCTCTTTGGTGGCGCCGATTATGCTGCAGCTTCATCCGAGGAAACGGTGATGATGATGCTCTTTTGGTGGTGCAGGTGAAGACGTCGGTGTGGGAATGGAGGTGGCGCGAAAGACAAGGGGAACATTGGGGCAGCTCCTTGGAGGTGGAGGACGGGGTGGCTGTACCAGCGGGACGACCAAATCAACGACAGATCCTCATCCGGTATGATGGATGAGGGATGTCGAGGTGTTGCTGTGGACGACGTCGTCGGGGAAGAGGCTCCGGCTGGGTGGTGGATAGAGGAGGGTGTGGGGCTTCACGGGTTTTCATAGCCTCGGTGTATGAATGGGTGGGCAGATGGGATGGGAGTGGGGAACCATGGCTTAGGGATGCACTTATCCAAAATGTGGGGTAAGTTATGAAAGTACCCCCACCGATTTGAGGCGGTTCTTTCGGTTCAAGGGTATCACGGGAATTTCGTGTGTCAGGATTTCATAGGAGGTGGGAGTTTATGCGCGCGTTGTAATTTTGGAATAGCAAGGGGCGGGTTGAGATGGGGGTGTTGTTGGAGCACAACAAGACAAAGATATATCTTAAATATTTCGGGCTAACAAGGTGCGGGTTGAAAATTCCAGACAAGCCTAATGTGTACTGTACCAAATCAATTCGCACTACCAATGTCATACAAAACATTGAATTCATGTTATGTTCAATTAAAATATTTCGCTACGTGTATAATGCATGCAACCTACTACTCAAATGAACATTTTAGTGCATTCCAAACATATATACTGCCGTTTCAATATGAACTAAATTTGAATTCATTTCTCTATTTGAATAAGATCTACAATAATGATTGTTGTGAAGTC
The DNA here is from genome assembly GCA_963921465.1 of Triticum timopheevii. Lineage (NCBI taxonomy): Eukaryota > Viridiplantae > Streptophyta > Magnoliopsida > Poales > Poaceae > Triticum > Triticum timopheevii. The sequence goes on from OY997266.1 coordinate 563,331,719, forward strand.
AAACTATTTGAATTCGTTTCTCTATTTTAATAAGATCTACAATCATCATTATTGTCAAGATAACCCATCGTTTGTGTATTATCTTCAGAGCACACCACATGATTAGTCTCGAGTTACATATGAACTATGTGTACTATATGAACTCGAACTCGATTTTTTGAATCCACTTTATGTTGATTTCAAATCAAAGTACATTTCAAGCTCTAGCTAGATCTTCATAATCTAAACAATGTCTCATATGTATAATGTGTTTATCACATTATGTATGGTGCCCCGGCCCCTATGCCTACAAGTATTCAGATGTGAGTTGCAAACACCACCCATTACCACAAATTCAAATAAAATGTGAGAATGTTCGATATATAGTATTGGTTAGATTGTTCGATATTTAGTTGTAAGCTGCAGACGCCACACATTATCACAAATTCAAACAAAATGTGAGATTGTTCGATGTATAGTATGGTTTAGATTGTTCCACATTTAGATGTGAGTTGCAAACGCCATGCATTATCACATTGTGGTATAACATGTGCAAAACCACAACACGCGTATCACCGCTATATTCATGCATGCATATGTTCATAACACTATGATCTCCTATTCAAATATATGAATCCTCTTTCATATCAAATTACGATCTTTGTTAGTCTCTTACACCCACACAATCCTCTAACCTTTGTAGCTACCACTAACTTTCTCTCGTGCATGCACACGCCCTCCTCGCCCTCCCCCTCCCTCAACATTCTATCCATCGCGCACATTCATTTTTTTTCTTTAGGTCATTCTCCCACAGTCTCCACAACTCCTTTCTGACACACACCGATCGATAAACCTCTCCAGTGATGTCTGCCTACAACATACACATGCACCTTCAATCTCCTCCTTTATGTATCCTTGCCTCGTGTCTCTCATACGGGCCCACACACATGTAAACTCTCGCCCCTCTTTTAATCGATCTCATAACCGCACACTCCTCCCCCTATCTAGCTAGTAGCTGGGCCTCTCGCACCACCTCCTAGCTCCATTCTCTCTGTCTATCCGTCTCGCTGGGCCTTGTTTGCCTCTAACAAATGGACGTACACCGACCGATCTCCCGCTATACATATAGCTAGCTAGGTCCCTATAACTCGTTTTTCCCCACGCGTCGATTGATCTACCTCATTAGTTATGTCTCTCCCTTCCTCCGACAAACAAATATTGATCTACCGATCTAGTTAGGTTTGCTTACCAAACACATGGTTCCCCTTCATCATCCATGGATGCGTCTCGACAGATCTATCACGCACAGCCACACACAGAAACACATCCCCACTCTTATTGATAATATTGTAGTTCCACCTCAGTTTGTCTAGTAGCCCTCTCCCACCATCTTCGAGAAGCAACTCCATCACCCATCCAGCACTCTACCCCTCTCTCTCATATCTCTCTCTCCATCCCATCCTATTTCCCGTCCTTCAGTTATGTGTGGATGTCGACCGATCTCCATCAAGACATAGCTGGGTCTCTCCTTCTCAACACAAATACGAGTCATTCTACCTCTATAGTTAGGCCTCTGCCTACCCCTCCCCCCACCCCCCTCCCACACACACACCGATACATCGAGCGCTCTAGTCATGTCTCCCTGCCACACACAAACTGACATGTGCCCTCTGACGTTCTGGTAGTTCAGTCGCCCTATATCTTTGACTTGCACACACACACAATTTCGATGGCTCTCTTCATCGATCTCACACCCACCCACTTGATCCTCTCTTCGACACTATCGATATCTGTGACCCCTCCCTCTATCCTTTTGGATCGCCAGACCCACTATATATGATATGGATAGGCCTCCATTTCACACACATTGCATGCAAAATTTTGTTTGAGATGTTATCGACACATATTCCCACAAATACATTGACGAAATCACCCCCCCCCCCAAACAAAAAACACTCACGAACGCACACGCCATCTGTCTAGGTTTGTATCTCTCTCACATACACCCACATATGTGGGGGACGTGCATGAAGTGAAGAGGTGCACGCACGGCGCACGTACTCCCGTCTCTTTCCCAACCACACCCGCGCGGGTACACGGTGGAGCTCATTTCTGTACGAAAAGGTAGCCAATGTGGTAATTTGACACATGTACTGGTTGTCCACTTGATGGAGGGAGGATCGTCTACCACGGGTGATCAAACAAATTGCGACTTGATGCATTATGTTAAAATAGAGGCAAACCATGTGGGGCCTACCTTAGAGGCAATGCTCTATACACTGGAGTACTTTTGATGTGTCCCGTCAACTCGCGGAACGAGGAGAAGCTTGCTTAGTATGCTGTCTCCCCCGCCCACTGGCGCGGTGGCTCGCAGGATGAGGTAAAGCTTGCTTACTACTAGTAGTATTGTACGCCTTACGCCCGCTCCCTCGCCCACGCGCGCAGTGGCTCGCAGGACGAGGAGAAAATTTTACTACTCCCTCCGTTTACTCCTCGTCCCTACCTTGGTTAGAGAGATTATCATATTGTTTGGAATATGTATGTCCTTTAGTAGATTTCAACATGAACTACTAGTACATACTCCAAACACTGATGTATATATACGTATTTTAGAGTGTAGATTCACTCATTTTGCTCCGTATGTAGTCTATATTGAGGCCCTATTTGGTTCATAAGTCCTAGGACTTTTTCTAGTCCCAACTAAAACGTCCCTACTCCTTAAGAAGTCCCTCCCTGTTTGTTTTCAAGGACTAAAAAGTCCCTAGTCCCTCCCTAGAGGTTATTGAATGACCATGTTACCCCTAGTATACAAAAAAATAACAACCAAACAACACCATGGGGTGGCGGGGCAACGGGTGCAAGGAAGGGCATTGTTGGAGAAGTCCCAAAAAGTCCCAAAAAAGACTCTCCTTGAGAGTCTTCTTCATTTAGTCCCAATAACCAACTTTTAGTCCCTAGTAGTCCCTCCTATTTGGTTAAAAAGTCTCTAAGAGGGACTTTTTATAGTCCTACACTAAAAAGTCCCTGGAAAGAAACACCCCCTAAAATGGACGTAATAGTACACACTCTACCTCCCCCCTCGACCCTCGCCCACGTGGTGGACGTGTAGCAATTCATTTGGTCTCATATAGCCAGAACGATATATACTGCGGTACCATTATTGCTCGACTTCCCAAAGAGGCGAAGAGCCAATCGCAAGGTTAATAGTTTGGAGATGCCAAACACAAGGTTTATAGGAGAACGAGTAGTAGGTGCCGCACCATTTATAAATAAAGCTTTTTCCTTCAGTTGCACGTACGCAATATAATTGGTTCATATGGAGAGAAAAGGAAACCGCTCCACTATATGCATAGTGAGGACGGGCCAGCCTACATGGTTGCTTGCTAGGGTTTCTATCTTCACACTCTCTCGCACAAAACGGCTGTGGCCACATCTCTAACATCCCAGCGGATCACGTCCGCTGGGGGAAGGGGTGGATGCTTAGTGTAGATGCGGTCGCCATCGCCGACGGCGAAAATCCACTGTCGGCACGTCCCGATCAGGGGTCCCCGCCGTTCTCTCTCACAAAGCCGGTGAGGTTGCCTTCCTCCCTTGCTCACTGCCGCGACGTGGGCAGTTGCCGCCTCCTGCCGCCCTCCTCAAGGTTGAGCTACGTCCCGACATCCCTCAGGTACAACTCCCTTTATAGCCGGTTCACACCACTGCTGCAGCTGCCCACATCACTCCATGTGGATATTTCTCTACTTCTTTGCCCCGCACATACCTCTACTGGCTTCTACGTACTGTATTTGTGATGAGTTTATGTCTCATCAACTAGTCCCAGTAATGTTATTCTAATCACGCTTCTTTAATTTCTTTGCCATAGGGATGCTCATCTCGATTTTGGTGAGACTGCATAATATGATCCGATGGTCAAAGGGTTGCAAACTTAATTTCTTGGGAAGGTCTAACGTTGCCAGCAAATTAAAGCCTGGTTAGGGTTTATGGTTCAAGGGCTAGGGATTGCATGGATCGTTTTTTCTTTAGCTGTCTCTGTTCCAAAATAAGTGTCAACTTTAGTAGTAGTACAACTTTGTACTAAAGTTTGCATAAAGTTGAGACACTTATTTTGGAACAGAGGGAGTACATATTGGCTATGATCTTTCAATCATTGAGATGCAATAGCATGCATGTTAGTCTACTTTGTATTTGATGAAATTTTGCAACGGGCAACCTTGGACGCAAGATACATGTAACTGAAGTTGGAAGCTTCATAGCTTTGACAAATTTATCTCGCTGATAAATTACAGTACATACTATAATAGCACTTGCTCTGTTCCTAAATATAAGTCTTTGTAGATATTTTACCATGAACCACATACGGATGTATATAGATGCATTTAAAGTGTAGATTCATGCATTTTGTTCTGTATGTAGTCCACCTAGTGGAATCTCTACAAAGACTTATATTTAGGAACGGAGGGAGTGCTATGTAAAGAGTTAGGTGTCGCACGGTGTCTAGAAAATATGGTGATAGTGTGAGGTGGGCCATGTAATCACTGAGCCTGCGTGTTTTCACTGCTCTTGCACTCCTCCACTATAAGAATGGAGAAATTTGTAATCTAGTAGTACCTCCTTTCGCTGAAAGCGTGGGACATCCAGCAGTCCTACCACCTCAGTAATAATGACCAATGAGCCATCAAATCACATAGACCCAACAGTAAGTTGGACGGACGAAGCAACCATCACTCTTGAATCCGCTTCTCCCTTCAACGCAGGCGCCAGTGAGAGGCCGCGTCCGCTCTGCCCGGGCATGAATGCGGCACCGATTCTTTGGAGCAGTGTTGACTGTTTCGGGCGGGAAGCGCGTGCGGGCGATGGAGGGGCTTTGGGTGGGCCAGGCTGGTCAGGAGCGGGCGTGGCAGCTATCTGCCTGTCCCTACTGGACACCCAGAAACGAGAGGATGCACCGACTCTCACGGCTAAAATTGTACACTACACACCATCTCTCTGTAGGAGTAGGTCGATCTGTCGCTCTCTCTAACACACATGCTGTTAAATAGACACACACACACAGAGACACGCACACACAGGTTCATACACTACTAGGGAAAACCTTATACACAGAACTTTAGCAGTAGCGTGGGTCAAAAAAGCACACTGGTGCTAAGTAGCAGTAGCGCGCGTGCACAAACCACGCTACAGATAAAGTTCTAGCAGTAGCGCGCCTTGTTCTAAACACGTTACTACAAAAATTCCCTTGACTTAGCCGATAGGCTACACATAGTAGTAGCGATCCATATTGAACCGCGCTACCGCTACTTCCTTTGTAGCAGCGCGTTTTCTTCTGAACTCGCTACTCCTAAAGGATATAAAATTAATTGGAAAGCAAATAGAAAGGTAATTGAAAATGAAAGAAATAGAATAAGGTGAAAGGGAAAAAATAAAATGTGAGAAAAATATATGAGAAAGGGGAAAAAAGAGAAAGGAGTAGCAGTAGCGTGTATATCAAAACACGCTGTAGCTAACGTAGCAGTAGCGCGCTTTCTGGAAGGCGCTACTGCTACTTCTGGATTAACCACCCGTGGGCTCAAAATTTTGCTAAGTCCTCCATTCCCCCCTTTCCCCTACTCCTCTATCGCCGCCGCCCTAGCCTGCCCTCACCGCCGCCGCCCGAGGCCGCCCTCAACCTCACCGTCGCCGCCCGCCGCCACTCTCGACCTCACCGTCGCCGCCCTCGACCTCACCGTCGCCGCCCGAGCCCGCCAAGCACCGCCGCCTCCGATCCCGAGCCCGCCCTCGCCGCCCCTACCTCTCTGTCGCCGAGCACCTCCCCGCCACCATCTCTCCCCTCTTTGTAAGCCCCCGACCCCCTTTCTCTCTTCTTAGTTAGTACTAGATGTTGTTTAGTAGTAGTAGATGTTAATTTTGGGTTCATAGATAATGATTTTTAGTAGTAGTAGATGTTAATTAGTAGTAGTAGATGTTTAGTAGTAGTAGTAGTAGTAGATGTTTTTTAGTATTGTATAATGTAGTTTATTATTACAGTTTTTAGTAAGTGTTTAAAATAATTAGTAAGTAAATTAATAAACTAGTTGAACTAGTTTAGTTTTAGTTGAACTAGTTTAGTAAGTAAATTAATAAACTAGTTGAATTAATAGAACTAATATATTTTTAGTAAGATAATTAATATAACTAGTTGAACTACTTTATTTTTAGAAAGAACTAGTTTTTTCTAATTATAGTAAGTTTATATTTAGTAAGAACTAGTTGAATTAATAAAACTAGTTGAACATGTCATATTTGTTGTTAGTTTTTTAGTTTAAGCAATTATTCGTGATGTATTAGTGATAACTTATAGGGTTTTTGCTTTTGTAGAAATCAAGGAGCCCCTCCATCATCCCCGCCGTCGTCCCCGTCACCGACCCCCTCCGACCTCGAGGTGAGGCCAGCCAAATCTCCATGTATATCTTGTGTTGCTCAAATTGGATATGTGGTTGCCCAAGTGGCCGTTCATGTTCAGGTTACAGCTCCGAGTGGCCTATGTTTTGCCGGAGTGTTGATTAATTTCCGTTTCGGCAAATTTCAGGCGCTCGATATGTCCTTTTTTAGCAAAGGTCATGCCGGATTTTTCCATGAATTCTGCCATGACTTGTGCTAGAATATGTAGGAAATATCGAGTGGCCTAATTTTTTAGTACATATATTTAATTGTACAAGTTTAATCTTTGAATTATGAACGTAGGAAATGTCGTACTCGGACGAAGACAGTCTCCCGGGGGAGTGCAACTGGTGCCACGACGACCGAGGTCTGTGTGACAGGTCCCTTGAGCTGGACGAAGATTGGCACTTCAGCATTAAGCTCGAGGAGACCTTCGATGTTGAAATGGTACACAACAACGACAAGTGTTTTTTTCGTAATTAAGCATGACTTCAACTGTTTCAACGTCTAATTTACATCTTTTACAATTCGACTAGCTTATCCCATGCCATGGAAGACACTATGTCTTGGAGAGGATGGGTTTTGAAGACCATGAAAATTTTGAAACAAAGAAAATACACCTAAGGACCCATCATGATATGGATTTTGAAGTAAATCTTTACAATTCTCAGAGCGTAACCCATTTTGGTTGCCAAAATTGGGAAGCACTTTGCAAAATGTATGGTTTTTATGAGTGTATGATTATCACCATGGATCTTGGTGATCCTGACATCGAGCAAGACAATATGGACATTTGGGTCCTTGTTGATACGCTTCCGATTCTACCGCAATGTGAGTTTCTCAAACATAGTTATTAACTAATTTATATTGTTTATTTCAAAATAGTTGACAGCTTATTTCCATTGACAGCTTATTTTGATTTTTCAAAGAATGTGCGGAAGATGGTAGACAAAACCCACTACACTGATGGCTCCCAATTAACTTATAAGGAGAAAAGTCATCTGATCGCATTTTGTACTTATCTTGAGAACTATAATAGCTATTATCGAACTCCTCCAAATTATGGTGAATACGTGCCACTAGTGCACGTGTTGAACCATGGTAACTTCTACGGAGATACCCTGGTAAGATTTTTTACTATTACGACATCCGTGCATCTTTTGCATACTTCTAAAACTAGTACATCATTGCTAACTACGAAGTTATTACTATGTGTTTCAACAGAAATTCCCAATGGATTGTGTGCCTCATATGATGTATCAGAATGGCCGCCTTGTAGTTCTGAACATACTGCCAGGTCAATCTAGGGAGCTCACCTGTGCATATCGGATTTCTAAAACCGGTGAACACATGCTAATCAAAGAATGGAAAAAATGTTTGGACATTCGCAAGCAGGTTCTTGGAAGTAACATTAAGCGAAAGGCAAGAATTGGAGACAGGATAATCTCCATTCTCCATAATGGAGAGTCAGGGGCTATCTTGTTTTTTGCTATTTTACCTTGGAGAATGTAGTAGGTCCTAAGAGAATGTAGTAGGTCCTATGAGGTACAATATGTTTATTATGTGGTACAATGTGTTAGAGTAGGTGATGAGGAGTACTTGTGATTACGACTAGTGACCAATTTGCTATGTGATGTCTCATTGATGAAAACGATGATCTTGAGGAGGTGTTATATGACAATGATGTATTATCATGATAAGTTGTTAATGATATGATGATGATGATGATATTTATTATATCATTGGGTGAAAGAACCGTGGATTAGTTTCAAGTGGATGGACATCCACTTGAAACTAGTCCATGGTTCTTTCAACCCGTGATGTAATAACTCATTATGATGTAAAAACAATCTCTAAATTCCTGTTGTATGAAAACTTGTGTAAAAGTGTATGAATACAACATGAAATAAAAAAGAAAAAAATACGAAATAATAGTAGTAGCGCGGGCAGGGAGAAGCGCTACTACTAATTACCAGTAGCGCTCCTCTGGGAAAGCGCTACTACTATGTCGATTTAGCAGTAGCGTGGGTTGAGGCACGCTACTTCTAACCTTTAGCTGTAGCGCCGTACTAGTGGCACTCCAGCCCGCGCTACTGATAGGCCTAAAACCCTCGCTGCTGCTAGGCTTTTCCCTAGTAGTGATAGAATAGGAAAATCGTTCGAGTGCGAAGCCACAGGAAGTGAGATACAAATGGAGTGCGTACAAGAAGAGAAGAGGTGACGAATATTCCATCAAACTTGGACTGAGGAGTAGTACTCCCTCCGTCTAGGTGTTAAGTCATCTTACGGAAATCAGATATTCCCAAAATGTTTAGGCGTCGTCCATTAACTTCGCATCTCAATCCCCTCCTAGCCTCATTGCTAGCGAGCATTGTTACTTAGGGAGCGTTTGGTTCCTTAGCAAGAACAACTTATAGCATAGCCGGGCAAGGTTAGGCATTTGGAACTGTTAAAATATGTTTGCTTTTGTGGGCTAGCTAGCTTGGGTGGACTAGAAAAACCTTGCTAGCTTAGGAGAGCCAGATCGGCTCGCTTCTGATGGCAAACTTCGCGTAGTAGTAACATAGACTAGTAACATATGCATGTTACTAGTCCTAGTTACTCACCACTATGACCAGCCTAAGCAATGTAACCAAACGCTCCTTACTCTGCCTTGTTATCTCCCTCGGAAACCCAATGCATGGAGCGCAACTACGCGTTGATCAGTCAAGAAATCAAAGTCGACTTGCATGCGAGTTAATATGTGGCCCTGCATGGTAGCTCAAACGGCATCTCTTAGTTGTTTGGATTAATTGTTGCGTTTAGAGACAGAAATTAGGGCTTTGATTGGAGGAATGACCGGTCAAGTTTCTCCTTCTCCTCCAATCTTATTGTACCTTGGTCCCGCTGCACCTTCTAACGTGAGTTATTACACCTAGACGGAGGGAGTAGTACGAGATACGGTGGCACACTGACTTAAGTCGAATACATGTGCCCAAAATTGTGTGCATGTTATAATAAGGATTCACTTAAAATAGTACGTGAGCGAACAGAGAGATCAATTGGACAGTGTTCACGAGAAGTAGCGAGATGTGTGAGGTAAGATACACCGCTGGCGCTTTTAATTTTTCTTATTAATTTGTTTGTTTCACCCTCTGACTGGTGGGACCCAACGTACTACGTGGAGAGAGGTAAGGTGACTAAGGCTGCATTATTTCTGCACCACTGTGGATAGTCTTACCACCAAAGCCAGATGACACAATTATGATTTAAATCCCAATGACTCCCACACACAAAAAACATGGCATGCTTGTCACACGAATGCAGGAATGTATAAAAGGTTATTTTCCTCTCGTTGAACATAACAGAAGGGTTATGTAGCTGGTTAGCCTGTTCGCTCATCAAACATGAGGTCTCGGGTTCGATAACTACACTTGAGCATAATTCATGCCAGGAGGATTCTTTGACTGGTCAAAATGGATGGATACGGAGCTATATGATCTCGTAGTGACCATATAATCATCTCATCACGTATAATTGAGCTGCAGCCTTGGCGCTTGTTTTCTATGGTTTGCACTCTTCACACTCTCTTTCCAGTATATATATACATGCTGGAGCCTCAGCGCTTGTAGTTGTTCTCTTCACACTCTCTCACCCTCTCCAGATCTAAATAAGACTTCGTTGGCCTCTCTCTCTCCCCGCACTGCTGGCCAAAGAGCCGGCAGGATCCGTCCGCCGGGAAGGGAAGGAGGCCTAACGCTGTCGCCGTCGATGAGGGAGGGAATCCACTTCTGTCACAGCTGTTCACTTTCACCCAGCAGCGGCACGGGAGGGCCTCCGACCCCTTCTTCTTCGCCATCGTACATAGTGTGGGCCGAACGGCCTCCGGTCGCCCACTGAACCACACTCCAAGAACCTTAAGGTATAATTTACTTATTCCACATGCATTGCTCTAGCTGCATGTGGGCTTTTTCTGCTTTTGCACTTGAATCTAGGTGTTGGATCAAACAGGAAAGTAGTGGGGAAAGTTGTATAGCATGAATCTAGGACATGGTTCAAAGAGGAAAGGAATGGAGGAAAGTAGTGGGAAAAGTTGTATAGCATGAATCTAGGACGTGGTTCAAAAAGGAAAGGAAGGGGGGAAAGTAGTGGGGAAAGTTGTATCACATGAATCTAAGACGTGGTTCAAAGAGGAAAGGAATGGGGGAAAGTAGTTGGGAAAGTTGTATATCATAAATCTAGGACGTGGTTCAAAGAGGAAAGGAAGGGGGAAAGTACTAGTACAGACTGGCTATCCAGCACCTACGTTGCTCGAAAAGGGAAAACAAGGACAAACGTAGTACACACATCTGTAACGAAAAGATCTTTTGTTTTGGGGGACAAGGCTGTAGAGTTTGAGCAGGACTAGATTTGTTGCGCTCACATAGGGAAAGGTGTCTAAAGATAACAAAACTGGGACCAACACAAATATGCTCCTTGGTTGTTTGTTCTTTGTTGCAACAGACTGTGCATCACCCCAGTACATCGGTAGATGCACATGGTGCTGGTTCATCCACTGTCTCGTGCAACTCTTTAGCTGTTGTTAGTTTAAGGCCTTGTTTGGTTAAAAACTCCCTAGTCCGTACCTGCTTGGTTCCAGGGACTAAACATGGACTATAGGTTATTAAATGACATGCTAAAAGACCATATTACCCCTAGTAATGAACTAATAGAGACAAGGTGTGATGCGTTGCAGGGGCAACTATTGGAAAAAGTCCCAAAAAGACTCTCGCTCGGGGTCTTCATTCTTTATTCCCAAATGCCCACTTTTAGTCCCTAAAAGCCCCTCCTTTTTAGTTTAGATGGGACTGACACAGCATTTTTAGTCCCTACACCAAAATGTCCCTGTAAACAAATACCCTCGAATAATGCTGTTGGAAAATTGATGCAATGCCACAGTTAAAAGCAAATTACATGTTTAACGTATTTTATTGTTAATATAATCTCTTTGTTAATATTAATCAATGCCACCATTTGAGAAATGCTACTATCTTGCTTTCTTTCCCATTTAGATAAGGTAGATGCTTCTTTTTGTTGGCTTCTGTGTCATCCACTGTTATTGACCACTAGTTGTTTCCTTTGCACCTCTGTGTAAACAGGGTCATCTACTTCACCTCGTTGCCATTGTGACCTTTTGTTGCACTGCAGAAAACACTTTTGTTTTAAGAGTGTTTTGTGCAGTTCAACCAAAATGTCACACTGACAACGTTGCTTGATTGCTTGTTCTTAGTGGAACTGCACAAGTGGAGATCTTACTTCCTATCCATGTTGGTAAATTTGGTTCAGATCTTCTTCTTGTGAGTTGTTTGAGTTCCGCGTCATGAGAGGTCAGTACTAGCCTTGTTTCACATGATTCTACAGTGTGCTTCTTATGTTGTGCTACTTGTACAGTAATGTTGCTTGATTTTAGTGAACTGCACAAACGGAGACAAGACTTCCAATCTGTATGTGCACCGTAATATCCCATTGAGGTAAGAGGATATTTCACAACTGTTGGCCTATAATTGTGCTCCCTAATTGATATGCCAAATCTTACATTGAAGGCGAAGCTTGTCTGTTATTGAACCAAGTGATGAGGTGGAAGAACAAGCGGAAGAAAAACAAAAATCAACTCTCGGTGCTGTAATGAAGCACTAGAATTGTGATGACACAAGTAATGATATAGTTTTGCATCTTAATTTATTGCTATGAGTGGAATGAGCAATTGTTTTGCCACTGATTTGATGCCACTCTTAATGTAATACGTAATTATCTCTACTTGTGCAAACAGGGATCTTCTTTGAAGATACCATATATTTTAGTGGAACTGCACAAGATGTTGGAAACATTAAACTAATCGAGGAGTATATAGTAAGCATGGCCACCAAAGTAGATAGAAACAGATGGTTCCGGAGAAGTGCTTCATCTGTATGCTCTACACAATAAGCCTCCTGACAAAGGTTGGTACTCGCCCACTGATTTCATCCATATGATTGAGCTTTGTCATCTCTATTGGTGTTGTGCTACTGTTTAGATACTGTCATGGAAAAGTGGTATTATCCTTGAGAAGTGCTTCATCTGTGTTGTTTTAAATATTTCCTTTCCTTTTTTTGAGCAAACAGGGATGCTAGCATTTAATTGTCCTCTTGTCTTTACACAACAGGATCATCCTCCTCTGAAGAAGAATAGGGAGTACGTGAAGTGACTAGTTCCGGTTATGCCAGGATGAAGAAGCCCTGTCTATCTTCTCATCAGAAGGAGCAATTGAAGGATGGTTACATTACTCCCCACAAGACCAAACTAACTTCAGCTCAGAAGGATTGACAAATCTCCATTTTCTTGTTGTGATGCGCAAGTATAATGTTGTTCTAGGATTCTTTCCGGTGAGTTCCAATTTTCTAAAAGTGTGCTCTACATGGACCATGTAGGTGCCTGTTTAAACTGTCAATTCATAGTACAATTTGCTTTATACTAATCACTTCTTTTGTATTTCTGCAAACAGGGGTGCTCAACTTGATTTCAAAGGGAACTGCCCAAAATGTTCATGAATACATCGAATCATTCATTTCCACCACAATAAAGAAGGTGCCCATAAGTTCAAGGCGTTGAAACATATAAGGGCGAAATGATACAAGCTACACACGAATTTGGTTGATTTTGGTGGAAATGCACAAAAAGAACAACTGGTTATTTAGCACGAGGTGTCATGTCAATGTCCGAATTGATGGCAAACCCTGCCCATTCCACAATCGTAGGCATTTGATATTTTGGAATGTGACAACCTTGTCAAATTTTGCTCATTGACGTTAGCAAGAAGACATGTGTTTGATATTTTCGAATGGGACGCCCTTTGCTGTTGGCAGCGTCGATCAATTTTTTCTTTATTCTTTAGTTGTGAAGTAAATATTGGCTCTGACATGTGAACCGCTGAGATGCATAATCATCGGGTTTTTTGAATGTTCTATATGAATTGCCAGGCCTGTGTGTTTTATTGCAATGTACAGGAACGCTAAAAAGCTCCTCAAACTCTTTGTACTCCTTCTGTTCCTTTTTACTTCGCACATTGTGAAAGTGCATACTTTTTTCTATAAGATTGGTCAAAGTAGAGATACTTTGACTGCAGACAAAACTTGTATGCAGACTAGAAAGGACCGGAGGGACTACATGTGAAACTGCTGCAAACGAGGTGATCACCATGGGAATAATGCTAGTATGTATTGTTTTGCATGTTCATCCAATGCCAGTGATACAAGAATTCGAACTAATCGAAATAAACTCATTCATACACGGTCGGATTTCATATAAACATGTCGGATTTCATTACATTTCATACATTCTTCAACTAAAAAGGGGTGCGTTGGATGTATAATTAATTAACCGAAGCTACCCACATGTGTCCGGCTGAGCCGAACAAAAGCTTCAGTGACTTAACTGCAGGTGTAGTTGCATAACTCACATGTGGCCCAGATGCCTGTTGGGCCCATGTGTCAGTCAGCCAACTGCACCAGCAGTTAAGTAGAAGCAGCATCCTTCTCCAACATAGCTCTCCGACTCCATGTTGCCGCCAAGAAGCTAATCGGCCATCAATGGTCAACCCGCCCAGCTTGGCTTCAACAGGAGGGTAGCAGCGGTGGCCTTACTTGGACCCAAGCGGCGGCAACCTACCGTGTTCTACTCTTCCTTGTTTTCTGTGTGCCACAACCTCGTTGGTAGCGGGGCGGGGCCTCAGCGCAGTAGGGCCTCCGCCTCGGTGCCGGTGGGGCGGGGCCTCGGCGGAGCCGGCAGTGTCCTCTGTCTTGTTCCTAGCGGGGCGGCGCCTTGGCGGAGCGGGGGAAATCCTCCCCCTCGTTGCCGGCAGGGTGGGGCCTCGGCTGAGCCGGCTATGTCCTCTGCCTCGTTGTCGGCGGGGCGGGGCCTCGGCGAAGCCGGCGGTGTCCTCTGCCTCATTGTTGGCGCCGCGGGGCCTCGGCGGAGTAGGGCCTCATCGACGCCAGCGGAGCGGGGACTCGTCGGAGCGGGCATTGTCCTCTGCCTCGTCCTCGGTCTCGCCAAACAGCGCCTCGCCCGCTTCATCGCCCTCTTTGTAGGCGGCCGCAGCCTCTGCCACCCGCATGCGGTACCGCCAGCGCTCGAGGCGGCCCTCGCGGGCGGAGCGGTACGAGTCCAGCAGCGCCTCCTGCTCCGCCCACTCCGCGGCGATCTTCTACTCCGCCTGCAGGTGCTCCTGGAAGAGATGGTGGTTGTAGGCGGCGTCGGCCTGCGCCTCCTGGAACTTCTTCTCACGCTTCTGCCTCACCGTGTCCATGTATTGGGCACGGGCCTCGCTGATGGTCATGGTGCAATGGACCGGCGAGGATGGCGCAGAGGAGGGGGTTGGCGCTGGATCGTCGACTACCATGTTCTCCATTGGGACGTCGTCGTCTTCCGGCTGCCTGCCGGCCAGCTAGTCAGCGGCAATGGCTGCCATCTCCTTGTGGTCCGTCGTCCGCCCGTCCCGAAGAGCGCTGGAGCGCGAGGAAGCCATGGTGGGCAGTAGTCATGCAGACATGAGAAAGGGAACAGATGCAGATGACTCCGGCTATGGCCGGTGCAGCAGTTTATATAGCAATGGTGGGAGGCGGAGGGATAGATGTGTGGCGCCGGAGTAGCCGCCTCGGCAACCGTGTATCATTAATGTGGGCGGCACACGGATGGACGGATGACACTTGTGTCATTTGAAGGCGGAGAAATCGCCTGCACCGGGAAGTGGGGCGGGCGGCGCTGACCGTTTCGGGCGAAAAGTGCGTGCGAGCGAGGGAGGCGGTCTGGGTGGGCCAGGACAGTCAGACTCGTGCTTAGCAGTGGGTCAGTCTAGAAGCCGGACATGCTGGCTCGCCAGGGAGCTCGTCGAGCTGAGCGACAACAATCAGACTATGGACGTAGCTTCCGACCGGGAGCCGGCGCCACTGTCCAGACCGGTTCATGCCGTGTTCACCATAGAGCAGGTGCGACCGCACTTTGACGCCCTAATGCCGGAAGAGCTACCAGCGCTAGATGACCTGTGTTGCAACCTCCGTCTCCTCAATGAGCACCGATGAACAAGCGAAAGCCAATGCCATCGCGGACATCTGGCCCTATGACCCTGGCTTCCCGAATGAGTAGTGGGCGCTGTATCAGACCTTCTGTAGGGCTTGTGAGGCCCTCTCCGTTGTCCTTCGAGTTGTTGCGCTCGCCGTGGCGCCGCCATCTCGCGTTGTCAACATGGTCAACGGACATGAGGAATGAGGAGATTACTTTACTTGGAGAGGATGACAGTGGGGAAGTGCCAGCAGGGCCATAGTCGCACGTACGCAAGTGCCTCCTTATTATATAAAACTATAATTGTTTTCTTCCTCCTGGTTTCCTGACATCACGGTCCCACACCATTGTCAACCTATGTAGTGTAACATCCCAAATTTTCAATTTGGAATGTTATAAATAGGTCATCATATGCATATCATATTTTATTTGCATTTGATCCTAGAAACTCTAACCAACTCAAGGACCCACGGAGAGAGTTGGGGGTTTCTTTTATTTTCATATTTGAATTTTCTCGAATATTGAAAAGAGGATCATTTTGGTTTTAATCATTTTCTCTCCGAATATTTCCAATATTAAAATAAAAGAGAGGGGATAAAATGACTTCTCCAAAATAAAATAAATATTGGGGGGAAATGTTAAAATCAAATAAATATTTTATTTGGATTTTTATTGCTATTTTATTTGAATTAGAAAAATTAGCATTTTTCAAAATTGCATTATAGGCCAGAAAAATGTTCACTTTGTTCTAAATATTTTATTTAGACGGTGAAAATTGTTTTTGGCTTTTTTAGATTTTTTTTATAGTTTTTTAGGATTTTTCAGTTTCGGCGTAATTTATTTAAAAAAAATTCGGACCGGCTGGGCCGAACCCCAGCCGGCCCAGCTCGCACCGTCCCCGACCCTGAGCCGGAGCCCCGCTCACGCACGTCGCCCGCCGTCGCTGCCTCGGACTCCGCCACCGCCATCCCCTCCCCCAATCCACCTCGTCCCCTCCCCCTCTTTAAGTAGCCACCGCCGCCGCCACATTGCCACCCCGCCCCGCCCCGCATGCCACAGCAGCAGCAGTGCCCGCCGCCGCGGACACAGCCTGCCGCCGCCGCAGCCGACCCGCGCCGCACCCTGCCGCTCCGCCCGCGCCTCGCCTCGCCCCACGCAGCCCCGCTGCCCGCCGGA
The DNA here is from genome assembly GCA_963921465.1 of Triticum timopheevii. NCBI lineage: Eukaryota > Viridiplantae > Streptophyta > Magnoliopsida > Poales > Poaceae > Triticum > Triticum timopheevii. Next base: position 563,348,348 of record OY997266.1, read on the forward strand.
GTCGTGGAGCCGCCCCGCCGGCCAAAATCCTGCCGTTGACCTCGTCGGATCCGCCGTCGGGTTTTTCGGTTTTAGGTACAAAACCGCCGGTTTTCTTAAAAACCCTAGTTCAGTTTTTTTTGTTATATAGATCGGTTCGGTTTTTCGTCGGTTTATTTAATTAGCAGACATTCCTCCGTTAGTTTGTTTTAACGAACGTCGTTCACCGATTAGGTTCAGACAATGAACGTTCGTTCGTTAGTCTGTTCGTTTTGTTTTATTTTCCAGGGTTTATCTGCGATTATTTTGATCGTGATTCTGCCCCTAATCTTCTATCTAGTATAATCTTTTACCCGTTAGTCCAAATTAGATGAAACCATCGCCTAAATCTTCGTATCAAAGCCCTCTTTCTGTTTAACCAACTTGAATATGATTTTGGTACTATAAAATTTGACTTTAGTCCAAATTAGCAAACGAATCTTGTTTCGTTCGTATCCCTAGTTTCGTTGCTCTGTTTGTGTTGATTCTTTTTGCAAATCGAAGCTCTTCAGCTGAACTTTCTATTTGGATCTTCTTATTTGAGTTTTACTCATGCATCTATGCTTGAGTGCTTATGTATGCTATTGTTTGTTTGCAACAGAATTCCCAGAGTGCGAAGGGTGCTACTACGAGTCTCTAGGTTTTGCAGATCGTCAGCAAGGCAAGTAACACTTTGATCATATCCCTTTATTAACCAGGTTTTATGCATTAGTTACAATCCTCAAACATTGCATGGCTAGGATCTGAATAACATGTGGGTTTGGGAAGTAGATGATGAAGTAGAACCTATTGCCCTTTTAATTTCAAACCCCTAGGAGTTATTTCTACGTTATGCTCAGGATTGCTATGCTATGCGCGTAGACGTGGATTGGTTGAGTGTATCCATGATAGATGTGAGAGTTGTAAATTAATGGTTAAATTAAGGTGGCTACTTAAATACACATCTGGGTGGATTGGTTGCAGGCACCTGGAGAATCCAGTGTTGTCCTAGGATATCTAGGAGTACCCGTGTGATCATCCTACGGTTCGCCACCCAGACTCAAAGGGATCATAAGACTATTCATGCTAGAAACTTCCGTGTGGAGCCACAAGCTATTATGGGCTCTAGCATAGTTGAGTAGGTTGCATGACCTCTTTCAGTGGTGGGCTAGCAGATGTAGGGGAAAGTAGGTGCAACTGTCCACCCATAGTAAAGAGTTAATGTTTCTGAAAGACTATGTCTCGGTCATCCGTTTCTCAAACACCATGTAGTGCAAGAAATCTAATGGAGGAGATCGAGTTTTGTGGGGAAAAGTGCGCAAACCTCTGCAGAGTGTACAAACTAATCATGGTTAGCCGTGTCCCCGGTTATGGACATCTTGAGTATCTTGTTCTTGGATTATCATGTTGATCTCATCACTCTAAATTAATTTTGTTGGGTTAATTGATATTGTTTAATTGGGATTGAGTTGGCGGAACCTTCTCAATGTTTAACAACCACCATGATTGTTAAACAAAATTCATTCCTGTGTTGTAGGGAAAAATTGGCTTTACGCCAAAGTTTTAACCATAGAGCTTTCCACCAGCCATATATGCATGTAGTGATAGCAATTATTTCTGTTCATTGCTCTTTTGTGTTACATTGCCATCATATTCTATGTGTTGACCCATTTCGGGCTGCAACATATCATGTTGCGGACTTTTCAGATGACGAGTAAGGTGCGCTAGGTTGTTGTCGTTCACTCAGCTATGCCGTTGGAGTTGATGGACTCACTTTATCTTCCAAGCCTTCCGCTGTTATCTTAATTAGATGGCCTTAAGCCATATTATTGTAATAAGTTCTCTTTTGAGACATTTCGATGTAATAAGTGTGTGATTGAAACTCTGTTATAAATCCTCGAGTACTGTGCGTGTCAGTATTACCGATCCAGGGATGACACTGATGCACTGAGACTGGACTGTTTGAGGTCTGGTCGCTACATGTAGTCAATAATGGAGAGAATTGCACAAGGAGCAGCCGACAGCTGGGGCCAAGCAGCTCGAGCAGTATTTATGTTTTTAAGGTGTGAGCACTTACTTGAGCGATGTTTTCGTTGTTGTTCAGAGGAGAGAACAGGGTATTAACTGGGCGGGCTGTGGCCCGTCTAGCCCAGGCCAGGTATCCAGCCGAGATATTAATTTTTTCCAAGCTGAAAATGGCTAGCCCAGCTATAATTTTTTTTGGAATACCCTGGCAAGGTCAAGTTGTTATTCTCCGCCCCGCTGGGCTGAAAATCTTTGCTAGGATGGATGCATTAGGCTTAAAAAGAAAATGGGCTTTAATAAATAACAAATGGGATGTAATTATAAAAACTGGGCAGTAACTATAAGAAAATGCACCAAACACGTAATTACTTTATAAAATATTACTTTTGGATATTGAAAATTATAATTTCATTAATTGTTGAGCGCGCAATGTTTCGTTGGATTTTTACATAATATAAATCTATATTGAAACTGTATTTAATCTGACTAGAAATTTTGGGATAAAAATATTTCGGATCCCTTCAAAATGTGGGAAATTTTATTGAATTTGTTTTTGAACGGTTGGTTGAAATGGGCTGTACTTTTAACAAACTGTAAATGGGCTATAGTAAATTCCATTAGAATTCAAAAATGGGCTGCACATTCTTACAAATCTCAAATGGGCTATAAGTTCTCTGCCACACACTTGTGGCTTACTAAGTTGACGCGTCCCCTCAAAAAAAAGAGTTAACACGTATGCAAGGTGTCAACTTATAGTCAACACACGGTTCTAGTAGCAGTGGCCGTTGGATGTCCATCCAACGGATGCCGTGCTTCTTCTTCAATCTCGGATATTATAGCTTCACCCGCCCAAAAAATGATTCCTCCCCCTGACATCTGGGGCGCATCGTTTCAGAAGCTGACTTGTGGGCCTACTAAGTTGATGCGTGCCAAGGGCTTTGCAACTTAGTCAATATAAACGATTCTAGCTGCAGTGACCGTATGATGTCCATCCAACGGCCGTCGTGCTTCATCAACCTCTGGGCTTCTTGCTCCAGCCGCCCAAAGTAGCGCCGGTCCTGCCGCCTGCTCCTACCTCCCATGGCCAGTTGTGCTGCCGCGGAGGCCTCCCGGCGCTCTACTACTGCCGCCGCTGGCCAGGCCATCCCTTCACTCACCCACACCCCCTGTTATTCTGCGGTGACGGCAGCCTCACATCGCAGCCGAACCAGTGAACCCTTGTACTCCTCTCCACGTGGGCATCCACTTCCGCGTCTTCCCCGGCTCCGCGTCGTCCCCTTCATAGGCCTCGCTGTCGTCCACCGCCTTGGTGCTGTCGGCGCGGCGTGTTCAATGTGATCAAGGATCGACTTCCATTGGAAGAGTACTGTACATGGAGAGGCTGACAGCTGGGTCTACGGCCGCAGCAAGGAAGTGCCTCCTTATTATGAGAAAAATAATGATTCCTCCACCTCACAGCATGGACCCACCGGACGGGCCACCATATTTCACGAAAAAAACGTTCCCCCCTGATTGCTGGGACCTACCAGCTACATCTTCGCACGCAAGGAAGTGCGTCCATATTACGGGCCAAAAAAATGATTCGCCCCCTGACTACTGGGACCTACCAGCTGCATCTTCGCACACAAGGAAGTGCCTGAGAGTCAGGACCCACCTGCTCGAAGGGTACGTAGCATTGTAATTTTGGTCGCCAACGTGTACATACTGGTCAATGTAGAGGCGCGCACATGTCGTAGTATAGGCGCGCACATAGCATATACACGTACGTACAGCGGCCAGTGTGCAAGAAAGTAAATACGGCCACGTACGTACATACGGGCAGGGTCTCGAACGCCTACTCGCGCATACGTACGGCCAGGGCTCGTGTACATGGCTAGGTCGGAACGGAGAAACTGCGTCGTCGTGTTCATGGGGAGGCTACGAAATGCGCCGTGTTCATCGGGAGGCAACAAACGTGTGGGAGCCAACCGGCTTGGACGGAACAGCCAATGGAAAACGAGGCCTGGCGTACCGCAGAACAGAGGAAATGGCGTTGTGTTCGACCAGCCATGTTCGAAACGGGATCCTGTTCATCAGGAGGGGTCTGGCGTACCGCGAAACAGAGGAAACGGACTTCTGTTGGACCTCCTACAGTCGAAATGGTGTCCTGTTGATCGGGAGGGGTGCGGCATACAGCAAAATGGAGGAAACGAACTTGTGTTGGAGTGCTACGGTTGAAATGGGGGTCATGTTCATCGGGAGGGGTGTGGCGTACCGCAAAACGGGACTCTACGGGATACTGTTCATCTCCACCGTCGTCCTCCTCCAGCCTCCACGGGCTACTGTTCATCCACCGTCGACCTCCTCCAGCCTTCACCTGCGACTGTTCATCCACGGGCTCCTGTTCATCCAGCCTCCATCGCGCGCTACTCCACCAGCTACTATTCAACCAACCCTCTCCACGGGCTCCTGTTCAACCACACCTCGACGGGCTACTGTTCATCCAGCCCTCCATCGGCTACTGTTCAACTGGCCCTCCACGGGGTCGTCCTATTCATCCAGCACTCCATGGGGTCCTGTTCATCCAGCGACAACCGGCTCGATCGATCGGGGTCCTGTTCATCCAGAGGCAACACCATGGGGTCCTGCTCATCCACCCCCATCGGGAACTGTTCATCCAAACACCCCCAGCAACACTCACTATTCATCTAGAGGCAGCATTGATCAGCTTCAGTTAGCAGCAGTAGCAAAGGAATCGCTCAATCACTCGGGTTCCGTAACGCGTAGCCTGCAGTGCAATCGCTCGGGTTCAGTTATGCGACGCCTCCCTCGTGTTCAGTTAGAGCCCAACACCTCACACCCACGCGCATACGGTACGAGAGAAATGCGCATCGCTCGGCCCCCGATCATCCACCATAATCGGGAACTCCCCGATATTTTCCTCGCCCTCGCTTCTACCATGGTTTTTTCCGTCATGGACGGCCCAAAGAATGTCATGCAGCTGCGTCTCCGGCTGCCCAGGGCGAAAAGCCCATTTTCTGTCATGATTTTTGTCATAGAAGTAGGATACCACCACATCTATGATGATACCGGGTTTTGTCACAATTATTGTCATAGAAGTGTCATAAGTATGACAAAAAAGAAATTGTTCGGCCCAAAATGTCACGGATGTGTCTTTTTTTTGTAGTGATATCTTTTCAGCTAGACAATATTTTTTTGTAGAGATACTTGTGCTAAAGTTTGTGAATCCCGTAGCATGCACGTATGGTGAACTGTTATGTGAGAGCATGATTTATTTATTGATTTTCTTCCTTATGAGTGGTGGTTGGGGACGAGCGATTGCCTTTTCCTACCAATCTATCCCCCTAGGAGCATGTGTGTAGTACTTCATTTCGATAACTAATAGATTTTTGCAATAAGTATGTGATTTCTTTATGACTAATGTTGAGTCCATGGGTTATACGCACTCTCACCCATCCACCATTACTAGCCTCTCTTGTGTCACACAATTTTCGCCGATACTATACACCCACCCTATACCTTCCTCAAAACAGCCACCATACCTACCTATTATGGCATTTCCATAGCCATTCCGAGATATATTGCCATGCAAATTTCGAACGTTCCATTTATTATGACACGCTTCATCGTTGTCATATTGCTTTGCATGACAATGTAGTTGACATTGTATTTGTGGCAATGCCACCGTTCATAATTTTTCATACATGTCACTCTTGATTCATTGCACATCCCGGTACTTCGCCGGAGGCATTCATATAGAGTCATATTTTGTTCTAAGTATTGAGCTGTAATTCTTGAGTTGTAAGTAAATAAAAGTGTGATGATCTTCATTATTAGAGCATTGCCCCATGTGAGGAAAGGATGATGGAGACTACGATTCCCCCACAAGTCGAGATGAGACTCCGGACGGAAAAAGAGGCCATAAAAAAAGAGAAGGCCCAAAAAATAATGAGAGAATAAGAGAGAAAGGGGCAATGTTACTATCCTTTTCCCACACTTGTGCTTCAAAGTAGCACCATGATCTTCATGATAGAGAGTCTCCTATGTTGTCACTTTCATATACTAGTGGGAATTTTTCATTATAGAACTTGGCTTGTATATTCCAATGACGGGCTTCCTCAAAATGCCCTAGGTCTTCATGAGCAAGAAAGTTGGATGCACACCCACTTAGTTTCTTTTTGAACTTTCATACACTTATAGCTCTAGTGCATCCGTTGCATGGGAATCCCAACTCACTCACATTGATATCTATTGATAGGCATCTCCATAGCTCGTTCATACGCCTAGTTGATGTGAGACTATCTTCTTCTTTTTGTATTCTCCACAACCACCATTCTATTCCACCTATAGTGCTATGTCCATGGTTCACGCTCATGTATTGCGTGAAGATTGAAAAAGTTTGAGAACATCAAAAGTATGAAACAATTGCTTGGCTTGTCATCGAGGTTGTGCATGATTTACATATTTTGTGTGATAAAGATAGAGCATAGCCAGACTATATGACTTTGTAAGGATAGCTTTCTTTGGCCATGTTGTTTTGAGAACACATGATTGCTTTGTTAGTAAGCTTGAAGTATTATTATTTTTATGTCAATATTAAACTTTTGTCTTGAATCTTTCGAATCTAAACATTCATGCCACAATAAACAAAAATTACATGGATAAATATGTTAGTTAGCATTCCACATCAAAAATTCTGTTTTTAACATTTACCTACTCGAGGACGAGCAGGAATTAAGCTTGGGGATGCTTGATACGTATCCAACGTATCTATATTTTTTGATTATTCCATGCTATTATATTATATGTTTTGGATGTTTAATGGGCATTAATATAGTATCTTATATTATTTTTGGGACTAGCCTATTAACCGAGGGCCTAGTTCCAGTTTCTGTTTTTTTGCCTATTTTTGAGTTTTGCAAAAAAGGAATACCAAACGGAGTCCAAACGGAATGAAACCTTCGCGATGATCTTTCTTGGACCGAAAGCAAACCAGAAGACTTGGATATGAAGTCGGAGACGCAACGAGGAAGCCATGAGGCAGGAGGGCGCGCCCAGGGGGGTAGGGCATGCCCCCACCCTTGTGGGCCCCTCGTGGCTCCCCTGACCTAGTTCCTTCGCCTATATATACTCTTATACCCTGAAAACATCAGAGGGAGCCATGAAACCACTTTTCCACCACCGCAACCTTCTGTACCCGTGAGATTCCATCTAGGGACCTTTTCCGGCGTCCTGCCGGAGGGGGATTCAATCATGGAGGGTTATACATCAACACCATTACCTCTCTAACAAAGCGTGAGTAGTTTACCACAGACCTTCGGGTCCATAGTTATTATCTAGATGGCTTCTTCTCTCTCTTTGATTCTCAATACCATGTTCTCCTCGATGTTCTTGGAGATCTATTCGATGTAATATTCTTCTGCGGCGTGTTTGCCAAGATCCGATGAATTGTGGATTTATGATCAAGATTATCTATGAATATTATTTGGATCTTCTCTGAATTCTTATATGCATGATTTTATGTCTTTGCAAGTCTCTTCAAATTATCGGTTTAGTTTGGCCTACTAGATTTATCTTTCTTGCAATGGGAGAAGTGTTAGCTTTGGGTTCAATCTTGCGGTGTCCTTTCCTAGTGACAACAGCAAAGCACGTATTGTATTGTTGCCATCAAGGATAACAAGATGGGGTTTTCATAATATTGCTTGAGTTAATTCCTCTACATCATGTCATGTTGCTTAATGTGTTACTCCGTTCTTTATGAACTTAATAGTCTAGATGCATGTTGGATAGCGGTCAATGTGTGGAGTAATAGTAGTAGATGCAGGCAGGAGTCGGTCTACATGACACGAATGTGATGCCTATGTTCATGATCATTGCCTTAGATATCATCTTAACTATGCGCTTTTCTATCAATTGCTCGACAGTAATTTGTTCACCCACCATAATATTTGCTATCTTGAGAGAAGCCACTAGTGAAACCTATGGCCCCTGGGTCTCTTTTCTATTAGATAGAATCTCGTTTACATCTTGCCAGTTTCCAATCTACTATTTTGCAATCTTTACTTTCCAATCTATAAACAAAAAATATTTACTTAACCGTTTATCTATCTCTATCAGATCTCGCTTTTGCAGGTGACCATGAGGGGATTGACAACCCCTTTATCGCGTTGGGTGCAAGTGGTTGATTGTTTGTGCAGGTATTCGGTGACTTGTGCGTTATCTCATACTGGATTGATACCTTGGTTCTCAAAACTGAGGGAAATACTTATGCTACTTTGCTGCATCACCCTTTCCTCTTCAAGGGAAAATCAACGCAAGCTAAAGAGGTAGAAGGGTGGCATTGCCCAAAATGGCTGGGGAGGGTTGACCCCACACATTGGGTGAGCATTACCATCCAATGGCATCGCATCTTCATCTGCAGGTATGATGGCCTCGGAAAATTCTCCTGTGAGAATATAGCACCATGCTGTCCAAGATACAACAGAACCACCCCAATTTGCAAAATCTCTAAAAACAACTGAGCGTGGAACCAGTGCATTATGCATAAAAGAGCATCTAACAATAGAACGGACCTTGCGACGATCAATGTCATTCCAGTAATGGAACTGACCAAAGGTGCCGACAATCTCTGCTAGGTTGTTTGTGTTTCTATAATCTAGAGGCACCGATACGTCTCCAACGTATCTACTTTTCCAAACACTTTTGCCCTTGTTTTGGACTCTAACTTGCATGATTTGAACGGAACTAACCTGGAGTGACACTGTTTTCAGCAGAATTGCCATGGTGTTATTTTTGTGCAGAAACAAAAGTTCTCGGAATGACCTGAAACTCTACGGAGTCACGTTTTGGAATTAACAAAAAATATTGGCGAAAGAATCAACAAATGGGGACCCACACCCTTTCCACGAGGGTGCAGGGCACGCACACCCTATGGGGCGTGCCCCCTGCCTCGTGGCTCCCCTGGACCTCCACTAATCTCAACTCCAACTCTATATATTCACGTTCGGGGAGAATAAAATCAGAGAGAAGGATTCATCGTGTTTTACGATACGGAGCCGCGGCCAAGCCCTAATCTTCCTCGGGAGGGCTGATCTGGAGTCCGTTCGGGCTCCGGAGAGGGAAATCCGTTGCCATCGCATCATCAACCATCCTCCATCACCAATTTCATGATGCTCACCACCGTGCGAGTAATTCCATCATAGGATTGCTGGATGGTGATGGGTTGGATGAGATTTAGCATGTAATTGAGTTAGTTTTGTTAGGGTTTGATCCCTAGTATTCATTATGTTCTAAGATTGATGTTGCTATGACTTTGCCATGCTTAATGCTTGTCACCAGGGCCTGAGTGCCATGATTTCAGATCTGAACCTGTTAAGTTTTCATGAATATATGTGAGTTCTTGATCCTATCTTGCAAGTTATAGTCACCTACTAGGTGTTAAGATCCGACAAACTCCAGAGTGACAATACTCGGGACACTTCCTGGTGATGACGGTAGTTTGAGGATTTCCTGTATTCACTAAGGTGCTAATGCTTTGGTCCGGTAGTCTATTAAAAGGAGGCCTTAATATCCCTGAGTTTCCAATAGGACGCCGCTGCCACGGGAGGGTAGCACAAAAGATGTCATGCAAGTTCTTTTCCATATGCACGTATGACTATATTCGGAATACGTGTCTACATTACATTGATGAACTGGAGCTAGTTCTGTGTCACCCTATATTATAACTGTCGCATGACAAATTGCATCCAAAAAAATTATCCATCATTGATCCATTGCCTATGAGCTCGTTTCATATTGATCTTTGCTTAGTTACTTCTCCGTTGCTACTGTTACCATTACTACAAAACGCTACTGTTACTTTTGCCACCGTTACCATTACTTCCATACTACTTTGCTACAAAATACTTTGCTGCAGATATTAAGTCTTTCAGGTGTGGTTGAATTGAAAACTCAGCTGCTAATACTTGAGAATATTCTTTGGATCTCCTTGTGTTGAATCAATAAATTTGGGTTGAATACTCTACCCTCGAAAACTTTTGTGATCCCCTATACTTGTGGGTTATCAAGACCTTTTTCTGGCGCCGTTGTCGGGGAGCATAGCTCTATTCTTTGAGTCACTTGGGATTTATATCTGTTGATTACTATGAGGAATTTTAAAGGTGAAAGAACCAAGATTTTTCCCTCAACTACGAGGGGAGGTAAGGAACTGCCATCTAGCTCTGCACTTGATTCACCTTCTGTTTTGAGTAAACCTGCGACACCTGCACCTGCTATTGATTAGGATATGTCGCATGTTATTGATGATGCCACTTCTTCTATGCATGATGCTTATGATGAAATTACTTCTCTACTTGATAATAATGTGCCATTAGGTGAATTTCTTGATGAACAACTTGCTAGGGTTAGAGAGAATGAAATTATTGAAACTGATGATATTAATGGAAGTGATGATGAAGATTCTCCCCCTAGATATGAATTTCCTGTTGTGCCTGAGGATTATGTTATGGATGAAGAAACTGCTAGAGACCTTTTGCTTGCAATGATAGATATGATCTTAAAGAAACGGTTAGCTAAGCTGAAAGAAAAGTCTTTGAATGCTAGAATGAAATATGACCCCGCTTTTGCTACTTCAACTATCTATGTTACTAATAAGGATTATCAATTCTCTATCGATCCTGAGTTAATTACTTTGGTTGAATCTGATCCTTTTTATGGCTATGAATCTAAAACTTCTGTGGCACATCTTACTAAATTGAATGATATAGCCACCCTATTTACTCATGAGGAAAAAATTCATTATTATTATATCCTTAAATTGTTTCCTTTCTCATTAAAGGGTGATGCCAAGATATGGTTTAATTTTCTTGATCCTGGTTGTGTGTGTAGTCCCCAGGATATGATTTATTACTTCTCTGCAAAATAATTCCCCCGCGCTCATAAGAAACAAGCTGCCTTAAGGGAAATATTTAATTGTGTGCAAATTGAAGAAGAGAGTTGTCGGAGTAATGGGCCACAGGTAGCCTCACCCGAGTCCCTGCATTTATCAAGACTTTGGGCCAGCTTTGCCTTGCCGTGCCCCAAGCAGAAGCTCCGCCCTCCGGGGGTCGGCTTGCTCAACGGCCGACCACCAGAGGACGGCCAATCACCAACAGACGGCGCCATGCGCGGCCGCCTCCAGCCAGCCGGCCTCTAGAGAGGTCGGCATCAAGCAGGCGGCCACCCCACGCCCTCAGAGTTTGTACCCCCATCAATAAGACGAGATGGGGCGTGGCTACAACGAAGCCCTCATCCCCGAGTCTTGGGTTTAGCGTGGCCACAGTGCCCCGTACAGGCGGAGATCTCCGCACGGCGTGGCACTGTTGCCACCTTCCCTTGACGTCACTCCGGAGAGGCGGAGCCCTGTTCCCCACGACGGCCTGTCGGCACGACCCGCAAGCTGTGGGCCCGACCGGGCGGTGACACCCCAGAAGACGGCGCGCGCTGAGCCAGTCGGACCAGGGGAGGTCCGGCCTCCAACAGGCGGCCGTCCCCTCCCTCGAAACAAGTGCGCCATCAACCTGATGAGACAAGGTGTGGCTACAGTGATCTCCCACCAGGCGGCGGGACTGTAGCCACACTGAGTTGACCAAGCTTGCATCATTAGCAATACGGCTACAGTGAGCAGCCACCAACCAGACCTGCCAGCGGCTGGAGCGGCCTGTCGGCTTCATACCCGACCAGTCGGCGGGGCCCACCAGGCGGCGGGCCCCAGTAGTCGGCGGAGAAGCCGGAGGACGGAGATGCTGACAGCCAGGCCCAGCAGCCGGCCAGATTACCATTCTACCCCTAGGGGTAGGCCTATATAAACCCCCCAGGGCACCCATGCAAAGGGTTTCCACCCTATTAGACCTAGCCACATTCCTAGAGCAGGAGAGAGATAGCCTTGCCTTCTCCTTCCTCTAGCATATAGCTCAAGGAGCAACTTTGTACCACTTCGCCTTAGTGATCATGCGGAGACCCCGCAGAGTAGGACTAGGGGTGTTATCTCCTAGGAGAGCCCCGAACCTGGGTAAAGTACGGTGGCGTTCGTGTCTACACCTCATCCCGCTTCCAGGCACTGGGGACGTTCTACTCACCCCCACCATGATAAGCCATCCTTTGGCACATGTCGCACCCAACCCCTGACATTTGGCACCCACCATGGGGCGAGGTGCACCATCTCCTGGAGATCTGCTCTGGATGGGAATCCTGTTCCTTCTTGGTGAGCGCAGCCAGCCCAGCACGCCCGACGGTGTCAGCCTCGACACCCTGCATGGCGCGGAGATCGCCTACGCGGTGAGCTGCCTCGCTGACCTCGTTGGCGAGGTTCACCTCTCCGACGAGCCGGCCTCCGACGCAGGCACCGGCTTCCCCGAGAGCCGCCTCGCCAGCCTCCTCGACCAGCTTCACGTCACCAGCGATCCAGCTGTGGACCTGGAGTCTGTTGGCTCCACTGACCCGATGATCGTCGACTCCGACATGGAGTCGCTTGACGGTTTCCCCACCAACATGGTGATCTTCGATGAGCCACCTCCTCGCGAGCACAACTGTGGGAGCACCGTCACGGAGGTGCTCATCATCAACAGTGGCGAGCGCTCGGCTGGAGATGCTCGAGATCCACTCGATGCGGCGCTGCGAGACCTGACGGCGCCCATCCCAGAAGACGCGGACACTAAGACGCTGGAGGTACGCCGCGTCCAGCTCCTCGAGAGCGCTGGCCGATTGGCCAGCATGCGACGCCTCTCGGATGCCTATCGGCGCGAGATGGACCTGGCCGTTGGCGGCTCGCTGGCTCCTGAGGGGCCTGGCCGCATTGGCCCTATCCAGCAGCGTGGCACGACCATCGCCACCATGTTCGGGGTAGAACGCCCCATCTACGCCACGCCTGCAGAGAACATCCGGGCCGCCCAGGCAGTGACGGATGAACTGGACAAGTACGAGGGCGACGAGCGTCGCCACATGACGGAGCGAGTCCAGCAGCTCCTAGACGCGGCTGTCGCGTTGCATGAAGCCGGCTACCGTGTTGAAGTGCCCGCCCCGCGGAACGAAGAACCGCCCCTTCGCCAAGACCACGGCGCAACATCCCATACGCCGACTGGCGGCGCCCGCGGAAGACGAGGCAACGAGCCGGCTGCTAGCCGAAGCCGGACCCGCCTTTCCATCGAGCGTGACGAAGACGGCCGCCCTCGAGCGGTGGAGCGCCGAGGCGATCATCCACCTCCTCCGCCTCGTGGGGCAAGACATCCCACTCTGCCGCCTGTCACGCACCCGACACTCGGTGACCGCCTTAGCCGCCGAGAGGGAGTCAGAGAGAATGACGCCCGCCATCAGATCGACCACCTCAACCGATCCCTGGCGCTGGAAGAAGAAGACGCGCTAGGCCCACCCTGTTTTGTCCCACGAATCCAAGATGAGCCCTTTCCCAAAGGGTTCACGCTCCCGCGAGATACGCCCAAATTCACTGGCTCCGTGAAGCCGGAGGATTGGCTGGTCGACTACTCGACAGCCATAAGCATAGCAAACGGCAACAAGCGCGTTGCCGTGAAGTACGTCCCACTCATACTTCAGGGCACAGCCCGGACATGGCTTAACAGCCTGTAGCCCAGCAACATCAATAGTTGGGTTGATTTCACAGAGGCCTTAATCCGCAACTTCATCTGCACGTACAAGCGGCCTCCCAAGCCCCGACAGCTCTCCTTGTGCGTCCAAGGGCCCAGCGAATCGACTCGCGACTATCTCATGCGCTGGGCCGAGGTGCGCAACTCCTGTGAAGGCGTGCACGAGGTGCAGGCAATCGAGTACTTCACCGCCGGGTGCTGAGAAGGCACCCTCATCAAGCATCGACTCCTGTGTGACGAGCCTGCAACGCTCGACGAACTGCTGATCATCGCAGACAAGCACGCCACGGCCGACTCCTCCATGAAGGCGGAAATCCTAGTAGATGCATCCGACAAGGTGGCACCTCAGGCCCCTCGGACTCCGGCTGGTGAGATCAGTCGGCGTCAGCATCCAGGCGACAACAAGCGGAAGGCCACCCAGCCAACTTCGGCCAGCCGGTAGGTAGCGACAGTCGAGGATCAGCAGCCGGAGGGGCAGCCGGCACCCAAGCGTTAGAAGGGCTGCAAGTCCAATTGGTTGGCCGCCTTCTCTTATGAGCAGACCCTAGATGCACCTTGCAAGTTCCATAGCGGCGCAAAGCCATCCAACCACACCACTTGGAAGTGTCACTGGCTCTCCAGAATTGCCAAGGGAGATGGACTCCTGCCTCCTCCGCCTGCCGGACCGATGCCTCCTCAGCCCCAGAAGCCGGCGGCCCGGCCAGTCGGCGCCATACAAGACGAGTACCCAGAGGAGCATGGAGCTTATGTTGTGTTTGTTGGGGAATGTAGCAGAAATTCAAAATTTTCCTACGTGTCACCAAGATCTATCTATGGAGAGACCAGCAACGAGGGGAAGGAGAGTGCATCTACATACCCTTGTAGATCGCTAAGCGGAAGCGTTCAAGTGAACGGGGTTGATGGAGTCGTACTCGTCGTGATTCAAATCACCGATGATCTAGTGCCGAACGGACGGCACCTCCGCGTTCAACACACGTACAGCTCAACGATGTCTCCCACGCCTTGATCTAGCAAGGGGAGAGGGAGAGGTTGAGGAAGACTTCATCCAACAGCAGCACAACAGCGTGGTGGTGGTGGAGGAGCGTGGCAATCCTGCAGGGCTTCGCCAAGCACCTACGGGAGAGGAGGAGGTGTCACGGGAGGGAGGGAGGCGTCAGGGACTCAGGTATGGATGCCCTCCCTCCCCTCCACTATATATAGGGGCAAGGGAGAGGGGGGAGGCGCAGCCTTGCCCCTTCCTCCAAGGAAGGGGTGCGGCCAAGAGGGGGGGAGGAGTCCATCCTCCCCAAGGCACCTCGGAGGTGCCTTCCCCCTTGAGGACTCTTCCCTCTAGGGTTCCCTAGGCGCATGGGCCTCTTGGGGCTGGTGCCCTTGGCCCATGTAGGACAAGGCGCACCCCCTACAGCCCATGTGGCCCCCCGGGGCAGGTGGCCCCACCCGGTGGGCCCCCGGGACCCTTCCGGTGGTCCCGGTACAATACCGATGACCCCGAAACTTGTCCCGATGGCCGAAACAGGACTTCCTATATATAAATCTTTACCTCCGGACCATTCCGGAACTCCTCGTGACGTTCGGGATCTCATCCGGGACTCCGAACAACATTCCGTAAACACATACAAGCTTCCTTTATAACCCTAGCATCATCGAACCTTAAGTGTGTAGACCCTACGGGTTCGGGAGACATGCAGACATGACCGAGATGTTCTCCGGTCAATAACCAACAGCGGGATCTGGATACCCATGTTGGCTCCCACATGTTCCACGATGATCTCATCGGATGAACCACGATGTCAAGGACTTAATCAATCCCGTATACAATTCCCTTTGTCTATCGGTATGATACTTGCCCGAGATTCGATCGTCGGTATACCGATACCTTGTTCAATCTCGTTACCGGCAAGTCTCTTTACTCGTTCCGTAACACATCATCCTGTGATCAACTCCCTGATCACATTGTGCACATTATGATGATGTCCTACCGAGTGGGCCCAGAGATACCTCTCCGTTTACACGGAGTGACAAATCCCAGTCTCGATTCGTGCCAACCCAACAGACACTTTCGGAGATACCTGTAATGCACCTTTATAGCCACCCAGTTATGTTGTGACGTTTGATACACCCAAAGCACCCCTACGGTATCCGGGAGTTGCACAATTTCATGGTCTAAGGAAATGATACTTGACATTAGAAAAGCTTTAGCATACGAACTACGATCTTTGTGCTAGGCTTAGGATTGGGTCTTGTCCATCACATCATTTTCCTAATGATGTGATCCCGTTATCAACGACATCCAATGTCCATAGCCAGGAAACCATGACTATCTGTTGATCACAATGAGCTAGTCAACTAGAGGCTCAGTAGGGACATATTGTGGTCTATGTATTCACACGTGTATTACGATTTCCGGATAATACAGTTATAGCATGAATAAAAGACAATTATCATGAACAAGGAAATATAATAATAATCAATTTATTATTGCCTCTAGGGCATATTTCCAACAGTCTCCCACTTGCACTAGAGTCAATAATCTAGTTCACATCACCATGTGATTAACACTGACAAGTCACATCACCACGTGACCAACATCCAAAGAGTTTACTAGTGTCACTAAACTAGTTCACATCATCATGTGATTAAGACTCAATGAGTTCTGGGGTTTGATCATGTTCTGCTTGTGAGAGAGGTTTTAGTCAACGGATCTGTAACATTCAGATCCGTATGTACTTCGCAAATCTCTAGGTCATATTGTAAATGTTGCTTCCACGCTCCACTTGGAGCTATTCCAAATGGTTGCTCCACTATACGTATCTGGTTTGCTACTCAGAGTCATTCGGATAGGTGTTAAAGCTTGCATCAACATAACCCTTTACGCCGAACTCTTTATCACCTCCATAATCGAGAAACATATCCTTATTCCTCTAAGGATAACTTTGACCGCTATCTGATGATCCACTCCTTGATCACCTTTGTACTCTCTTGCCAGACATGTGGCAAGGCACATATCAGGTGCGGTACTTAGCATAGCATACTGTAGAGCCTACGTCTAAAGCATGGGGGACGACCTTCGTCCTTTCTCTCTTTTCTGCCGAGGTCGAGCTTTAAGTCTTAACTTCGTACCTTACAACTCAGGCAAGAACTCCTTCCTTGACTGATCCATCTTGAACACCTTCAAGATCATGTCAAGGTATGTGCTCATTTGAAAGTATTATTAAGAATTTTGATCTATCCTTATAGATCTTGATGCTCAATGCTCAAGTAGCTTAATCCTTTCCATTGAAAACACTTTCCAAATAACCCTATATGCTTTCCAGAAATTCTATGTCATTTGTGATCAACAATATGTCAACAACATATATTCATCAGAAATTCTATAGTGCTCCCACTCACTTCTTTGGAAATACAAGTTTCTCATAAACTTTGTATAAACCCAAAATCTTTGATCATGTCATCAAAGCATATATTCCAACTCCGAGATGCTTACTCCAGTCCTTAGAAGGATAGCTGGAGCTTTGCATACTTATTAGCATCTTTCAGGATTGACAAAACCTTCCGGTTGTATCACATACAACCTTTCCTCAAGAAAATCGTCGAGGAAACAATGTTTTGGCATCCTATCTGCAAGATTTCATAAATAATGCAGTAATCGCTAATATAATTTCAACAGACTCTTAGCATCACTACGAGTGAGAAAGTCTCATCGTAGTCAACTCCTTGAACTTGTCGGAAAACATCTTAACGACAAGTCGAGCTTTCTTAATGGTGACACTTACCATCATTGTCTGTCTTCCTTTTAAAATCCATCTGTACTCAACAGCATTACGACCATTGAGCCGTTCTGCCAAAGTCTACACTTTGTTTTCATACATGGATCCTCTCTCGGATTTTATGGCCTCGAGCCATTTATCGGAATCCGGGCCCACCATCGCTTCTCCATAGCTCGTAGGTTCATTGTTGTCTAGCAACATGACTTCCAAGACAGGATTACATACCACTCTGAAGTAGTACGCATCCTTGTCATCCCATGAGGTTTGGTAGTGACTTGATGTGAAGTTTCATGATCACTATCATAAGCTTCCACTTCAATTGGTGTAGGTGCCACAGGAACAACTCTTTGTGCCCTGCTATACACTAGTTGAAGTGACGGTTCAATAACCTTATCAAGTCTCCACCATCCTCCCACTCAATTCTTTCGAGAGAAACTTTTCCTCGAGAAAGGACCCGATTCTAGAAACAATCCCTTATTGCTTTTGGATCTGAGATAGGAGGTATATCCAACTGTTTTGGGTGTCCTATGAAGATGCATTTATCCGCTTTGGGTTTGAGCTTATCAGCCTGAAACTTTTTCACATAAGCGTCGCAGCCCCAAATTTTTAAGAAATGACAGCTTAGGTTTCTCTAAACCATAATTCATACGGTGTCATGTCAACGGAATTACGTGGTGCCCTATTTAAAGTGAATGTGGTCATCTCTAATGCCTAACCCATGAACGATAGTGGTAATTCGATAAGAGACATCATGGTAAGCACCATATCCAATAGGGTGCAGTTATGATGTTCGGACACACCATCACACTATGGTGTTCTAGGCTATATCAGTTGTGAAACAATTTCCACAATGTCCTAATTCTGTGCCAAACTCGTAATTTAGATATTCATCTCTATGATCATATCATAGATATTTTATCCTCTTGTTACGACGATCTTTCAACTTCACCCTGAAATTACTTGAACCTTTCAATAATTCAGACTCGTGATTCATCAAGTAAATATACTCAACATCTACTCAAATCATTTGTGAAGTAAGAACATAACGATATTCACTGCATGCCTCAGCACTCATTGGACTGCACACATCAAAATGTATTTCTTCCAACAAGTTGCTTTCTAGTTCCATTTTACTGAAACCGAGGCTTTCAGTCATCTTGCCCATGTGGTATGATTTGCATGTCTCAAGTGATTCAAAAACAAGTGAGTCCGAACGGTCCATTTGCATGGAGTTTCTTCATGCATATACACCAATAGACATGGTTCGCATGTCTCAAACTTTTCAAAAATGAGTGAGTCCAAAGATCCATCAACATGGAGCTTCTTCATGCGTTTTATACCGATATGACTTAAGTGGCAGTGCCACAAGTATGTGGTACTATCATTACTATCTTTTGGCATGAACATGTGTATCACTACGATCGAGATTCAATAAACCATTCATTTCAAGTGTAAGACCATTTGAAGGTATTATTCAAATAAACAGAGTAACCGTTATTCTCCTTAAATGAATAACCGTATTGCGATAGACATAATCCAATCATGTCTACGTTCAACGCAAACACCAAATAACAATTATTTAGGTTTAACACCAATCTCTTTGGTAGAGGGAGCGTGCGATGCTTGATCATATCAAGCTTGGAAAAACTTCCAACACATATCGTCAGCTCACCTTTAGCTAGTCTCCGTTTATTCCGTAGCCTTTTGTTTCGAGTTACTAACACTTAGCAACCGAACCGGTATCTAATACCCTGGTGCTACTAGGAGTACTAGTAAAATACACATTAACATAATGTATATCCAATATACTTCTATCAACCTTGCCAGCCTTATCATCTACCAAGTATCTAGGGTAATTCTGCTCCAGTGGTTGTTCCCCTTATTACAGAAGCACTTAGTCTCGGGTTTGGGTTCAACCTTGGGTTTCTTCACTAGAGCAGCAGCTGATTTGCCGTTTCATGAAGTATCCCTTCTTGCCCTTGCCCTTCTTGAAACTAGTGGTTTCACCAACCGTCAACAATTGATGCTCCTTCTTGATTTCTACTTTTGTGGTGTAAAACATCGCGAATATCTCAAGGATCATCATATATGTCCCTGATATATTATAGTTCATCACGAAGCTCTAGCAGCTTGGTGGTAATGACTTCGGAGAACCATCAATGTTTCATCTGGAAGATCAACTCCCACTCGATTCAAGCGATTGTTGTACTCAGACAATCTGAGCACAAGTTCAACAATTGAGCTTTTCTCCTTAGTTTGTAGGCTAAGAAAATCGCCGGAGGTCTTATACCTCTTGACGTGAGCACGAGCCTGAAATCCCAATTTTAGTCCTCAAAACATCTCATATGTTTCGCGACGTTTCAAAAACGTCTTTGGTGCCTCAATTCCAAACCGTTTAACTGAACTATCACGTAGTTATCAAAATGTGTATGTCAGATGTTCGCAACATCCACAAACAACGTTCGAGGTTCAGCACACTGAGCGGTGCATTAAGGACATAAGCCTTCTATGAAGCAATGAGGACAATCCTCAGTTCACGGACCCAGTCCGCATAATTGCTACTATCAACTTTCATCTATATTTTCTCTAGGAACATATCTAAACAGTAGAACTAAAACGCAAGCTTACGACATAATTTGCAAAGATCTTTTGACTATGTTCAAGATAATTAAGTTCATCTTATGAACTCCCACTCAGATAGACATCCTCTGGTCATCTAAGTGATCACATGATCCGAGTCAAACTAGGCCGTGTCTGATCATCACGTGAGACGGACTAGTCATCGTCGGTGAACATCTTCATGTTGATCGTATCTTCTATACGACTCATGCTCGACCTTTCGGTCTCCGTGTTCCGAGGCCATGTCTGTACATGCTAGGCTCGTCAAGTTAACCCTAAGTGTATTGCATGTGTAAATCTGTCTTACACCCGTTGTATGTGAACGTAAGGATCTATCACACCCGATCATCACATGGTGCTTCGAAACGACGAATTGTAGCAACGGTGCACAGTTAGGGGAGAACACTTCTTGAAATTTTAATGAGGGATCATCTTATTTACTATCGTCGTTCTAAGCAAATAAGATGCATAAACATGATAAACATCACATGCAATCAAATAGTGACATGATATGGCCAATATCATTTTGCTCCTTTTGATCTCCATCTTCGGGGCTCCATGCTCATCATCGTCACCGGCACGACACCATGATCTCCATCATCATGATCTTCATCATCGTGTCTTCATGAAGTTGCCTCGCCAACTATTACTTCTACTACTATGGCTAACGGTTAGCAATAAAGTAAAGTAATTACATGACGTTTAAGTTGACACGCAGGTCATAAATAAATAAAGACAACTCCTATGGCTCCTGCCGGTTGTCATACTCATCGACATGCAAGTCGTGATTCCTATTACAAGAACATGATCAATCTCATACATCACATATATCATTCATCACATCCTTTGGCCATATCACATCACATAGCATACCCTGCAAAAACAAGTTAGACGTCCTCTAATTGTTGTTTGCATGTTTTACGTGGCTGCTATGGGTTTCTAGCAAGAACGTTTCTTACCTACGCAAGAACCACAACGTGATATGCCAATTGCTATTTACCCTTCATAAGGACCCTTTTCATCGAATCCGATCCGACTAAAGTAGAAGAGACAGACACCCGCTAGCCACCTTATGCAACTAGTGCATGTCAGTCGGTGGAACCTGTCTCACGTAAGAGTACGTGTAAGGTCGGTCCGGGCCGCTTCATCCCACGATGCCGCCGAATCAAGATAAGACTAGTAACGGCAAGCATATTGAACAAAACCAACGCCCACAACTACTTTGTGTTCTACTCGTGCATAGAAACTACGCATAGACCTAGCTCATGATGCCACTGTTGGGGAACGTAGTAGAAATTCAAAATTTTCCTACGTGTCACCAAGATCTATCTATGGAGAGACCAGCAACGAGGGTAAGGAGAGTGCATCTACATACCCTTGTAGATCGCTAAGCGGAAGCGTTCAAGTGAACGGGGTTGATGGAGTCGTACTCGTCGTGATTCAAATCACCGATGATCTAGTGCCGAACGGACGACACCTCCGCGTTCAACACACGTACAGCTCGACGATATCTCCCACGCCTTGATCCAGCAAGGGGAGAGGGAGAGGTTGAGGAAGACTCCATCCAACAGCAGCACAACGGCGTGGTGGTGGTGGAGGAGCGTGGCAATCCTGCAGGGCTTCGCCAAGCACCTACGGGAGAGGAGGAGGTGTCACGGGAGGGAGGGAGGCGCCAGGGACTCAGGTATGGATGCCCTCCCTCCCCTCCACTATATATAGGGGCAAGGGAGAGGGGGGAGGCGCAGCCTTGCCCCTTCCTCCAAGGAAGGGGTGCGGCCAAGAGGGGGGGAGGAGTCCATCCTCCCCAAGGCACCTCGGAGGTGCCTTCCCCCTTGAGGACTCTTCCCTCTAGGGTTCCCTAGGAGCATGGGCCTCTTGGGGCTGGTGCCCTTGGCCCATGTAGGCCAAGGCGCACCCCATACAGCCCATGTGGCCCCCCGGGGCAGGTGGCCCCACCCGGTGGGCCCCCGGGACCCTTCCGATGGTCCCGGTACAATACCGATGACCCCGAAACTTGTCCCGATGGCCGAAACAGGACTTCCTATATATAAATCTTTACCTCCGGACCATTCCGGAACTCCTCGTGATGTCCGGGATCTCATCCGGGACTCCGAACAACATTTGGTAACCACATACAAGCTTCCTTTATAACCCTAGCATCATCAAACCTTATGTGTGTAGACCCTACGGGTTCGGGAGACATGCAGACATGACCGAGATGTTCTCCGGTCAATAACCAACAGCGGGATCTGGATACCCATGTTGGCTCCCACATGTTCCATGATGATCTCATCGGATGAACCACGATGTCAAGGACTTAATCAATCCCGTATACAATTCCCTTTGTCTATCGGTACGATACTTGCCCGAGATTCGATCGTCGGTATCCCGATACCTTGTTCAATCTCATTACCGGCAAGTCTCTTTACTCGTTCCGTAACACATCATCCCGTGATCAACTCCTTGATCACATTGTGCACATTATGATGATGTCCTACCGAGTGGGCCCAGAGATACCTCTCCGTTTACACGGAGTGACAAATCCCAGTCTCGATTCGTGCCAACCCAACAGACACTTTCGGAGATACCTGTAATGCACCTTTATAGCCACCTAGTTACGTTGTGACGTTTGATACACCCAAAGTACTCCTACGGTATCCGGGAGTTGCACAATCTCATGGTCTAAGGAAATGATACTTGACATTAGAAAAGCTTTAGCATACGAACTAAGATCTTTGTGCTAGGCTTAGGATTGGGTCTTGTCCATCACATCATTTTCCTAATGATGTGATCCCGTTATCAACGACATTCAATGTCCATAGCCAGGAAACCATGACTATCTGTTGATCACAACGAGCTAGTCAACTAGAGGCTCACTAGGGACATATTGTGGTCTATGTATTCACACGTGTATTACGATTTCCGGATAATACAGTTATAGCATGAATAAAAGAAAATTATCATGAACAAGGAAATATAATAATAATCAATTTATTATTGCCTCTAGGGCATATTTCCAACAGTGTTCACCAGTATGGCCGATGACAGACGCAGCAGATGGCAGCAACAACAAGAAGTGCAAGCAGTGGCCTCAAGTACTCCAGAATTCATGCATTGGTCCGAAAAGCCTATCAATTGGAGCAGGGCCGACCACCCGGAAGTGATGCCTTCCCCAGGATTATATGCCCTGGTCCTAGATGCTACCTTTGCAATGGAGAGGCGGGCAACACGTTTCTCCCGAGTCCTGATAGATGGCGGGAGCATCATCAATATCATGTACCGTGACACAATGGAGAAGTTGGGAATCAAGCAAAAGCAGCTCATCCCCAGTCGGACTGTATTCCATGGCATACTCTCTGGCCTTTCCTGCTCACCAATCGGCAAGACCCAAATTGATGTCCTCTTCGGAGACAAGAATCATTTCCGCCGTGAGCCAGTTTGGTTTAAAGTGGTGGACCTTGAAAGCCCTTACCATGCACTGCTTGGCCGACCTGCTCTGGCCAAGTTCATGGCAGTCCCCCACTATGCTTACCTCAAGATGAAGATTCCGAGTACCAAGGGGATCCTGACCGTAGTCGGAGACTACAAGAAGTCGACCGCTTGCAACGCAGATAGCAGCCGGATGGCTGAGTCCCTCGTAATTGCAGCGGAGAAGCGACTCCTTGACCGGGTGGTGGCGTTGGCAGGCAAGAAGCCAGAAATGTCACCCATGCCCCAGGAGTCAGAGGTTGAGGGCTCGTTCAAGCCGGCCAAGGAGACAAAGAAGATACCCTTGGACCTGGAGCACCCGGAGAGGCACGCTGTCATAGGTGCAAACCTTGACAGCAAATAGGAAAGCAAGCTCGTCGATTTCCTCCAGGAGAATTGGGACATCTTCGCATGGTCTCCCAAAGACATGCCGGGTGTTCCGACGGATTTCGCCGAGCACAAGCTACATGTCCGACCTGACGCCAAGCCGGTCAGGCAGCCCTTGCGCCGCCTGTCGAAAGAGAAGAGAAGAGTTGTTGGAGAAGAGATAGCCCGGCTTCTAGCAGCCGGATTCATCATGGAAGTGTTCTTTCCGAAATGGCTGGCCAACCCAGTCCTAGTGTTGAAGAAGAATAAGCAGTGGCCCATGTGCATTTACTATACTAGCCTCAACAAGGCCTGCCCCAAAGATCCCTTTGCTCTGCCAAGAATTGATCAAGTGATAGACTCCACAGCCGGATGCGAGCTGTTGAGTTTCTTGGATGCATACTCAGGGTACCATCAGATAAAGCTGAACCCAGCCGACAGGCTGAAGACTGCCTTCATCACACAATTCGGAGCCTTCTGCTACCTGACCACGACGTTCGGCTTGCGAAACGCCGGTGCCACGTTTCAGCGTTGCATGCAGAAGTGCCTCCTCAAGCAACTCGGCAGAAACGCCCATGTCTATGTGGATGATGTGGTGGTGAAGACAGAGAAGCGTGGCACGCTGCTAGAAGACCTCAAGGAAACTTTTGAGAACTTGCGCCAGTTGCACATCAAGCTCAACCCGGAGAAATGTGTCTTTGGAGTACCAGCCGGCCAGCTTCTCGGCTTCCTGGTCTCAGAGCGCGGCATAGAGTGCAACCCTGTGAAGATCAAGGCCATTGAGAGGATGGAAGTGCCCACCCGACTGCTGGACGTGCAGAAATTCACCGTCTGCCTAGCGTCAATTAGCCGTTTCATCAGTCAACTGGGCGAGAAGGCTCTTCCGCTGTACCAGCTCATGAAGAAGACCACTTTTTTTGAGTGGAACGACAAGGCGGATGAAGCCTTTTCCCAGCTCAAGAAGATGTTGGAAACTCCGCCTATCCTGGCAGCTTCGACTGAGGAGCCCATGCTCCTCTACATCACTGCCACCAGTCGGGTTGTCAGCACAGTCATAGTGGTAGAGCACACGGAGGAGGGAAGAGCATTGCCGATCCAGAGACCGGTATATTACTTGAGTGAAGTATTGTCCGCCTCCAAGCAAAACTACCCACATTATCAAAAGGTGCTATGGCGTGCACTTTGCTTCCAAGAAGCTGAAGCCTTACTTTCAAGAGCACCCAATAACTGTCGTCTGCATGGCTCTGCTTGCTGAGATCATTGGAAGCCGAGATGCTTCTGGCCGAGTGGCCAAGTAGGCTATTGATCTGGCCCCCTATACCATCTATTATCAGCCCCGCACCACCATCAAGTCACAAGTGTTGGCCGACTTCGTTGTCAACTGGGCCGAGACCCAGTACCTACCGCCAGCACCAGACTCCACCAATTGGTGGATGCATTTTGATGGTTCCAAAATGCGCACCGGTCTGGGAGCCGGCATCATCCTCACCTCTCCCAAAGGCGAAAACTCAAATATGTGTTACAAGTCCAATTTGCCGCCTCCAACAACGTAGCGGAATATGAGGCACTCATACACGGACTCCGGCTTGCCAAGGAACTCAGCATTCGCCAGATCCTGTGCTATGGTGACTCCGACTTGGTGGTCCAGCAGTCGTTAGGCAACTGGGACGCCAAGGATGCAAATATGGCAAGCTACCGCTTCCTCGTGCAGCAACTCAGTGGATACTTTGACGGGTGCGAGTTCCTCCACGTGCCAAGAAATGATAATGAGGAAGCAGATGCCTTGGCATGGATCGGCTCCACCCGACAGGCGATACCAGCCGGTGTCGCCTTGCAGCGCCTCCTCAAGCCGTCTGTCAAGCCATCTCCAGAGTCCGACTCCATCTTCGTGCCGGCCCCTCCTGAAGCAGTCGGATCCGACTTGAGGATACCAGAAGCCGGTGCGGGGACTTTGACTGGCGGCCCGGGGACTGCAGCCGTCGCACCCGGCCCGGGAATTCCAGAGCCCAGCCCGGGGACTGCAGCAGTCGGCCCGGGGACTTCTTCAAGACAGCAGGCGGCAGCCGACTCCAACCCGCTGCCTCCCAGCCCAACTGCCCTCGTACAAGTTGTTGTCGTGGCAGTCGGAGAGATAGCAGCACCATCATGGGCTCAACCCATCCTTAACTTCCTGGTGAACAAAGAGCTGCCGGCCGACGAGACCCTGGCCCGACAAGTGCAACGGCGGGCAGCAGCATACACTATAGTCAACAAAGAGCTGGTTTGGCGCAGTGTCACTGGTGTGTACCAGCGCAGCGTGGAGCTGGACCAGGGCCAAGCGATCCTCAAAGATATTCACCAAGGCGAATGCGGTCATCACACGGCCTCAAGAGCACTTGTTGCCAAAGCTTTCCGCCATGGTTTTTTCTGGCCAACTGCTTTAGAAGAAGCCAAAGAATTGGTCCAGAAGTGCCAGGGGTGTCAGAGATTTCATTCCAAGCCACACTTGCCAGCTTCTGCACTCAAGACTATTCCCATTCTTTGGCCCTTTGCCGTTTGGGGTTTGGATATGGTGGGACCATTCAAGACGGCCCGTAGCGGCATGACTCATCTGCTTGTCGTTGTGGACAAGTTCACCAAGTGGATAGAGGCAAGGCCAATCAAGAAACTGAATGGGCTGACTACCGTGACTTTCATCACCGACATCACCACTCGGTACGGCATACCGCATAGCATCATCACCGACAATGGCACAAACTTTGCCAAAGGAGCCTTGGCTCATTTCTGCGCAACGCAGGGCATCTGACTGGACTTAGCGTCCGTTGCCCACCTGCAGTCAAACGGCCAGGTTGAGCGAACAAACGGCCTCATCTTGTCCAGCATCAAGCCCCGACGAGTCGAACCTCTTGAGCGTTCGGCCGGCTGCTGGCTCGATGAGCTGCTGGCCGTCCTCTGGAGCTTGCACACAACTCCGAAAAATCGACCGGCTTCACGCCCTTCTTCCTCGTCTACGGTGCTGTGGCCGTCATCCTGGCGGACATAGAGTTCGACTCCCCGCGAGTCACCATGTACACGGAGGCGGACACCAAGGAGGCGCGAGAAGATGGCGTCGACCTGCTTGAGGAGGGCCGGCTGTTGGCACTCAGCCAGTCCGCCATCTACCAGCAGAGTCTGCGGCGATACTACAACCGCATGGTGAAGCCAAGATCCTTCCAAGAGGGAGACCTTGTGCTCCGGCTGATCCAGCAAACAGCCGGCCAGCACAAGCTCTCGGCACCTTGGGAAGGCCCTTTTATCATCAGCAAGGTGTTGGACAATGACTCCTACTATCTGATCGATGCTCAGAAGCCTAGAGCATGCAAAAGAGATGATTCAGGCAAGGAGACGGAGAGGCCGTGGAATGCAAACCTCATCAGGAGATTTTACAGTTGAAAGCAGTATGTATCACGCTACCTTTTGTATTATGTACGAAGACTCCGGGTCCCCCGAGACGAACTCGGGGAGTGCCCTCCTTTTTATCTATAAGATAAGTGTTGTGCCCATGAGTATGCTCTGTTTTATTATCTCCGCCTGGCACCTGGTCGACCAGTCGGCCCGGAGGTTTTCCGCCTTCTACTATATGCCGCCCCCTGCAGCCAAACAAGTAATGTGTTGGCACCTAAAAACTTCTTCTGTCAAAAGCCGCAGCTCGCAGAGCAACTAAATGGCAGGCAGGGGTTGCAAAACAGTGCCCACATGAAAAATGGCTAAGGGAAAAGCGCATATAGTCAAGGCCGGCACCGCACCTGCCCGGCCAGCTTCTGAGCAGTCGGCCGGCCGGCTTCTGCTTCCCTTGCCAAAACTCCAAACGGCTAAGAACTTGCCCTCCCGCAAAAAGCTAAGCACTCAAACCAGCCGCAGTCTGCAGAGCGGCTGATTGGCTGGCAGGAGGCTAGCTAAGGGAGGGCGGCAAAGGAGAAGTGCCAGGAGCACAAGGCAAGAAAAAGTAGAAGTCAGCGAAGCAAAGCATAAGATTGCGATAAGATATTTACATAGATAAAGGCCCATCGGCCGGCATTCAACAAAGTTTGGTATACACCCCATGGGTGGAATTGTGCGAATTTATTCAAGATGTCCAGACTAGCAAGCAGGGAAAGTAAAAACATCCTAAGGAGCAGCGGAGGACTCTGGTTGAGTGCTAGGGTCGGCGGTGCCGGTTGGTGCGGCGGCCGACTCTGGTTGGACGCCGGGGTCGGCAGTGCCGGTTGGCGTGGCAGACGGCTCTGGCTGGACGACGGAGTCGGCCGTGCCGGTTGGCGCAGCAGGCGGCTACGGCTGGACGACGGGGTCGGCTGCGCCGGTTGGCACAGCAGGCTGCTCCGGCTGAATGCTGTAGTCGGCAGAAGCACCAGTCGGGATGGCGGAGGGCTGGAGGACGGAGTCGGTGGCGTCTGTCAGAGGAACGGGCGGCTGGTTGATCACCACCTGGCTGCCTCTAGCAGCAGTCGGCGCTTTGGAGCATGGGTCGTTGCTTGAGGCTCGGTCAGGTTGGGGCTGACCATCCGCCCCAACCAACGGCATGTCGTCATCGCTCTCCTCCTCCTTATCCTCCCATTCCTCCCCTTCATCACTGGAGTCGATGACTTCGGCCGAGTCCTCGCTGTCCTCTGGGTTCAGCCCGAGCCATTCCTGTGGCGCTTCGGCACCTTCCTCGACCACCTTCGGAATGAAGATGCTGGTGTCGGTGAAGTCGGCGATAGCCGCCGCCCTGTTGATAAGCTCGGCTTCCACCGCCACCAGCAGCTCCTGCGCCTCCAGCAGGAAAGTGGCCAAGTGGGCTAAGTCTAGCCCAGGATACCACACCTTGACGCACTCCAGTGCCCGACGCGCTCCTGCCCGGGCTGCAGAGCCCTTCCAGGCCTCCAGGTGGCCGGCCGCCACCTCTAGCCAGTCGGCAGTCCGACTTGGTGTGCGCGGAGCCGGCAAGCCTGAGCCCCGACACGCTGAAGACGGCGCAACATCTGATGGGCAGGCCGCAGATGGGCTTGGATGTTGAGGATTTGCTCGTTAAGAGTTCGAGGGGCGTCAGCGGCAATCTGCGCGCCTTCCGCCCTCTGCTCCTCGCGCTGGGCCTCAATGATTTGGTTCGCAGCAACAGAGTGGCCCGGGAGGAAGTCTTTTCGAACAGAAGACAAGGAAAGCAAAGTCAGAAACTAACAGTCGGCTTAGATAAGGGCCGGCAGTTCAAGACAAGAAACGAAGAAAATAAAGCGTACCGTTGACCAAGTCTTCGATGCTGCTGAAGCAGGCCATCATCTGCGCCTCCTTGTCGGGCCAGGCGGCACGCTCGATTTCAAACTCGGCGAGCAGATTGATCTCCGTCACCTTCGCCTCCCGCTAGGCCATCTTGAGGACCTCTGCCTTCTCGGCAAGCTGAGTGGCCAGCCGGTCTCGCTCCTCGGCCAGCTTGCTTCACTCCGCCTCCTTGCCGGGTAGGGTAGTGTTGGCTTCTCCCAGCTACTGCTGCAAGGCGGCGTTGGCCTCTGTAAAAAGAAAGAAGGAAAAAATATCAGTCGAATGACAAAGAGGGATACAGTTGCCGAGGAGATCTGGCCCAACTGCTCAGCAGTTGGCCCGAATCTCGGGGACTACAGCCCGCGGGCGCGCCATCGCGCCCCCGCAGAGAAGAAGTAGCTAACAAAGATAAAAGCCTCTCGGGGACTACAGCCCGAGGGTGCGCCAGCACGCCCCC
Organism: Triticum timopheevii; assembly: GCA_963921465.1. Taxonomy (NCBI): domain Eukaryota; kingdom Viridiplantae; phylum Streptophyta; class Magnoliopsida; order Poales; family Poaceae; genus Triticum; species Triticum timopheevii. The sequence goes on from OY997266.1 coordinate 563,377,936, forward strand.
GCAAAGAAGGGAAGTCGAGGCTTACTCCGGCTCTCGGACAGATGGGCGGTCTGCGTCTCCAGCTCCCGAACCCTGGAGTTGAAGGTGACCGCGCGGAGATTGTGGTAGTCCTGCAGAAGGGAGATCAATTGAAGTCAACATTTGATACTCACAGGTTAAAGTTCCGGACCGCCTGCTCAGCAGCCGGCCCGAAACTTGGGGACAACACCCAGTGGGTGCGCTTGCGCGCCCCCACGAAGAAAGCAAGAAGATCAAAAGTAAAGAGAAGTAAAGGAAACTTACGTGGATATCTGCCCGCGACTCCAAGAATGCCTCGTTGCAGCGCTTGAGGGCCTCAGCTTCAGCCCGGACTTTGGCCTGGACCTCCAGGGACGCCTGGGCCAGGGCGCCCGTCCATCCTCCGGGTACCCAGCCAGCCGGCGCAGCGCTGGTCGCTTCAGTTTCAGGGATCGACGAACTCGCGGCGCCGGCTTCTAGCGGCCGTGGCGCCGAGGCCGCCTTCGTGAAACAGCGGCATGCGGATGTGCGGACCTCAGGAATCAGGTCCGTCACCACCGCATCCCCGACTGGTGGCACCGGCGGCGCGGCCGACTGCTCATCCTGCGTTTCGCTAGTCGATGGAGGCGGCGGCACGATGACGTCTGGAATGGCCACATCGCTGCCTTCCCTCTCCCTGATCGGCTACTCGTCGCCGGCTGCCCCAGTCATCGCCTCAAACTCAGGCGGAGGTGGCGCGGTGTTCAGGGGCGTCACGAGCAGCGGCTCTTGGCGGTGTGGGGCCTCCGCCAGCCGCTCCTTCTCCGCGGCTTCGGCCTCCGCCTGCACCAGCTTCCTCGCCGCGGATGCGGCGGCCTTGTCCCCCTCCGCCTTCGCCAGACGGTCGACTTCTTCCTCACGCGCCTCCCACGCATTCCGCTCTGTCGCCTCCCGGAGGTCGGCGGCCGGGTCGATTCACCGGCTGGTGGAGGAGGTCGCCGCCGACCTGATGACCGAGGCGGCGCCCGACTTCTCGAGAGTCAGCGGGCCCTGGGATAAGAAGGCGAGTCAGAAAAGTTTTTTCAGGCCGGATCGGCGAAAAGGCGGAAAACATGAGAAGAAAACTTAAGCAGACACCATTACTGGCACCTTCGGCTGCCTCTGGTACTTGGCCACCTTGGCCGTGGCTTCTTTCCGCCTTGTTGCAGCGGCCAGGTTCTTGGGCTTCTTCGGGGCGCTGCCGAACAGGGAAGCGCCTTGCCTCTTCTTGCGTTTGCCGCCACGGGCGGGCGGCCCAGTAGAGGGGCCTGCGCCGGTGTTGGCAGTGCTCCGGGAGGGGCACGGCTCGTCTTCGTCGTCGTCATCATCTGGCCAAGTCTCCACGTGGCTGCCCTCCTCGGAGCCGCCTGCTCCGTCGCCGCTGCCTGTTGCGTCGTCCGCCAGGGCGGCCGCCCCCAAGTCGGGGTCGTCCACATCACTCACTGCCCAGTCCAGCAGGTAGTCACCACCCGGCCCTACGATTGCGGCCGTCATCTCGGACATATAAATCTGCACTCCAGAAGGGAGTCGCATCACGAGAAGCACAAGACTGAGAAACAGAGCTGAAGGAAGAAATGAAGGAACTTACGGCAGGCAGAGGATTGTCGCGAGAGTACGGCTGCTTCCCGTACCGCCACTCTTCCTCCGACACCTTGAGGTCGGAGATCTCATTCACCATCCGCGCGACCTCGGCAGTCGGCATCTCCTTCGTGCACAGCCGGCTGGGGTCGCGGTACCCGCTCATTCGGAAGATTGGATGAGGGCGGCCCTGGAGTGGGAGAACCCGGCGCTCGACGAAGGTGATGAGGAGGTCGGAGGCCACGAGGCCTCAGACTCCTGGAGCACCCGGAGTCGGCCGATGGCGGCCACTGCACCCGGCGATACCGGCTTCGGCCTGTAGCCCTAGTTGGGCCGGAGCCGGGTGGGAGGGCCGGCCTCGTAGGCCAGCAGGTTGATGAAGTCGACAGCCGGATCGACATTCTCAACGTAGAAGTAAGATTGGTGCCACATCTTTACAGACTGTGACAGCTTGATGACAAGGAAGGCATTCTGTTTCGCCGGCCGGCGCACGGCGACTAACCCACCGCACTCGGCCGCCGTCTCCTTGGCGGAGGTGCCGAGCTTCGCATAGAATAATGCTCCCCACAGCTCGAGTGTGGGGAGGATGCCGATGTAGCCCTCGCACGCCGTGACGAAGGCGGAGAGCAGGGTCACGGTGTTGGGCGTAAGGTGATGAGGTTGGAGGTAGTTGAAGTCCAGGAATGAGCGGAGGAAGCCACTCACCGGAAGGCCCAAGCCATACAGGAAGTGCGAGGGGAAGACGACCCGCTCGTTCCCCCTCGGCGCCGGCAAGATCTCCTCCTCCGGCGGCACCCGCGCCTTAACGAATGCCGTGTTGGGCATCCGGCGCGTGTCGCGGAGGAAGGAGATGTGATATTCAATCACCGTTGACCCGTCCCAATTGCCGCCCTTCTCGCGCACCATGGCTCCAGGCGAGGCCGCGAGGGGAGGAGGAGTGCGTCTGCGGCGAACGGCGGCAGCGCCTCGGTAGCACGGAGCAGCAGCAGTGGCGATGGAGGAGAGAGCAGAGGAGGAAGAGAGAGTAGGAGGGGGCGCTCGTGCTTCACCGCACCCCTCCCCCATACTTATAGCCCTCGGGCTACGAAGCCAGGGGTGGGGCGCGGGGTCATGGGATTAACTACGCCCACGATCCCCATGACCCCCTGTACCGCACGCATTTACCACACCTTGAACGACCGTGGGAATCACAACCGCCTCCCTCGGCATAGCAGATCCGCCCGGGTGCCGAGGCGCGGTAGTGGCGGGCCCGGCTCGCTGTCACGTCCCATCGGGAGCGTGGGGTGGTAGGCTGGATGGGCTGGCGTGCGCCGCTTGGCGAGCCTGTGGAGGGCGGCGGCCCTAAGAAGCTTAGTAGGCACGCCACCTGTTTTCCTGCCTTAGAGTTCAAAATCGACCAACAGTCCCGCCTAGCCGAAGCCGACTTCAGCAGCCGGCCAACCGCAAGGCGGATTGAACACTCATCCGGAGCCCGGTGAGGGGGGGAAGCCGCTGAGACTTTGTGACCCCTCGACCACGACGCCTCACCGGCTTCGGGGACTACTGCCGGAGTAATGGACCACGGGTAGCCTCACCCGAGTCCCTGGATTTATCAAGACTTTGGGCCAGCTTTACCTTGCCGTGCCCCAAGCAGAAGCTCCGCCCTCCGGGGGTCGGCTTGCTCAACAGCCGGCCACCAGAGGACGGCCAATCACCAACAGACGGCGCCACGAGCGGCCGGCTCCAGCCAACCGGCCTCTAGAGAGGACGGCATCGAGCAGGCGGCCACCCCACGCCCTCAGAGTTTGTACCCCCATCAAGAGGACGAGATGGGGCGTGGCTATAGCGAAGTAGACTGACTCCTGCCTGCATCTGCTACTATTACTCCACACATCGACCGCTATCTAGCATGCATCTAGAGTATTAAGTTCATAAGAACAGAGTAACGCATTAAGCAAGATGACATGATGTAGAGGGATAAACTCAAGCAAGATGATATAAACCCCATCTTATTATCCTCGATGGCAACAATACAATATGTGCCTTGCAACCCTTTCTGTCACTGGGTAAGGACACCGAGAGATTGAACCCAAAGCTAAGCACTTCTCCCATGGCAAGAAAGACCAATCTAGTAGGCCAAACCAAACTGATAATTCGAAGAGACTTGCAAAGATAACTCAATCATACATAAAAGAATTCAGAGAAGATTCAAATATTATTCATAGATAAACTTGATCATAAACCCACAATTCATCGGATCTCGACAAACACACCGCAAAAAGAGTTTACATCGAATAGATCTCCACAAGAGAGGGGAGAACATTGTATTGAGATCCAAAAAGAGAGAAGAAGCCATCTAGCTAATAACTATGGACCCGTAGGTCTGTGGTAAACTACTCACAACTCATCGGAGGGGCAAGGATGTTGATGTAGAAGCCCTCCGTGGTCGATTCCCCCTTCGGCAGAGGCCGACGACGGCTCCGAGATGGGATCTCGCGGATACAGAAGGTTACGGCGGTGGAAATTGTGTTTTGTGGTGCCCCTGGATGTTTTCGAGGTACGTAGGTATATATAGGAGGAAGAAGTACGTCGGTGGCCGCCCGAGGGGCCCACGAGATAGGGGGCGTGCCCTACGGGGGGGGGGGGGGGGGGGCTCCTATCTCGTGGAGCCCTCGGATGCTTCTTGACTTGCACTCCAAGCTCTTCGGATCACGTTTGTTCCAAAAATCACCCTCCCGAAGGTTTCATTCCGTTTGGACTCCGTTTGATATTCCTTTTCTTCGAAATACTGAAATAGGCAAAAAAAAAACAGCAATATGGGCTGGGTCTCCGGTTAGTAGGTTAGTCCCAAAAATGATATAAATATGTAAAATAAAGCCCATAAAATCCAAAAGGGGTAATACAATAGCATGGAACAATTAAAAATTGTAGATACGTTGGAGACGTATCAAGCATCCCCAAGCTTAATTCCTGCTCGTCCTCGAGTAGGTAAATGATAAAAGGAGAATTTTTGATGTGAAATGCTACCATCTTATCTTATATTTACTAATTGGAGGCATCATTCATGCGTTTTCATTAATCCACATCATCAAAATTAATTATGCCGTTAGATAGTAAAATTTACGTTCAGTATTAAAAGAAATCTTGCGTAACACATAGAGATAATCCCGTCCCACAAACATAGATTTGACACGTCTACATTAATGAAAAAAATCAGGAAAGCCTCCACCGGTTCCCAAAAATAAAAAGGAAAGCCCACTTTAAAAACGCCCAAATGCGCTCTCTTTCCTGTCCCATAAAAAACGGACCTGACACGTCTAACATTTTTTTGAGGGTAAACGTCTAACATTAATGAAATAAAACAAGCCCAGTTTCCAAAAAAAGGCCATTATAGAGACACCAACTGCTCTTTCATTCGCGTTTCATAGAAAACAGATCTGACACGTCTAACATTAACAAAACAGAAAAAAGGACGAAAAAAATATTCAATGAAAAACAAAAGAAAAGCCTCGGTCCGTATCCAAAAATAAAATAAAAAAGAAAGCCTGCGCTCTCATTTCGGTCGAAAAAAATACAGATCTGACACGTCTAATATTTCCTAAAAATAAAACATGGAAACCCTCCACTGGTTCCTAAAAATAAAAAGGAAACCTCCTGCGCTCTCATTTCCTTCCCGTAAATAACGGATCTGACACGTAATAAAACATGGAGCGCTTCCAACCCTTCCTAAATAAAAAATAAAGCGGAAAGCCTCCACTAACATCTCCAATGATAAAATGTCCAACAAAAATCCAAGAATGTAGAAGGAAATGATTTCCGCGAATGGGCAGATTGCCCTCTTATATATATGTATTTACTAATTGGAGGCACCATTCATGCGCTTTCATTAATCCACATCATCAAAATTAATTAAGCCGTTAGATAGTAAAATTTACGTTCAGGATTAAAAGAAATCTTGCATAACACATAGAGATAATCCCGTCCCACAAACATAGATTTGACACGTCTACATTAATGAAAAAAATCAAGAAAGCCTCCACCGGTTCCCAAAAATAAAAAGGAAAGTCCACTTTAAAAACGCCCAAATGTCCTCTCTGTCCTGTCCCATAAAAAACGGACCTGGCACATCTAACATTTTTTTTTGAGGGTAAACATCTAACATTAATGAAATAAAACAAGCCCGGTTTCCAAAAAAAGCCCATTATAGAGACACCAACTGCTCTTTCATTCGCGTTTCATAAAAGACAGATCTGACACGTCTAACATTAACAAAACAGAAAAAAGAACGAAAAAAATATTCAATGAAAAACAAAAGGAAAGCCTCGGTCCGTATCCAAAAATAAAATAAAAAGGAAAGCCTGCGCTCTCATTTCGGTCGAAAAAAATACAGATCTGACACGTCTAATATTTCCTAAAAATAAAACATGGAAACCCTCCACTGGTTCCTAAAAATAAAAAGGAAACCTCCCGCGCTCTCATTTCCTTCCCATAAAAAACGGATCTGACACGTAATAAAACATGGAGCACTTCCAACCCTTCCTAAATAAAAAATAAAATGGAAAGCGTCCGTTAACATCTCCAATGATAAAATGTCCAAGAAAAATCCAAGGATATAGAAGGAAATGATTTCCGCGAATGTGCAGATTGCCCGTGAAATAAAGAAAAGCCATAAAAGCCTTGACGTTAATCCACATCAAAAAGATTAATTTGAGGCATTAGATTATAAATTTAATGATAAAGATCAGTTAATGGATGTTACCTCCTTTTCTTTAAAAAATGGAACGCCACGCACATGAGGGGGACTAAACATGACGGGGACTAAACCTACACGTACAAGAAAAAAAGTCCACAGCCCTCATGACACGCATATGAAACAAATACACCCCAAAAGCGCCCCCACAAAAAAATTTCTCCCACACGTACAAGAGGAGAAGTCCTCAATACCCAAGTACACGTATAAAAAAAGGAAACGTTTAGAAACGGTGGACCGGCCGAACTTTCAGCCGGTCGCACCGCTCGCGCTCGCTCGCCTAGCGCATTTTCCATACGCACCGCTCGCTCGCGACCTTATCCCTTCCCGTTCGCCATCGCTGACCACTCGTTCTCCTCGTTCCCCTCTTTTTTACTCCTACGCATCTGCTCCTTCCATCCCCATTTCTTTCTATCTCCAGTTCTCCACTCCTGTTGCTGCTCCATCCATCTCCACCTCCTCAGCTGCCGTTATGTCTCACCACTGCCAATGGCCCATGGCTGGGTGCTTTCTCATCAGAGAGGGGGAATGGGAGTTGCTCAGCCGAGCACGGCAGGGACTCCTCTCTGGTGCCCGTGTGTTCTTCACAGATGCCCGGGATTGCTTGCCCCTCGATGCAGCCGTGCCGCAATGGCTTTCTTTGCCGGTGATGGATGACGACGGATGCTGGAGGCGATTGGCGGGCGTTTGATTGCTGCAACCGGCATGCGGATTTGCTGGAACCGGCGAATGGAAGTGCTGGGATCGTTGAGCGAGTCACGGGGATGGAGGAGCTGCAACCTGCGACCAAATTTGCTACTAGTGGAGAGAGTATTTGCTGGAACCGTTCACTAATTTAGTAATTTTGCTGGCGTCCTCGAAACGGCGGTGTTTTTTTGCTTATCGGGTATGATTCTTTTTGCTACTACTGGTGTTTGTAGGTGCTGGAACCGGTGTTCATCAATGCTACATGTGATTTTTGCTACTGCATGCCTGCATTTTTGCTACTATGGCGGATGAAGATGTCTTGCTACTACCGTGCGTTTTTTTGGCTACTACCGGTGTATCCATGGTGCTGGAATAGGCCTCCTTCGATGCTACATCCGGCAGCAATGACGGCGTTTTTGCTACCACCGGTGTATGCAGGTGCTGGAACAGGCCTCCCTCGATGCTACATCCGGCAGCGACGACGGCATGGCGACGGCTTTTTTGCTACCACCGGTGATTGCAGATGCTGGAAGCGGCGTCCTTCGAAGCTACATCCGACCGGCGATTTTGCACTGGATGCTGCAACAAGCAATCGTCGGCGCCGGAGACGGCGGCCAACGGCGCCGGAGACGACGGTCATCCGTATTGCGGTGTCTTGCTGCTACCACGACTAGCACCGTGGTGCTAGGACGGTGTCAAGGTCAGATGCTGCAAACTCCAAGGAGGGCAAGGGAGGCGATCGAGGGCGAGGGAGGCGACCGGCAGCGTGTACGGCGATCGACGGTGAGGGCGGCCGTGCGTCGAGGTTGGTCGCCTCGCTCATCCATGGCGATGTCGAGGCGACCGCTGCTCCCTGTTTCCCGTGCGTTTTTGTTGGATGTGTTTTCTTTAAAAAAACGATACCAGCACCTGATCCGATGGCCAAAAACGTTCCAATCCAATGGTAGCTCTATGACCGGCCGAAAACTGGGCCGGCAGACCGGCGCCTAGCGCTCGCCACATATACCTATCCCGTATGGGCATTTGTATTAGCGCTTATGTCTATATTGTGTTGAAAAAGACAACACGTATCCAAAAAGTGCACACAAAAATTAATCACCGTCCCTAAGATATCTTTACCTAATAATCTTTACCTAATAATAAAGCAAATTCGGTTTCTGGTCGTCCGTCATTAGAATTACCCCCGAAGTTGGCATAAATTACCCACTATGCCACCCGTAAGTTGAAAAAACGGTTCGCTTTTATTTCAAAATCACGCTCGGTTTCACGTTATTAAAAGTCGCTACGTTAATATAACAGGATTGCCCCAGCGGCGCAGTGGCTTTGACCGCCGCCCCGCCCTTGGGAGACCAGGGTTTGACCCCCAGGAATACCTCTTTTCTCTTCTTTTTTTTCTATCGCAAGCGCGCATCCTCCCCACACTCAGCAATTAATGGGCCAGCCACACCATTTTCCTATTTTGTTTTTTCCTTTTTAATTTCTCATTTTGTTTTAGTTTTTCCTTTTTAAAATTAATTTTTCATTTATAAAAAAACCAAATTTTAAAAAGCTGTAAGTTAATTTTTTTGAGAAATCATAAATTGTTTGTGAATTCAGAAAACATTTGAAAAATCATAAAATGATCATGATTTCAAAAAATTGTTCATGCTTTACAAAAAAGATCACGATTTCAAATAAAGTCATGAAATGAGAAATGTTCGTGCTTTCTAAAATAATATTATTCAAAACATATTCAGGAGTTTAAAAAATGTCCATAAAATTTAGAATATGTTCAAAAAATTGAAATAGATCCATAAATAATGAACATAACGAACCGTCGCTTACGTACAGGCTTTATTAGGACATCTGCAGAGGTCATTTTATGATTTTATTTAGTCCCTTGCGTCGGGTAAAAAAAGGTTTTCGTATCTTGTACAACGTTGAGCCCCCCAAAATTGACACAACTTTCTGTGGGTTACTTTTTGTAAGCTATATAAAACTACAACTATGTTTATTCTGGCATGATAATACTGATTATGAGAAACGCCATTACGCTAGGTCAGGGTGAGACACATCATTCATCAGTCTGAGCACACTCAGCAATTAATGGGCCGGCCCACACCATTTTCCTATTTTGTTTTTTCCTTTTTAATTTCTCATTTTTGTTTTAGTTTTTCCTTTTTAAAATTAATTTTTGATTTATAAAAGAACCAAATTTTAAAAAGCTGTGAGTTATTTTTTTTGAGAAATCATAAATTGTTTATGAATTCAGAAAACATTTGAAAAATCATAAAATGATCATGATTTCAAAAAATTGTTCATGTTTTACAAAAAAGATCACGATTTCAAATAAAGTCATGAAATGAGAAATGTTCATGCTTTCTAAAATAATATTATTCAAAACATATTCAGGAGTTTAAAAAATGTCCATAAAATTTAGATTATGTTCAAAAAATTGAAATAGATCTATAAATAATGAACATAACGAACCGTCACTTACGTACAGGTTTTATTAGGACATCTGCAGAGGTCGTTTTATGATTTTATTTAGTCCCTTGCGTCGGGTAAAAAAAGGTTTTCGTATCTTGTACAACGTTGAGCCCCCCAAAATTGACACAACTTTCTGTGGGTTACTTTTTGTAAGCTATATAAAACTACAACTATGTTTATTCTGGCATGATAATACTGATTATGTGAAACGCCATTACGCTAGGTCAGGGTGAGACACATCATTCATCAGTCTAGCTCAGACAGTGTCCATCAATGTAGTTTGCTCAGTGAATTTTTTTCGTTGTGGCACCTTAGGAGATCAAGTCGTGATAAGACCATTACATTTTTTAAAATGACTTTTTAAAAGTACCTTATCTCATCATGACATCACTCGGATATAGTTTGTGAAAATGACATTTTAAAAGTCCTTATCTCATCCGGGCATTTGATTCAGACTTTTTTTATTCTATCACACCTGTATAATCTAATAGTTTTACACTCCAAAAGATCTAATAGTTTTTCTCCCGTTGCAACGCACGGGCAAATTTGCTAGTAAGAAGAAAGGACCCATAAAAAGTAGTGCTCGAGCCCCATTAAAAAAGGTCCATATCGCAGGTTCCTCAAAAAGAAAAAGCATGAACATGTTTGGTTCATAAAGAAAATGTACATACAAATAAAGAATCATAAAGGTCCATGTTAATAAAAAAAAGCCTGTACATATCAGGAAAAGAAATTCAATTTCACCGTACAGAAAAACCAGTCATGATAATGTAAAAAATATACAAACATACAAAATCTTTGGAAAGGCTCCCAAAAATATTTCAAGAACATTTGGTTCCTCTTCTAATAATTTAGTTTATGAAATATTTAATTTTTATAAACATCACTAATACCGCACATGCCTCTCAGGCTTTTCAAGTTATGTTGAGCAATTAGTGTGTGTATATTTTTTGTCCAAACTTTTGATGAGTTTTGTTATATAAGCTACCATGTCGATCAAATTCGTAATTCAAATTCGTAAATATTATTTTCTACGTCATGAAGATGTGTATCTGGCTATATTGATCGAATTAATACATACTTCCTCCACATGTCAAGTATGAAATTCACAAAGAGCTATACTTGCCACAATGTGAGGAAGGATCCATTCAGACCAATAATGGTATTTTGTGCAACATAAAGGGAAAGTGGATACACTCTGTCCAATCATGAAGCCTATAAACATATGTGTATATTTTGTGTTACAATTGTTAAACAACAAATAATTTATCCATCATTATGATATCCATAATTTATACTCTTTCATTTTAAACGTTGCTACAATCGTGTTCGTAATTATGCACCCCTATAATATCTAGACCGTGCAGATGCACGGGATGATGACTAGTAATTCATAATGTAATTTTCTTTATTGTGGCATGAATTTTTAGATCCAAATGAATACAAAATAAAAGTTCATATTGACATAAGAGATATAGTAACACTTCAAGCATACTAAGCAAAGTAATCATGTCTTCTCAAAACAACATGGCCAAAGAAAGTTATCCCTACAAAATCATATAGTCTGGCTGTTGCTCTATCTTCATCACACAAAGTATTTAATCATGCACAACCCCGATGACAAGCCAAGCAATTGTTTCATACTTTAATAATCTCAAACTTTTTCAACTTTCACGCAATACATAAGCGTGAGCCATGGACATAGCACTATATGTGGAATAGAATGGTGGTTGTGGAGAAGACAAAAAGGAGTAGATAGTCTCACATCAACTAGGCGTATCAACGGGCTATGGAGATGCCCATTAATAGATATCAATGTGAGTGAGTATGGATTTCCATGCAACGGATGCACTAGAGCTATAAATATATGAAAGCTCAACAAAAGGAACTAAGTGGGTGTGCATCCAACTCGGCTGCTCGCGAAGACCTAGGGCACTTTTGAGGAAGCCCATCATTGGAATATACAAGCCAAGTTCTATAATGAAAAATTCCCACTAGTATATGAAAGTGACAACATATGAGACTCTCTAACATGAAGATCATGGTGCTACTTTGAAGCACAAGTGTGGAAAAAGAGATAGTAGCATTGTCCCTTCTCTCTTTTTATCTCATTTTATTTTTTTTTCTTTTTTTCTTTCTTTGGCCTTCCCCTTTTTTTTGGCCTTTCTCTTTTTTTTTGTAAAGTCCGAGGTCTCATCCCGACTTGTGGGGGAATCATAGTCTTCATCATCCTTTCCTCACAAGGACAATGCTCTAATAATGAAGATCATCACACTTTTATGGATTTACAACTCAAAGCTAGAACAAGATATGACTCTATATGTATGCCTCCGGTGGTGTATCGGGATATGCAATGAATCAAGAGTGACATGTATGAAAATTATGAAGGTGGCCTAGCCACAAATACGATGTCAACTACATGATCATGCAAAGAGCAATATGACAAAAGTAATGCGTGCCATATGAACGGAACGGTGGAAAGTTGCATGGCAATATATCTCGGAATGGCTATGGAAATGCCATAATAGGTAGGTATGGTGGCTGTTTTGAGGAAAGAGTATGGTGGGTGTCGGAAAAAAATTCTATGAGATCAGGTCTCACGGGTTAGCAGGTGAGACCCATCCTGATGGATGACACGTGGCATTCACAAATCACAAAGCATCTACCCCACCCCCCACCTGAAATCAGGGGGGATAGATTAGATGCTTTGTGATTTGTGAATGCCACATGTCATCCATCAGGGCGGGTCTCACCTGGTTTATATGAGACCCGGTCTCATATAATTTTTTTCCGGTGGGTGTATGGTACCGACGAAAGTTGCACGGTACAAGAGAGGCTAGCAATGGTGGAAGGGTGAAAGGGTGCGTATAATCCATGGACTCAACATTAATCAAAAGAACTCATGCACTTATTGCAAAAATCTAGAAGTCATCAAAAACCAAAGAACTACGCGCATGCTCCTAGGGGGATAGAATGGTAGGAAAAGACCATCGCTCATCCCCGACCGCCACTCATAAGGAAGACAATCAATAAATAAAATTGTGCTCCAACTTCATCACAAAGCGATTCACCATACGTGCATGCTACGGGAATCACAAACTTCAACACAAGCATTCTTTAAATTCATAATCACCCAACTAGCATAACTTTAATATTACTACCTCCATATCTCAAAGCAATTATCAAGCATCAAATTGATCATAGCATCCAATTCACTTTCTATGATAGTTTTTATTATACCCAACTTGGATGCTCATCATTCTAGGACCAACTTTATAACCATAGCAAATACCATGTTGTTCTAAAAGACTCTCAAAATAATATAAGTGAAGCATGAGAGACTAGCAATTTCTTCAAAATTAAGACACCACCGTGCTCTAAAAGATATAAGTGAAGCACTAGAGCAAAAACTATCAAGCTCAAAAGATATAAGTGAACAACATAGAGTATTCTAGCAAATTCTAATCAAATAGGCTTCTCCCAAACGGTGTGTACGGCAAGGATGATTGTGGTAAACTAAAAAGCAAAGACTAATATAATACACGACGCTCCAATCAAAACACATATCATGTAGCGAATACAAATATAGCTCCAAGTAAAGTTACCAATGAACGAAGACGGAAGAGGGGATGCCTTCCCGGGGCATCCCCAAGCTTAGGCTTTTGTCTATTCTCGAATATCTTGGGGTGCCTTGGGCATCCCCAAGCTTAGGCTCTTGCCACTCATTATTCCAAAGTCCATAAAGGCTTTACCCAACACTTGAAAACTTCACAACACAAAACTCAACAAGAAATCTTATAAGCTCCGTTAGTGAAAGAAAACAAAACCACCACATAAGGTACTGAAATGAACTCATTCTTTATTTATTTTGGTGTTAAACCTACTGTATTCCAACTTATTTATGGTTTATAAACTAATTTACTAGCCATAGATGCATTGCAATAAGCAAACAACATACGAAAAACAGAATCTGTCAAAAACAGAACAGTCTGTAGCAATCTGTAACTAACGCAAACTTCTGGAAATCTAAAAATCCTACCAAAATAGGAAGTCCTGGACAATTTGTTTATTAAACAGCAGCAAAAAGAATAAACACAAAAGCACGTTCCTGTGATTTAAAAAAATTATATTCATGCGCGCAAAGTTTCTGTTTTTCAGCAGAATCAAATCAACTAACATCGTAGGTTATCCTATAGGTTCTACTTGACACAAACACTAAATAAAAGATAAAAAACACATCTAAACAGAAGGTAGATACAAGATTTATTACTAAACAGGAGCAAAAACAAAAAACATAAAGAAAATTGGGTTGCCTCCCAACTAGCGCTATCGTTTAACGCCCCTAGCCAGGCATAAAAATCAAAGATAGATCTAAGTAGTGCCATCTTTGGCACTAAATTCATCAATACAGCGCTTGTTATATCTAGGGATTTCTCCCTTTTTAGGGATAGATAAACCTTTAGGAAAAAATTCAAGAAATTCATTGGTAGCAAAAGGTTCCTTAACAATAGAGAGACAATTGGAATGAGCACTTATGGATTTGAGGTCCGCGTCTCCCTTACTAGAAGTTTCACCCTTATTTTTAGGAATATAAATAAACTTGGCGGTTTTTGTAGGGGGTTTTGGAGTGTTTTTCATGGGAGAAAACGCCGAACCTAAGTTGGTGATTATATCGTCAAGTTTACCAATTCTAGCAGAATCAAGATCTATTTTTTCATCAACTATAGGTTCTTTCTCTTTAAGATTTTTCAAAGTAACTCCAACCCTAGATTCATATTGGGTGATAAGATTATGAATCTTTTTATCCAAATTTTCAATCAACTCAACAGTGGCAATTTTATTTTCAATAATAAAGCCGTTGCATAACGTGTTCTAAAGTTAAAACCGTTCCATTAACCAAAAGAGGTGGTGGACCAAACAAATCTAACATAGCATTATAAGCATCAAACGTATGGCTACTCAAGAAATCACCTCCGGCAATAGTATCAAGAACACATCTATTCCAAGGAGTAATGCCTACATAAAAATTACGAAGAAGAACGGAAGTAGAAAGCTTCCTAGTAGATTTATTTTGAGCAATGCAAATTCTATGCCAAGCATATTTTAAATTTTCTCCCTCCCTTTGCTTAAAATTAAGAATTTCATGTTCGGGAGTAATAATGAGGATAGGAAGACTAGCCATAACGACGAGGTAAACGAGCAAACACACGGGCAAACTGAAAAAGGCAAGCGAAAGAAAGAGGAGGAGATTGGGAAAGAGAGGGCGAATAAAACGGCAAGGGTGAAGTGGGGGAGAGGAAAACGAGAAGCAAATGGAAAATAATGTAAGTGCGGGGGAGATGGGTTTGTGATGGGTACTTGGTATGTCTTGACTTGAGCGAAGACCTCCCCGGCAACAGCGCCAGAAATCCTTCTTGCTACGTCTTGAGCTTGCGTTGGTTTTCCTCGAATAGGAGAGGGTGATGCAGCAAGTGTAGCGTAAGTATTTCCCTCAGTTTTGAGAACCAAGGTATCAATCCACTAGGAGGCTCCTCAAAAGTCCCACACACCTACACAAACAAACTGAAAACTCGAATCCAACGCAATAAAGGGGTTGTCAATCACTTCACGGCCACTTGCGGAAGTGAGATCTAATAAATATAGTATGATAAGATAAATATATTTTTGGTATTTTATAGTATAGATGCAAAAATTGAAGATGCAACATAAAATTAGATTGAAAGCAAATATGATAAGAGATAGACCCGGGGGCCATAGGTTTCACTAGAGGCTTCTCTCAAGATAGCATAAGTATTACAGTGGGTGAACAAATTACTGTCAAGCAATTGATAGAAAAGCGCATAGTTATGAGATTATCTAGGCATGATCATTTATACAGGCATCATGTCCATAACAAGTAGACCGACTCCTGCCTGTATCTACTACTATTACTCCACACATCGACCGCTATCCAGCATGCATCTAGAGTATTAAGTTCATAAGAATAGAGTAACGCATTAAGCAAGATGACATGATGTAGAGGGATAAACTCAAGCAAGATGATATAAACCCCATCTTGTTATCCTCGATGGCAACAATACAGTACGTGCCTTACAACCCTTTCTGTCACTGGGTAAGGACACCGCAAGATTGAAACCAAAGCTAAGCACTTCTCCCATGGTAAGAAAGAGCAATCTAGTAGGCCAAACCAAACTAATAATTCGAAGAGACTTGCAAATATAACTCAATCATACATAAAAGAATTCAGAGAAGATTCAAATATTATTCATAGATAAACTTGATCATAAACCCACAATTCATCGGATCTCGACAAACACACCGCAAAAAGAGTTTACATCGAATAGATCTCCACAAGAGAGGGGGAGAACATTGTATTGAGATCCAAAAAGAGAGAAGAAGCCATCTAGCTAATAACTATAGACCCGTAGGTCTGTGGTAAACTACTCACAACTCATGGGAGGGGCAAGGATGTTGATGTAGAAGCCCTCCGTGGTCGATTCCCCCTCCGGCAGAGTGCCGGCGAAGGCTCCAAGATGGGATCTCACGGATACAGAAGGTTACGGCGGTGGAAATTGTGTTTCGTGGTGCCCCTGGATGTTTTCGGGGTACGTAGGTATATATAGGAGGAAGAAGTACGTCGGTGTCCGCCCGAGGGGCCCACGAGACAGGGGGGCGCGCCCTACAGGGGGGGCGCGCGGCTTCCTATCTCGTGGAGCCCTCGGATGCTTCTTGACTTGCACTCCAATCTCTCCGGATCACGTTTGTTCCAAGAATCACGCTCATGAAGGTTTCATTCTGTTTGGACTCCGTTTGATATTCCTTTTCTTCGAAATACTGAAATAGGCAAAAAAAAACAGCAATATGGGCTGGGCCTCCAGTTAGTAGGTTAGTCCCAAAAATGATATAAATGTGTAAAATAAAGCCCATAAACATCCAAAGGGGGTAATATAATAGCATGGAATAATAAAAAATTATAGATACATTGGAGACGTATGACCGGCCTCCAGCAGGTGGCCGTCCCCTCCCTCGAAACAAGTTCGCCATTAACCTAATGAGACCAGGTGTGGCTACAGTGATCTCCCACCAGGCGGCGGGACTGTAGCCACACTGAGTTGACCAAGCTTGCATCATTAGCAGCACGGCTACAGTGAGCAGCCACCAACTAGACCTGCTAGTGGCGGGAGCGGCCTGTCGGCTCCATACCCGACAAGTCGGTGGGTCCCACCAGGCGGCGGGCCCCAGTAGTCAGCGGAGAAGCCGAAGGACGGAGACGCTGATAGCCGGGCCTAGTAGCTGGCCAGATTACCATTGTACCCCTGGGGGTAGGCCTATATAAACCCCCAGGGCACCCATGCAAAGGGTTCCCACCCCATTAGACCTAGCCACATTCCTAGAGCAGGAGAGAGCTAGCCTTGCCTCTCCTTCCTCTAGCATACAACACAAGGAGCAACTTTGTATCACTTCGCCTTAGTGATCATGCGGAGACCCCGCAGAGCAGGACTAGGGGTGTTATCTCCTAGGAGAGCCCCGAACCTGGGTAAAGTACGTCGGCGTTCATGTCTACGTCTCATCCCGCTTCCAGGCACCGGGGACGTTCTACTCGCCCCGACCATGATAAGCCATCCTTTGGCATATGTTGCACCCAACCCCCGACAAGAGTCTCCCACAATCTTGGGGGAGGCTTCTCCGATTACTTAATGCTTTGCTTGATCATCCTCTCAAGAAAAATGAAATACTTGATATCTTCTATAATGGACTAATTGATGCTTCCAGAGACCACCTGGATAGTTGTGCTGGTTGTGTTTTCAGGGAAAGAACTATTGAGCAAGCTGAATTGCTATTGAATAATGTATTGAGCAATGATAATGATTGGACACTTCCTGAACCAACCCCTAAGCCAACTCCAAAGAAAAGGGGTATTCTATTTCTTAGTCCTGAAGATATGCAAGAAGCAAAGAAATCTATGAAAGAAAAAGGCATTAAAGCTGAAGATGTTAAGAATTTACCGCCTATTGAAGAGATACATGGTCTTGATAACCCAACATAGGTAGTAAAGGTAAATTCTCTCTATAGATTTGATGAAGGAGATAGTCCTCGTAATAACTCTGCTAGTCAATGCTTGGATGAGTTTGATAATTTCATTGTTTGATATGAAAACTTCAATGCTTATGTTTGTAGACAATTGAAACGTAATCCTTATATGGTTGAACACTTGAGTGATTATATGTCTAGATTTAAAGGTGATCTTAAGCTTATTAGTAAACATGCTTCCATGATTACCACTCAAGTAGAACAAGTGCTGAAGGCACAAGATGATTTGCTCAATGAATTAAATAATAAAAAGAATGATAATGTTGTTAGAGTTATGACTAGAGGTGGATAAATGACTCAGGAACCTCTGTAGCCTGAGGGCCATCCTAAGAGAGTTGAGCAACATTCTTAGAGAACTAATGTTGATGCACCTAGTCCTTCTAAGAAAAAGAAACAGAAAAATGATAGGACTTTGCATGCTTCTAGTGAACCTGTTGTTGACACACCTGAGAATCCCAATGATATTTTGATTTCTGATGCTGAAACACAATCTGGTAATGAACATGAACCTAGTGATAATGTTAATGATGATGTTCATGTTGATGCTCAACCTAGTGATAACAATGACGTAGAGATTGAACCTGATGTTGATCTTGATAACCTAGAATCAAAGAATCAACGTTATGATAAAAAAGACTTTGTTGCCAGGAAGAACGATAAAGAAAAAGAATCATGGGTTCAGAAACCCACACCTTTTCCTCCTAAGCCATCCAAGAAAAAGGATGATGAGGATTTTGAGCGCTTCGCTAAAATGATTAGACCTATCTTTTTGCATGCATTTGACTGATATGCTTAAAATGAATCCCTATGCCAAGTATATGAAAGATATCTATTATATAATTAAGACAAGAGACAAACAAGCGATTACGTTCATCCACATAGATTAAATTATCTCGACCACTAATTTTAAGTATAAACGGCTGAGATTTAAAGATATGTACGTTACATACAAATATGTTGTACATGCACTGTTTGGCACATAATAAATCTATCACGTAGAAGTTCCTAGGACGGAAAAGTGTGATCACAATGATGTATGGAAGAAGGACACCTACGGTTTATGAAGCGATCATCACATCCTACTAAGAAAAAAACATCATTATTGTACCTGTGAATAAGTGGGACATGTACTCAAGTCCGATTCATACTCTAATGGGAGGAAAAAACACCGAAGCCAGCCACACTACTATGGGCCAACAAACGACCTATCAGCCTAGTTCCTTTTTTTTGAAACATCAGCCCAGTTCCAGAGCACGTACATAACAGACAAAAAATTCCCCAAAAAAGAAGCGGGCCAAAAAAGAAAAAAAGAACAAGTGAGAAAAGTGAGGTAGTGAAAGAAATAGAAGTTGATAACCAATTAACAACTAATACATTTTTTCTATGTAAAATTCAAAACTAAAGAACGTACTATCCTTTTGGGCGTAAAATAATACAGAAAAGGAAAAAATCCAGATGAATAATACAAATACCATATAGAATGGAATACAAAAAAATTGTTTATTTGGTTCCCACACAAACTTGATATGAATATTTTTTAAATATATTTGGAAACACATAGGAAAAAATGATTCATTATATCAAGTTGCAACCTAATTATAGCGGTTGAGATTTAAGGTAAATATAGACTATCATCTACAAAAAAAAGACTATCCATGCGAAGTGGTAGTGTGAAGTCTATGTTCGCATATAGTTGTAAAAAATGTCTATGTTCGTATATAAATGGAAGAACAAATTGATGACATCGGACTAAATACGAAGGAAGTTGTTCATGTGTATTTAAGGGAGACCTAGAAATAATTCTACAAGGAAACATAAATGTCGGTGCTCAATAGCGCGGGTCCTTACCTAATAAAATAGGATCCACCGATTTCACCTATTCCAACTGAGATTGAAGAGATAAAGGTTACATACATACAAGTCTATAGTCCGTGTCACATGTCCTATACCACCATATGCCATGACCAACAAACACAAATCGTGATGTAGTAGCACAATTTTGGGTTTTGGCCAAGGACACTAACTACCCGTTTCCATGAAGGATACTATGAAAATCTAGGACACTAGCTATCACTTGACATGTACTCTCTCTGTAAATAAATATAATACATTTTAGATGTGGCACCCCGGCTCAGAGAAACCGGAACGCCCCGTATTCCAACCTAGAGATCGAGGAGAAGTCTTTGGAATACGGCACTGCTAGACATAGAACAAATCAGCTCTCTATTATTACAAGAATAATTACAAAGGTCTGATGTTACAAAGATTCACATCAGCACGCCGACACTACGCCTACGATACTACACTTGCTCTATGCTAGCAGCGGAACAACTCTTAGCAGCGGAAATCTTCTAGCAGCGGAACAATGACGAAGGTGGTGAATTCCACTCTGCAGGGACTCTGGCTGGGACACGATCTAGCTCGCACGAACGGAAACCATGACAAGCAATCAAGCAATCACGGCATCACCTGCAATCTGGCATGACACGCTAGGTCAGTACATTGAATGTACTTGCAAGATCACAACAACCAAAGCATCAAGGCAAGACAACAACATAGCATTAAGCAGGTTAATTAAATTAACAGTTACCATGGTATAACCGCAACTCCTAAACATATATGAAACCACTACAATACTGATAAATCACCATCTCTAATCTCCATAACCATATCTCTCTTGGCTAACCGGCCAAGCAATATACCAACTCGATCACCTCGTGATCAAAACCAAACTGTAACCGTGATCCTTACGACGATCACAACCCGACCAATACATGGCCCGTGATCCTTACGGCGATCACAACCCGACCAATAAATGGCTCGTGATCCTTACGGCGATCACAACCCGACTAATAAATGGCCAATCTGTACTGCTCCAAATATCCACATATCCATCACCTATATGTCATTCCGTCATGTGAGTGTTGATCGAACGGTGTACCCTAGTACGAACCCATGCCCATGACCGATGACATGGCTATTGATAGATTAAATATACACTCTGCAGAGATAGCCCACTGTACCCACACTACGGAACCCATGGGCTCGTACTCCCACTCAGGTGGACCAACGGCGTTCCGACAAAACCGATCTACTACCATGACACTCTTCCGGCCACTCCGACTCAATCCCCTCTAGGATAAGTCATGGGTGGCCCCGTGTCTACCTCCAGACACCTCAACGACCACTGTCGTGGCCCAAAACAATAAATTGTCCCAAACAGGGACATGAGATCAAAAACCAACTACGGGCACATAAGGCTTATGCCATCCTACGTGATCAGGGTAGCGCCCACGCATAACCTTCCCTCGTTGGAGGCACCGGAGAGAGGCATGACAATAGACCACATTAGGGCCGTCTCATACCGGCAAATGTGGTCGCACTGTAAAAGTTTGATTCGATGGAGCCTGACCAACTTACTAACGGAATTTATCCGAACAAAATATAACCATAATAACTGATACTCTGATGTCACCCATCAAACTATAATCCAAGTCATAGCAATATCCAACAAATAATCCCAGCATAATATCATCATCTCAAAATACTCCGAGGATAGCATAACACTGCTATCATGATGAATCCGAAACAATAATCCACTACTCCAATAACAAGAATACAGCTATCCAGCTAAGATCCACATGTAACCATCATCTCCGAAAATAATACCCCAAGCAACAGAACATCAACTAGCATCATGAAAATAATCATACTAACCACTAATGATCCAAAGGTAGCATGATATCCAAAGTAGTACTCCAAAACATACTAACAAATATCATCATGAAACAATCATAATATCATCCACTAATACTCCAATGGCAACATGATACTCATCAACTACACACATAATTCCTAGTAATCCAAACAATAGAATGGCAACAACAATATCAAAATAATACTTCGAGAAAATGCCATGAACAGAGTCATGTTGCTAAAGCAATATTTTAAACAAGTTTAAAATGAAATAAAACATGTCACTACATTACAGTGATGCAAATAGAGGGTGTGCCTTGCCTGGGGTGGAAGAAATCACCGGGAGAAAATGTCAGAAACTCGCGGAACGAACCGCCGGAAAACGTACTCTCTCGGAGGGGTTGAATAAGGGCATGGGCATAAAGGTCATTTTCACAGTCTCAACCCATAGTGAAATAATGACCACCAGAATGGGCTCGACGAAACAAAGAAGTGGGCTTTGGAATCACCTCATTTGATGTTACGGATAAAAAGTTATCGACGTTTTTCTGCCAGGGACCCATCTATAATGAAAATCTTTTCAACCAGGGGCCTGAACAGAAAAAGTGAAAGTGAAATCTGGGAAAATACGCCTTCACCTTATCCATTTAAACAGTGGCGGGGCCGGATGCGTGCGGGTCCCATGGGGTGGGGCCCGTCACTTATCCACGTGGGCTGGGCTGGGTCAACGCCCAGCCACTGACTGGCAGGGCCCACGGGCAGGGGGTGGGGCCTGGCAAGGCATCGTCTTCCTTCCCTCCCTGGCCCGACCGAAGCAGAGGCAGGGGCGCTGCCGGCGCCTGCCCCGGCCCCGGCGACTCCGGCCATCTCCCGCCTGGCCGAGGCCACCAAAAGATATGGCAGCGTCTAGCGCACCCATCCAGAGGGGCGGAGGCCAACTTGGAGAAGTGGAACGGCGATGAGGGGAGGCGGCCTAAGGAGACAAAAGGCGGGCGCCGGTGGTGGTTCACGGTCGTGCGGCCGTCTCCGGCGATGCTGAGGGGGTGGGGCGGCTCTACGGGACGTGGGGAACGCGTGGGAGGGTAAGGAGGTGGAGAGGGGGCCCGGGGAGCTCTAATTTGAGCAGATCTTCACGGCGGCCATGGCGATGGTTTGCGGCGAGGAGGCACTCCAGGGCTCGGGCAAATGGCTAGGCGGGTTCCTGGGAGAGTGAGGAAGAGCTTGGTGAGCTCGGGGTACCTCGGGGGTGGCCATTTATAGGCGGGGCAAGAGGGAGGGGCTCGGGTGCCGTCGTGCGCATCCGGCCGGCGCTCTGGCGAGGCCAGCGAGCACGGGAGGGCTCGGGGAAGGCGACGAGCGGGAGAGCGGATGAGCCGTAGAGGTCACGGAGTCGAGGGGAGTAGAGGAAGAGGCCAAGCGCCATTATAGCTCGGTCGGCCATAGCGCGCCCGTGGGCGTCCGTCGGTGAGCATCAGCGAGGAAGCTTCCGGAGGGGGAGAGGGGTCCAGGAGGTCGGCGACGACGAGGGCTATCTACTGGACATCATCACGGGCGCGAAGCCGACGAGAGGGGGAGGGGGTCCAGCACAAAAAGCCACTAGACGTGCTCATGGCATGCCAAAACGGTGGTCACCACCAGTGCTGGCATGTGTGGGAGGCAAATAGCTGGCAAATGATGTCTAGTGGTAAGTCCTTCGAAGGGTGGTTTCTACTGAGGTGGTAACTTGGTTAAACAGGCTACGGTTAAAATGATAGTGAGCTCTGAAGTTTACTGCAGTAAACTTTATCAGCTCAATGTGATCAACAGGGATATGCTATGAGCCAAATAAGTTGTGTGGGTGTTTAGCTATAGAGGGACTATGATCCTGGAGGTTTTGAGGGTAAATGGACCAGGTTTTAATATAGTTGCTTTGCAACTGCCAAAATGGTCCAGAAATGAAGATTATGATGGTGCACTCACATGGAGTGGTGGAATGGGATGAAACTTGGCAAATCCTCATGATATGGACATATAAAGATGCTGTAAAAAGATCATGCCAAATGGACAAGCCAAAAGGGCACTTGCTTCACAAACATCATTTCTGTCCAGAGAATTGAAATAATTATGGTGATCAAATGGATCAATTAAATGATTCCAAAATGGGTGGATAGAGGTTTTATGGGTATAAGAATGATCTGGTAATTTATCGGGATTTTTGAAGCAATATAAAATACACTTGCTTCACAACCTGAAAATAATGCCAGAATCAAAGATTTGCTCTCGTGCTCACATGGATCATTGGATGGGGCTGCAAATGGGTGAAGGGGTTTAACATGAGCACATTAAGGAGTTTGCAAAAGTTCAACTCATTTGGGTACTGCTAGCTAGTACTTCATTCGCAAAGCCTTCTATCTCACAGAAACATTGAAAATCCACTGAGGAAGATTGGCTAGGCAAATAAATTTTAAATTGTGCATGGGGCAATTACTTGGACATATAATCATGCCCAAAAAGGTTGGGAGCCACTAAGAAAAATATAAATGACACTTCCTTCACAAAGTGCCATTTAGGGCAGAATAGAAAAAGGAATATTGGGGAAATATTTTTGAACTGGCCAAGGCAATGTTTGGGCATATTTGAGCTATATATGACCCAAAGGAATTATGAGAAATATTTGGGGATTTTTTGATGGACAGAAATATAGGTTGCTTCACAACCTAGGGCAGATAGGGTTGTTCCTTTAATGAAAAAGGAATTTTCCCTAGAAAAAGATTTTAGGGTTTGGTCAAGGAGTGAAGTGACATGATCTTTGGCAAGGTTTTGAGAAGGATGAGCCACTTGGGAGGAGGAATGAGGATGATTTCCCAGGTGGCAAGGCCACAGAACCACTCCAAAAAGAAAAACAGAGCAAAAACCAAATAAATCCGAAGAAAAAGAAAAGGGCCAAAATCCAGGCTGTTACAAACCTTCCCCCCTTAAAGAGATATCGTCCTCGAGATTTGGTTGCTCAGGGAACAAGTATGACTTGAGGACACCGTCTCCAACTTGGGTATCATTTTTTCCTTTATTTGTTGTTCCCCCAAGAATTTCAGATGATCAACTTACCTTGCTCTGGGGTGGTTTGCTTCACCTTTCCACAATTCTGACAGGTCTTGGCTCATATACCAAATCTTTTTGTTGACGTGAATTTTCTCATATCTGCGGTGGTATACAATGGATCTGAGTGTAAATTTTCTTTTGATCATGAAAACCTTTTTGCTTCTGTCATGTGGTTGCTTCAAATAATATGCAGGCCTTCTGGTCTCCATAAATGCCGAGAATTATCATGGCCATCTTCTGACGGGATCTAAATGCTCATAGGTGGCACTGATTTATCTTGATTTATTTATTTGGCTCGAGCATGATATACGTACCAAAGATTTGACTGCCTTCTGTCGTGAGCAATATAATGGGTATGGAGTCATAGGTGTGTCATACCTCAAATATTTACATCTTGAGACTGGACTGACAGGGGCTGACGGATAACTGCTTTTCCTGACAGACTGACCATGTACTTGATTCCGTCGGTGAGTATACCAGGTCCGAGCTGATTGTTTGGCTTTTGATTTTTCTCATGTGATTGATATACCCATATGTAGTAATAGGCTGTGATATGCTTTAACACTGCCGCTGAAGTTAAACTGCTGAGGTTGCCAAGGAATCTTGGATCTGACAGAATAGACTTGGATATCCCACACTAACCATGTCAAGTGGGTCAGCGGGATATGAAAAATCCCCGTAAATAGAGTAGGTCGCTGAGAGTATGCCTTTGTGGATCCATATGGGATTATGGCCTCAACTGACTTGGGTATCCGGACCCTGATGGTCGTGCAAAACCATCATACCTTGCTGTCAGTCTCATCCTTTTTACAGTCGTGATTTTGTTGGTTAGGATGCCTTACTGAAACAACTTAGCCACACCTGTCCTTGATTCTTCGTGTGACCATGGAGGTGATTAATATTTTTGACATTATTCCTCCTTGTTTTCTGACCTGAGTCCGCACACATATGACATATACCCGGGGTTTGTAGCTGTACGGAGCTCATTGCTGAGGCCAATCATACAAGAAGGTGACAAGGTTTTATAATATCTCCTTGTCAATTGCGGGAATAATGATCTTGATGACCATTGTCAAGACTGTGGATTTTGTGATGTCATCTCCAAATATTATCGCTCCTTGCATCACATGAGATGTATTTTTGCTTATTTTCCTTTGCCTGACTGGGGAGGTTGTGGGATCCTTACTTTTATTAGGTATATCTGCTGGGTCACTGTTGCATCTCGCATGAGTGACTGATATGACTGGGGATACATGCTCACCATATATAAGAAGGATATGCCACCGATCACTCGATCCTTGCGGTAGGCATATGTTTTGACTGAATTGTACCTCCGACAAAATTATTGCAAGTCTGGTTCCTGAGTAGTACTGCCATACATCGGCAACTCATTATATAATCTCGGTGGATGGTGCAATATTGTGGTACTGACGCGGACTGAGTGGCTTACAAGAGAAGCCATCCGAGTAGCTTGCTGAGGAAGACTTGTTAACTTCTGCTTAAATATTTTGTCTGTGTATCATGCAGAAGAAGGCTCTATAGCTTACACACGAAGCTTGCTCTGATTATTGTGCTGGAGAAGCCTAAGTCCCGTACTTGAGAAGCTTCTCCTCAGGTTTTCTTGTTGAGAAAAAATCATTTTCGTCTGTCAGAAGCTTTTACTGAGGTGTCTTGCTGTGAAAGACCGGGTATCGTGGACCGGAAATTGTTCACATATCATGCTCAGGAAAATTTGAGGAGCCTTGCATCATAAATTTCTTCCGATAGCGTGTGGAAGAATACTGGATTTCTTATATCCAAAACTTCATACTGATATGCAGACTAAAATCCATACACATGCCCATAATATTCTGAGGCTAATTATTTGCATGAGAAAAATGGTTCGACTATCTTCCTTGAGCATATCATATTCTGACTTTATTTTGGACGATAACATATTTCAGGCATCATGCATTGCTGAGCCAAAACTTTGTATATGATCCATACCTGTATATGAAAATATATCATTGGTCTTGTACCTGACTTGTCTTTCTGCTGGCTGGATCATAACTGCTGTGAGGATTTTGCACTGACGGGGACTCGATGTTGATAATCAATACAACACACCATTTGTATTCTGAACATATATTAATGCTATAATGAAGTTAACTGGGTAGACAAAAATGTTTAGCTGAGCTTCTTCCAAATATTTGAAATCCTTATTGCTTCTTCAAGTCCGGTGTCAGTTGATGAGCAATTCTTTATAGGGGAAAAACAATGTAACACCGGGGCCCAAAAAGAAAGAAGCAAAATAAAACTCAACTAAACAAAAGCACACAACAACAAACAATTCACACACAATCAATGTCACATATTACTGCTAGTCACACAATATGCATGCCTACTTAAGCACACAAATCTCGCGGGGTTTCTGGTTCTATGATCTAGCATGTTGTGACGATGTGCACGAGGACGAATAAATGTGTGGAAGAATTGGTGTAAACAGCGCTACACCAAGTGCTAGCTTAGCCAGGAGGCAACCTGAACTAGCTCGGGGGCGAGGACTTACTCGGTAATCATGTAGTGGGACACGAAGGTCGCAACCACATTATTATCAAGCGGACGGGAAAAAAATCCGTACCCGTCTAAGAAATAGGATAGCGGGGAAAACTGAGGCTGCTGACATTGCCCTTTCTTAATAACTAAGATCATTAAGGGTTGCCAACACGACAAAATAAAAGAACGATCCGGGATAGAAGCATGTCCATCACCGAAACGATAGACAGGACTGAAAGAAAGACATTGGCGCAATACCTGAGCACCATTTTTGCAAACAGTGTCAGGATCACTTGGCATCACTCTGCTGGGACAGAAATGACACCAAACACCGAAAGAAAAAGGAACTGGAGAAATGCAAAGGTTGAGCTGTCGTGGATCCGAACCGATACCAGCTACACTCACCATATAAACCGTTATCACAAATAATAATTCTATATGCATGCTATGCAACAAACAAATGCATCAACCAAATTCAACAAACAAGCCAGACTCTATACTACTGATTTCTACCGGTTTCTACCGCTCGCGCTGACTAGGGCGTCCTACAGCCAGACCTGCTCTGATACCAAGCCTGTGGCACCCCGGCTCAGAGAAACCGGAACGCCCCGTATTCCAGCCCAGAGATCGAGGAGAAGTCTCTGGAATACGGCACTGGTTGACATAGAACAAATCAGCTCTCAATTATTACAACAATAAATACAAAGGTCTGATGTTACAAAGGTTCACATCAGCACGACGACACTACGCCTGCGATACTACACTTGCTCTATGATAGCAGTGGAACAACTCTTAGCAGCGGAAATCTTCTAGCAGCGGAACAACGACGAAGGTGGTGAACTCCACTCCGTAGGGACTCTGGCTGGGACACATCTAGCCCACACGAATGAAAACCACGACAAGCAATCAAGCAATCACGACATCACCTACAATCTGGCATGACACGCCAGGTCAGTACATTGAATGTACTTGCAAGCTCGCAACAACTAAAAACATCAAGGGAAGACAACAACATAGCATTAAGTAGGTTAATTAAATTAACAATTACCATGGTATAACCGCAACTCCTAAACATAATATGAAACCACTACAATACTGATAAATCACCATCTCTGATCTCCATAACCATATCTCTCTTGGCTAACCGGCCAAGCAATATACCATCTCGATCACCTCGTGATCAAAACCAAACTGTAACTGTGATCCTTATGGCGATCACAACCCGACCAATACATGGCCCGTGATCCTTACGGCGATCACAACCCGACCAATAAATGGCCCGTGATCCTTACGGCGATCACAACCGTCCAATAAATGGCCAATCTGTACTGCTCCAAATATCCACATATCCATCACCTATACGTCATTCCGTCATGTGAGTGTTGATTGAACAGTGTACCCTAGTACGAACCCATGCCCATGACCGAGGACGCGGCTATCGGTAGATTAAATATACACTCTGCAGAGGTAGCCCACTGCACACCCACACTACGGAACCCATGGCCTCGCACTCCCACTCAGGTGGACCAACGGTGTTTCGACAAAACCGGTCTACTGCCATAACACTCTCCCGGCCACTCCGACTCACTCCCCCTCTGGGCTAAGTCATGGGTGGCCCCGCGTCTACCTCCAGACACCTCAACGACCACCGTCGTGGCCCAAACCAATAAACCGTCCCAAACAGGGACATGAGCTCAAAACCAACTACGGGCACACAAGGCTTATGCCATCCTATGTGATCAGGGTAGCGCCCGCGCATAACCTTCCCTCGTTGGTGGCACCGGCGAGAGGCATGACAATAGACCACATTAGGGCCGTCCCATACCGGCAAATGTGGTTGCACTGGAAAAGTTCGATTCGGCGGCACCTGACCAACTTACTAACAGAATTTATCCCAACAAAATATAACCATAATAACTAATACTCTGATGTCACCCATCAAACTATAATCCAAGTCATAGCAATATCCAACAAATAATCCAAGCATAATATCATCATCTCAAAATACTCCGAGGATAGCATAACACTGCTATCATGATGAATCCGAAACAATAATCATACTACTCCAATAACAAGAATACAGCTATCCAGCTAAGATCCACATGTAACCATCATCTCCGAAAATAATACCCCAAGCAACAGAACATCAACTAGCATCATGAAAATAATCATACTAACCATTAATGATCCAAAGGTAGCATGATATCCAAAGTAGTACTCCAAAACATACTAACAGATATCATCATGAAACAATCATAATATCATCCACTAATACTCCAATGGCAACATGATACTCATCAACTACACACATAATTCCTAGTAATCCAAACAATTGCATGGCAACAACAATATCAAAATAATACTCCGAGAAAATGCCATCCACAGAGTCATGTTGCTAAAGCAATATTTTAAACAACTTTAAAATGAAATAAACCATGTCACTGCATTAGAGTGATGCAAATGGAGGGTGTGGCTTGCCTAGGGTGGAAGAAATCACCGGGAGAAAATGTCAGAAACTCGCGGAACAAATCGCCGGAAAACGTACTCTCTCGGAGGGGCTGAATAAGGGCAAGGGCATAAAGGTCATTTTCACAGTGTCAAACCATAGTGAAATCATGACCAATAGAACGGGCTCGACGAAACGAAGAAGTGGGCTTTGGAATCACCTCATTTGGAGTTACGGATAAAAAGTTATGGACGTTTTTCTGCCAGGGACCCATCTATAATGAAAATCTTTTCAACCAGGGGCCTGAACAGAAAAAGTGAAAGTGTAATCTGGGAAAATACGCCTTCACCTTATCCATTTAAAAAGTGGCAGGGCCCGACGCGTGCGGGTCCCACGGGGTGGGGCCTATCACTTATCCACGTGGGCTAGGCTGGGTCAACGCCCAGCCACTGACTAGCAGGGCCCGCGGGGGGTGGGGCCTGGCGTGGCGTCGTCTTCCTTCCCACCCTGGCCCGACCGAAGCAGAGGTAGGGGTGCTGCCAGCGCAGGCCCCGGCGACTCCGGCCATCTCCCGCCCGGCCGAGCCCACCAGAAGATGCGGCAGCGTCTGGCGCACCCATCCAGAGGGGCGGAGGCCAACGGGGAGAAGTGGAACGGCGACGAGGGAAGGCGACCCGAGGAGATAGAAGGCGGGCGCCGGTGGTGGTTCACGATGGTGTGGCCATACCCGGCGATGCTGAGGGGGTGGGGCGGCTCTACGGGACATGGGGAACGCGTGGGGAGGGTCAGGAGGTGGAGAGGGGGCTCGGGGAGCTCGAATTTGAGCAGAGCTTCGCGGCGGCCATGGTGATGGTTTGCGGCGAGGAGGAACTCCGAGGCTCGGGCAAATGGCTAGGTGGGTTCCTAGGAGAGTGAGGAAGAGCTTGGTGAGGTCGGGGTACCTCGGGGGTGGCCATTTATAGGCGGGGTGAGAGGGAGGGGCTCGGGTGCCGCCGTGCACATGCGGCCGGCGCTCTGGCGAGGCCAGCAAGCACGGGAGGGCTCGGGGAAGGCGACGAGCGAGAGAGTGGACGAGCCGTAGAAGTCACGGAGTCGAGGGGAGCATAGGAAGAGGCCAAGCGCCATTAAAGCTTGGTCGGCCACAGTCCGACCGTGGGCGTTCGTCGGCGAGCGTCGGCGCGGAAGCTTCCAGAGGGGGAGAGGGGTCCAGGAGGATGGCGACGACGAGGGCTATCTACTGGACATCAGCATGAGAGCGAAGCCGACGAGAGGGGGAGGGGGTCCAGCACAAACTGCCACAGGACGTGCTCATGGCATGCCAAAGCGATGGTCACCACCAGTGCTGGCATGTGTGGGACGCAAACAGCTGGCAAATGATGTCTAGTGGTAAGTCCTTCGAAGTGTGGTTTCTACTGAGGTGGTAAGTTGGTTAAACAGGCTACGGTTAAAATGTTAGTGAGCTCTAAAGTTTACTACAGTAAACTTTATCAGCTCAATGTGATCAACAGGGATATGCTATGAGCCAAATAAGTTTTCTGGGCTGTTTAGCTATAGATGGACTATGATCCTGGATGTTTTGAGGGTAAATGGACCAAGTTTTAATATAGTTGCTTTGTAACTGCCAAAATGGTCCAGAAATGAAGATTATGATGGTGCACTCATATGGAGTGGTGGAAGGGGATGCAACTTGGAAAATCCTCATGATATGGACACATAAAGAATCTGTAAAAAGATCATGCCAAATGGACAAGCCAAAATGGCACTTGCTTCACAAACATCATTTCTGTCCAGAATTGAAATAATTATGGTGATCAAATGGATCAATGAAATGATGCCAAAATGGGTGGAGAGAGGTTTTATGGGTATAAGAATGATGTGGTAATTTATCAGGATTTTGGAAGCAATATAAAATACACTTGCTTCACAACCTGAAAATAATGCCAGAATCAAAGATTTGCTCCTGTGCTCACATGGATGATTGGATGGGGCTGAAAATGGGTGAAGGGGTTTAATATGAGCACATTAAGGAGTGTGAAAAAGTTCAACTCATTTGGGTACTCCTAGCTAGTACTTCCTTCACAAAGCTTTCTGTCTGACAGAAACTTTGAAAATTCACTGAGGAAGATTGGCTAGGCAAATAAATTTGAACTTGTGCATGGGGCAATTATTTGGACATATGATCATGCCCAAAAAGGTCGGGATCCACTAGGAAAAATATAAATGACGCTTCCTTCACAAAGTGCCATTTAGGGCAGAATAGAAAAAGGAATATTCGGGAAATATCTTTGAACTGGCCAAGGCAATGTTTGGGCATATTTGAGCTATATATGACCCAAAGGAATTATGAGAATTATTTGGGGATTTTTGGATGGACAGAAATATAGGTTGCTTCACAACCTAGGGTAGATAGGGTTATTCCTTTAATGAAAATGGAATTTTCCCTTGAAAAATATTTTAGGATTTGGTCAAGGAGTGAAGTGACATGATATTTGGCAAGGTTTTGAGAATGATGAGCCACTTGGGAGGAGGAATGAGGATGATTTCCCATGTGGCAAGGCCACAGAACCACTCCAAAAAGAAAAACAGAGCAAAAACCAAATAACCAGGCTGTTACATTAGATATTCCAATATTGGCGACATACATGTTGAAATGATGAACAAATACACTAAAATGCATCTATATACATCCAAGTCAGAAAAAGTTAGATCCTCTTATATTTGTTTACGGAGAGAGTACTAACGCAATGAGTGTAATATATCTACGTTTGCTTGCATCTAACACAAATAACTAAAGTTATAAGAGAAAAATTGTAACAAACAGTTTGAATATGACTTTAATACAAAAATGAATAATAATATTAATAGTTCAATTATCATCCAAGAAAAGTAGAAGTCACCGCAAAATATGGAAACAAACAATAAGAACTATCTATAATTTTAATAAAATTATTAATCAGCTTTTGATTTGATAAAAGTATATATATGTGAAAGGCAAACAATATGGATACAAGCAAAACTAACAACCTATCTATTATTATTATGTATCTATTTATTATAATGTTATTAAAAAAAGGAGATCCAATCAATTACACTAGCAAATCATTATGTATTGGTCACGCTTACTTTTCCAAACTAAAAAAATAAAAGGAGGACTACCCTCGGCTTCTGCATGCAGCGATGCACATAGCCACACTTACATTTTCAATTGGACACTATTATCTCTTTGAGGATAGCCATGCGGACTCCGAGATAGATACATGCAAAGTAATTTGACAAGACCATGGACGGCAGACATGCGACAATCGGAGTAGGTTTTTGGTGCATGCACAAACCAGTAAAATTTCTAAGCTTTCATTTTAAAATGTAGGTTCAACATGGCAAGCACAACACGTCAATAACATGTAGGCACACACACACCTCTAAAGCGGCTCAATGCTGCCTTGATGGGGAATGGGCCAATGGCTTCAGCTGCCAAACGCTTCTATGAGTGTATATTCATATTTTCAAATGGGATCGAGTTTCCTATGTGTAAGTGCATCTAGTGCCCCTTAGTGATTTTGGTGTATTGAAGACTTATACATTAAGGGACTGATGCGTTTGTGAGTGTACACAGGTTTACAAGTCTATGAGGAGTTTGATATTTACAGAGAAAGTCGACCCCTAAAAATGAAGTTCTTCGACTGAAGACTTTGGATTTCTGAAGACTTTCTGAAGACTTTGAAAGTGAAGAAATTGGTGTGACCTTGAAGACATGGAATTCATTCGAGGAACATGAAGCATGAAGACTTTTGTTTTGATGGTTTCATTTTCTCTTTCTTGAGTCATTGGAAACACCGTACTGTTAAAGGGGGTCAAGGAAATACTAAGGAAAATTTCCATGTGATGCTCAACTCAAAATCCTACACCTACCAATCCCTTCAAGTGAAGCCATTGGAAATCTCATACAGTTCAGTCATATTCTTCAGTGACAAAGATGAAGTTCTTCTGGTCTATGAGGAATTTGTTCTGACTGAGGAGTTAGGAATTCGCCAGTGCGAATTGCCTACACAGTGAGGATCATGATAGCCCTGAGGAATTTGAGAGTCAAAATTCCGACCGTTGCAGTGCCATGCGCCAGCTGTCCCAAAATATCTACCCACCTAACGGTCATATCAGACAAGGGCATTTATGTCTTATCATGTCGGGCTGCTCCCTAGGCTATAAATAGCTGCCCCCTACAACCACTAGCTGGTTGGCTGCTCCGAGAGAAACTGACACTTGTCATTTGTGAGCATCCCATCCTCCGAGGACTTTGAGCGAAAATCATCAAGTGAGGAAAACCCAAACCCAACACCTACAAACCCAAAGTGATTGAGCATCACTGAAGAGATTGATCCTGCGTGGATCCGACGCTTGTTACCTTTGAAGACCGTGCTTCTTCCAGACGGTTAGGCGTCATGGTCTAGAGCATCCAAGAGGAATTGTGGATCGCCGAGTGACCTAGTCTGTGAAGGTTTGGAAGTCACCTGAAGACTTAACACGAGTGATTGGGGGGAGGTCTGTGTGACCTTAGATCAAGGAGAATACGGTGAGGACTGTGTGTCCGGGACTGGGTGTCCTCGAGTTTAAATACTCAGCCACTCCAACCAGACGTACAACTGAGACAGCAGTTGAAATTGGTCTACCAAATCATTGTATTCACCAAGCCTACGGGTTCTATTTCCTCAACTCTTTCATTTCCTCATTTCAGTTGTTGTGTGCTTGTTCATATCTGTTTGAAGACTTTGACTGAAGACTTTCTCAATTGCCTCAGTTCAATTTCTCCAGTCTGTCTGTCTTCTTTCTGTGTTATCTTGTGTTTACGCTTTCTGTACTCTGTGCTTGTCTTCATTCCATTATGATGACCATGCTTGTGCTCTATTATGTTTACATTTGAGTACTTATTCCGCTACTAGTAGTTCTTCATTTAGGAATTTCCTCACCAGCAAATTCCTCAGTGAAGAATTCATAAAAGTCGCCTATTCACCCCCCCCCTCTAGTCGATCTAACGCACTTTCAATTGGTATTAGAGCAAGGTACTCCCTTGTTCTGTGTGATTTTGGTTTAACTGCCTGGAGTTTTAGTTATGTCGACTGCAGGATTGTGGAACATATCTTGCCCCATCTTTGACGGTCATGAGTATCCTCGGTGGAAGGCCATGATGAAGAAGTGACTCATGGCTATGGACAGCAAACTGTGGACCGTCACTGAGATTGGTCTTACCGATCTATGCAAGATGGCGGAGGCTGATGACAATTGCAAGTACACTCTACTCAACCTCACAGCGAAGGATGTCATTTGCTCCTGTTTGTCCCGAAATCACTTCAGGAACGTCATGCATCTCAATCACGCGAAGCTAATCTAGGACCGGCTCTCTGAGGTCTAAGAAGGTCATTGTACTTGTCATGATCCTTGGTTTGAGGATTACAAGGATTCTATCAAGGAGATGACTTTCGCACCTGAATCGTCATCCTCTTCACCGTGCCTCATGGCAGAGGGTGTCAAGGTAACTGAATGCTACCTTTCCGAATCTAGTGATGATGAATCAGGTGATGAATTTGGCCCCGGCTATGTCAAACTTGCTTCCCTTGCCACTTAACAACAAAGAGCTTTGGAAAAAGTTCAATACATGCTAAATAAGAGCGATGATATGTTGGGTGAAGAAATGGATCAATCAAAAGCGTTGGCTGAGAGTCTTCAGAGACTTCAGATCAAGTTTGACGCCCTTCAAGATCATCATAATACTCTCTTATCTGATCACGAGAAGCTTTCTTTTGAATCTCTTCAAAGAAAGCAAGATCTTGAAAAGCTAAGAGTGGATTATGAAGATCTTCAGAAGGAGTGCCATTCATTACTTGCTCAACAAATCAGCGCTACTCAGGAAGAATTTGTTCCTCCATGTCTGAAGTGCATTGAACGTGAAACTGCTAATTCTTCACCCGAATGTTCAAATGCTTCTAATGCTACAAATTCTTCATCTGTCTCTGCTATCACTTCTTAGGACAATGCAAGTATCACTGATGTTGCAGGGCTGAAGGAATTATACATGACAGGCATGTAAAAAAGCCTCAAAGGGCATCAGACTCTTTGTGATGTGGTCAAAAAGCATATCCTCAACAGAAACCCTAGGAAAGAGGGTATTGCCTATGAGAGGAAACTCAATGCTGATGGAGCATATTGGAAGCCTGAGCAGTACCCCAAAACCTCATGGGTTGCTGCAAAGGGACCTCCAGTTGATCCATCCAACTTATCTGGCTTTACATGTGAATCTTCTCATTCTTCTGATGAGTCATTTGACTCCAACTACAAACTGTTCAAAAATCAGAATGGTGAAGTATTTGCCAGATATGTTGGCTCTAACTGCAGGAACGGTTCACCTATGAAGAAAATCTGGGTTCCCAAAAGTTGCCTTGAAAGTCTTCAGGTGAATGTCCTCATGACACCACCTGTGAAGAGTAGGAACTCCAGATCAAATTCTTCATATGAACCAAATTCTTCATATGGATCCAAGTCCTCATACGGACAAAATTCCTCATGTGGATCAAATTCCTCAAAAGGATCAAAGTCCTCATATGATCATCATCGTTCTAACCCTTCTGTTTTGCAGGGTAGAGCTAAGGGCTATGAATATGAGCATTATTCTTCTAATCATTATGTTCATAAGTCCTCGAAGAATTTCTCTGCTTATTCATATGCTTACCTAACCCCTCTTATGTGAAACGAAGTGGACTGGCTTCTATGCCACCTTTTTCATATGGTGCTCGCAGAGTGATGAATTATTTGCCACCCCTTCAGATGTGGGTGGTGAAGAAAAAGAACTAATCTCTTATGCAGGGTCAGGTCTCCAGACGTGCTCAAAACGTCTGACAAATTTGCTGGAGACCTGAACAGTGCCTGATAGGACACATGCTAATCATGATGAAATGAACTTTCATTTCACACGTCCTCATACCGTTTATCCGCTCTATTGCTTGATGAAATGGATCTGATGATATTGATGTCATATTCTTCACTGATGAAATATATGAGTTCATAAGTTGCACTAATTCATCTGCAGGATGAACAACCCAAAGCCAATGAGTGGCTCCTCGATAGTGGATGTACGAATAACATGACTGGTGACAAGAATCTATTGATGGATGCTCCTTTATCACCGTCACATCTGAAGCATATCATCTTTGCTGACAAAGGCAAGAATCAGGTATTGGGTCTAGGTAAGGTTGCGATCTCAAATGATATACACATGGGCAAAGTCATGCTTGTCGAGTCCTTAGGATACAACCTCATGTCTGTCTCAATGCTTGGTGATCTGGATATGGTTGTTGTCTTTGGCAAGTATCATTGTGTTGTGATCATGGAAGCTGACAATTCCAAAGTCTTCGAAGGCTTTAGGAGAGGAGACTTGTACATTGTTGATTTCTCTACAGGACCACAACCGGCCGTATGTCTACTTGCAAAAGCTTCAGAAGGCTGGCTATGGCATCAACGACTTGGTCATGCTGGCATGAGGAATTTGCACATGCTTGTGAAGAAGAAGCATGTCTTTGGCATTGAGAATGTCAAATTCCTCAAGGATCACTTATGCGGAGCCTGTGAAGCTGGAAAGATGACAAAGGCCAAGCATCCAGTGAAGACTATCATGACTACCACTCGACCATTTGAATTTCTTCACATGGGTCTCTTCGGTCCTAATCATTATTCTGTTGTTAGAAATGATGCATCTCTATATGGCTTTGTTATTGTTGATGATTATTCTTGTTACACATGGGTGCACATTGTCACTTACAAACATGAGGTGCAGGAAGTCTTCAAACGATTTTCCTCGAGGGCTTCAACAAACTTTGGTGTGAAGATCAAGCACATTAGAAGTGACAATGGGACTGAGTTCAAGAATTCTGGTCTTGATGACTATATTGATGAACTTGGTATTACTCATGAGTTATCTGCTCCTTATACTCCTCAACAGAATGGCATCGTGGAGCGCAAGAACAGAACTCTTGTTGATATGGCTCGCACTTTGCTTGATGAATACAAGACACCTCGTCGGTTCTGGAGTGAGGCAATTGATACTGCATGCCACATCATCAATAGAGTATATCTTCACAAATTCTTCAAGAAGTCTGCTATGAACTCCTCATTGACAAGAAACCCAACGTGAGTTACTTCAAAGTCTTCGGAGCTAAATGTTGGATTAGAGATCCTCATCACACTTCTAAATTTGCACCGAAAGCACATGAGGGTTTTATGCTTGGTTACGGAAAGGACTAGCACACCTACAAAGTCTACAACAACATTCTTCACAAAGTTGTTTAAACTGTAGATCTGCGGTTCGATGAAACTAATGGCTTGCAAAGAGAGCACCTACCTTCTGTGATAGATGAACCAGCACCTGAGGAATCAATAAAATTCAAAGAGTATTCATGTTGTAATAGAGAGCTAGTTTGTTCTATGCTAAGTTGTGCCATATTCCAAAAGACTTCACCTCAATCTCTGGGCTGGAATACGGGGCGTTCCAGTTTCTCTGAACTGGGCTGCCACGGGGCTTGGTATCAGAGTAGGTCTGGCTATAGAGCGTCCTAGTCCGCGGGAACGTTAGAAAACAGTAGTATAGGGTCTGGTTGTTGCCCTTGCTGGCTGCACTTGGTTGTTGCATTTGTTTGCTGCATATAGTCTTATTCTGTTACCCCTAACCTCTATTTCGTGCGTAGATGGAGGTTGTCTTGCATGAGTTTGATGCCATTCCCAGAGCTCCCGGTGTTGTTCCTATTGCTTTCAGTCCTACTCCTGCACCTCTTAGCTTTGCCACCCTCTTTGGCGATACGTGGCATAGCATTTATCCCCGTGGACATCCACCTCATTACCAAGTATTCCATTTTTGCTGGAGGAAGAATCCTAGAGTATGTTGCTCATGTTCATCTGTCAGCTCCGATTCCTATTGGTAAGTGCACCTACAGTTTCTACGGTGGTTATGGTGCTACTCCCGAGTGTGCCGTCTAGCTTGCCGCAATGGCTGGAATCACCGGTCTTCGTCATCAAGAGAGCATGGTGCAAGAAAACCGTGCTTATCAGTATTATCCCACCATCATTGAGAATCCTAACCAAATCAAGTTCCCCTCTGTCAACCCTCAAGATGACCCGGCTATCCTCGCCATGTCCTGTTACATGATGGCCGAGTGTCTTCTTATTTTCAAGTTAGTCCGAGATGCCATTCGAGCTAGGAGATTGCTTGGTGCTTCCCTATGCCAATCTTCACCAGCTTCTCCAACCCCTCCGCCTCATCCATCTGGAGTTTCGGAGTCAACAGTTCCCCTTGCTAGTCCCTTAGCTTCTTCATCAGCTCCCAAGCGTTTTCTCAAGCATAGGGTGTAGTCCTTCGTGTAGTGCATGTGCATCTACTTTAGTATCATGCTCGTGTGTGCCTGTGTGGAGTAGTTTTGTAGCTTGTTTGATGTGTGCTTTGCTGCAATAAATCATTTTCTCGTGCTTCTTGGTTTGAATCTTCGGTGTTACCCCTTATGGAAATTGCTCATCAATCAACACCGGATCAGAAGAAGCCATGAGAAGTAAAGATAAACACCAAGGAACTCAGTTAAAAGCAATGAGATTTTCAACTGACAGCATTGTATTGCAGACATCCGGTATGAATGCAAGTATATCCTGCTCAGACTTTCAGTAATAAGTACCCGTGAGAGATACACCTTTCAAGTCCAATCGCACATTTCAAGTCAGAGGTATGGTTCACACACAATGATTGATTCTTTCATGGATCAGATTTAAAACATGTGACACCCAGAAGTCAATCCGAATATGCAATGAATTCAACAAGAAGGACAGCCAGCCAATCCTTGTCATACAAGTTATCAGCATGCCAGAATGACAATAATATATATGTTATTCCGTTCATAAAGAAAATCAGTCCAGTCCTTCTCCGCAACTCAACAGTGAAGCGTGTAAGGCAAGATTCCTTAATCTTCTTCGGTAAGGGCACTTTATGATGGTGGTCTCCTTTGCGCATCATTCCTTCCGATCTTCATAGGAAAATGTGGGCTTAGCACTAGAATCGGCGATGGAGGATATTGTTCTCAGCTAAACGTATCCACTCTCCATGATCGGGTTTTCTCATTCAATGTCTCATGCAAGCAAGTTGGTTTCTTCATTCTTCATCAACATAGCTTTGTTTGCCCACAATTCAAATGCTACTTCCATCTTTGGGGACATGGTGGCCCGGATTGGGAGAAGGAGTTTAGGTCTTGGCAATCTGAGTGCCAGCAGGAATGGACCCTATCAAGCCCTTCAAAACGCAGGGCTAGTTTGGGTCTTGAGGCCATGCAACATCATCCTAGTACATCTTCTCCATGTTCTAGTTAGTTCATTGGTGATCCCAAGAAGAAGCTGTGTTTTGCGATGTTTTCGAATTATCCAGCACGCAAAGGGTATAGTTACCACCCCACGCATGTTGAAGTCCAGACGATTCATGAAGCTGGTTACATAGTGGAGTCACATGAGGCAGGGTTGGTAACTCCAGCTGCGCCGGATTCCTCACCGGCAGCAACCCCTACGATCCATTTCGGGTCGTTTCCGCCATCCCTGGACATGATCATTTCTGTTGGCGGCAGCTCCGGATCCCCAGGATGTTTCAAATTTATTGGACCGGATTTTGGGGACATGTCGGTTACCACCACGCAGGTCAGCCCTATCACGCCTCCTCGGCCCATGCGGGACCTGCCAGATTCCACCACCCAAGTTAGCCCTGCCACGCCTCCTAGGCCCATGGGCTCGTCCTCCAGGCCCATTGTGCTTTCTGATGATGAGAGCGATACATCTCCTTTGAAATTTTTGAATCTCCTTCCCCACGGAATATTACCAAAGGACTGCAGAGTTTTGATGATATGATTGAAGATATGGCTGCAAGTTATTGGGATTGTCAGAATTGTTTGGACATGGGCTACAAATCAGAGACCTGCAAGAACCAAGTGAGGTGTAGGTTTTCTTTTCGGTCTGGTCATATTAAGAAGGATTGTACCGGGCAGCCCCCTGACACGTCCATCTGGGTGCCTAAAGTCCATCGAGCGGCTCTGGAACTCGCGCCGACAGAGAGGACTCGTTTGCCTCTTCGGTTTCTAATATCATTACATCGCTAGACCAAATACCCCAATAACCTCCCCGCCCCTCGCCGCGACCCAACTGCTCTCCTCCACCATCACCCCAATCTGCCTCTCCGTCGACTTCAGCATCTACCCCGGAGTACCGGGATGAGCAATCAGCTCCTCCAATGGCTGTCTACGCCATCGACCCTCATTGCTTTCTTCCGGCTGGTTTTGACATAGTCGATGGGGGAGAGGATAGGCTGCCACGTACCTTCTACACGCCGACGATTCCGCCACCACGGAGGCACGAGCAGTTCATGGTGGCGATTGTTGAGCCGCTTCCCCTAGCTCACCTAGTCACCATCCGCAGAGAGCAGGTTCTGAACTTTCTGACACAAACCATGCATGTCCCTGTTACCTCTGCTTAGACTTGGTTTCAAGGTGTGGGATTTTTTGAGATGGAAGATCTTGTTGTGCGTGCTTCTTTTACACTACACCCACCATTCCCGTTGGGCTTAGATGAGGAGGGAAACGAGTTTTTTGTCACATTCATCCTGCATAATGAGGGAGAAGGTTTCCGAGCTATCCATGGCCACAGAACATGCTGATTAATGTTCATTGGTGTGCCTGATAACCCACAAGTATAGGGGATCGCAATAGTATTCGAGGGTAGAGTATTCAACCCAAATTTATTGATTCGACACATGGGGAGCCAAAGAATATTCTCAAGTATTAGCAGCTGAGTTCTCAATTCAACCACACCTAAAAGACTTAATATCTGCAACAAAGTATTATAGATGTAACGGTAACGGTGGCAAAAGTAATAGTAGCATTTTGT
This sequence comes from Triticum timopheevii, assembly GCA_963921465.1. Lineage (NCBI taxonomy): Eukaryota > Viridiplantae > Streptophyta > Magnoliopsida > Poales > Poaceae > Triticum > Triticum timopheevii. The sequence goes on from OY997266.1 coordinate 563,419,203, forward strand.
AGTAATGGTAACAGTGGAAAACGGAGAAGTAACTAAGCAAAGATCAATATGAAACGAGCTCGTAGGCAATGGATCAATGATGGATAATTATGTCTGATGCAATTCATCATGCAACAGTTATAACATAGGGTGACACAGAACTAGCTCCAGTTCATCAATGTAATGTAGGCATGTATTACGAATATAGTCATACGTGCTTATGGAAACGAACTTGCATGAGATCTTTTGTCCTGCCCTCCCGTGGCAGCGGGGTCCTATTAGAAACTAAGGGATATTAAGGCGTCCTTGCAATAGAGTACCGGACCAAAGCATTAGCCCTTAGTGAATACACGAAATCCTCAAACTACGGTGATCACTTGGAAGTGTCTCGACTATTGTCACTCCGGGGTTTGCCGGATCATAACACATAGTAGGTGACTATAACTTGCAAGATAGGATCAAGAACTCACATATATTCATGAAAACATAATAGGTTCAGATCTGAAATCATGGCACTCGGGCCCTAGTGACAAGCATTAAGCATGGCAAAGTTATAGAAACATCAATCATAGAACATAATGGATACTAGGGATCAAACCCTAACAAAACTAACTCGATTACATGGTAAATCTCATCAAACCCATCACTATCCAACAAGCCTACGATGGGATTACTCACACACGACGGTGAGAATCATGAAATTGGTGATGGAGTATGGTTGATGATGACGATGGCGATGGATTCCACTCTCCGGAGCCCCGAACGGACTCTAGATCAGCCCCCCCTGGAAGATTAGGGCTTGGCGGCGGCTCTGTATCGTAAAACGCGATGAATCCTTCTCTCTGATTTTTTTCTCCCCGAACATGAATATATAGAGTTGGAGTTGAGGTCGGTGGAGGTCCAGGGGACCAATGAGGCAGGGGGCGCGCCCCAGAGGGTGGGCGCGCCCTGCACCCTCGTGGATAGGGTGTGGGTCCCCCTCTATTGATTCTTTCACTAATATTTTTTATTAATTCCAAAACGTGACTCCGTGGAGTTTCAGGTCATTCTGATAACTTCTATTTCTACACAAAAATAACACCATGGCAATTCTACTGAAAATAGCGCCAGTCCGGGTTAGTTCCATTCAAATCATGCAAGTTAGAGTCCAAAACAAGGCCAAAAGTGTTTGGAAAAGTATACACGTTGCAGATGTATCAACTCCCCCAAGCTTAAACCTTTGCTTGTCCTCAAGCAATTCAGTTGACAAACTGAAAGTGATAAAGAAAAACTTTTACAAACTCTGTTTGATCTTGTTGTTGCAAATATGTAAAGCCATCATTCAAGTTTTCAGCATATATTATGAACTAACCACATTCACAATAACACTTACGTCTCACATTTACTCATATCAATGGCATAATCAACTAGCGAGCAATAATAATGAATCTCGGATGACAAGACTTTCTCAATCATAATATGATATAATGAGATGGTATCTCGCTAGCCCTTTCTGAGACTGGAAAACATAAATGTAGAGCACCCCTGAAGATCTCGGACTGACTAGACACTGTAATTCATGGCAAAAGATATTCAGTCACAGTCATACTCAATGTAAATTAATAAGAATGCATGCAAATGACAGCGGTGCTCTCCAACTGGTGCTTTTTAATAAGAGGATGATGACTCAACATAAAAGTAAATAGATAGGCCCTTCGCAGAGGGAAGAAGGGATTTGCAGAGGTGCCAGAGCTCGAGTTTTTAAATACAGATAAATAATATTTTGAGTGGCATACTTTCATTGTCAATATAACAACCAAGATATCTCGATATCTTCCATGCTACATACATTACAGGCGGTTTCCAAACAGAATGGTAAAGTTTATACTCCCCCACCACCAATGAGCACATTCCACGGCTAGTCCGAAACAACGGGTACCATCCAACTACCAACAATCCTGGGGGAGTTTTGTTTGCAATTATTTTGATTTGATTTGAGCATGGGACTGGGCATCCCGGTTACCGGCCATTTTCTCGTGAATGATGAGCGGAGTCCACTCATCGTGAGAATAACCCACCTAGCATGGAAGATATAGACAACCCTAGTTGATACATGAGCTATGCGAGCATACAAAACATAACTTTAGTTGAAGGTTTAGAGTTTGGCACATACAAATATACTTGGAACGGTAGGTAAATACCGCATATAGGAAGGTATGGTGGACTCATGGTGGAGTAACTTTGAGGTTTATGGAAGTGGATGCAGAAGCACTATTCCCGCTTAGTACAAGTGAAGGCTAGAAAGAGACTGGGAAGCGTCCAACTAGAAAGCGACAACAGTCATGAGCATGCATTAAGATTAACCAAAAATGAGTGCAAGCATGAGTAGGATATAAATCACCATGAACATAAATATCGTGGAGGCTATGTTGATTTTGTTTCAACTACATGCGTGAACATGTGCCAAGTCAAGTCACTCAAATCATTCAAAGGAGGATACCACCCTACCATAGCACATCACGACCATTTTAATAGCATGTTGGCACGCAAGGTAAACCATTATAAACTCCTGGCTAATTAAGCATGGCATGAATAACTATACTCTCTAATTGTCATTGCAAACATGTTTCATTCAAAATAGGCTGAATAAGGAACGGTGAACTAATCATATTTACCAAAACAAGATAGGTCGAGTTCATACCAGCTTCTCTCATCTCAATCATTTCATCATATATCGTCATTATTGCCTTTCACTTGCACGACCGAACGGTGTGGATAATAATAATGGTGCACGTGCATTGGACTAAGCTGGAATCTGCAAACATTTAATTCAAAGGAGAAGACAAGGTAATATGGGCTCTTGGTTAGATCAACAATAATGCATATGCGAGCCACTCAACATTTTCATCGTGGTCTTGTCCTCTCGATCCCCAAAGAAAAGAAAAAGAAATTCAAAGAAAAATAAAACTTTATTACACGGGAAAGCTCCCAACAAGCAAAAGAAGAACGGGAAACCTTTTTGGGTTTTTCTTTTAATTACTACTACTACAAGCATGGAAAGTAAACTAGCTAAGGCTACAATTAAATTTTTTGGTTTTTCTTAAGGTTTTTCAAACACACAAGAAGAATGCACGAAAAGAAAATAAACTAGCATGGATAGTACAATAAAAAAAGTATGAACACTGACAACTAGAATGAGTGTGTGAACATGAACGTAATGTCGGTGAGAAATACGTACTCCCCCAAGCTTAGGCATTTGGCCTAAGTTGGTCTATGCCCATGGATCGAAGCGATCCTCTCCAGTGTACTGAGGAGGGTCCCCGGGGTGCCACTGGTTAGCGACCTCGTCCTGATCCCACTGATAAATAGACTCTCGATATAATTAGCTCCCAGTATGCATAAATTTCCTCGGTCAGGATGAGGTACATGCCTGAATATATATTAAACAAAGAGGGTGCAGGCAAGATAATAGTCTCACACTTAGTTTTAGCAAATATCAAGTTATACTTAAGTATCTTCTACTTGTTTTTAACAATAAATTCATGTGCTACCATACTCTTATATTCTAGCAAAATAGTGGGCAGCAACTTTTCCTCTTTCTCATAATGCCTAATAGGTATCTCAAAGTGTTTAGAAAGGCATGAAGCAAAGATACCTCTGAAGATGGGGTCCTTTGTACGGTTTAGACTTAACCGTTTAGCAACAATAGCGCCTAAACTGAAAGTTGTATCACGAAATAAAGCATGGTGCAAAATAGCAAGGTCAGGAGCACTGAGGCCCCCACTGTTCCCACGATCAATTAGAAATCTACTAGCAAATATTGCAAAGTAACGTAGGACAGGAAAATGTACACTAGTAATCCTAGCATCTGAATCCTTTCTCGTTTCCCCTACAGTAATTTAAACAATAAATTTATCCACATCACTAGGATGTGGTTCCTCGACGCTGCCCTCAAAGGGAAACTTGCATACCACACAAAAAACATATAGTGACATCTCCTTAAACTCATCATATAAATAAAACTCCACTGAAGGTGGTGATCTTCTAGCATGGAAATAAAAGTTTTGCACGAAAATATTAGTGAGCAGGAGATACTGTTCACACTGGTCGTGGAGGAAGTCAGTGAGGCCTACATTCTCATCCAAATAAAAAAAGTCATTGTAAATTCCGGCAGCTCTCAAGAATGCATCGCAAGACCATTCACATGGCCGAACCTCCGCAATGTGAGGAAGATTGTACTTGGGCTTTTTATTCTCTTCATTCTGCTTATCGTTCGAGCTTCGGCTCGAGGAGCCTCTCAACAATCTCTTCATCATTTTCTTCCTCTGAAAAATTTCTGAAGTTTTTAGTTTCTCAAAATAAAAGTGAACCAAACTCAACAAGATTGATAGAAACTACTCCCACAAGTGCCTAGAGGCTATATCATGCATTAAAACTATTTTGGACCATATAAATTTGACATGCAAACTCAAGAACAGGATCACTTCAGCAGCAAAAATTTGCAATAAATAAAGCACTAGAACAAAAACTAATTGGACTATTGGAGGAGTCACATACTGAAGAACAATCCCTCAAAGCAGTTTTGTGAATGGAGCTTTGAGCAAGGAGATCGAAAATGGCAGCAAAACAGGCTAGAACACGGGTTTGAGCTACAGGATGATTTTTTTCTGTAGGAAGACAAAGTGTGTGGGTGCTGGAATAAGTGGAGGGGGTCCACGTGGGGCCCATGAGGCAGGGGGCGCGCCCAGTGGGGTTGGGCGTGCGCTCCACCCTCGTGACCAAATGGTGGGTCGCCCTGGTGTGTTCTAAGTCCTAGAAATTCTCAAATATTCTACAAAAAATCATACTCCATTTTCAGGGCATTTGGACAACTTTTATTTTCTGGGTATTTTTTTTATTGCACAGATAATTCAAAAAATAGACAGAAAATACTATTTTATTTATTTATTCTAAATAACAAAAGGTAAAATGTAGGTAAAGAAGGTTGTGCTTTCTAACTTCGCCCATCTCATGCTCATCAAAAGGAATCCACTAACAAGGTTGATCAAGTCTTGTTAACAAACTTCTTCCGACTAACATGGAACCGAGTTATACCTCACCGGGGATATGCATGTTCCCAACAATAAGAATATCATATTTCTTTTTGATAGTGGGATGGGAGAATTCAAAACATCCAATAGTAATCGCTGAAATTTTTCCAATAGAATTTATACTATGAACTTGAGGTTGTTTCTTCGGAAAGTGTACCGTATGCTCATTACCATTAACATGAAAAGTGACATTGCCTTGTTGCAACCAATAACAGCCCATGCAGTATTCAAAAAGGGTCTACCAAGGATGATCGACATACTGTCGTCCTCGGGAACATCAAGAATAACGAAGTCTGTTAAAATAGTAACATTTGCAACCACAACAGACACATCCTCACAGATACCAACGGGTAGAGCAGTTGATTTATCGGCCATTTGCAAAGAGATTTCAGTAGGTGTCAATTTATTCAAATCAAGTCTATGATATAAAGGCATAACACTAACACCAGCTCCAAGATCACATAAAGCGGTTTTAACATAGTTTCTTTCAATGGACCATGGTATAGTTCGTATTCCTAGATCTCATAGTTTCTTTGGTATTCCACCCTTAAAAGTATAATTAGCAAGCATGGTGGAAATTTCAGCTTCTGGTATCTTTCTTTTATTTGTAACAACTAGCGTTGTGACCCGCGCATTAGCGCGGCTAGATTTAGACTGGTATGTTTGGCGTTTTTGTCTAACACTTCCTTTCCCGCAACTTGTTATCCGATTTGATTCGTCAAAACATTAGTTTTGGCATTCTGTCACATTGTAGAAAAACCATAGTGAAAGTGCATTAGATCGACTAGAGGGGGGTGAATTGGCGATTTTTATGAATTCGTCACTGAGGAATTTGCTGGTGAGGAAATTCCTAAATGAAGAACTACTAGCAGCGGAATAAGTACTCAAATGTAAACATAACAGAGCACAAGAATGGTCATCATAATGGAATGAAGGCAAGCACAGAGTACAGAAAGCGTAAACACAGGATAACACGGAAAGAAGACGGACAGACTGAAGAAATTGAACTGAGGAAATTGAGAAAGTCTTCAGTCAAAGTCTTCAAACAGATATGCACAAGCACACAACAACAGAAATGAGGAAATGAAAGAGTTGAGGAAATAGAACCCATAGGCTTGGTGAAGACAATGATTTGGTAGACCAGTTCCAACTGTTGTCTCAGTTGTATGTCTGGTTGGAGCGGCTGAGTATTTAAACTCGAGGACACCCAGTCCCGGACACACAGTCCTCATCATATTCTCCTTGAGCTAAGGTCACACAGACCTCGCCCAATCACTCGTGGTAAGTCTTCAGGTGACTTCCAAACCTTCACAGACTAGGTCACTCAGCGATCCACAATTCCTCTAGGATGCTCTAGACCATGACTTCTAACCGTCTAGAAGAAGCACAGTCTTCAAAGGTAACAAGCGTCAGATCCACGCAGGATCAATCTCTTGAGTGATGCTTGATACGTCTCCAACGTATCTATAATTTTTGATTGCCCCATGCTATATTATCTACTATTTTTGGCAATATTGGGCTTTATTATCCACTTTTATATTATTTTTGGGACTAACCTATTAACCGGAGGCCCATCCCAGATTTGCTGTTTTATGCCTATTTCAGTGTTTCGAGGAAAAGGAATATCAGACGGAGTCAAAACGGAACAAAATCAACTAGAGAAGTTATTTTTAGAAGGAAAGCCACCCGATGGACTTGGAGTGGCATGTCAGGGAAGAAGGGAGGTTCCCATGAGGGTGGGGGGCGCGCCCACCCACCTGGGGCGCGCCCCTTGCCTCCTGGCACCCCCCCTTTGGTCCATCGACGTACTTCTTTCACCCATATATACCTACGTACCCTAAGACTTCCAGAACAGAAGATAGATCGGGAGTTCCGCCGCCGCAAGCCTCTGTAGCCACCAAAAACCTCTCGGGAGCCCGTTCCGGCACCCTACCGGAGGGGGATCCCATCACCGGTGGCCATCTTCATCATCCCGGTGCTATCCATGATGAGGAGGGAGTAGTTCACCCTCGGGGCTGAGGGTATGTGTCGGTGTCAAAACCGGCGGATCTCGGGTAGGGGGTCCCGAATTGTGCGTCTAGGCGGATGGTAACAGGAGACAAGGGACACGATGTTTTTACCCCGGTTCGGGCCCTCTCGATGGAGGTAAAACCCTACTCCTGCTTGATTGATATTGATGATATGGGTAGTACAAGAGTGGATCTACCACGAGATCAAGGAGGCTAAACCCTAGAAGCTAGCCTATGGTATGATTGTTGTAATGGTTGTTCGTCCTACGGACTAAAACCCTCTGGTTTATATAGACACCGGAGAGGGCTAGGGTTACACAGAGTCGGTTATAACGGTAGGAGATCTACATATCCGTATCGCCAAGCTTGCCTTCCACGCCAAGGAAAGTCCCATCCGGACACGGGACGAAGTCTTCAGTCTTGTATCTTCATAGTCTTCGAGTCCGGCTGACGATGATAGTCCGGCTGTCCGGACACCCCCTAGTCCAGGACTCCCTCAGTAGCCCCTGAACCAGGCTTCAATGACGATGAGTCCGGCGCGCATATTGTTCGGCATTGCAAGGCGGGTTCCTCCTCCGAATAATTCATAGAAGATTGTGAACACCAGGATAGTGTCCGGCTCTGCAAAATAATTTCCACATTTCCCCGTAGAGAGAATATTATGTACACAAGTTCAATCTGCTGACGTATTTTGTGGCATGACATCACACCACTACCAAGCCTTTACTTGAATCATTTTTTACTATACCACCTCAGCGCGTTTAGCGAAGCGGTTTCCTTGGCACGTCTTGTCGAAGCAGAGATCGTGTTCCCCTTATTCCGGGATTCTCATCAATATGGACGTGGGTAACCCAACCGCGCCATTGATGGTGGCGCTTGGGAGATAAGCGAGTTTTACCAGGCCGGTGGGGACGCATAGTCTTCGTCCGCCCATATATAAGGGGATAAGGATCCACCCTTTTTTTACCTACGCCTTCGTCCTCCTTTCCTTATCCATCTCCGCGCACTCGAGCTCCAGCGCCCAAGTCCGTGCATCTCGTCTCGACCTTCTCCGACCATGTCTGGAGCGGGAGGCAAATGGCTGGCCTCCTCCGTTATGGAGGAGCACATCGCAAGGCTGCGCAGCGCCGGATACCTTTCCGGCGACATCGCGCACCGGCTGCCCGACAAGGGGCAGCTCATCCCCACCCCCAGGCCCCTTGAGAGGGTCGTATTCCTTCCCCACTTCCTCCGTGGACTGGGCTTCCCGTTGCATCGCTTTGTCTGGGGGTCATGTACTATTACGGCCTAGATTTCCATGACCTGGCGCCAAACTTCATCCTCAACATATCGGCATTTATCATCGTGTGCGAGGCCTTCCTCTGCATCCAGCCCCACTTCGGCTTGTGGCTCAAGACCTTCAATGTCAAGCCGAAGGTGGTGAAGGGCACTCAAGAGGAGTGCGGAGGCGCCATGTTGGGCAAGATGCCCAACGTCATCTGGCTCGAAGGGGCCTTCGTGGAGTCCTTCAAGGGGTGGCAATCGGGGTGGTTCTACATCACCGAGCCGCGCGACCCTAAGTGGGCGGCGGCCCCCGAGTTCAGATCTGGTATCGCTATGCAGCTCACCTCCTGGAAAGAGAAGGGATTGCTATGGGGTAGTTTGGAGGAGCTGACAGGACTCCAGTCCTGTCTCCAGACCCTGGTGAACAAAAAGCTTAGGCTTGTCAATGTGATCCAGGTCATGCTCGTCCGCCGTATTCTCCCTTGCCAACAACGGGCTTTTAATTTGTGGGAGTTCGATCCGGCACAGCACCAGGCCTTGAGCGGGCTCTTCGACACAACATACGAAGCCGCCTGGAGGGTGCTGTTCAAGGGCGAAGAAGCCCCCACGTCTGCGAGGGAAGACCGCGGATTTAGCACCAAGCGCCCGGCCGGCGAGGTAAGCTTTGTTATCCTCTATGGGACATTTATTTTCTTTCATAGTTTGACTCTATGCGGGATCTAAAACTCCCAATGCCTTTGACAGGACTGGCAGAGGACGTCCGGACAGGTAGACTATCCGGCTCCCCTCCCCGAAGACCCAGCGGACGCCCGCTTGACGGGGCTGCTGGTCCCGGAACTTTATGTGGTGCCGGAGAAGAAGGCCAAAAAGGAGGCCACGGGAATCCGAAGAAGTTCCCAGCGCCAGGTGATATCGGACTCATCGTCCGATGGCTCCGAGGTGGACTCCTCCCCCGAAGACGAGGAGGAGAAAGAGGACTCTCTCCTAGAGGAAGGAGAGAGGAAGAGGAAGGCTTCCCCAACAGGGGAGGCCGAAGGGTCCAAGAGGGGAAGGACTATTCCCCCGGACAGCTCCGCCAACGCCAATGTTGGCGACGAAGAGTGGCCCTCACGGGCCAGGCCTCCGGCAAGATCGTAAGTATCCGGATTCCTGAATGATTTATGATTTTGTGTCACATAGTGTCCTTCTAATGCCGCACGCTGCCTGCAGTCCGGCCGATGATGATCTCCCCACTTCATCGAGCGGGTCGTTGGCTCCGTCTGATGTAGATTCCATCCCGACTGCCTCCACCCCTCGCGACGCTGAGGACGCCGAGGTGGGATCCCGAGAAGGGACCCATCAGGAGGAGGCTCCGGAGGCGCCACAAGGCAGCCTCCCGGACTTTGCGCCGGACTCCACGCCGGAACCCGCAGTGGTTCCGGAGTCCGGCAGGCGGCCCCTTCGCAACTAGGGCAAGACTGTGACGCCGGACAACTTGTTGGAGGCGCTCAAAGGCGCTTCCATCGAGGAAGAACACCACACTATTATGAGTGCGGTGATTCAGAAGGTTCAGCTTGCCAAGAGCGGGCTGACCGAAGCCTGAAGTAGCCTTCTAACAGGCTTTGAGGTAAGAAGTTAAAAATATGCAATGTAATACCGCATAGGCAGTAGCCCCTGATGCTCGGTTCGGTGTTCGGAAAGAAAAGCCGGACTGAGGATCTAAAAAAGATATACGCAGGATTGCTAAAAATTATGTCAATATGGGTTTGCAGGCTGTGCTGCTGACCTCTGCTGCACTGACTGCGAAGGTCGGTGCTTTGAAGCAGCACCTCGAGCGGTCCGAGCAAGAGCTCGGCCGTGCCAAGAAGCAGCTCGAGGACAAAGAAGGTGAGTAACACCACTTTGAAAGTTGTACCTTACAGAAAAGGATTTAGGTTGCAATAAAAATAACAAGGATAACGTGGGTATTGCAGGGGCCACGAACGAGGTGGCGGCCAGGCCGTGTCCGCGGCCAAACGCAATGCGGCCGCGGAACAAGCGGAGCGAGGGAGGCAGGAGGCGCGGGTGGCAGAGGTGCGGCTAGAGCTCCAGGCTCTCATGGAAAAGCATGAGAGTTTGGAGCGCGACTCGAAGACTCGAGAGTCCGAGCTTGCCTCGGCTCTTGAAAGTGCCAAAGCCGCTAAGGCCGAGGCCCATAAGGCCCTCCAGGCGATTGAGGCGACGAAGAAGATAGCGGCGGGTAAGGCATTTTTCATGCAAAGCAAGCATGTGAATGTAAATTACCTGTTACTTACCCGAATTCGGAGCTCTCCAGGGGCGTTTGCATATCTGCCTCGCAGCGTGTCCGATGCCGCCGCATTCTACCAGGCTGAAGAGGGGAGCTCAACGGAGAAGGTCTTCTGGTCTCAGTACGCTGAGGCCGGACATCCAGTGCCCCCTAGCGACCAGCTGAAGCAGCTGGTCGAGCTCCACAAGGTAGCCGAGCAGGCCATGAAGGGCCTCATAGTTCGGTTGTGGCCTGGAGAGGCCATGCTTGGGATCTACTTCGGCCTCGTGCGGCGGCTGGTGGATGCGTACCCCTGGGTGGAGGTCATCAAGCGCTCCGCCTGTATTGAAGGTGCCCATCGGGCCCTTGCCCGCGCAAAGGTGCATTGGGGCAGGCTGGATGCAGAGAGGCTCCTGACGGACGCGCCGCCGCCAGGCAAAGAGTATCGTACGCCCGAGATGTATTATAAAACTGTCCTGAAGGGTGCCCGCAAGATTGCGGATGAGTGCCCCAGAGATGTAATTGTTGAGTAGACTCGCCATGTGTTATCCTGTGCGCTGAAAACATTGTCCATATGCGCTAAGCAACGCTTATTGATTTAAAATATTACCTTCTGTGCGGCCGTTTATTAAATCTGAGAGATGGCAAGTCGTTGGCTTCAGCCCCCATGCCACGAGAGCTGGGGTGTTCAGGATAAACTTGAGCACTCTTGTTCCCATTTTCGGGTCCATCTAGGGAGGCGCTCAACACAACGAACAAGGCAACCGGACTTATAATGCTTGAACACTCTCACTTAGCCATAGAATTCTATAATTTTAAATTTCGGCGAAGCCCCTAGTATTCGGAAGACGGAGTTCGGGGCGCTATCCACTCCTTGGCCGGACATTATCCGGTTCTTCGCTCGAAGCGGCATAAGTCTTTAGGGACTCGAAAAGACCTCTCGAACAGTGACCAGTCTCTCGCCTTATCATGACAGTCAGTTTTAGCTTTCTCCACTGAGGCGCTCGCCCAGCTCAACCGGGGCGCAATCGCAGTGGTTCTCCCAGTGCTACCTTAGCCGACAGAACAGAACGTAAGGTACCAAAACATGGGAGCCGGGCAAACCCAACTATTGACCCAAGACATGATTCGGAGCCGATTCATATAATGCTATAAGTTTGGGGTGCCGCACTTGTGAAAGTGCTCGGACTTATCACACCATAATGCGGGGAACATAAGCCCCTGGTGTTTTCGGCCGTACCAAATTTTACGGATGCAAGATGTCGTAAATGAACATATATATAAACAAAGGAATGCAATTATAAGCGAAAAAATGATGCATTGTTTATTCAGGGAATTCTGCCATGAGTGCAGAACGATACAAATAGTGCGGTAAGCAAGGGAGTGGACTATTTTTAACATGTCCCCCTCCAGGGGTGGGCTGCGGAATGTTGTAATAAACGGATTTAATGCTCGTAATGGAGACCACCTGAGTGTTCGTCGTAGCCCTTGTTCCTCCCTGGTTGTTGCATCGTGAGTTCGGCCGATCTACTACTGGACAGGACCTCTTGTCAACGGAGTCTTGTAGAAAAGATAAAATTTAAAAAAAGGAAAAAAGGCGACACACTTAGGAGCCCCTAGCATGGTTGAGCCGCACTTTGGGCCTGTTGTGGTCGTGCCCCTCCCCCTATGCCCATGGTATCTCCAGAGCGTAATGATGTACGCGGAGAGCTTGTCTTGTAATCATGCGAGGGTTGGGGTTGGGGCCGCATTGCTACGCGTGCTCGGAACGTGCCAGGTGGTCTTGATTGATGTTGCTCCGGGCGCGTTTGGTCGTGTCCGGTCATTTAATGGCCGGACTCAAAAATTGCCTTAGAAGGCCACTGTATATTCCTCCGTTCGGAGGGAGCGTTCCGTATTTCCGTTGACCGTGATGACTCCACGAGGGCCTAGCATCTTGAGCTTGAGGTATGCATAATGCGGCACCGCGTTGAACTTTGCGAACGCGGTTCGTCCGAGCAGAGCGTGATAGCCGCTGCGGAACGGGACTATGTCGAAGGTTAACTCCTCGCTTCGGAAATTATCCGGGGATCCGAAGACCACTTCCAGTGTGACTGAGCCTGTACAATTGGCCTCAACACCTGGTATGACGCCTTTGAAGGTCGTCTTTGCAGGTTTAATCCTTGAGGGGTCTATGCCCATCTTTCGCACTGTATCCTGATAAAGCAGGTTCAGGCTACTGCCGCCGTCCATCAGGACTCTCGTGAGGTGAAATCCATCGACGATTGGGTCTAAAACCAATGTGGCGAATCCGCCATGGCGGATACTGGTCGGATGGTCTCTTCGATCGAAAGTGATCGGGCAAGAGGACCATGGATTGAACTTCGGGGCGACTGGCTCCATCGCATATACGTCCCTTAGTGCACGCTTCCGCTCCCTCTTGGGTATATGGGTTGCGTATATCATGTTTACCGTCCGCACTTGTGGGGGGAAGCCCTTCTGTCCTCTATTGTTCGGCGGCCGGGTCTCTTCCTCGTCATCACTGTGCAGCCCCTTGTCATTGTTTTTGGCAATTAACTTACCTGCCTGCTTAAATACCCAACAATCTCTGTTGGTGTGGTTAGCTGGCTTTTCGGGGGTGCCATGTATCTGGCATGAGCGGTCGAGTATTCGGTCCAAATTGGACGGACCGGGAGTAGTTCTTTTGAATGGCTTCTTCCGTTGACCGGGTTTCGAGCCTCTGAATCCGGCGTTGACTGCCGTATCCTCATTGTTATCGCCGTTAACACGGCGTTTGTTTTTGTTTCGACGCGACCTGCCATTGTGGTCCTTGGTATCCGGACTGCCAGCATTTTTGCCGAGGTTGTTGCTGCGAGCTAGCCAGCTGTCCTCTCTCGCACAGAAGCGGGTCATGAGTGACGTGAGGGCTGCCATGGATTTCGGCTTTTCCTGTCCTAGGTGCCGGGCTAGCCACTCGTCGCGAATGTTATGTTTGAAGGCTGCGAGGGCCTCTGCATCCGGACAGTCGATGATTTGATTTTTCTTGGTTAAGAACCGTGTCCAGAACTGTCTGGCCGATTCATCTGGCTGCTGAATTATGTAGCTTAGGTCATCGGCGTCTGGTGGTCGCACATATGTGCCCTGGAAGTTGTCGAGGAATGCGGCTTCCAGGTCCTCCCAACACCCAATTGACTCTGCGGGCAAGCTGTTAAGCCAATGCCGAGCTGGTCCTTTAAGCTTGAGTGGGAGATACTTGATGGCATGGAGATCGTCGCCGCGGGCCATATGGATGTGAAGGAGGTAATCTTCGATCCAAACCGCGGGGTCTGTTGTGCCATCGTAGGATTCAATGTTCACGGGTTTAAACCCTTCAGGGATTTGATGATCCATTACTTCGTCTATGAAGCATAGTGGGTGTGCAGCGCCTCTGTATTGAGCAATGTCACGATGTAGCTCAAGAGAGCGTTGTCTGCTGTGTTCGGCCTGGCCGGAGTTGCTGTATCTGGTGCGACGGTATTCGTCGTGGGTCGTGGGGCGCCCACGTGATCCATAGATAGATCTGCATTGACTTGCCTTGTCCTCCAATATATTCCGCAAGTCTGGCGCGTTCCCCCGTGGCTTCATACTTTTTGAGCGGTGCCGGGGTACGGTTCTGGTGGAGGGCCTAGATGCCTCTCTGTCGCGGCCACGAGGTGGTCGGTCTGCCGTATTGTGCGCTGGTGATGAAGGTTTGTATGCTTCCTCCTCTAGTCGGGGGAGCAACTTGCGTTTTGGGTAGCTTTTGGAGGGGCGTTCGAGTTCATACTCTTCGGCCGCGAGGACCTCGGTCCATCTGTCGGCCAGCAAGTCTTGATCAGCTTGAAGCTGTTGCTGCTTTTTCTTTAGGCTGTTCTCCATGGCCATTAGCCTGCGTTTAAAACGCTCTTGTTCGACGGGATCCTCGGGCACGACTCGTCGTCGTTGAGGCTTGCCTCGTCTCCGGAGGGAGGCATGTAATTGTCATCCTCTAACTCCTCATCTGCTGCTCTCTCTCGAGGGCTGGCTTCCCTCTCCTCTTGTGCTGAATTGTGCTGGAGGGGGTTGTCTTTGGCACTCTCTGGGGTGTTATTATCTCCGGTGCCGGAATCTCCATTCTTGCTGTGGCGGGATTTAGAGCGGCGCCGTTGACGTCGGCGCTTGGGCTGTTTCTTTAAGGAATCTGCCTCCGCTGCTTCTTCGCCGTCCCCATCTTTTGGGGTGTCCACCATGTATATGTCGTATGATGAGGTGGTCTTCCAGTGCCCTGTAGGCGCTGGTTCTTGATCGTCTCCGGCATCGTCGTCCATACCGTCGATGTCTTCGGAGTCATAGTCTAGCATGTCGGTTAGATCGTCGACAGTGGCTACGAAGTGGGTGGTGGGTGGGCTTTGAATTTCTTCGTCGTCCACATCCCAACCATCCCGGCCGTAGTCCGGCCAGGGCTCTCCGGATAGCGAGAGATGCTTTAGCGATTTCAGGATGTCGCCAAAGGGTGAGTGCTGAAAGATGTCCGCAGCGGTGAACTCCATGATCGGTGCCCAATCAGATTTGATTGGCAGGGGCGCAGGAGGTTCGGAGTCCGGCACCTCGCGGTCCCGAGCTTTATAAGGGACGAGGTCAATGTTCGGCTCCATCGCCGTGGAAGTTGCAGCTCCCGAGGCAGTGTCCAGCCACCCGTCCTCGATCTGCGCGATCGGCTCCGGACTATGGGTCGGAGCGGATTCGTGTGCGGCCTCCAAGGCACTGTCCAGCGGCAGAGTTAGATCATGCCCATCATGACAGTGCGGCATGCTCGGCTGCGGCTTAGATCCATCGAAGATCAAGTCTCCGCGGATATCCGCCGTGAAGTTTAGGCTCCCAAATCGACCTGATGGCCAGGGGCATAGCTTTCGATCTGCTCCAGATGGCCAAATGAATTGGCCCGCGTGCGAAGCCGCCGGACACGAAGATCTCTCCGGGGAGAAAAATCTCACCCAGGACCGCGTTGTTGTTGATTGAAGAAGCCATCAAGCCTATCGGTGACGACACAGAGGAACTCTCAATGAAAGCACCAATGTCGGTGTCAAAACCGTCGGATCTCGGGTAGGGGGTCCCGAACTGTGCGTCTAGGCGGATGGTAACAGGAGACAAGGGACACGATGTTTTTACCCAGGTTCGGGCCCTCTCGATGGAGGTAAAACCCTACCCCTTCTTGATTGATATTGATGATATGGGTAGTACAAGAGTGGATCTACCACGAGATCAAGGAGGCTAAACCCTAGAAGCTAGCCTATGGTATGATTGTTGTAATGGTTGTTCGTCCTATGGACTAAAACCCTTCGGTTTATATAGACACCGGAGAGGGCTAGGGTTACGCAGAGTCGGTTATAATGGTAGGAGATCTACATATCCGTATCGCCAAGCTTGCCTTCCACGCCAAGGAAAGTCCCATCGGACACGGGACGAAGTCTTCAATCTTGTATCTTCATAGTCTTGGAGTCCGGCTGACGATGATAGTCCGGCTGTCCGGACACCCCCTAGTCCAGGACTCCCTCAGTATGTACCAGTAGCTATGTGTTTTATCTCTCTCTCTCTCAGGTTCTCTCTCGTGTTCCCTCTATGGCATGAGCTTGATGTATCCCGAGATTTGCTATTGTAGTTGGATCTTATGATGTTTCTCCCCCTCTACTCTCTTGTGATGAATTGAGTTTCCCCTTTAAAGTTATCTTATCGGATTGACTCTTTTATGAGAACACTTGATGTATGTCTTGCCGTGATTATCTGTGGTGACAATGGGATATCATGTGCCACTTGATGTATGTTTTGGTGATCAACTTGCGGGTTTCGTGACATTGGGAACCTATGCATAGGGGTTGGCACACGTTCTTGATTCTCCGATAGAAACTTTGGGGCACTCTTTGAAGTACTTTGTTTTGGTTGGATGAATCTGAGATTGTGTGATGCATATCGTATAATCATGCCCACGGATACTTGAGGTGACAATGGAGTATCTAGGTGACATTAGGGTTTTGGTTGATTTGTGTCTTAAGGTGTTATTCTAGTACGAACTCTTTTATAGATTGATCCGAAAGAATAACTTTGAGGTGGTTTCATACCCTACCATAATTTCTATGTTTGTTCTCCACTATTAGTGGCTTCGGAGTGACTCTTTGTTTCATGTTGAGGGCTTGTTATATGATCTATCTATGTTATTATTGTTGAGAGATCTTGCACTAGTGAAAGTATGAATCCTAGGCCTTGTTTCCTATCATTGCAATACCGTTTACGCTCACTTTTATCATTAGTTACCTTGCTGTTTTTATTATTTCAGATTACAAATACCTATATCTACTATCCGTATTGCACTTGTATCACCATCTCTTCATTGAACTAGTGCACCTATACAATTTGCCATTGTATTGGGTGTGTTGGGGACACAAGAGACTCTCTGTTATTTGGTTGCAGGGTTGCTTGAGAGAGACCATCTTCATCCTACGCCTCCTACGGATTGATAAACCTTAGGTCATCCACTTGAGGGAAATTTGCTACTGTCCTACAAACCTGTGCACTCGCAGGCCCAACAACGTCTACAAGAAGAAGGTTGTGTAGTAGACATCAAGCTCTTTTCTGGCGCCGTTACCGGGGAGGTTAGCGCTTGAAGGTATATCTTTAGATCTTGCAATCGAATCTTTTGTTTATTGTTTTAGCAGTAGTCTAGTTTATAAAAGAAAACTATAAAAAAATGGAATTAAGGATGCCTCATATGCTTCATCTTTTTAATATCTTTCGTGAGTATGATGGAAAGGAAAATTGTGCTCAAGTACTAGAAGAAGAATTACATAGAATGCTTGGCATAAAATATGTGAATGATGAGCATGATTGCAATGTTGTTAGTATGAATTCCTTGAATATCCATGATGCTAATGATATGCAAAGCCACAAGCTTGGGGAAGCTATGTTTGATGAAAATGATATTTTTTGTCCCCCAAGATTTGATGAGCAAATTTACTATGATGAAAGCATGCCTCCTATCTATGATGATTATTGTGATGACACATATGCTTTAAAGAATAATGATAACCATGAAACTTGTCATCTTGATCCTAATTTTAAATCATATGATAGTTATTTTGTTGAGTTTGCTCCCACTACTATTCATGAGAAGAATTTTGCTTATGAGGAGAGTAGTAAATTTTCTATGCTAGTAGATCATGAAAAGTATGCTTTAGGTGCTGGTTACATTGTTGAATTCATTCATGATGCTACTGAAAATTATTATGAGGGAGGAACATTGCTTGTAGGAATTGCAATAATATCAAGTTTCCTCTCTATGTGCTTCAAGTTTTGAAGTTATGCTTGTTTTACCTTCCTATGCTAGTTGATTATCGTTCCCATAAGTTGTTTGCTCACAAAACCCTATGCATAGGAAGTGGGTTAGGCTTAAATGTGCTAGTCATATGCTTCATGATGCTCATGTTATGTTTCAATTCTTATCTTTTATGTGAGCATCATTGTCATCATCATGCCTAGCTAGAAAGGCATTAAAGAAAAGCGCTTGTTGGGAGACAACCCAATACTTATCCTTACTGTTTTTGTGTGTTCACATGATTATGCTACTGTAGTAATCATGTTTTATAGCTTTTGTTTCAATAAAGTGCCAAGTAAGACCTTTAGGATGGCTTACGGTGATAGTTGTGTTGATCCTGCTGAAAATCAGAAACTTTTGCACCCAGTAAATTAGTTTTGTTAATTCACAGAAACGTAATTCTGATCTGATTCATTTTGCTCTGGATTGGTACACGAATTGCTTAGGACTTCCTAATTTGGTAAGATTTTTGGAGTTCCATAAGTATAAGTTTGATACAGATTACTACAGACTGTTATGTTTTTGACAGATTCTTTTTTTTATGTGTTGTTTGCTTATTTTGATGAATCTATTAGTATCGGAGGGTATGAACCATAGATAAGTTGGAGTACAGTATATATTACACCAATATGAATTTAGAATGAGTTAATTACAGTACCAATGTGGTGGTTTTGTTTTCTTTCACTAACGGAGCTTATAAGATTTCCTGTTGAGTTTTGTGTTGTGAAGTTTTCAAGTTTTGGGTAAAGATTCGATGGACTATGGAATAAGGTGTGGCAAGAGCCTATGCTTGGGGATTCCCAAGGCACCCCAAGGTAATATTCAAGGACAACCAAGAGCCTAAGCTTGGGGATGCCCCGGAAGGCATCCCCTCTTTCGTCTTTGTTCATCGGTAACTTTACTTGGAGCTATATTTTTATTCACCACATGATATGTGTTTTGCTTGGAGCGTCATTTTTTTTGTTAGTATTTGCTTTCTGTTATTTAGAATAGTGTTTTTCATCTTTAGTTTCAATAATAAAGTCAAGTATAGCCTTTGCAATGCTTATTTTGCTAGTATACATGTTGCTGTTTGAAAACAGAAAGTTTACCGCTGTTGCAAAAATTCCCTAGAAAAGTAAGAGCATGGTATAATGTTGAATATTTTTGCATATTGAGCTCTGATAAATTTATTAAAGTGGTAATTTTAGTTCATAATTTTTGGAGTCATGGAAGTATTGATACTCTTGCATTCTTTACAGACTGTACTGTTTTGACCGATTGCTGTTATGTTTGCATTGTTTGCATATGTTTGCTTGTTTAATGATTCTATTTGATGATAGGAGTATTAAATATGCATAGGCATTTAGTGTGCAATGTTGAATAATAATGTTAGTGATTTGTTACAGTAGAAAATGATAAGGTTTTGCATTGGTTTATACTAACCTATCTCACGAGTTCTTGTTGAGTTTGTTGTGAATGAAGCTTTTGATAAAAAGAGAAACCATGATATGAGAGGAATTAAGGAGACACAAAAGCTCAATCTTGGGGATGCCCAAGGCATGCCAAGATAATATTTCAATATGTCTCAAGCATCTAAGCTTGGGGATGCCCCGGTAGGCATCCCACCTTTCTTCTTCAACAACTATCGGTTAGTATCGGTTGAGCCTAAGTTTTTGCTTCCTCACATGAGTTGTGCTATCCTGGCAATGTAGTTTTATTTAGCTTTGCTTGCTGTTTGAATAAAGTATCAAGATCTGAAATTATTAAATGAGAGAGAGTCTTCGCATAGTTGCATAATTATTTAGCTACTCATTGACCTTCACTTATATCTTTCGGAGTAGTTTGTCATTTGCTCTAGTGCATCACTCATACCTTTTAGAGCATGGTGGTAGTTTATTTTGATGAAATAGATGAACTCTCATGATTCACTTATATTATTTTGGGAGTCTTAAATAGCATGGTAATTTGCTTAATATTAATATACTTGGTATTCAAGATATGTGGAACTTTCTTATGAGTGTGTTGAATATTAAGATAAGTTTGATGCTTGATAATTGTTTTGAGATATGGAGGTGATAATATCAAAGTCGTGCTAGTTGAGTAGTTGTGAATTTGAGAAATGCTTGTGTTGAAGTTTGCAAGTCCCGTAGCATGCACGTATGGTTAAAGTTGTGTAACAAATTTGAAACATGAAGTGTACCTGGCTTGTGCATCCTTATGAGTGGCGGTCGGGGAAGAGCGATGGTCTTTTCCTACCAATCTATCCCCCTAGGAGCATGCGCGTAGTACTTGATTTTTGATGACTTCTAAATTTTTGCAATAAGTATATGAGTTCTTTTGACTAATGTTGAGTCCATGGATTACACGCACTCTCATCTTTCCGCCTTTGCTAGCCTTTTCGGTACCGTGCATTGCCCTTTCTCACCTTGAGAGTTGGTGCAAACTTCGCCGGTGCATCCAAACCCCGTGATACAATACGCTCTATCACACATAAACCTCTTTATATCTTCCTCAAAACAGCCACCATACCTACCTATGATGGCATTTCCATAGCCATTCCGAGATATATTGTCATGCAACTTCCATCATCATCATCATGACATACATTACTTTTGTCATATTGCCATTGCATGATCATGTAGTTGACATCGTATTTGTGGCAAAGCCACCATGCATTATTTTTCATACATGTCACTCTTGATTCATTGCACCATCCCGGTACACCGCCGGAGGCATTCATATAGAGTGATATCTTGTTCTAAGTTTCGAGTTGTAATCCTTATGTTGTAATCAATAGAAGTGTGATGATCATCATTATTAGAGCATTGCCCAAACAAAAAAAGAAAGGCCCAAAAAAAAGAAAATAAATAAAAAGGGCAATGCTACTATCTCTTTTTCCACACTTGTGCTTCAAAGTAGCACCTTGTTCTTCATATAGTGAGTCTCATAAGTTGTCTTTTTATACTAGTGGGAATTTTGAATTATAGAACTTGGCTTGTATATTCCTACGATGGGCTTGCTCAAATGCCCTAGGTCTTCATGAGCAAGCGAGTTGGATGCACACCCACTAGTTTTCTTTTGTTGAGCATTCATAGCTCTCGTGCATCCGTTGCATGGAAATCCCTACTCCTCATGTTGACATCAATTAATGGACATCTCCATAGCCCGTTGCTTATCCTCGTCAATGTGAGACTTTCTCCTTTTTTGTCTTCTCCACACAATCCCCATCATCAGATTCTATTCCGCCCATAGTGCTATATCCATGGCTCATGCTCATGTATTGCGTGAAGGTTGAAAAAGTTTGAGATTATTTAAGTATGAAACAATTGCTTGGCTTGTCATCGGGGGTATAGAAGTTGGGAACATCTTTGTGTGACGAAAATGAAGCATAGCCTAACTATGTGATTTTGTAGGGATGAACTTTCTTTTGCCATGCTATTTTGAGAAGACATGATTGCTTTGATTAGTATGCTTGAAGTATTATTATTTTTATGTCAATATGAACTTTTGTCTTGAATCTTTCGGATCTGAATATTCATATCATAAGTAAGAAGAATTACATTGAAATTATGCCAACTAGCATTCCACATCAAAAATTATCTTTTTTTATCATTTACCTACTCGAGGACGAGCAAGAATTAAGCTTGGGAATGCTTGATACGTCTCCAACGTATCTATAATTTTTGATTGTTCCATGCTATATTATCTACTGTTTTGGGCAATATTTGGCTTTATTATCCACTTTTATATTATTTTTGGGACTAACCTATTAACCGGAGGCCCAACCCAGATTTGTTGTTTTATGCCTATTTCAGTGTTTCGAGGAAAAGGAATATCAGACGGAGTCAAAACGGAACAAAATCAACTGGAGAAGTTATTTTTGGAAGGAAAGCCACCCGATGGACTTGGAGTGCACGTCAGGGAAGAAGGGAGGTACCCACGAGGGTGGGGGGCGCGCCAACCCCCCGGGGCGCGCCCCCTGCCTCGTGCCCCCCCCTTTGGTCCACCGACGTACTTCTTTCACCCATATATACCTACGTACCCTAAAACTTCCAGAACGGAAGATAGATCGGGAGTTCCGCCGCCGCAAGCCTCTATAGCCACCAAAAACCTCTCGGGATCCTGTTCCGGCGCCCTTTCGGAGGGGGATCCCATCACCGGTGGCCATCTTCATCATCCCGGCGCTATCCATGACGAGGAGGGAGTAGTTCACCCTCGGGGCTGAGGGTATGTACCAGTAGCTATGTGTTTGATCTCTCAATCTCGTGTTCCCTCTATGGCACGATCTTGATGTATCCTGAGCTTTGCTATTGTAGTTGGATCTTATGATGTTTCTCCCCCTCTACTCTCTTGTGATGAATTGAGTTTCCCCTTTGAAGTTATCTTATCGGATTGAGTCTTTTATGAGAACACTTGATGTATGTCTTGCCATGATTATCTGTGGTGACAATGGGATATCATGTGCCACTTGATGTATGTTTTGGTGATCAACTTGCGGGTTTCGTGACATTGGGAACCTATGCATAGGGGTTGGCACACGTTCTTGACTCTCCGATAGAAACTTTAGGGCACTCTTTGAAGTACTTTGTGTTGGTTGGATGAATCTGAGATTGTGTGATGCATATCGTATAATCATGCCCATGGATACTTGAGGTGACAATGGAGTATCTAGGTGACATTAGGGTTTTGGTTGATTTGTGTCTTAAGGTGTTATTCTAGTACGAACTCTTTTATAGATTGATCCGAGAGAATAACTTTGAGGTGGTTTCGTACCCTACCATAATCTCTATGTTTGTTCTCCGCTATTAGTGGCTTCGGAGTGACTCTTTTTTGCATGTTGACGACTTGTTATATGATCTATCTATGTTATTATTGTTGATAGAACTTGCACTAGTGAAAGTATGAACCCTAGGCCTTGTTTCCTATCATTGCAATACCGTTTGCGCTCACTTTTATCATTAGTTACCTTGCTGTTTTTATTATTTCAGATTACAAATACCTATATCTACTATCCATATTGCACTTGTATCACAATCTCTTCGCCGAACTAGTGCACCTATACAATTTGCCATTGTATTGGGTGTGTTGGGGACACAAGACACTCTCTGTTATTTGGTTGCAGAGTTGCTTGAGAGAGACCATCTTCATCCTACGCCTCCTACAGATTGATAAACCTTAGGTCATCCACTTGAGGGAAATTTGCTACTGTCCTACAAACCTGTGCACTTGCAGGCCCAACAACATCTACAAGAAGAAGGTTGTGTAGTAGACATCAATGCTCAATCACTTTGGGCTTGTAGGTGTTGGGTTTGAGTTTTCCTCACTTGATGATTTTCGCTCAAAGTCCTCGGAGGATGGGATGCTCACAAATGACAAGTGTCAGTTTCTCTCGGAGCAGCCAACCAGCTAATGGTTTTAGGGGGCAGCTATTTATAGCCTAGGGAGCAGCCCTACATGATAAGACATAAATGCCCTTGTCTGATATGACCGTTAGGTGGGTAGATATTTTAGGACATATGGCGCATGGCACAACAACAGTCAGAATTTTGACTCTCAAATTCCTCAGGCTATCATGATCCTCACCGTGTAGGCAATTCGCACTAGCGAATTCCTAACTCCTCAGTCAGAAGAAATTCCTCAGAGACCAGAAGAACTTCGTCCCTGTCACTGAAGAATATGACTGAACTGTATGAGATTTCCAATGGCTTCACTCGAAGGGATTGGTAGGTGTAGGATTTTGAGTTGAGCATCATATGGAAAATTTTCCTTAGTATTTCCTCGACCCCCTTTAACAGTATGGTGTTTCCTATGACTCAAGAAAGAGAAAATGAAACCATAAAAACAAAAGTCTTCATGCTTCATGTTCCTCGAATGAATTCCAAGTCTTCAAGGTCACACCAATTTCTTCACTTTCAAAGTCTTCAGTAATACAAAGTCTTTAGTTGAAGAACTTCATTTTTAGGGGTCGACTTTCTCTGTAAGTATGAAACTCCTCATAGACTTATAGACATGTGTACACTCACAAAAGCATCAGTCCCTTAACCTATAAGTATTCAATACACCAAAATCACTAAGGGGCACTAGATGCACTTACAATCTCCCCCTTTTTGGTGATTGATGACAATATAGGTTAAGTTTTCAACGGGAATAAATATATGAAGTGTAAATACTGATATTGAGGAATTTGATTGCAAGATATAGAAGAACTCCCCGTGAAGATGTGCATAGTGAGGAATTTGCTTTTGAAGTGATGCACACTTGAAGAGTATAATCATGGAGATCTCCCCCTATATCTTGTAATTCATACACGCATTTGACATATAATATGAAGAATTTGAAATGCATGATGAAATATGGTGACTGATGTAATTTAGCATGCGTGCATTAACATTAATGAGGAATAAGCATGTAGAAGAACACAACAAAAGTATCAGGCCACCATAGAGTTTAAGATTACAACTCGATCCAGCAAAGTCATCAGAAGAACGAGAGTTGTAACTTAGCAAAAAATGCCCATAAGGTAGACCCGCTTGAAGACTAACTCAAATATCTCGCCCTTTGTCATCGAATGACCAAAAGGGTTGAAACTGAGGACTAACGTCCCTGAAGAATATCATGATGATGGAGGAGCGCCAGCATTGTCAGGGTCTTGAGTCGATGTAGGGCCTGCTGCAGTGTCGTCCAAGTCTTCATACTCGTCCGTGTCGCGCGATGAAGAATATGAATTGGCCACCAAGGAAGGAACCTTGACCTTCTTGAATTTCTTCAGTGGAGGAGCAGACCAGTCAAAATCTTCCTTGAAGCCCATTTGCTTCAGATCTTCTTCACCATATAGATGTGACAGAATAGCCCAGGTGCGATCAAAAACTTCATGGAGGTAGTAATGGTTTTTCTTCACTGCATTATGTGTTGAAGTCATGTTGTGAAGAATAGAGCCAAACTGGCGCTTAACCAATTTGTGGTTTTGATCCACCTTTTGGTGAAGACTTAGAAGCAGCTCACGGTCAGTCATCATACGAGGAGCAGTAGCTTGAGGACTTGACTTGGTAGCATTGGCAGCAGAATCATGAATGGCAGAGTCATCATTGGTGGAATAAGATGCAGCTTTGCGGAACTGACCATCCAATGGACGAATGCCTTCATCGATAACGGCTGGTGACTTGCCCTTCTCATCAGCTGAGGAATATGTGTGCTTGAGGACTTCAATCGGGGGCAAGTAGCTGAGGTGATTCTGAAAGTCAGCCTTGTAGTTGAGTGAAGACCTTGTTCTGAGGAATCTCATGATTCATGGTGCGTAAGGCTTCAGCTCAAATGGTGAAAGTGCAACATTCGCTAGAGTCCTCCTGAAGAAATCATGTTAGTTGATGGGGATGCCATGCATTATGTTGATAGCATATTCTTCATCATCCCAATAATTTCTTCATCGGATGAGTCATGGCCTTTGATAGGACTCATGGTCTTCGTCAAAATGTGATATATGGTTCTTGGCACATAGAGCAATTCCTTCACGAGGAATTTGGTCCTTGGGGCTTGACCAGGCTTCAAAGGCTTCATGAGCACTTGCATATAGTGAGCAGTGAGTTCAGGCTCATCATACAGACAACGAGCACCGTCAGGTGGAGGACTAATTGGCAGGGCATAAAGCAATTCAGAGGCTGGTGCCTTGTAATGAATGTTTTCAGTCATCCAGTCCAACACCCAAGAGTTGACGTCAGCAGCATCACCTGTGATATGCAGAGTTGCGTAGAACTGAAGAATGAGTTCTTCATTCCAATCAACTATGTCTGAGCAAAAGTTGAGCAAGCCTGCATCATGAAGCATACTAAGGACTTGAGAGAAGCAAGGCATTCATTCCGTGTCCACGTGAGGAATTTCCTCGTGGTCGAAGACTTTGTCTTTGTTGAAAAGCAGTGAGGAATATAAGTTGGCCTGGCTGGCAGTCCAGAAATGCTTCCTTCTAAGACGAGCATTGTCATATGGGTTGAATTTAGTGAAGAATACATGCTCGCCGAAGAAATCATCAGCCTTGAATTTTTGCTTCTTTGAGAAGGGATCCTTTGGCTTGGGCTGAGGAGTGTCAATCAATTGCATCACCACCTCAGGAATCGCAATCTCAGGTTCCTCAGGCTGAGGAATTTCAGGCTCTTCTGCAGCTTCAGCCTAGTTCTTCAGTTCTTCATTGGCAATTTCTTCAGCACTAGTGGATGGAATTTCTTCATGAGAACTTGGGGTTGCATGAGGTTCTTCAGATCCCATTTGCACTTCAGTAGCAGCTGGGGACTAAGGAATTTGCTTGGAGTGTAGTGAACATTGGAGAGTCCGGGTGCTGACTTTCCCAAAAGTCATCATTGAGCACAGGAGTGGTACAACCAATGTCCACATCCTCATCTTCCATTTCTTCAACACCCGCCTCTTCAGCAGTGAACTGAGGCATAGGTGAGTAAACAAATGGGGTTGAAGGGATTTCATCCACTTCAATTTCTTCATCACACTGCTCTGTCGAAGCAGCAGAAGGAGTTTCTTCATCAAATTCGCTAGGAATCACAGAATCTTCACCAAAAGGAACAAGGTCCTTTGATGGCATGAAGGAGACTGAAACAGCATCAATTGGATTTTCAATTGAACTAGTCAGAGGCTTTATCTTCTTTGGAGCTGAAGAATTTTATGAAGTTGATGCCTTCCTTTTCTTCACAGTTGCATGCTCTGCAGCCTTGGTCTTCCTCGCATCTCGTGCAGAGGGATGGATCGGAGTTGGTATAGGTGCAGGAGGTGCAGAGGACTTTGGTTCATTTTCTTCAGGCGCAACAGATGCAGTTGCCCTGACTTCTTCACTTTCTTCAGGCGCACCCCTAGTGGATGCCCTGGCAATATCTTGAGCAGCTGGAATGGAGTCATCAGCCCGGGTACTCTTATTTTCTTCAGCAGCCTGATTGTCATCAGCGGTGCTGGCATGTTCTTCAGTAGGCTGAGCAGATGCTTCAGCCTCAGGAAATCCAACGTGCATAGGAGCGGCATCACTTGAAGAGAATTTCTTCGTCAGATTGACGAACCGAACCTTGGCGCCCTTTGAATCAACATGGCAGGGATCGAATTCATCACTCAGTTGCTTCATTTCATCTTGCAAGGCAATGAGATGATTCTCCCAATTTCCACCACCGTATCCTTCTGTATCCGCGAGATCCCATCTTGGAGCCTTCGCCGGCACTCTGCCAGAGGGGGAATCAACCATGGAGGGCTTCTACATCAGCATCCTTGCCCCTCCGATGTGTTGTGAGTAGTTTACCACAGACTACGGGTCCATAGCTATTATCTAGATGGCTTCTTCTTTCTTTCTAGATCTCAATACAATGTTCTCCCCCTCTCTTGTGGAGATCTATTCGATGTAAACTCTTTTTGCGGTGTGTTTGTTGAGATCCGATGAATTGTGGGTTTATGATAAAGTTTATCTATGAATAATATTTGAATCTTCTCTCAATTCTTTTATGTATGATTGAGTTATCTTTGCAAGTCTCTTTGAATTATTAGTTTGGTTTGGCCTACTAGATTGCTCTTTGTTGCCATGGGAGAAGTGCTTAGCTTTGGGTTCAATCTTGCGGTGTCCTTACCCAGTAACAGAAAGGGTTGCAATGCACGTATTGTATTGTTGCCATCGAGGATAACAAGATGGGGTTTATATCATATTGCATGAGTTTATCCCTCTACATCATGTCATCTTGCTTAATGCGTTACTCTGTTCTTATGAACTTAATACTCTAGATGCAGGCAGGAGTCGGTCGATGTGTGGAGTAATAGTAGTAGATGCAGGCAGGAGTTGTTCTACTTGTTATGGACGTGATGCCTATATACATGATCATGCCTAGATAATCTCATAACTATGCGTTTTTCTATCAATTGCTCGACAGTAATTTGTTCACCCACCGTAATACTTATGCTATCTTGAGAGAAGCCTCTAGTGAAACCTATGGCCCCAGGGTCTATCTCTTATCATATTGGCTTTCAATCTACTTTTATTTGCGTCTTTACTTTTTGCATCTATATTATAAAATACCAAAAATATATCTATCTTATCTTACTATCTTTATTAGATCTCACTTTCGCAAGTGGCCGTGAAGGGATTAACAACCCCTTTATTGTGTTGGTTGCGAGTTATCAGTTTGTTTGTGTAGGTGCGTGGGACTTTTGAGGAGCCTCCTACTGGATTGATACCTTGGTTCTCAAAAACTGAGGGAAATACTTACGCTACTATCGCTGCATCACCCTCTCCTCTTCGAGGAAAACCAACGCAAGCTCGAGACGTAGCAAGAAGGATTTCTGGCGCCATTGCCGGGGAGGTTGAGGGAGTCCTGGATTATGGGGTGTCCGGATGGCCGGACTATAGCCTTTGGCCGAACTCCTGGACTATGAAGATACAAGATTGAAGACTTCGTCCCGTGTCCGGATGGGACTTTCCTTGGCGTGGAAGGCAAGCTTGGCGATGATGGCCATCCCGGGGATTGTTGGCGACAATCCCGTTGGAGTGTGTTCGAAAAAGGCGATGAAGCACTTCTGGGGACACCAACGCATTTTGGTCGATGGCTGGGGATGACATCAGGGACTCGATCGGTTGTCTGAACAGCACGACTGGGTTGTGAGCATCGGGCTCATCTTCTCCTCTCGCAGGGGCTCGGCAAACCAGCTCTCCACGAGCCGCAATCAAATCAAGGGTGATTTGATCGAACAGTTCCTCCTGTGCAGTTACATAACGCACCAGATGCAACAATGCAGGATTCGTCTCGTGATCTCCGTTGGCAACCTGGGGTGGCCTACCATACCCGTCACGGCTAGGGTAGTAGTAGAACGAGCGATAGTTAACTCTGGGCGACAAGTGCCGGAGTTGAACTACAGCCTCTCGAGTAGCTAATTGGATGGCTTGTGGCTCAAAGGAAGTTGTCCTTCCGGTGAACCTGTAGGGGTGTTCTGGTGATAGACCCCTACCATGGACGTGCACGGTGGCCCAGAATTGACGGCTCTCACGTTCATGGGCCGTTGATACACAAAATATTCCAGGGGCTCTTCTAATGCAAAGGCACGGCGGGTGAGGTTTGCTAGCATGGTCACAAAACCTCCAAGGTTGGTTGCTGTGGTCTCATTGTGCACAATAGGGCTAGGCATTATGGCTCGGTTTGGGGAAGAGGTTGTGTTGTGCTGTCTTGAGGCTAGCGTGCCCTTTTTATAGAAGAAGGGGGATGGAGTCTTCCTTCGCACGCTTGTGAATGAGACAATTTAGGTGTTGGTCACTGGCGCGTCATCGACAGGCTAGGCTGATAGGTTGGGCACTGACTGCCAAAAGTGTCGGGGTCACTGTGTGGCTATCTTGCATGAGAAGCTTGGCCGGGGTTAGGTTAAGGTCTGGTGGTTTGGTTAATCTAGGTTTATTGACCTGGCTAAGATAGGATTAGCCAATGGTCAGCCTGGCTCTGATACAAAGTTTGTCAGGACCGGATTTTCGGGATATCAATTTCCCAGAAATGGCCCTTGTGCTCACCAGCCCTAGGATTACTATTAGCTAATGAGGCACCAACCTGATACAGAAACTCCAGGCAAAATACATAATATGTAGTACAAGACCATTCTGGCCTATGAGTACAACACATGGTTTCTAGTGGTTGATGGCAGAAGCGGTTTGTGGTCTTTCAGCGTCTATGGGACTCCATTTCCCACAGGAACAGCTGACCTGGATAACTCCTATCTTCGCGAGGCTGCTATCACCATTGCTTAGGTTCCGGGGCTGTCATCGCAACGCTCCTCTCCAAGCAAGAAATCTAGCCAAGACAATAGCCAGGGACAAGCCAGTGAGTACTTTGAATGTACTTGCAAACATTATTAACATGGGTATAACATAACAAATGATAATCATGCACTGAAATATTCTATGATCACAACATCAGTCATAATAAAATCCATGATGCACGTAAGCAAGTTACTCATATAAAATATGATTATGCAATCAGAGAGTAGAAATAGAATGCACCGATCGGGTGTCTGAAGCGACACCTCGAAAGGACAATAACGTAAAGCATACCTCAGTCGGGCGTCTGAGCGACACCACATAAAGGGCTTATAAAGTAAATAAATAACAGCATGCCACAGTCGGGCGTCTAAGCGACACCACATAAAGGGCTTATAAGAGAAACAAGTAACGAACATGCCACAGTCGGGCGTCTGTGCGACACCACATAAAGGGATTATAAAAATAACAAGCATGCCACAGTTGGGCGTCTGTGCGACACCACATAAAGGGCTTATAAGAAAATAATCACAGTGAATATCCAGGAGGTAGAACCATCCCAGGGATACTCAATAATTTAAATAATAAAAAGGGTTAGCCCATAATAATAATAACCATAATCATCATGAGTAACAAGTCATAATCCATGTTCTGGTTTAGCAGTTTCTCCTCCGAAGACCGACACTTGACCCATCCCAGACTGTAGTCCTTAACCATGGACACGGCTATTCGAATAGATTTAACCTCTGCTGAGGGTGTACTCTTTACCCACAAGTAACGGATTTACGTTAGTCCATCGGGACTAATTCCGTCTACGGTCTTATAATTGAAAACACACCTGAGCCGCACACACCAGCTTAACTTACCAGTGTCTGGAATAACCCACGACACCTGTCAAGCAAAACTCTAAGTGGGGAGGCTACAACCTCGATTAGCATGGGATCAAATTTATACTGCGCACTACTAAGGGGTGCCCCCCTCTCGGTCCCAACCGGAAACACCCATGCCCCCGGACTAGGTGGCATGCCTACCGGATGCATCCGGTATCTTCTACCATGGCCTCTCTGTACGGTGTGTGTGTGCTAGGAAGGGGTTGACAACTTGCTGAACCGTACCCTACCTATGGCAGGGACAAGTGGTAGTACGAAACAAGTATGGTGGAACAAGACTCGATCTATGGCCGACTCAGGAAGTTTAAGTATTCCCTGCATGATTAGCATAACAAATGTATTTTCAACCAATAGACAGAATCACCACTCATCATACCCCATCATGCCGTACCGGACACAACCTTCTCGACGAGGAACTAGGGACAAGCTCGTGTCTACCCAAGACAGAGACTTTCCCGGCTTCCATCCGGAAGGTATGAAAGGCACACGAGGATGATAGCTATCACAAGCATAACCATTTCCAACAGCAAGAAATCTTCATTATGCATTCATGCGTATGATCGTATCATCACATAAAATAACGAATGCTCCATGTCAAGGTGGTGTGTTGTAACCATATCAAACAACACATAAAGATATTATGCCAGAGTTCAAAATGCTTGCCTTCAAGTTGTGGAGAGGCAGGGTGCATTCCAAAACCTTTGAAAGTTTTCTTCTACTTCAAAATCCTATTTTTGAAAATATTCAAATTAACCCATAGTTTCAAAACAGTACAAAAAAGTTGTCTGGAATTTTTTCAAATAAATATGAAAATAAACTAGACAAAATTTGAGAAAGGTAGGAAAAAGAATCAACTCAATTGGAGTTATATTTAAAAAGTTATAGCCAGTCAAACTTTAGTCAAATTTCTGTTTTTAAATAAAACAGAAAAAGAAAAAAAAGTTTCGAATAGATACACGTAGGAGATGTACTTTGAGTTTACACCTCCACTTAAAACAGCGCGGGCCGGCTCGGTGTCACTAACAATGGGTCTAGGGGGCCCACTGGTCAGGTTTGACCAGTCGCCCCTCCCTCCTTTCTTCTCTGCCCGAGTGGAGGCGGGGCTTCGGCGATCAACGGCGGCAAACGGCGGCTCCCCGCGGGGTTCTGAGGGCGGGGATGGATCCGCTAGTCCAAGGTGGTCCTCCCGGTGGTCGACAGGCTGGCGGGGACAAAGGGAGTCACCGACGGCGAGCTCCACGGCGGACGGCAGCTTCGGGTGAATTTGGGGGTTCGGGCTACGGTGGTTCCCGGTCGAAGCTGAGAGGCTGGGCAGCTCCGCACGGTCGAGGGGAGTCGGGTGGTGGTGCTGGATGGGCGGGGGAGGGCCTGCTCGCGACGAACGGAGCCGGAGAGTGGCGGCGGCCGAACTGGCCGGAGGCGAGGAAGACGGCCTCCCGCCGTCGACTGCTGGCTGTGGGGTAGGGGGGTGGCACGAGGTTGCCTGGGGTTTGGAGAGGCTCGAGGCTCCTTTTATAGCGCGACTAGGTCGGTTCCGCGGCGGCCGTGGATAAGCTCGACGGCGAACCGCCGTTCTGTTGCAGCAGGGCAACGACGTGGCGATGGCTGGCGGGGTATGGCAGGGCGAGGGGATGAGCTCGTGCTGTTTAGGGCGAGCTGGCACGCGGCTGTGGCTCAGGCGGCGCCGTCTAGGACAGGAGCCTGCTTTGGCCGGCCGCTAGTTGCCACGGCCGACCTGATAGCGGCGCTGTGTGGCTCCAGGTACGGCTCTGCGGCGAGGGAGGGGGCGGGCGTGTTGGCTGTGAGTGGGGAAAGGCCAGAACGAGCGCGTGGCGACGTAGTGGGACGCGGCAACTCGGTGCGCGCGCGTGCAAAACGTGCGCTCTGGGCACGCCCAGCGCACGCACGCGAGGTGTTCGGCAAAATGACAATGCTTGCCAGGAGGCTTGGGTGGGTCTGGGGATTAATAGGTCTAGGTTAGAGTCATCTAGGAGCTTAGTGGACATGCTGGTTAGGCCATTAGGGCAACTTCATAATGCAAGTCCATAAGCATGCCAAAACTGGCCATGCTCCTAACCTGTTCGATGAAATGCCAAGTGCGTCTAGGCATCTCTTGGGGTGGACAAAAACTCCAGACCAGTGTCTCTTTAAATGTTAAAGAGGGTGGCAAGGTTAGTTTGTCAAAAACAAAAACTTGTTAGTGCAAGTTTTTGAGAAAACCAATTCTGGACAAAAGGAAAATTGCATTATTGTATGTACTTAAAATCCTCCAATGGGCCCAACCTCCTGAACTTAAGGTTTGGTAGAGTGTCCTCTAAGCAGGAGAAAGATCATGGGAACTAGAGCAAAACAAAATAGAGTTGCAGTAGAAAATGCCAAACTGGACCAAAGAGCAAAAGAGGATGGTTTGCTCAATTTTTTCAAAGAACATTAGTGTTTTTTTGCACAAAGATGAATAATATACTCCTACTAACATCCCCTAATTTTGGTGGAAGTTTTAAAGAAATATTTAAATAGGTTGTAGTGCAAAAGTGCAACTGGACCAGATTGAAAACTTGGAGTAAAGCTCAAAATTTCCAAATGACTAAAGGATATTTTGCATAAAAATGATTTAGGGACATCACATGACATCCCCAAATTTTGGTGGGATTTTCAAATAAATTTATCAAAGGGTTGTAGTGCAAAAGAGGCTCTAAAGCTTATAAAAATCATTTTTAAAGAAATAGAGCTCAGGGGAAAATAATTATGCAAATAAATCAACTGATAAAAGAATTGTTTTATTGAGAGAGTATATAAGTCCAACAATACTTTTGAAAAGTTTTTACTTGGGGTGAAAACTCCACAATATCAAAGAAAAGAGAGGTTCTGAAATCAAACAAAAATCCAGACAATAAAAATTTAATTTCCTGGCAAGATTTTAATAAACAAATCATGGTTAAATTTTTGGCGTGTTACATATGGGCACTCCCCTTGGCAACTGCCAAGCTTGGGGGAGGTGCCCCGGTATCGTATCACCATCACACTCCTATCTTTACCGCTTTATTTAGTTCGATCCTTTTAGTAGTACCTTGATGTAGTAGATTGAAGTTTTGACATCAAGTAGTTTGAGTTTTGCTTTGTGATCTCTTTTTGTAATCGAGTCCGTGAGTTATCTATAATAAAGATTAGTGTTGAGTCAAGGGCTTTGCTAAGTTGTTATGATCTTGAGAAAGTAGAAAGAATAAAAGAGTTCATATTGATCTTATGGATAGTGATAACTTCACACATAGAAAGTATGAGGCATAAAAATTGGTGAGAGTTGATGAATGTAGTATTGGTCATCGTTGCAATTAATAGGAAGTGATAAGGAAAGAGGGGTTCACATACAAATATATTATCTTGGACACCTTTTTATAATTGGGACCACTCATTAGGTATGACATGCTAAAAGAGTTGACGTTGGACAAGGAAGACAACGTAATAGTTTATGTTTTCGCGCATCTCAGTTAAAGTATATTGTCATTGACCTTCCAAACATGTTGAGCTTGCCCTTCCCCCTCATGCTAGCCAAACTCCTTGCACCAAGTAGAGATACTACTTGTGCTTCCAAATATCCTTAAACCCAATTTTGCCATGAGAGTCCACCATACCTACCTATGGATTGGGTAAGATCCTTCAAGTAAGTTGTCATGTTGCAAGCAATAAAAATTGCTGTCTAAATATGTATGACTTATTAGTGCGGAGAAAATAAGCTATGTCCGAACTTGTTGTGGAAGTTATAAAGCGATAGACTACATAATAAAGGTCCACATACAAGGGGCAATATAAAGTGACGTTCTTTTGAATTAAGATGTTGTGCATCAACCCTAAACGCACATGACAACCTCTGCTTCCCTTCCCTTTTTCATTTTATCCTTTGGCAAGCTCATCGTGTCTGAAAGATCGTGATATATATATATATATATATATATATATATATATATATATATATATATATATATATATATATATAATCCAATTGGATGTTAGTTAGCATGGGCTATTATTATTGACATCACCTAAAGGTGAATACGTTGGGAGGCAACACAATAAGCCCCTATCTTTCTCAGTGTCCGGCTGAAACTCCCTAACCACAATTATTGCGTGAGTGTTAGCAATTATAGAAGACTACAAGATAGTTGAGTATGTGAACTTGCTGAAAAGCTCTATTGTTGACTCTTTCTGATGTTATGATAAATTGCAATTGCTTCAATGACTGAGATTATAGTTTGTTTGTTCATAATGAAGTTTTTGAACCATACTTGACATTGTGAATTGATTGTTACTTGAGCATAAGAAATCATAGATAAAATCTATATATGTTGCTCTTATAAGAATGATCATGATGCCCTCATGTCCGTATTTTATTTTTATCGACACCTCTATCTTTAAACATGTGGACATATTTTTTGATTTCGGCTTCCGTTTGAGGACAAGCGAGGTCTAAACTTGGGGGAGTTGATACGTCCATTTTGCAACATGCTTTTATATCAATATTTACTGCATTATGGGCTGTTATTACACATTATATCTCAATACTTATCGCTATTCTCTCTTATTTCACAAGGTTTACCATGAAGAGGGGGAATGCCGGCAGCTGGAATTCTGGCTGGAAAAGGAGCAAACATTAGAAACCTATTCTGCACAGCTCCAAAAGTCCTGAAACTCCACGAAACATCTTTTTGGAATTCATAAGAATTTTTGAGCAAAAGAAATACACCAGGGGGCCCACACCCTGTCCAAGAGACATGACGGCACCCCCCCTACAGGGTGCGCCCCCTATCTCCTGGCCCCCCTGGTGGGCCTCCGGTGTCCATCTTCTGCTATATCAGAGCTTTTACGCTAGAAAAAATCATGGGCAAGCTTATGGGACAAAACTCCGCCGCCACGAGGCGGAACCTTGGCGGAATCAATCTAGGGCTCCGGTGGAGCTGTTCTGCCGAGGACACTTCCCTCTGGGAGGGGGAAATCATCACCAACGTCATCACCAACTATCCTCTCATCGGGAGGGGGTCAATCTCCATCAACATCTTCACCAGCACCATCTCCTCTCAAAACCCTAGTTCATCTCTTGTATCCAATCTTGTATCAAAACCACAAATTGGTACCTGTGGGTTGCTAGTAGTGTTGATTACTCCTTGTAGTTGATACTAATTGGTTTACTCGGTGGAAGATCATATGTTCAGATCCTTTATGCATATTATTACTCCTCTGATTATGAACATGAATATGCTTTGTGAGTAGTTACGTTTGTTCCTGAGGACATGGATGATGTGTTGCTATTAGTAGTCATGTGAATTTGGTATTCCTTCGATATTTTGATGAGATGTATGTTGTCTCTCCTCTAGTGGTGTTATGTGAATGTCGACTATATGACACTTCACCATTATTTGGGCCTAGAGGAAGGCATGGGGAAGTAATAAGTAGATGATGGGTTGCTAGAGTGACAGAAGCTTAAACCCTAGTTTATGCGTTGCTTCTTTAGGGGCTTATTTGGATCTATATGTTTAATGTTGTGGTTAGGTTTACCTTAATACTTTTTTGTAGTTGCGGACGCTTTCAATAGGGATTAATCATAAGTGGGATGCATGTCCAAGCAAGGGTAGTACCCAAGTACCGGTCCACCCACATATCAAATTATCAAAGTACCGAATGCGAATCATATGAATGTGATGAAAACTAGCTTGGCGATAATTCCCATGTGTCCTCGGGAGCTCCTTTCTCATTATTAGAAATTGTCCAGGCTTATCCTTTACTACATAAAGGATTGGGCCACTTTGTTTACTTTATTTACTTGTTACTCGTTACTATTTATCTTATCACAAAACTATCTATCACCTATAATTTCAGTGCTTGCAGAGAAAACCTTACTGAAAACCGCTTATCATTTTCTTCTGCTCCTCATTGGGTTCGACACTCTCACTTATCGGAAGGACTACGATTGATCCCCTACACTTGTGGGTCATCAGGGAACCATGTTTTTGGGACGCGCCCGTCTGAAATATGGGAAAGTTACGA
Organism: Triticum timopheevii; assembly: GCA_963921465.1. Lineage (NCBI taxonomy): Eukaryota > Viridiplantae > Streptophyta > Magnoliopsida > Poales > Poaceae > Triticum > Triticum timopheevii. Next base: position 563,455,785 of record OY997266.1, read on the forward strand.
ACTTAGCGCCCGTTTAAAATTTGGACGTCTCGTCGGTTGGGGATAGGATGGTAATCTCGCATCTCGCCAATATTTTCCCAGAGCGATTTCGGGCGAGGAGAGAGTGGTTGGCGCCCACGGTGTTTGAACGGGGCTGACAGGTAGGGCGGTTGTGTCACGTCTGAGTGAAGTTACAAACCTGCCCCTATTGAAAATATTTGCCTACATCGATTTTGGCCGAGTCAAGTTTTTTTGCCGCCCACCATGTATGAATGGGGATGGAGGGAGAAATAGAGGTCTTTCAGACGAGCTTGAATCAAATGTGTTTTGCCGCCCATGTTTGACGCCCACCGTGTCGAAATGGGCTTAGAGGTTGTCGTGTCACGCCTAATTAAAGTTACTAACCTACCCCTATTTAGAGCAGTGGAAATCGGGCTGATGGATTGTCCGTGTAATGGGTAGACAGTAATTTCCATCCCCCCAACACTTGGCTTCGGGCAGCCGACGTGGAAGTGGACATTTTGCCGCTTCTTTCGACTTTTGGGATAATAAGCATCCATGTTTACCCTGGCAACTAAATTTGAATCCATTTTGTATTCCTATATGAATCTTTATATATCAATCTATGTGTTTTTATATATCTTCAAAAGGATGACAAAGATGTATTCCATTGTCATATATGAATATGGTTTACAAATGCCGATACTCAAATTCAGAATCTAGAATCCAGTTTAAGGTGAATTCGAATATTTGGAACACTTAATGTCCAACTCAAATGTCACACGCAGCATAATGTGTACTCCCATTTAGATATGTACACAAGCGATGTATCAAGATTCAAATACCGAGTCAATCAACCAAGAATATATAGAATTAACAGACATATAAACACTTATAGAGTATATGGATCAATAATATCAACTAACAAACATAAGCCAGGCCGTTGTACTTTTTTTTGGCTACAACAACATCCTTTTTTTAGCCAGCATCTTGGCCCTTTCCGCTGCGTGCCACTTATGGTCCATCTAAACTACTACTATTGCTGAATGCACATTCAGCCCGATTGGCATATTTTAGGTCTGGCCAAGCAATCCAAATGAAATGTCTCCGAGTCTTATCAATTAAGACAGACTTGTGCTCAAATAAAATTACAAACCAAAAAACAAAAAAAACAATTATTACATGATCTCTAAAACAAATGGTTTGATTTATTACATGAACAGACAACACAAAGGTTATTCAACGAAGGAAAGAACATTTCACCTATGATTTACCAAGTAGGAATTTAATTTCCTTTTTTCCTTCAGGACCTTAACAATCTGGTCAGTCTCAGCTTGCTTCATTTGGAAATCCACCAAATATTTAATGGTTGTCTTGAGTACTGCTTGTGATTGTGTTGTTTGCTTCCTCAACATGTCAACTTCGTCTCTAAGTGCAGAAGCAGAATCTCTTTCTACCACTAGTTTAGCCTCTAGAGCATCAGCAGTTGGCAATTCATAATGCACGATTGGGCTAGTGCCACTACTGTGGGATGATGCAACGTCCATGGGGACCTCGCTCTTTGATCTTAGGCTAACCTGTTTTGCCATTAAAGTTCTGATTGGATTCAGAAAAGTTGAAGTTAGCAAAACATCTCAACTGGGAGTTATAACAGCAAACCAGTTAAACAAACAAGGAATTAAAGAGTTTCAATTGGATGCTGGAAAGTAGTTATTAACATCATTGTAACCCGTTGTTGCAGCAGCAAAGCAGTTAAACAAACAAGTAGATATTTAAGTTAAGGCAAACAGGTAATTCTTAACAGTAAGTATCAAACACATAGATAGGCGCAGTCTACAATATGATTAACAGGCTGTGGCATTATGTAATCAGTAGCAAACTAAATTAAGCCAAGCAACGTAATTGAACAATTTTGCAATAAGTGGCTAAATAAAATTCCGAGAAGCAGGTAACTGAACTTACGCTAGTTCTTTGTACAGGAACACTGCAACTTCTTTTTTGCTTACAAGGTTGTATGTAGGAATCCATGGCATCAATTGCTTGGATACGCAGTCCCAATACTTCTTTCTTCCCACACTGCATTGGTAAGTCGAATGGTTAATCTGGTAAGATGGTGCGTCCTTGATATGTTATATGAGGACGTGTAGTCAGACTAGTTGTAGCCACACACATCACACTGGCTTTTACTGTATATTTCATGCGATTACTTTTGGCATATCAAGATGTAAGCAATCTATAATAGGATGAAAAGAATGGCATCCTTCACATTATTGGCGAACTCAGTTCATAGAAACAAGCAATTCAACCATCCTGTGGGTAAATCGAAAGCGCCACTGAAATATTTTTCACTATCCAATCATACACGCAAAAGGGGCGACGCCACCATAGGGGCTGGTATGGGCGGCCGCCTCGGGTGGCTGGAAAGTGTGCACCTAGTTTGAGTCGTCCAGGTTGGCCCACGCTAGTTTTGTTCGTCCCAACGCACGAGCAGGCAATGTAAAAAATGAAGAAAAATGTTTCAATTTGGATGGACCAATAACATAAGTGCAAGGTAGGCCCTTATCAGGATCGCAGCCCAAACGAGTGCCTCCCATATCGATCGACAGCAGGAAAAATCCCAATTCATTCGCTCCAGCCAGCAGTCTGGTTCGCTCCTAACCTAGCCGCCGCTGGACAGACCGACACAACACTTCCTCGCGCCCTCGTTGGAGGGAGGTCACCTGGCTTCAAGCCAACGGAAGGACAAGAAGATGAACATCCAACCCTGGGTGTAGCTTGCGTGGGAGGCTGCGGCGGCAGCACGGGCATGGCATCGAGCTTGCGCAAATGGACAGTCGCAGCCTGCAAGAGTAGCATGCGCAACGAGCAGGTACATCACATCCCTGATTATATCTAGTTCAACTCTTCAATTCTTGGCCAATAGTTAAACCTGACGGTGTTGTAAAACTGCTTGTATGTATGGAATCTATGAAAAAATGAAACCAATTTCTACTTATTTTATAACTCCCCCAATCAATACTGAACTGACTGAATCTGATGTATCTAATCAAGTTTCTGGTGCAAACATAAAAGCTCATGTTGTTCTTGAGCCTGAAGTGTCTATTGAACAGACTGCTAATGATGGATTTGATGCCAACATTTTACATGCTCCTGGTGATGAACATATAGTGTCTAATGAGGGATCTAATGCAAGCATTTTGCAAGCTCATTGAAGGATTTTGTGTTTAATGATGATCTACTATGCTGAGAGAGATAGAGATTTGCAGGCATTGATGGCAAGCAAATTATAGTGCATTTTCATAGCTTGAGGAAACGTCGAGGCCATCTACCAGAAAGTCCCCGTATCATGACAACATAGCATAAATACTTTTATAATCTGTTGTTTGAAACTATTGGCATACTTGTGCAGGACAGATATATTGATATGCAGTTTGCGCACTGGTTATAGGTGCAATTACACTTCGATATTTTCAGCCAGAGAACGAATAATTCAAGCAGGTACAGACCATGTTTGTAGTCCTTGTACACCATGTTGCATTTTGTGTTTTTTGGTGCTTGCATCATTTAGTGTTTATAATATGAACTACTTTGGATCATTAGCTTTTTTTCAAAGTGCATGTAGCTTCACATTTATGAAGTTATGTTGATTTCCGGAGTGCAAGTGCCTTCGTATTTTTTAAGTTAAATGTTTGCCCCTGGTAACTTGAATTCGTGGATCCGCCACTGCACACAAATCATACATGAATGCCAGTACGAATTAAATGAAATGTAGGGACTTATGCTAGCTCGTTGTACAGGCTCACTGCAGCTGTGCTTGCGCTTGGGATGTTCCATGTACAAGTCCATGTTACAACTTGCTTGGATGTGCACGCCTTGTGCTCCTTGCATCCCCTCTACATTTTTGACAAGGCGAATGGTTGATCAAATAAGAGTAATCAACCTTGATGTTGTACCGGAGGACAGATACTTACAAGGTTATACGGGTGTGGAGGATGTGTACCAGATCCCGTAGCACCGTCATGCTTCGCTAAAAAATGGATTTGCTTGTTTCAGATGATATCTCCAGAAGAAATAAGAGTTAAAGTCAGAGTTGCATAGGCGTGGAAGCTAAGAGTGCAGTGAAAGGATATCCAAACATCGTCGGAACAGTGCACAAGGGAGTGATGTGTGGATACCTAGTTCAGGACGACGTTTGGGCATGCTCGCCTAGCTAGAATGCGGGTCACTTCAGAGCCGTTGAGGGTGATGCGCTGGCGTTGGCTGGCCGCGCACGGATGCAGATCTTGCGTGGCAGTAGAGCGCTACGATGCGGTGGATGAGATCGTTGGTGAAGCCCCAACGGCCTCGGGAGTCGAAGGTGCGACGATGTGCTCGGTGAAGTAGCCCCGGTGAGCTCGGTGAAGCTCACCTGATGCGGTGGAACTCGGTGTCTGTGAGGCACGTCGGCTGCGGCGGCTGACGTTGTCGGTGGACCACCCGGTGCGGTGGACGAGGGCGTAGATGGGGTAGCTCCGGTGCGGCGGTGAAGCACAACCGTCGTCTTCGTCATCATCGTCCGGCACAGAGGTGGGGAAAGAGATGATACGAGGGGTGATTCGAACTTTGCTTGGGTTGGCGGCGAATTAGGGATTTGAGCAATCTGGGCACGGAAGGGGACGGTGGAGAAGAGAGATTTTGCAGGGCTGGAATTGGGGCTGCCAGATATTTCAATCCGAAACGTGGAAGCACGAACTTATTTGTCGTCGTCCTTTGGGGGGGGGGGAGTTGCGAAGGGATGGAGGGGGTGGGTGACTGGGTGCTACGCGTCCGTCCGACACACGCGACCACCCTGACAGGACTATGCTTCGGTGCCTTAAGGCACCTGCCTTTGTGTCCATGACATGTTGTAACATCCCAAATTTTCAATTTGGAATGTTATACATTAGACCATCATTGCATATCATATTTATTGCATTTTGGCTCGATCTAGAAATTCTACGCAACTCAAGGACCCACGGAGAGAGTTGGGGATTTCGTTATTTTCATATTTGAGTTTTCTCAAATTTTGAAAAATAGGATCATTTGATTTTATTTATTGTTTCTTCAATTATTTCTATTATAAAAATATGCGAGAGGGAATAAAATGACTTTCCTAAAATAAAGAAATATGGAGGATTTGATAATAAAATCAAATAAGATTTTATTTTGAGTTTATTGCTATTTTATTTGAATTTAGGAAAAATGCGTGTTTTTCAAAATTCCATTGAGGCCCCAAATAAATGTTCATCTTGTCCATCTTGATTTTAGAAGTCCGGGAAAATTTATTTCGGGATTTTTGGAGTCCGTTTAGTAGTTATTTTAATTGTTTTTCTGCGCGTAATGTTTAAAAAAAAAGAGGAACCAACTCCGGGCCGTACCCGAGCGGGACACCTCCCGTGGGGGCTTTATAAGCCGGGCCCCCCTGCCCCGAAGCCCACCGCCGCCCCAGCCCAACCTGCGCCGCCGCCAAACCCTAGCGCCGCAACCGCAATCCGCGCCGCCGCCGCCCGATCCGCCGCCGCCGCCGCCGCACCCCGCCGCCGCCGGAGCCACCCACCGCCGCTGGAGCCGACCGCCGCCGCCGCCGTTGACCCATCGGTTTTTTTAGGAACCCAGTTTATTTTTTATATATAGATCGGTTTATTTTTTTGGTTTAGTCTATTTAGCGAACGCCCGTTCGATTGTTCGTTTTAACGAACGGTTTTCATTTTTCTTTCGCAGACAGCAAACGTTCGTTCGTTAGCATGTTCGTCCATTTTTCTTTTTCTCGGATTTTCCACAATTATTTCTGATCGCGATTTCCGATCTGTTTTTCGTTTTAGTATAACTTTTCGCTCGTTTATCGGAATCAGGCGATTCAAGCGCCTAGAGTTTCGTCTCGAAACCCTCTTTCCGTTTAACCAACTTGAACACGTTTTCGCTACTTTAAAATTTGACTTAGGTCCAGATTAGTAAATGAAGCTTGTTTCTTTCGCCGTTTGAGTTTCGTTGCTTCGTTTGTTTTTTTTCTTTTTGCAAACCGGAGTTCTTAAGTTGAACTTTCTGGTTAGATATCTTATTTGAGTTTTACCTCTGCTTTAGATGAGTGCTTATTGTATGCTTGTTTGTTTGCGATAGAGTACCCGGAGTGCGCCGCTTGCTACTTCGAATCTCTAGGTTTCACGGATCATCAGCAAGGCAAGTAACACTTTGATCATACCTCTTTACTACCCAGTTTTATTGCATCAGATCAAACCTCAAACAATTGCATGATTAGGATCTGATTAATATGTGGGTTTTGGGAAGTAGATGAGGTAGAACCTATTACCTGTTTATTATCAATCCTTTGGGAGTTACTTCTACGTTTGCTTATATTGCCATGCTATGCTAGTAGATGTGGATTGGGTGAGTGTATCCATGACAAATGTGAGATTGTTTAATGTAATGGTTTACTTAAGGTGGCAACTTAAATTCACATCTGGGTGTATTGAGGCACCTGGGGGAACCCAGTGTTGCCTGTATTTTTGGAAATCCCGGGGTACCGTGTGATTCTCCTATGGACCGCCACCCAGGCTCAAAGGGATCATGAGATTTTTCATGCTAGAAACTTCCGTGTGCAGCCGCAAGCTACTATGGGCTCTAGCATAGTTGATTAAGTTGCGTGAGATCTTGAAGAGATAGACTAGCAGATGTAGGGGATGTAGGTTGGTACGGTCTACCCGGGGTAGAGAGTTAATGCTTCTGAAAGACTGTGTCTCGGTCATCTGTTTCTCAAACACCATGTAGTGCGAGAAATCAAGCGGAGGAGATCGAGTCTTGCGGGGAAAAGTGCGCAAACCTTTGTAGAGTGTATAAACTAATCATGGCTAGCCGTGTCCCTGGTTATGGATGTTTTGAGTATCTAGTACTTGGATTATCATGTGAATCTCATCATGTTACTTTAATTAATATTGTTGGGTTTTTAATGATGATGCTTAATTGGGATTGAGAATGCTGTCAACCATTCTCAATGTTTAACAACCACCATGATAGTTAAATAAAATTTATTCCTTTGTAGTAGGGAAAAATTGGCTTTACGCAAAAACTCTAACCATAGAGCTTTCCACCAGCCATATATGCATGTAGTATAGCATTATTTCTGTTCATTACTCTCTATGTGTTATATTGCCAGCATATTCCATGTGCTGACCCATTTTCAGGCTGCAACGTTCATGTTGCAGACTTTTCAAACGACGAGTAACGTGCCTTAGGTCGTGGTTCTTTACTCAGTGATGCCGTTGGAGTTGATGGACTCGCTTATCTTCCAAGCCTTCCGCTGTTATCATTATTAGATGGCCTTAAGCCATATTTATTGTAATAAGTTCTCTTTTGAGACATTCGATGTAATAAGTGTGTGATTGCTACTCTGTTATAAATCCTTCAAGTACTGTGCGTGTCAGCATTACCGATCTAGGGATGACACTAATGCACAGAGATCAGACTGTTTGAGGTCTGGTCGCTACAAGATGGTATCAGAGCCAAGTTGACCGTAGGACACGACCACTAAGTTAAAGCCCTAGATCACTACTCTCTCTTCTCATTTCTGACTCCTCATCCTTTCTACTCTTTTAGGATGGCGGATGCAAGGAACAAGTTCACGCAACCGGATGAAGATACACCCTTTGGACGCCACTTGAAGGAAGTCACTATAGATACCTGAATATCGGAGTACCAAGCTTCACCTGGACCTACATCACCACTTTACTTGAAGAGGAGCGCTGGATGATTCTAGTTCAAGTTCTAGGAAGGACGTTCATGCCCGTCACTGAGCCCATAGAGTTTTCCTTTGATGCACCAACCTGGAGTCTAGAAAAGAGCATGGCAGCTCACATCACCATGGGACGCATTGGAGAAGTTTACCACAATGATCTCAAGGATACTATCTACCAGATTTGTGGGCACCGAGATGAGCAATGGGAGATGATAAGCACCAAGAAGGATAGATCAATTGCAGCTTTCATCCAGGAGTTAAACTAGCACATACATTAATAGGAGAACCAAATGTGCGCAGGCATGATGGATCTGAAGAAGGCCTTGACCAAGATCACGGAGCTGGAGGAAGAACTCAAGACACTCGTGGAGAAGAATGATGATCTGAAGAAGAAGCTGAAAGTATTCATGGGATTTCCCGCGACTGGAGGAAAAGACGATGATTACACTTGTCCAGGGAACTACATCATCATCGACGACACCGACTCAGATCCAGATGATAGCGATGATGACTATGTTGATGAAGGTGGAGCAGATATCATGGTGTCTTCATCGGAGCAGTTTTTCTAGTCGACCACCATAACAGTAGTAGTATTCCCCAATGTATATAGTATAGTCCGAGCACTTTTGTAACGATAGCTAGACCGTTGTATGCCCTTGTTTGAATTGATTGAAGTGATATTGTTTGCTTTTGTCTCATGTGCATATGGGTAGTGTTTTCTCTCTAGACCTCATTCTATTCTATATTCTCATCTTTTCTAAACCCTCAGATGCCTCCGAGACGTGACAATGGATTTGCTTTCCCATCGGAGCTCACCCAGTTGATGCAGCAGCAGAATGTATTGATGCAGATAATAGTCCAGAATTAGAATCAGGGCAGCAACAACAACAACAACAACAACCCACCAACACCACCACCTGTTTCTTGAGGCTGAATCCGCCGGTGTTCTCCAGTAGCACCGAGCCGATAATTGCAGATGATTGGCTCTGCAAGATGGGAAGGGAGTTGACCACTGCAGGATGCACAGATGCGGAGAAGGTGCGTTTTGCCGCACATCAGCTTGATGGACCCGCAACATCATGATGGGAGAATCTCATCGCCACTTATCCTTCGACATTGTCACATGGGATCAGTTTCAGCAGGCTTTTCGTACTGCCCATGTTTCAATAGGGCAATGGCCATGAAGAAGTGTGAGTTTCGCATCCTATGCCAGGGAGGACGTACTGTTGGCCAGTATGTGGATGACTTTAGTAAGCTAGCACGTTATGCCCCAGATGACGTTGCTACGGATGCAGCTAAGCAAGAGAAGTTTCTGGAAGGACTGAATAATGAGCTGAGCATGCAGTTGATGGTAGCAACCTTCAACAACTACCAGGAGTTGGTAGATAGAGCTCTTATGATTGAAGGGAAGCAGCAGCAGATTGACAGCCGCAAGAGGAAGTATGGACAAGGGAAGTACAATTCCGGAGCTCAGCAGAAGCCTCGTTTTACCCCGAACTCAGGAGGACATTTTGAGCATACCCATGGAGGAGGTAGTTCGCACAACCATAGTGGCCCCAAGAATAGTAATGGGAATGGAGGAGGCAACGGACAAAACCGCACCAACCCATCAACACCAGCCAAGAGGGATCTGAGCCACATCACCTGTTACAAATGCCAGAAGACTGGACATTATGCCACTGAATGTCCTGAAGCGAAGAATGGAAACGGCAATGGAAGTTCTCGGAAGAAGCCCAATCCTTTCAACAAAGGACAGGTGAACCACGTTAGCGTGGAGGAGGTCGAAGCCCAGCCAGATGCAGTAATAGGTAAGTTTTTGGTTAAGTCATTTACTGCAATCGTTCTTTTTGATACTGGTGCATCGCATTCATACATATCAAGGGGATTTGTGGATAAGTATAACCTGCCAACCCAACCCCTTAGGACACCCATGTTAGTAACCTCGCCAGGAGCAGAGTATATGGCTAGTCTATGGTGTGATCGGTTACCATTAAGGATTGGTAACTACGTGTTTCCCTCAGACCTAATAGTACTGGAATTGCAAGGACTAGATGTGATATTAGGCATGGATTGGTTATCGAAGTATGAAGGGAACATAGAATGCGCCAATGAGTCGATTTTTCTTACCACGACAGAAGGAAGAAGGATCAAGTATGTATCCTGGCATGTGCCAAAGAGGACTAGAGTAAATTCCTTACCAGGAGTTGTACAGATGGAAGTACCATTGGTGAAGGATTTCCCCGACGTATTCCCGGAGGAGTTACCAGGCATTCCACCAGACAGAGATATTGAGTTTTTGATTGAGCTTTTGCCAGGCACAGGTCCGATATCTAAGAGACCGTACAGGATGCCCGCAAAGGATTTGTAGGAAATTAAGAAGCAGATTAAGGAGTTATGGGATAAAGGCTATATTCGCCCAAGTTCTTCACCTTGGGGATCGCCAGTGCTTCTAGTAGAGAAGAAGGATGGATCACTGAGGATGGTTGTCGATTATCGAGGATTGAATGAGGTGACAATCAAAAACAGGTACCCACTACCGATGATCAATGACTTGTTTGACCGATTGCAAGGAGCTAAGGTATTTTCCATGATCGATTTGCGATCAGGATACCACCAGTTGAAATTCAAGAGCAGGATATACCTATGACGGCTTTTACCACCAGGTACGGGCTGTATGAGTATACCGTTATGTCATTTGGTCTGACTAACACACCTGCCTATTTCATGAACATGATGAACAAGGTATTTATGGAGTTTTTGGATAAGTTCGTCGTGGTGTTCATTGATGATATTTTGGTCTACTCGAAGAATGATGTCGGGGGTTGGGTGCGACATATGCCAAAGGATGGCTTATCATGGTGGGGGCGAGTAAAACGTCGCCGGTGCCTGGAAACGGGATGAGGCGAAGACATGCACGCCGGCGAATCTTACCCAGCTTCAGGGCTCTCCGGGGAGATAACACCCCTACTGCTGCTCTGCGGGGTATCCGCATGATCACTAAGGAAAAGTGACTACAATGGTGCTCTTGGAGCTGTATCGGGAGGAAGGAGAGGACAAGGCTAGTTCTCCCCCTGGTGATATCTGGTCTATCTATGTCAAGGTCCGAACCCTTTGCATGGGTGCCCCGGGGGATTTATATAGGCCTACCCCCTAGGGGTACAATGGTAATCCGGCTGGGCGCGGGTCCCAGCCGTCTGTCTCCTAGACCGCCGTCCTCCCCGCCGGCTTCTGGGGCCCGCCGACTGGTGGGTCCCGCGGACAGGCTCGATACTGTAGCAGTACTCCTGATGACGCAGGCTTGGTCATTTGGTCATGGCAACAGTGCCACCGTCTATCGGGCGATCACTGTCGCCATTCCCCATCTTATCTGGTTAATGGCTCGTGGGCCCCTGGGAGGAGTCGGCCGACTCTTGGGAGGCCGACTCCCACAGATCCGTCTTCGGGGCGCCAGGCCGCCTTCGGTCCATCCACTGACAGGCGGCCCCGTGGTCTGCGGGCCATACAGGCCGGCGTCGTGGGCACAGTGCGTCGCGCACTGTGGCTGAGGTCAGGGCAGGCATGGCAACAGTGCCGCGCCTCGCCGGAGATCTTCCAGCGATACCGCTCACTATAGCCATGCCGCCCCTTCGTAGGCGTGGGGGAACGACCACGCCGCGACCGTACCCCGCATCGTACTTCGCAATGAGGGAGGAGTCATGGGCAGACTCTCCATAGTCGGCCTCTCTGGAGGTCGCCAATCTTGGAGTCGGCGTATCTCGAAGTCGCTGTCTGGGACTCGGCTTGTCTTGGAGTCGGCTCCTGAGACTTGGCTTGTCTTGGAGTCGGCTCCTAGGACTCGGCCTGAGCGGCGCGGCCTGCCCCGACGTCTTGAAAGATTACGGGACTCGGGTTAGCCTACCCGTGGCCCATTACTCCGACAGTAGTCCCCGAAGCTGGTGAAGCCCTGCGGATGCTGCATTGTGGAGCTTCAACAGTTTCACCTTCCTGGAGCGGACTCTGGAACTCGGCTGCCGTCTTCTCTTGAGCCGACTGTTGAGGGTCAGATTTCTTCTAGTGGAAAACCGCAGCTCGAAAGTCGCTCCGGGAAATCAGGCGGTGTGCCTGATACGCTTCCCTGCTGCCATCGAGGCGGTCCTATCGCGCGGCGCCACGTGGAAAGGACAATCTGCCTGCCCACGCGCGTGACGGGACGGGCCGTCAGGCGGGGCCCTCCACAACTGTGCCTCGGCGGCATATGAACGGATCCGCTGCGGTCGTGGACGGTTGGTTTTCCCACGTTGTTACTGCGCGCAGTAACTTCGTGAGGTAAATTGTGGGGCGGCGCGGGGCATCGTGCGCAGTTAATCCCATGCCCGCCCCCTCGGCTTCTCAGCCCACAGGGCTATAAGTAGGCGGGGGGGGGGGGGGGAGCGGGGCGGCACTGCACGCGCACCCTTCTCCCCCGTTTTCCCGCCTCGTCTTGCCTTTTCTCCATCCTGCCCCCGCCGTCGAGCGAGAGCACTCCTCACCGCGGCGATGAGCTCTTCCTCCGTCGCGACCCCCGCCGTACGCTCCGGCGCCTGGGACGGCTCGGAGGTGGAGGAGGAACACATCGAGTTCCTCCGCCAGACGCGCTGCCTCCCCAGCGCGGACCTTGTGCGCGCCCACCCCGCGCCGGAGGGGGAGACCCGGCCGGCGCCGGAGGAAGGCGAGCGGGTTATCTTCCGCTCGCACCTCATGCGTGGCCTGGGGCTGCCGGCGAGCGGCTTCTTCCGCTCGTTCTTGGAGTTCCACAATCTTCAGCCGCACCACCTCACTTCGAATACGGTGGTGTTGCTCTCCGCCTTCGCCACCCTGTGCGAAGGCTTCCTCGGTGTTCTCCCCACCCTCGAGTTGTGGGGGGAATTCTTCTCTTCGAAGTTCGGCACGCAAGTCGCCGGCATTCCGGCTCAGTGCGGCACCTACATCACGGTGCGGCGCTCGACGGCCGACATCCCCTTTCCTCCCATTACGCTGATCAAATCGGTGAAGATGTGGCAGCGCTCATACTTCTATGTGAAGAACCTCTCCTCCGACGGCAACTGGGTCAACCTGCCGCCCTACAGCGCCGCCCCCCTGACTGGGAGGCTCCCCAGCTGGTCTCGCCGAGCCAAGACGCTGACTCCCTCCGGGGCCGCCGCCGTAGCGCGACTCCGAGTCTTGTTGCAGTCGGAGGGTCTCGTCGGGGCCGACTTGCTGGCCGCCTTCGTGGCGCGCCGAGTTCTCCCGCTCCAAGGCCGGCCTCACCTGATCTTTCAGATGAGCGGCCTCCGAGATCCAAGTCGGATGAGCACCAAGGAGATGCCCCGCAAGGAGGTGGCGAACTTGGTGAACCATATCGCGCACTGCGAGTTCACAGAGGACTGGCAGTTCGGCAAGGAGCCATACTCGCGCGACAACCCCCCACCAGTGGTAAGTCACGTCCCCTTACTGTTTTGTCTTCTTTGCAGCTGACTCCGGCTTCTGACTTTTGTTGGTTTCTTCTGGGCTAGAACCCCCTCATGGAGCCTGCAGCCGGCGCCACGAGGCAGCCCCGCGAGTATATTCCTGATCGTGCGGACAGCGACGTCGACGACCCCAACTTGGGGGCGGCGGCGATGGAAGCCGACGCCGAACGTGGGGAAGAAGGAACGGAAGGCGGCTTCAGGCCCTCGGCCACCTTCGCCGACTGGCCTGAAGACGACGCCGACGGGGAAGTCGCCCCGCGCCACCAGCCGAGAGCTGGCTCGTCGGGCGCCGGCGCCTCCGCCGGCCTGGCTGGCCAAGGCGGTGCAAAAAGGCGTCGCGCTGGGCCGAGTGCGCCCGGCGGCAAATTGAAGAAGCTCAAGGGGGCGGCTGCCGCAACTAAATGGGAGGAGGCGGCCGCGAAGGCCAACCGCTTCCGAAGGGAAGTGAGAAGGCCGCCGCTAGTCTCCGCGTAAGTCTTTTATGCTCTTTATTTTTCTTCGTTGAATCTCGTCCGAGTCTTCCTTTATTCTTCGTCCGTTCTTCTTCAGGGCCCCTCTTTCCCTTGAGAGAGTCGCTGTCCCCTCCGTAATGGGGTCGGCAGAGACGTCCGCCAACACTCGGCGGGACGACCCCGCCGCCGACCTCCGGGAGGCGATGAAGCGAAACATGCGGGAGAAGCACGAGGAGGAGGAGGCTGAGCGCCTGGAGAAGGCGCAGGCCGACAAGGCGGCCGCCAACGCCCAGAAGAAGCTGGAGGATGCCGAAGCCGCCCTTGCGGCAAGATGGCGTGCCGAGGAGGCCGCGCGTCGCCGATCGGCGATGCTCGTCCCCCCATTGTCGCCTGCGCCGCCGCCTCCAGAGATCACGGGGCAGACCGGAGAGGCCGGCACCGAGGACCCCCCCGCGGAGAAGGAGGGCATCGAGGCTTCTATGTCGGACACCCTCGCGCCGCCATTGCCGCCTCCGCCGCCGTCTGGGAGGCCGCACGGCAAACATCCGGTGGATCAGTCGGACCCGCCGATCACGGACGAGGCCGAGGCGCGACTTCTTCTTCAAGTCGTCTCGCCGGTGCGCCGCCGTCTCGAGAGGGCGACCTCAGCGCCGCGACCTCGGGAGACCGACGCTGCCAGCTCGGCAGCCCTATACGCCGAGGCCTCAAGCGCCGCGCCCACCGGGTGGTTGCGTGGAGGCGGCACTGGGCCGCTGAACCAAGCGCTCCTGGACGTCCAGGCGAAGTTGCACGCCGAAGGCGATGCCCTTCAAGCCTGCACCAGGGCGCACCTGGCCGCGCGGACGTCCGTCCGAGTACGTTTCCTTCTTCTTTTTTATTCCTGTTTTTTCTCTGTGGGGGCGCGCCAGCGCACCCACTGGGTGTAGTCCCTGAGTTCCTGGCCGGCTGTTGAGCAGGCGGTTCGGAACTCCCTCTGGCGAGTTCCAAATACTAACTTTGTCTCCATTAACTTGTTGCAGGAGTATCATAACCTCCGTGCCGCTGCCTTCAACCGCAATGTTGAGGAGTTGAACAAGCGGACCGCCGACTTGACAAAAAGCCGGAGTAAGCTCTTTTTCCTCTTCTTCGCGGGGGCGTGCTAGCGCACCCGCGGGCTGTAGTCCCCGAGATTCGGGCCGACTGCTGAGCAGTCGGGCCAGATCTTCCCGGCGATCTACTTTGCTGACAACTTATTTGTCTTCTTCTTTCATTCTTTAGGTGCCAATGCCGCTCTTCAGGAGCAACTAGGTGAGGCCAATGCCGCCCGGTGTGCCAAGGAGGAGGAGTGCACCCAGCTCGCCAAAGAGCGCGACCTGCTGGCCGAGTAGTTGGCGGAGCAGAGGGAGCTGCTGAAGACGGCCCGGGACGAGGCGGAGAAGAAAGAGGCTGCCCTCCTGGCCGAGTTCGAGATGGAGCGCTCCGCCTGGACCGACAGGGAGGCGATGCTGACCTCCGGCTACCACGAAATCGAGGATATCGTTGATGGTAAGTTTCTTTCGTTTCTTCGGGCTTCCGACTATGCGTCAGGCCGACTTCTAATTTTTTGATTTGCTTCTTTTTTGTCTTGGCAGACTTCTTCCCTGGTCACTCGCAGGCAGTCCCTCTGGTCGTCGAGGCTGCTAGGGAGGCACGAAGGGTAGCTGGTGAGGAGATCGCCACTAACGCCCCCCGAACCATCGATGAGCAGCTTCTGAGCATTGAAGCCCGTCTTCGTCCGGCTCACCGGCTGCTGCACCGGCTTCAGCGTGCCGGCACCCAGGCGGTTGCCGCCCTGTGGCCAGACATGCCGGCTCTGCGCACCGCCAGTCGGACCGCCGACTGGCTGGAAGTCGCCGCCGGCCGTCTCGAGGCTTGGAAGGGCTCCTCGGCCCGGGCCGGAGCGCGTCGGGCCTTGGAGTTCGTCAAGGCGTGGTATCCAGGGCTGGACCTGGACCGTCTGGCCGCGTTCTGGTCAGAAGCCCAGGCCAAGCTGGAGGCCGTGGAGGGCGCCCTTATCGAGCGCGCGGCAGCCATCGCTGACTACACAGACACCCGTGTCTTCGTGCCCGAGCGGGCTGAAGGCGGCGTGGAAGTGCTGCCAGATTGGTTCGGGATGAAACCGGAGTATGGCGAGGATTCTGCGGAGGTGATCGGCTCCAGCACCGAGGAGGAGGATGAGGCGGAGGACGGAGGCGAGGCGGAGGCGCCAGAAGGCGGAGCAGCCGGCCAGCCTCAGCTCGACCGCGCCTCCAGCAATGAGCCGCGTCAAGAGAAGGCGGTTGCCGCCGGAGGCGACCAAGCCGAGACCGCCCAGCCGACTGCCCCGGCGCCTGACACCGCCGTCTCCTCCGACCCTCCGATTCCAAACGCCGCCTCCTAGGCTGCCTTCTTGTCCTTACTTTATCTGTATCTCATAGTCTGTGAAGAACTTGTTAATTTACACAATTCCACCCGCGGGCTGTATTTTGAACTCGGCCAGAGGCCTTTGGCTATGTAAATATTTATTCGCCTTCTATCTTTCCTTGCTAATTGCCCCTTTTGGCTTTTTCCTTTGCCGCCTTCCCATAGTTGCCGCTTTGCCGGACGGACTGCCGCTCCGCGGACTGCCGTAAGTCAAATGCTTGGCTACCTTAGGGAAGGCAAGTACTTCGCCGTTTAGAGTTTTTTAGCAAGTCGGCTAGAAAGCGACAGGCCGACTATCCAAGAGTCGGCCGTCCTTGATAGAGGTTAAGACGGTGAGCCGACTACTCATGAGTCGGCTCTCCGCTTAGAAATGATGGAAACCGTCTTACGCTATGTTTGTGATTTAGGTCCTCAGCCATTTCCGTGTGGGCGCCCGTTCTTCCTCACCCCTGCCCGCCTCACAGTCGCTCTGCGAGCTGCGGCTTTGGCAGGAGGTGGATTGAGCACCGCACACTACTTGTCTGACTGCAGGAAGCTCCTCATAGTGCAAGGCGGCGAGTCCCCGGGCCGACTAGTCTGGCCCAGTGCCAAGCGGCTTGTAATGAAAGTAATGTACTTGAAGGCATAATTCTTATCATATAGATAACACAAAAAGGGCAGTCCCCGAGCTCGTCTCGGGGGGCCCAAGGTCTTAGTACTTTAATACAGAGGGGGTAGTGCGATACATACTGCTTCAACTGTAAAATCTTCGAAGAAGATTTGCATTCCACGGGCACTCTGTTTCTTTGCCAGAGTCGTCCCTCTTGCGTGCTCGGGGCTTCCAAGCATCAATCAGATAGTAGGCGTCGTTCCCTAGCACCTTGCTGATGATGAAGGGGCCTTCCCAAGGTGCCGACAGCTTGTGTTGGCCGGCGGTTCTCTGAATGAGCCGGAGCACAAGGTCTCCCTCTTGAAACGATCTTGGCTTGACCTTTCGGTTGTAATATCGGCGCAGACTCTGCTGATAGATTCCGGACCGGCTGAGTGCCAACAGCCGGCCCTCTTCCAGCAGGTCGACGCCGTCTTGACGTGCTTCTTCGGCTTCCTCTTCGGTGTATATGGTGACTCGTGGAGAGTCGAATTCTATGTCCGTCGGGATGACGGCTTCGGCATCGTAGACGAGGAAGAAAGGCGTGAAGCCGGTTGACTTGTTTGGAGTCGTGCGCAGACTCCAGAGGACGGATGGTAGCTCCTCAACCCAACAGCCGGCCGAACGTTCGAGTGGTTCGACCAGTCGAGGATTGATGCCGGACAGGATGAGGCCGTTTGCTCGCTCCACCTGGCCGTTTGACTGCGGATGGGCAACGGACGCTAAATCCAGTCGGATGCCATGCGTCGCGCAGAAACGAGCCAAGGCGCCTTTGGCAAAGTTTGTGGCGTTGTCGGTGATGATGCTGTGCGGTATGCCATACCGCACCGTGATGTCGGCGATGAAGGTCACTGCAGTCGGACCGTTCAACTTCTTGATGGGCTTTGCTTCTATCCACTTGGTGAACTTGTCCACCGTGACAAGCAGATGAGTTAGGCCACCTCGGGCCGTCTTGAATGGTCCCACCATGTCCAGGCCCCAAACTGCGAAGGGCCAGGAGATGGGGATTGTCTTCAGCGCGGAAGCTGGCTGAAGTGGCTTGGAACGGAAAATCTGGCACCCCTTGCACTTTTGGACTAACTCTTTGGCCTCTTCCAGGGCAGTCGGCCAGAAGAAACCTTGCCGAAAGGCTTTGGCGACGAGTGCTCTTGAGGCCGCATGGTGGCCGCACTCGCCCTGATGAATGTCTCTAAGAATTGCTTGGCCTTGGTCTGCCTCGATGCAGCGTTGGAAGACGCCGGTAACGCTGCGCCTGACCAGCTCTCTGTTGACTATGGTGTAGGCTGCTGCTCGGCGTTGCACTTGCCGAGCCAAGGTTTCATCAGTTGGCAGCTCTCTGTTTACTAGGAATTTGAGGATGGGCTGGGCCCATGAAGGTGCCGCTATTTCTTCAACTGCCACCACAGCGACTTGGACAAGGGTGGCTGGGCTCGGAGGTGGCAGGCTGGAGTCCACGGCCGCTTGCTGGATTGACGGAGTCCCCGGGCCGACTGGAGCAGTCCCCGGGCCGACTAGCGCAGTCCCTGGGCCGACTGGCGCAGTCCCCGGGCCGGGTTCAGAAGTCCCCGGGCCGGCTTCGACTGTGATTTTTTTGGGGCTATCTACCGGGATTCTTGAGTCGGATCTGATTTCTTCGGGAGGGGCCGGCACAAAGATGGAGTCTGATTCTGGCAAAGGCTTGATAGACGGCTTGAGGAGGCGCTGAAGAGCGACTCCAGATGGTACCGCTTGGCAGGTGGAGCCGACTCGTGCCAAGGCATCTGCTTGATCATTTTCATTTCTTGGCACATGAAGGAACTCGCACCCCTCGAAGTATCCGCTGAGTTGCTGGACGAGGAAACGATAGCTTTCCATGTTTGCGTCCTTGGCGTCCCAGTCGCCAGTTGACTGTTGGACCACCAAGTCGGAGTCGCCATAGCATAGGATCCGGCGGATGCCGAGCTCTTTGGCAAGCCGGAGTCCGTGAATGAGCGCCTCGTACTCAGCGACGTTGTTGGAGGCGGCGAAGTGGATCTGCAGCACGTACTTGAGCTTGTCGCCCTTGGGGGAGGTGAGGACGACGCCGGCCCCCAAGCCGGTGCGCATCTTGGAGCCGTCGATGTGCATCCGCCAATGGGTGGAGTCGAGCGTTGGCGGCAGATACTGGATCTCGGCCCAGTCGACAAGGAAGTCGGCCAGTGCTTGCTACTTGATGGCAGTGCGGGGCTCGTAGTAGATGGTGCAAGGAGGCAGATCTATGGCCCATTTGGCTACTCGGCCGGAGGCGTCTCGGCTTCCGATGATCTCGGCCAACGGAGCCGTGCAAACCACGGTGATTGGATGCTCTTGGAAGTAAGGCTTCAGCTTTTTGGCGGCAAAATGCACACCGTAGCACATCTTCTGGTAGTGAGGGTAGTTCTGCTTGGAGGTCGACAGTACCTCGCTCAGGTAATATACTGGTCTCTGTACAGGGAGCGCCTTGCCTTCCTCTTTGCGCTCGACTACAATGACTCTGCTGACTACTCGGCTGGTGGCGGTAATGTATAGGAGCATGGGCTCTTTGGGAGTCGGAGCCGCCAACACAGGGGGAGTAGTCAACATCTTCTTCAGCTAGAGGAATGCTTCATCCGCCTTGTGATTCCACTCGAAGAAGGTGGTCTTCTTCATCAATTGGTACAAAGGCAGGGCTTTCTCGCCCAGCCGACTGATGAATCGGATGATGGACGCCCAGCAGCCGGTGAACTTCTGCACATCTAACAGTCGGCTGGGTACCTCCATCCTCTGGACTGGGCGCCGTCAGGTCTTGCAGGGCCACGGCGAGCGGGTCCTGAACTTCTTCGCCGGAGCACTCGTCGTGGCTGATGACGAGCACCTCCGTGAAGGCACTTCCGCCACTCTCCACATGAGGAAGCGGCTCATCGTAGACCACCACATTGGTGGGGAAGTGTCAAGCGACACGGCGTCGGAGTCGACCAGCATCGGGTCGGTGGAGCCTACGGACTCCAAGTCCACGGCAGGCTCGCCGGTGACGTGGAGTTGGTCGAGGAGTCCCGCGAGAAGGCTCTCGGGGCCACCCGTGCCTGCGTCGGATGCAGGCTCGTCGGAGAGGCGCACCTCGCCGACAAGTTCGGCGAGGCTGCTCGCTGCACAGGCGGCTTCAGCGCCGCGCAGCGCGTCGATGCAGACTCCATCTGGCGAGCCTGGCTGGCTGCGCTCGCCAGGGAGGAAGGGGGTTCCCGTCCAGAACAGATCTCCGGATGACGGTGCACCTCGCCCCACGGTGGGTGCCAAATGTCGGGGGTTGGGTGCGACATATGCCAAAGGATGGCTTATCATGGTGGGGGCGAGTAGAACGTCGCCGGTGCCTGGAAACAAGATGAGGCGAAGACATGCACGCCGGCGAATCTTACCCAGCTTCAGGGCTCTCCGGGGAGATAACACCCCTACTGCTGCTCTGCGGGGTCTCCGCATGATCACTAAGGCAAAGTGACTACAATTGTGCTCCTGGAGCTGTATCGGGAGGAAGGAGAGGACAAGGCTAGTTCTCCCCCCTGGTGCTATCTGGTCTATCTATGTCAAGGTCCGAACACTTTGCATGGGTGCCCCGGGGGATTTATATAGGCCTACCCCGGGGGTACAATGGTAATCCGGCTGGGCGCGGGTCCCAGCCGTCTGTCTCTTAGACTGCTGTCCTCCCCGCCGGCTTCTGGGGCCTGCCGACTGGTGGGTCCCGCGGACAGGCTCGATACTGTAGCGGTACTCCTGATGACGCAGGCTTGGTCATTTGGTCGTGGCAACAGTGCTGCCGTCTATCGGGCGATCACTGTCGCCATTCCCCATCTTCTCTGGTTAATGGCTCGTGGGCCCCTGGGAGGAGTCGGCCGACTCTAGGGAGGCCAACTCCCGCAGATCCTTCTTCGGTCCACCCACTGACAGGCGGCCCCGCGGTCTGCGGTCCGTACAGGCCGGCGTCATGGGCACACTGCATCGCACACTGTGGCTTAGGTCAGGGCAGGCATGGCAACAGTGTCGCGCCTCGCCGGAGATCTTCCAGCGATACGGCTCACTGTAGCCATGCCGCCCCTTCGTAGGCATGGGGGAATGGCCACGCCGCGACAGTACCCCGCATCGTACTTCGCGATGAGGGAGGAGTCATGGGCCGACTCTCCATAGTCGGCCTCTCTGGAGGTCGCCAATCTTGGAGTCGGCTTATCTCGAAGTCGCCGTCTGGGACTCGGCTTGTCTTGGAGTCGGCTCCTGAGACTCGGCTTGTCTTAGAGTCGGCTCCTGGGACTCGGCCTGAGGGGCGCGGCCTGCCCCGACGTCTTGAAATATTATGGGACTCGGGTTAGCCTACCCGTGGCCCATTACTCCGACAAATGAAGAGGAGCATAAGGAGCATTTGCGTTTGGTACTTGAGAAGCTCAGATAACATCAGCTATATGCCAAGTTCAGCAAATGTGAGTTTTGGTTGAAGGAAGTTGGATTCCTCGGACATGTTATATCCAGAGAAGGGATCGCAGTAGACCCCACCAAAGTTGTCACCGTGACAAATTGGGAAGCCCCAACAACAGTTGGAGAGATCCGGAGTTTTCTCGGACTCGCAGGATACTACCGGAGGTTCATTGAGAATTTCTCAAAGATTGCAAAGCCCATGATGGAATTGTTGAAGAAGGACACCAAGTTTAAATGGACTGAGGAATGTGAGGCTAGTTTCCAGGAGTTGAAGAAACGTTTGTTTACATCACCAGTATTGATTCTGCCCGATCAGCGCAAGGATTATGAAGTATATTGCGACGCTTCTCGTCGAGGACTTGGAACAGTGCTTATGCAGGAAGGAAGAGTTGTATCTTATGCCTCTCGACGGCTTAAGCCTCATGAGTTGAATTATGCTATGCATGATTTGGAGTTAGCAGCTATAGTGCATGCATTGAAGACATGGAGACATTTTCTCATCGGAAACCATAGTGAAGTGTACACGGATCACAAGAGTTTGAAGTACATCTTCACACAGAAGGAGTTGAATCTCAGGCAAAGGAGATGGTTGGAGCTCATCATGGATTACGATATGAGATTGCATTATCACCCCGGAAAGGCTAACGTAGTAGCCGATGCGTTGAGCCGTAAGAGCCATGTAAACACACTCATGACCAGAGGATTACCAAAGGAGTTAGCCGAGGACCTTCGCGAACTATGTTTGGAGATAGTTCCAAGAGGCTATGTAGCAGCATTGCAGATTCAGTCTACATTAATTGATAAGATCAAAGAAGCCCAGAAGACTGACAAGGAGATTGCCGAGATAAGGGAGAAGACGAGCAAGGGAAAGGCTAAGGGATTTCGTGAGGATGAGCATGATACCTTATGGTTTGAGGACCGCGTTTATGTGCCTAATGACCCGGAGATCAGGAAGTTGATTTTACAAGAGGCCCAGGATTCGCCATATTCAATTCACCCAAGAAATACCAAGATGTATTTGGATTTGAAGGACACTTTCTGGTGGACCGGAATGAAGAAGGATATTGCGGAGTATGTAGCAGTATGTGATGTATGTCAGAGAGTGAAGGCAGAGCATCAGAAGCCAGCAGGATTGCTACAACCATTGCCGATACCCGAATGGAAGTGGGATAAGCTAGGCATGGATTTTATCATGGGATTGCCCAAGACTCGTTCAGGCTACGACTCGATTTGGGTTGTAATCGATCATTTGACGTAGGTAGTTCATTTCATCCCAGTGAAGACCACCTACACCAGTGCTAAGTTGGCAAAGATCTACATGACCAGGATCGTATGTCTGCATGGAGTTCCGACGAGCATTGTATCAGACAAAGGAACCTAGTTTACCTCAAAGTTCTGGAATCAGTTGCACGAAACTTTGGGGACCAGGCTAGAGTTCAGTACAGCCTTTCATCCGCAGATAGATGGACAGAGCAAGAGAGTTAATCAGATTTTGGAGGATATGTTGAGAACTTATGCGCTAGATTATGGATCTAGTTGGGACGATAATTTGCCATATGCAGAGTTCTCTTAGAACAACAGTTATCAATCCAGTTTGAAGATGGCCCCTTTCGAATCCTTGTACGGAAGGAGGTGCAGGACCCCATTATCGTGGGATGAAGTTGGAGACTGCCAGTTGTTTGGACCAGATTTGATTAAGGAGTCTGAAAAGAAGGTGAAGTTGATTCGTGATAGGCTCAAGGTAGCCCAGTCCAGGCAAAAGAGCTACGCAGATTCTAAACGTAAGGAGACTGTTTACGAAATCGGAGACAGAGTTTATCTTCGTGTATCTCCACT
This sequence comes from Triticum timopheevii, assembly GCA_963921465.1. Taxonomy (NCBI): domain Eukaryota; kingdom Viridiplantae; phylum Streptophyta; class Magnoliopsida; order Poales; family Poaceae; genus Triticum; species Triticum timopheevii. The sequence goes on from OY997266.1 coordinate 563,478,747, forward strand.
TCGAGGAGTTAAGCGCTTTGGAGTTAAGGGGAAACTAGCGCCACGTTTTGTGGGACCATACAGAGTTTTGGAGCGTATGGGAGAAGTTTCCAACAAGTTGGAATTGCCCGAAGGATTGTCAGGAGTCCACGACGTGTTCCATGTTTCCCAGTTGAAGAAGTGCCACGCAGAGATGGCTGATATACCGCTGAGAGATACAGTGCCACTGGAAATGATTCAGTTGGATAGTGATTTGACCTATGAGGAGAAACCAGTCAAGATTCTTGAGTATGACAGTCGAGTCACCCGCAGCAAGGTTATCAAGTTTTGCAAAGTTTAGTGGAGCCACCACACCGAGGATGAAGCCACCTGGGAGCGAGAGGAAGATCTGCTGAAGGACCACCCTCACCTATTTTCTAGCCAACCTGAATCTCGAGGGCGAGATTCATCTTAAGGGGGATAGGTTTGCAACATCCCAAATTTTCAATTTGGAATGTTATACATTAGACCATCATTGCGTATCATATTTATTGCATTTTGGCTCGATCCTAGAAATTCTACGCAACTCAAGGACCCACGGAGAGAGTTGGGGATTTCGTTATTTTCATATTTGAGTTTTCTCAAATTTTGAACTATAGGATCATTTGATTTTATTTATTGTTTCTTCAATTATTTCTATTATAAAAACATGCGAGAGGGAATAAAATGACTTTCCCAAAATAAAGAAATATGGAGGATTTGATAATAAAATCAAATAAGATTTTATTTTGGAGTTTATTGCTATTTTATTTGAATTTAGGAAAAATGCACGTTTTTCAAAATTGCATTTAGGCCCCAAATAAATGTTCATCTTGTCCGGAATGATTTTAGAAGTCGGGGAAAATTTATTTCGGGATTTTTGGAGTCCGTTTAGTATTTCGTTTAATTGTTTTTCTGCACGTAAATTTTTCAAAAAAAAGAGGAACCGTCTCCGGGCCGTACCCGAGCAGGACACCGCCCGGAGGGGCTTTATAAGCCGGGGCCCCCCTGCCCCAAAGCCCACCGCCGCCCCAGCCCAACCCGCACCGCCGCTGAACCCTAGCGCTGCCGCCGCAATCCGCGCTGCCACCGCCGGTTGCCGCCGCCGCCGCCCGATCCGCCGCCGCCGGAGCCACCCGCCGCCGCCGGAGCCAACGCCGCCGCTGCCGTTGACACGCCACCGCTGCTATTGACCCGCCGGAGGTAGTCCCCGTCGCCACCTCGGTTTTCAAGAGAAAACCGTCGGGTTTTTTTAGGAACCCGGTTTATTATTTTATATAGATCGGTTTATTTTTTTCGGTTTAGTCTATTTAGCGAACGCCCATTCGATCATTTGTTTTAACGAACGGTTTTCATTTTTTTCACAGACAGCGAACGTTCATTCCGTAGCCTGTTCGTCCGTTTTTCTTTTTCTCGGATTTTCCGCGATTATTTCTGATCGCGATTTCTGATGTGTTTTTCGTTTTAGTATAACTTTTCGGTCGTTTATCGGGATCAGGCGATTCAAGAGCCTAGAGTTTCGTCTCGAAACCCTCTTTCCATTTAACCAACTCGAACGAGTTTTTGCTACTGTAAAATTTGACTTAGGTCCAGATTAGTAAACGAAGCTTGTTTCCTTCGCCGTTTGAGTTTCGTTGCTTCGTTTGGTTTGTTTCTTTTTGCAAACCAGAGTTCTTAAGTTGAACTTTCTGGTTAGATCTCTTATTTGAGTTTTACCTATGCATTAGATGAGTTCTTATTGTATGCTTGTTTGTTTGTGATAGAGTACCTGGAGTGCGCCGCTTGCTACTTCGAATCTCTAGGTTTCACGGATCATCTACCAGTTTTATTGCATTAGATCAATCCTCAAACAATTGCATGATTAGGATCTGATTAATATGTGGGTTTTGGGAAGTAGATGAGGTAGAACCTATTACCTGTTTATTATCAAACCTTTGGGAGTTACTTCTACGTTTGCTTATATTGCCATGCTATGCTAGTAGACACGGATTGGGTGAGTGTATCCATGACAGATGTGAGATTGTTTAATGTAATGGTTTACTTAAGGTGGCAACTTAAATTCACATCTGGATAGATTGAGGCACCTGGGGGAACCCAGTGTTGCCTGTATTTTTGGAAATCCCAGGGTACCGTGTGATTCTCCTATGGACCGCCCCCCAGGCTCAAAGGGATCATGAGATTTTTCATCCTAGAAACTTCCGTGTGCAGCCGCAAGCTACTATGGGCTCTAGCATAGTTGAGTAAGTTGCGTGAGCTCTTGAAGAGATAGACTAGCAGATGTAGGGGATGTAGGTTGGTACGGTCTACCCGGAGTAGAGAGTTAATGCTTCTGAAAGACTGTGTCTCGGTCATCCGTTTCTCAAACACCATGTAGTGCGAGAAATCAAGCGGAGGAGATCGAGTCTTGCGGGGAAAAGTGCACAAACCTCTGCAGACTATATAAACTAATCATGGTTAGCCGTGTCCCCGGTTCTGTACGTTTTGAGTATCTAGTACTTGGATTATCATGTGAATCTCATCATGTTACTTTAATTAATATTGTTGGGTTTTTAATGATGATGCTTAATTGGGATTGAGAATGCTGTCAACCATTCTCAATGTTTAACAAGCACCATGATAGTTAAATAAAATTTATTCCTTTGTAGTAGGGAACAATTGGCTTTCTGCAAAAACTGTAACCATAGAGCTTTCCACCAGCCATATATGCATGTAGTATAGCATTATTTCTGTTCATTACTCTCTATGTGTTACATTGACAGCATATTCCATGTGCTGACCCGTTTTCGGGCTGCAACGTTCATGTTGCAGACTTTTCAGACGATGAGTAAGGTGCCTTAGGTCGTGGTTCTATACTCAGTGATACCGTTGGAGTTGATGGACTCGCTTATCTTCCAAGCATTCCGCTATTATCGTTATTAGATGGCCTTAAGCCATATTTATTGTAATAAGTTCTTTTTTGAGACATTCGATGTAATAAGTGTGTGATTGCTACTCTGTTATAAATCCTTCAAGTACTGTGTGTGTCAGCATTACCGATCCAGGGATGACACTGATGCACAGAGATTAGACTGTTTGAGGTCTGGTCGCTACACATGTGGGCCCAACAAGTGGCTGGCCCACATGTTAGTGCCTCAAAGGCAGGTGCCTTTAAGGCACCAAAGCAGCGTCCACCCCGACACGACCCTGGTCTGCCTGGTGCGCCTACATTTGAGAATGCAAACGAATCTTCTTAATTTGCAAACAAATCTGTATGTATTACCATGCCCGTGTTTTCCTTGCAATAATTAGTCATTCGAAACGAGATACTCCCTCGGTTCACTTTTGAAAGTCATTTCAGACAACTTAAAATGAACTATTTTACACATTGTCTGAAATGTCTTCAAGGTCTTATAAAAGTGAACAGAGGGAGTACTATAAATTAATTAATAAGGAGTTATTTGAAAAAAAATTGAAACGTTATCCATGCTAACGTGGATTAGAGTGTGTGTCACATAATTAGTTATTTGAATTAGAGTGTGTGTCACGTAGCGATCTCCAATTCTAATGTGGATTTCGCATTTCACTGTATCCATGCTACTTTTTTTTAATACAAATTCATCTGTATATGATGAACACCATGGTAGTGAGAAAACTTTTGGATGGATTCAAACATATGACCTGCAAAAAAGCACAACAAATTGAGTCAATGTCAACTTTTCGAAACTTAGTATGGCACGAATTCGAAATAATTACCCGTATGCATGGTCCTCGGTTCAAATCTTACAATGTACACCGAATTGAAACATTGATATTAAGTCTCGTACTATGTACGTTCAAATGTTGTTTTTAGCCACCCCCCCACAAACGCTACATACTTCCTGTATCGGTCAATATTCCTCTCCTAACCACCTTAGGAAGCTATCGGTTTCCAACACACGTTCATTCTTTCTCTCCATGTTTCAATCTCTGAGTCTCTCAAGTACACAACCCCTTTTTGCACTCTGTTACCAAATGTATTTAGCTCACACACCCGCCATTGCACCCCATGCTGAGCTCTCTCTCTCTCTCTCCCCTCTCCCTCTCACCCTCTCGCGCTAAATACATGCATTGCCTATCTAGCCCCCCAACCTCTCATGCGCACGCATGCATGTTGTATATCTAGGTCACTTCCTCGAGACTGTCTCACTCTTTCTTCCGCATGGCGGGCCACACTCGCTCAATCTTGCTCTCTTTATCTAAGTCTCGTTTATCCTCGTTTTCTTTCACACACAAATGATGTATCTCCCTGTTCGGGCCTCGATCCACACACTCTATACTCTATCACACAGATTGTCTATCTAGGTCAGTCCGTCCAAGCCGCCGCCACTCTTTCGATCTCATGGTGGGCCACACTCACTCAATCTCTCTCTCTATCTCTCTCTCTCTCTCTCTCTCTCTCTCTCTGTATGTCTCGATTGACCTCGCTCTTTCTCGGACGAAAATGATATATCACCATGTTTGAGCCCAATTCGACCTATTCACATTGTATACTCTCTCACGCACATTGTCTATCTAGGTCACTCTCTCCAACCCGTCTCACTCTCTCGATCGCACGACGACCCTATGTGATCGGGTGACCTTGCTTCCTCCCACGCACAAAATATATATACATGTCTATGACTGGATCATCTCTCAAGCTCTATCTTACAGCCCTCACCCTTGCCAGAAGCTCAATCGGACAATATCTCTCCAGAGCATATATATTTGTTCAATGAATGTCGGACCACACTCACTTTGTCTCTCTATCTATATGTCTCTCGATTGACCTCACTTTCTCACACCATATCTTCCACGCATTGAAGCTACTACCTCTCCATCCCTCACAAAGCCGGAGCTATTTACATTGCGAGGGGCACTCCAACCTTGGATTAATTCGTGTAGGCATTTATTCCGGTCGGTTTAGATTATATTTTCGTTGCATTCGGCCCACAGCTACTCCAAACACCGTTGCAACCCACGCAACTACCCTAGTTGATTTCCCTCTGGCTCGGTCATCGCTCTCTCACACGTCCTTTCTCGCCTTGAACGTCGCAGCATGGTATTATTGAAAAAACTATGTTCTTCTCTTTAATTATTATAAATAAGCTACAAAACTACACACCGATAGTCCACTTGGAATGGAACAAATTTCGACCCACAAATTAAAGTGCTACAAACTACACACCGAGGGGCCCACATGTCATGAAACAAATTTGGACCCATATACAAATTAAAAAATAAAGGGCGATGATCGAACATGCGACCGGGCCTTCAAGCCGCACGTCAATAGGCAACATACATAGAACAGCAATGTTTGTTGTACCCCCCTTTGTTCACATAATGTTTTTATATTACCACAACCTAATTAATGGATAACATGTAATACTATTTTTATTACTATTGGCCTTCACTTACTGGTGGGTTCCATGTGTATTCTCTCTCTCTATCCTCCCCTTCTGCATTTAGACGCACGGGCAAACACGAAGAAACTCGCGGGCGATGTTGCCGTTGACCATATCTGGACGCTCTCACAAGTCACGACACCAGTTTCACGTACTAGCAGCACTAGTCAGTGTGTACATGCAATGCACATTAATTTGGAAGTATATTAAGTGCATGCAGATATTATGTACTAGGATATTATTTGCGTGTTATTATGTGATTAGCACTATTTTTGGCATGAAATTAACTGCACGCTAAATGTGTTGAGCGTTCGACATTGAAGCAGTCTAGGTCGTTGGATGACAAGGAATACATGTGGCTTGATGATGTTTTATATTTATTTTGATACGGCTCTAGCAGAACATTCAATCGATCAAACCATAGATTTTGTTCAATCTGACTCCGACTTTAAATTATACGATGATCGATATAAAATAAACAGAAATGATAAACGTTCAGATTTTAAGCATGGCAATCCGAACATTTTTCATGGCAAATTTATATTACGCGGCGGCGGCGGGGGTGTCTCGCGGTGGGAAGCGGCTCCTCTTTCGTGTTCTGTGTGTCATCGGGCCACTGACCGACGGCGACGGCGGCGTCTTGCACCGTTGTTGGCGTACTCCTGGACGTTGGCCTAGCTTCAAGGAAGGCCAAAATGTTCTGGACTTCGGAGCGAGTTGGCTGGCGGGAGGAGGCGACTAGCGTTGGTGAAAGGAAGAGGTCGACGACGGCCATCCATGCGCTGAGAGGGGCACTGGCGCCCGCGCGGGGACAGGTGCTGTCAACGGCGCGGCGGAGACATTCGTGTGCACGGTCACCGGCACGGGCGCGCACGTCAGTGCACGCGCTGGCGCATGCGCTGGCAGGTGCACGGGTGTGTGAAAGTCGGCTGGGACCTCGTGGAACCCCGTGGGATCAAGCTCGGTGACAATGTGCGGCTCCCAGCCCATCATTGCCATGGGGATGGGCGCTGGCGCAGTCGGGGCGACGGGAGCCGGAACGGGAGCGTGGACAGGCGCGGCGTCTTCCCGCAAGGCCAGTTCAAGCTCGTCCCAAAGCGCCTTATGTTCTTGAGACTCCGGCTGGGAGTCTTCTTCAGGAAACTAGCACACTAAGGGCAGACCATCGTGATGCGGCATGGCATACGTTTAGGTCAGGCTAGTTGGAGGTAGACGACAGGAGAATCAGAGAGGAAGATAGAAGATTGCAGCGATGCTGGGTAGTGCGGGGTTGATTATAAACTGCGGCGCCGGCGACATTAAAAGTGGGAGCAGTTGGGACGACGGTGGGCGGCGGAGCCTGGTCAAAGGGCTCGCCTCCCGGTGAGCCCACACAGCGGTCTGCTCACGCGCCTCCCTGACAGCCGGCGCAGCAGTCTGCTCGCACGCCTCCCGTCGACTCACACGCTTGCTCGGACGGCACCTTCCGATGAGAAGCGGGGACTCGTAGCGGCACGTAAACGCCCACAGTTTCAATAGTGAAAGTGTTCGCCTTAACTTGACAGGTCTTTGTTCCAAAATACCTTGGCTCTTCATTTGTGCAACTTGTCATAAGCAGCTGATAACCCACAAGTGTAGGGGATCGCAACAACTTTTGAGGGTAAAGTATTCAACCCAAATTTATTGATTCGACACAGGGGAAGCCAAAGAATATTCTTTACTATTAGCAGTTGAGTTGTCAATTCAACCACACCTGGATATCTTAGTATCTGCAGCAAAGTATTTCATAGCAAAGTAATATGATAATAAAGGTAACGGTAGCAAAAGTAATGTTTTGGGTTTTGTAGTAGTTGTAACAATAGCAACGGAAAAGTAAATAAGCGAAGAACAATATGTGAAAAGCTCGTAGGCAATGGATTAGTGATGGATAATTATGCCGGATGTGATTCCTCATGTAATAGCTATAACATAGGGTGACACAGAACTAGCTCCAGTTCATCAATGTAATGTAGGCATGTATTCCGTAAATAGTCATACGTGCTTATGGAAAAGAACTTGCATGACATCTTTTGTCCTACCCTCCCGTGGCAGCGGGGTCCTAGCGGAAACTAAGGGATATTAAGGCCTCCTTTTAATAGAGAACCGGAACAAAGCATTAGCACAAAGTGAATACATGAACTCCTCAAACTATGGTCATCACCGAGAAGTATCCCGATTATTATCACTTCGGGGTTGTCGGATCATAACACATAATAGGTGACTATAGACTTGCAAGATAGGATCAAGAACACACATATATTCATGAAAACATAATAGGTTCAGATCTGAAATCATGGCACTCAGGCCCTATTGACAAGCATTAAGCATAGCAAAGTCATAGCAACATCAATCTCAGAACATAGTGGATACTTGGGATCAAACCCTAACAAAACTAACTTGATTACATGGTAAATCTCATCCAACCCATACCGTCCAGCAAGCCTACGATGGAATTACTCACGCACGGCGGTGAGCATCATGAAATTGGTGATGGAGGATGGTTGATGATGACGACGGCGACGAATCCCCCTCTCCGGAGCGCCGAACGGACTCCAGATCAGCCCTCCCGAGAGAGATTAGGGCTTGGCGGCAGCTCCGTGTCGTAAAACGCGATGAAACATTTTCTCTGTTTTTTTCTCCCTAAACGTGAATATATGGAGTTGGAGTTGAGGTCGGTGGAGGTCTAGGGGGGCCACGAGATAAGGGGGCACGCCGAGGGGGAGGGGCGCGCCCCCTGTCTCATGGACATGGTGTGGGCCCCTTGGTCTTGATTCTTCCGCCAGTATTTTTTATATTTTCTGAAAAGTGCCTCCGTGGAATTTCAGGACATTCCGAGAACTTTTGTTTTCTACACATAAAACAACATCATGGCAGTTCTGCTAAAAACAGCGTCAGTCCGGGTTAGTTTCATTCAAATCATGCAAGTTAGAGTCCAAAACAAGGGCAAAAGTGTTTGGAAAAGTAGATACATTGGAGACGTATCAACTCCCCCAAGCTTAAACCTTTGCTTGTCCTCGAGCAATTTAGTTGATAAACTGAAAGTGATAAAGAAAAACTTTTACAAACCCTGTTTGCTCTTGTTGTTGAAAACATGCAAAGCCATCATTCAGGTTTCAGCAAATATTATGAACTAACCATACACACAATGACACTTAGGTCTCACAATTACTCATATCAATAGCATAATCAGCTAGCAAGCCATAATAATAAAACTCGGATGACAACACATTCTCAAAACAATCATAACATGGTATAACAAAATGGTATCTCGCTAGCCCTTTCTGAGACCGCAAAAAATAAATGCAGAGCACCTTTAAAGATCAAGGACTAACTAAACATTGTAATTCATGGTAAAAGAGATCCAGTCAAGTCATACCCAATATAAACCAATAGTAATGAACGGAAATGACAGTGTGCTCTCCAGCGGGTGCTTTTTAATAAGAAGGGTGATGACTCAACATAAAAGTAAATAGATAGGCCCTTCGTAGAGGGAAGCAGGGATTTGTAGAGGTGCCAGAGCTTGATTTTAAAATAGAGATTGAATAACATTTTGAGCGGCATACTTTCGCTATCAACGCAACAACTATGAGATGGCTGTATCTTCCATACTACATGCATTATAGACAGTTCCCAAACAGAATGGTAACGGTTTATACTCCCCCAACCGCCAACAAGCATGAATCCATGGCTTGCTCGAAACAACGAGTGCCTCCAACTAACAACAGCCCTGGGGGAGTTTTGTTTAATTATTTTGTTTTGCTTTGATCTTTTTGGATCATGGGACTGGGCATCCCGGTTACCGGCCCTTTCTCGTGAATGAGGAGCGGAGTCCACTCCTCTTGAGAATAACCCACCTAGCATGGAAGATATAGGCAGCCCTAGTTGTAACATGAGCTGCTCGAGCATACAAAACAGAATTTCTTTTGAAGGTTTGGAGTTTGGCACATACAAATTTACTTGGAACGGCAGGTAAATACCGCATATAGGAAGGTATGGTGGACTCATATGGAACAACTTTGGGGTTTAAGGAGTTTCGATGCACAAGCAATATTCCCGCTTAGTAAAGGTGAAGGCTAGCAAAAGACTGGGAAGCGACCAACTGAGAGAGCGACAACAGCCATAAACATGCATTAAAATTAATTCACACCGAATACCAGCATGAGTAGGATATAATCCACCATGTACATAAATATCATGAAGGCTATGTTGATTTGTTTCAACTACATGCGTGAACATGTGCCAAGTCGAGTCACTCAATTCATTCAAAGGAGGATACCATCCCATCATACCACATCATAATCATTCTAATAGCATGTTGGCACGCAAGGTAAACCATTATAACTCATAGCTAATCAAGCATGGCACAAGCAACTATAATCTCTAAATGTCATTGCAAATATGTTTACTTCATAATAAGCTGAATCAGAAATGATGAACTCATCATATTTACAAAAACAAAACAAGGTCAAGTTCATACTAGCTTTTCTTATCCCAATAAGTCCATCATATATCGTCATTATTTCCTTTCACTCGCACGACCGAACGATGTGTATAATAATAAGAGTGCACGTGCATTGGACTAAGCTGGAATCTGCAAGCATTCAACTCAAAAGAGAAGACAAGTAATATGGGCTCTAAGTTAAATAAACAATCATGCATATGAGAGCCACTAAACATTTTCAATATGGTCTTCTCGACCCCCAAAGGAAAGAAAAGAAAATAAAAATATTTACACGGGAAAGCTCCCAACAAGTAAGAAGAAGAACTAGAAATCTTTTTGGGTTTTCTTTTTAATTTCTACTACAAGCATGGATATCGAACTAACTAATTTTTTTGGTTTTTCTTAAGGTTTATCAAACACAAGAAGAAAACTAGAAAAAGAAATTTAAACTAGCATGGATAATACAATGAAAGAGTATGAGCACCGACGACTAGTGTGTGAACATGAATGTAAAGTCGGTGAGAAATACGTACTCCCCCAAGCTTAGGCTTTTGGACTAAGTTGGTCTAGTACCAAGGACCTCCTCTACTCTCCCCGGTGTACTGGGAGGTGTAATCAGGATACCACTGGTTGGTCATCTCCGAATCCCACTGGACAGATGATGCACGATAAGGGTCCAGTTCAGGTTACGGCTCAGGTTCAGGTTCTGGAGTGAAAGCTTGGGCTCGATGATTGTTCACCACTTCCGGCGTGACAAGAAAATTTTCTACAAACAAATCAAACAACAGAGGCGCGGGCAAAATAAGAATCTTAATGTGTTTCTTATTAAATCTAAGTTTATACAAGATCATCTTCTCTTCGTTGTCAACAATAAACTTGTGTGCTATCATGCTCTTGTAATCTAAAATGCGAGGCGGTAATTTTATCTCCTCTTTCTCATGGTGCCTAATAGGTATTTGAAAATGTCTAGCAAGACGTGAAGCATAGATACCTCCAAATATGGGGCCTTTTGTACGATTCAGGGCTAGTCGCTTAGCAACGACGGCACCCAAACTAAAACTATTGTCCCCAAGCAAGGCATGTTGAAGAATGATAATATCAGGAACACTAAGACTTCCACTATTTCCACGACCAATCAAGCATCTACTAGCAAATATGGCAAAGTAGCGTAAAACAGGAAATTGTATGCTAGAGATTTTTGCCTCGGAACCCTTCTTTGGTTCCTCTACAGCTATAGTGTTAACAAAGCCGTCCACATCTTTATGATGGGGTTCCTCTAATTCTCCCTCATAAGGTATCCTACACACAACGCAAAAATTATGTAAAGACATTTCTCTGAATTCATCATATAAGTGAAATGATACTGAGGGCGGTGACTTCTTAGGATAATAATAAAGGTTTTGCATGAAAGTATTGGTGAGTAAGAGATACTGATCGATCCGGTCGTTCATGAAACCGGGGAGGCTTCCGCTAAGCGAGGAAGATTATACTTGCCTTTTTCCTTCTCTTTAGCTTGTTTTTCCTGAGAGCCTTGGCTAGAAGAGCCCCTCAAAAGTTTCCTTACCATTTTCTGAAAATTTCTGAAATTTTAGTAACTTCAAAACAAAAGTGAATAAAACTAAACAAGATTGATAGCAACTACTCCTACAAGTGCCTAGAGCCTATATCATGCATTAGAATTGCTTGGGACCTCATAAATTCAACATGCAAGCTCAAGAACATGGTCACCTATGCAGCAAAAATTTGCAATGAATAAAGCACTAGAACAAAAACTAATTGGACCAATGGAGGAGTCACATACCAATCAACAATCTCCCAAAGCAGTTTTGTAAATGGAGCTTTGAGCAAGGAGATCGAAAATCGTAGCAAAATGAGCTAGAACTGGTGCTTGAGCTGGATGGGGATTTTTTTGGGTAGAAGATGGAGTGCGTGGGTGCTAGCATAAGTGGACGGGGGCCACCAGGGGCCCACGAGACAGGGGGGCGCGCCTAGGTGGGGTGGGCGCACCCTCCACTCTCGTGGCCTGGTGCTTGCCCCTCCTGCAGTGTTTTCAGTGCCTAAAACCCTCAAATATTCCATAAAAAATCATACTAAATTTGCAGGGCATTTGGAGCACTTTTATTTTTGGGCTATTTCTTTAATACACGGATAATTTAGAAAACAGACATATAATACTATTTTTGCTTTATTTATTCTAAATAACAGAAAGTAAAAAGTGGGTACAGAAGGTTGTGCCTTCTAGTTTCATCCATCTGATGATCGTCAAAATGAATCCACTAACAAGGTTGATCAATTCTTGTTAACAAACTCATTCCGAATAACATGGAACCGGAGAAATTTCGAATAACACTAAGTTACCTCAACGGGGATATGATAATCCCCAACAATAAGAATATCATACTTTTTCTTGACACTAGGGAGAGGAAATTCAAGACCTCCAATAATGATAGTTGGAACTTTTCCAATAGAATTGATACTATGAACTTGAGATTGTTTCCTCGGAAAGTGTACCGTATGCTCATTACCATTAACATGAAAAGTGACATTGCCTTTGTTGCAATCAATAACAGCCCCTGCAATATTCAAAAAAGGTCTACCAAGGATAATAGACATACTATCGTCCTCGGGAATATCATGAATGACAAAGTCCGTTAAGATAGTGACATTTGCAACCACAACAGGCACATCCTCACAAATACCGACAGGTATGGCAGTTAATTTATCAGCCATCTGCAAAGATATTTTAGTAGGTGTCAACTTATTCAATTCAAGTCTACGATATAAAGAGAGAGGCATAACACTAACACCGGCTCCAAGATCACATAAAGCAGTTCTAACATAATCTCTTTTAATGGAGCATGGTATAGTATGTACCCCCGGGTCTCCAAGTTTCTTTGGTATTCCACCCTTAAAAGTGTAATTAGCAAGCATGGTGGAAATTTCAGCTTCCAGTATCTTTCTTTTATTTGTAATGATATCCTTCATATACTTAGCATAAGGATTTACTTTAAGCATATCAGTTAAGCGCATACGTAAGAAGATAGGTCTAATCATTTCAGCAAAGCGCTCAAAATCCTCATCATCCTTTGACTTGGATGGTTTAGAAGGAAAGGGCATGGGTTTTTCAACCCATGGTTCCGTTTCTCTACCATGCTTCCTAGCAACAAAATCTCTCTTATCATAACGTTGATTCTTTGATTGTGGGTTATCAAGATCAACAGCAGGTTCAATCTCTACTTCATTGTTTTTGCTAGGTTGAGCATCAACATGAACATTATCATTAACATTCTCACTAGGTTCATGTTCATCACCTGATTGTGTTTCAACATCAGAGATAGAAATATCATTGGGATTCTCAGGTGTGTCTACAGTAGGTTCACTAGAAGCATGCAAAGTCCTATCGTCTTTCTTTTTCTTCTTTTTGGAAGAACTAGGTGCCTCTAAATTATTTCTCTGAGAATCTTGCTCGATTCTCTTAGGTTGGCCTTCAGGATACAAAGGTTCCTGAGCCATTCTACCAGTTCTAGTAGCCACTCTACTAGCAAAATCAGGTTTATTGTTTAATTCATCAAGCAAGAGGTTTAAGTACTTGCTCAGCTTGAGTAGCAACCATAGAAGTATATTTGCTAATGAGTTCGAGTTCACCTTTATCTCTAGCCATATTATTGCTCACGCGTCCTATCTCGAAAGCATTATTCTTTAACTCTCTACCAACATAAGCATTAATACTTTCTTGTCTATCCATGAAGTCATCAAATTCATCTAAGCATGGGCTATGAAATTTAGTAGAGGGGATTCCAACTTTTTCATATCTATAGAGAGAATTTACCTTTACTACCTGTGTCAGGTTATCAAGACAATATGGTTCTTCAACAGGCGGTATATTAAGACCATGTATTTCTTCAATAGGAGGTAAATTCTTAACATCTTTAGCTTTAATACCTTTTTCTTTCATTGATTTCTTTGCCTCTTGCATATCTTCAGGACTGAGAAATAAAACTCCTCTCTTCTTCGGAGTGGTTTAGGAATAGGCTCAGGAGTCGGCTCAATTGGTTCAGGTATTGCCTCAGGAATTGGCTCAGGAAGAGTTCAATTATTTTCATTAGTCAACATATTATTCAATAGCAATTCAGCTTCGTCGACTGTTCTTTCCCTGAAAACACAACCAGCACAACTATCCAAGTAGTCCTTGGAAGCATCAGTTAGTCCATTATAAAAGATATCAAGTATTTCATTTTTCTTGAGAGGATGGTTAGGCAAAGCATTAAGTAATCGAAGAAGCCTCCCCCAAGCTTGTGGGATACTCTCTTCTTTGATTTGCGCAAAATTATATATTTCCCGCAAGGCAGCTTGTTTCTTATGAGCAGGGAAATATTTAGCAAAGAAGTAATAAATCATATCCTGGGGACTACGCATACAACCAGGAGCAAGATAATTATACCAAGTCTTAGCATCACCCTTTAACGAGAACAGAAATATCTTAAGGATATAATAATAGCGAGACTTCTCATCATTAGTAAACAGGGTAGCTATATCATTCAACTTGGTAAGATGTGCCACAACAGTTTCAGATTCAAGGCCATAAAAAGGATCAGATTCAACTAAAGTAATAATCTCAGGATCAATAGAGAATTCATAATCCTTATCAGTAACACAAATAGGTGAAGTAGCAAAAGCAGGGTCGGGTTTCATTCTAGCATTAAGAGACTGCTGCTTCCATTTAGATAATAATTTCTTAAGATCATATCTATCATTGCAAGCAAAGATAGCTCTAGCAGCTTCTTCATTCATAACATAACCCTCAGGAACAACATGCAATTCATAATCATTGGGAGAACTTTCATCATCACTATGATCAATAATAGCATCTTCGATAATTTCATTCCCCCTAACTCTAGAAAGTTGTTCATCAAGAAATTCACCTAATGGCAAAGTAGTATCACGCACAGAAGTAGTTTCATCATAAGTATCATGCATAACAGTGGTGGCATCATCAATAACATGCAACATATCAAAGTTCATCGCAGTAGCAGGTTTAGGTGTCGCAAGCTTACTCAAAACAGAAGGAGAATCTAGTGCAGAGCTAGATGGAAGTTCCTTAGCTCCCCTCGTAGTTGAGGGATAGATCGTAGTTTTCGCGTCTTTCAAGTTCTTCATAGTGATCAACATATATAAATCCCAAGTGACTCAGAGAATAGAGCTATGCTCCCCGGCAACGGCGCCAGAAATTAGTCTTGATAACCCACAAGTGTAGGGGATCGCAACAACTTTCGAGGGTAAAGTATTCAACCCAAATTTATTGATTCGACACAAGGGGAGCCAAAGAATATTCTTGAGTATTAGCAGTTGAGTTGTCAATTCAACCACACCTGGATAAGTTAGTATCTGCAGCAAAGTATTTGGTAGCAAAGTAATATGATAATAAAGGTAATAGTAGCAGAAGTAATGTTTTTGGGTTTTGTAGTAGTTGTAACAATAGCAACGGAAAAGTAAATAAGAGAAGAACAATATGTGAAAAGCTCGTAGGCAATGGATCAGTGATGGATAATTATGCCGGATGCGATTCCTCATGTAATAGCTATAACATAGGGTGACACAGAACTAGCTCCAGTTCATCAATGTAATGTAGGCATGTATTCCGTAAATAGTCATACGTGCTTATGGAAAAGAACTTGCATGACATCTTTTGTCCTACCCTCCCGTGGCAGCGGGGTCCTAGCGGAAACTAAGGTATATTAAGGCCTCCTTTTAATAGAGAACCGGAACAAAGCATTAGCACAAAGTGAATACATGAACTCCTCAAACTACGGTCATCACCGAGAAGTATCCCGATTATTGTCACTTCGGGGTTGTCGGATCATAACACATAATAGGTGACTATAGACTTGCAAGATAGGATCAAGAACACACATATATTCATGAAAACATAATAGGTTCAGATCTGAAATCATGGCACTCAGGCCCTAGTGACAAGCATTAAGCATAGCAAAGTCATAGCAACATCAATCTCAAAACATAGTGGATACTAGGGATCAAACCCTAACAAAACTAACTTGATTACATGGTAAATCTCATCCAACCCATACCGTCCAGCAAGCCTACGATGGAATTACTCACGCATGGCGGTGAGCATCATGAAATTGGTGATGGAGGATGGTTGATGATGATGACGACGATGAATCCCCCTCTCCGGAGCCCCGAACGGACTCCAGATCAGCCCTCCCGAGAGAGATTAGGGCTTGGCGGCGGCTCCGTGTCATAAAACGCGATGAAACTTTTTCTCTAATTTTTTTCTCCCTAAATGTGAATATATGGAGTTGGAGTTGAGGTCGGTGGAGGTCCAGGGGGCCCACGAGATACGGGGCGTGCCCTATAGGGGGGGCTGTCTCGTGGACAGGGTGTGGGCCCCCTGGTCTTGATTCTTCTGCTAGTATTTTTTATATTTTCTGAAAGGTGCCTTCGTGGATTTTCAGGACATTCCGAGAACTTTTTTTTCTACAAATAAAACAACATCATGGCAATTCTGCTGAAAACAACGTCAGTTTGGGTTAGTTTCATTCAAATCATGCAAGTTTGAGACCAAAACAAGGGCAAAAGTGTTTGGAACAGTAGATACGTTGGAGACGTATCAGCAGCTTGTCTCAAATTGAAGAAAAAACTTAAGAAGTAATATTTGTGCCATATCACGTGACCATGCTCAGTTTCAAGAATTTATGCTCACTTTTGGATTTTCTGAAATTTAAGATCCAAGATTCAAAACAATATCATAACCTGCATCATGCAATAAATTTTCAAGCCGTACATCTGTCCTGTTATATTTCTTAAGAAAGTATTTGGTCAAACATTTTGCTTAGTTAGACTTCAGACAAGTTATATATGCAGAGTAAAAGGATAATCCCTCCGTACCAGTGCATTGCCTTATATATTAACTCAAGTACTAGGCACGAACAAACGGGCTCAATTCTGTGCTCATCCTGGTGTAGTAGTAGTAGTACTAGGCAATGCAGTTGACGGGTGACCTTGACGAGCGGCGACCGAGGGAATTGAACCGTGCTCGGCATGGTAGGTAACGTTGTCTAGTTACTAAAGCATCCCTCCGTTGTTCATCGGTAGTCATTATGGACTGGGGACATGAGGGGAATTTCCTAGGGCTGGAATTCTGGCCGCTAGATATTTCGACTTGAAACGCTGAGGCTCGACTGGTTGGGGTTGCCTAATGTGCATACCACGCACGCCACCGAAGGACGCGAGCCCGATTTTTTTATTTTTTTTTATTTTTTACTAGATCAACACGAGCCAAGGTCTGGATGGTACGCCGTTGGGTCCTACCATTCGAGAATACTAAAGGAAACTTTTAAATTGCCGAATGAAACTATGTGTATTACAATACCTATATTTTCCTTGAAAATACTAATCTCAACGTGGTAATTGATTTATGACGAGTTGTTGAATTAGAGTGAGTTTGTGATATAGTGATCTCAATGTGGATTTCACATTTCATGCTATCCCTAGTAAGTTTTCCAATGCAAATTCAAATTTAAAAGATGAACAATATGGAGGTGAGAAAAATTTGTATGTATCAAGCATATGACCACACACACACAGAGACACACACGCACGAACACAACAACCATCCAATAAGTATAGTGCATCTATTTTTCCAAACCATGCATGTATGACACGAATTCAAAAATACTCCTTCTATTCCTAAATATTAGTCTTTTAGAGAGTTCAACAAGTGACTACATACGAAGCAAAATGAATGAATCTAGAATCTAAAATATGTCTATATACATTCGTATGTGCCAGTCCATTTGAAACCTCTAAAAAGACTAATATTTAGGAACGAAGGGAGTAAAATGTAAGACATCCATGGTCCTCAGTTCAATATTTAAAAGGAACATGAAATTAAAACATGAATATTAAGTCTAGTACTACAGTACATGCAAATGTTGTGTTTAGGCGGAGCTATGATTGTCGGGGGTCAACCCCTTGACCTTAGATAAAATTGTGGAGCTCTGTTTAGGGTTGTTTAGATTATATTTGTCCCCACCCTGCCAACCACCGATTGGTTGTGCACCCCCACCCCTCCTCCCCGGGAGAATATCATGTGCCTCCATACCTTAGATGCTATATGCCAATACGAGTTGCTTGGAGCTTGTAGATCTGAGATATAGCAGCTCACATGATGTGTCTTAATATTTTTGCAGGAAACCTTGATGAGTTTGAGAATTGCAAACAATTTGTACAAAAACTACTCAGATGCCCTTGGATCCCATATCCAACGACCTTGAAGCTCGTATCACCGTAGTATCTAAGATGAAGGAGGACATCATATTCTCCTGTATGTAAGAATATCATGTTCTACCACACCATAGATGCTTTGGTAATACAAGCTCTTCGGAGCCGTTGGATTTGTGACCCAACACCTCCTCGGTGGTTTGAATGTTTTTTTGCAGAAAAGCCCCGAAAGAGTTCGGCCACTGCTTACAAGCACAAAGACTGCTCAGATGCCATTGGATCTCAGATCAAACGACCTCCAAGTTCGTATCACCATAGCATCCAAGCTGCGATAGCACCTTATGTTTTCTCGCATGGGAGAATATGAGGTGGTCCCGCATCATAGATTCTATGGTGATACGAGTTCACTGAGATCTAACGGCCCACAGTAGGAGGTTTGAATGTTTTTGCAATATACGGCTGATAGAGTTTGGGAAATGCGCAGAAAGTACAAGTACTACGCATGTGCCATCTGATCACTAATCATACGACCTAGACGCTCATATCATCATAGCGGGTAATTAAGCTACGAGGAGCACCTAATGTGAGCAACGGGGAGCCGTTGGATTGAAGATGCAGCGGCACACACGAGGCCTGAATGTTTTATTTGCACAAAAACCTTTGGAGAGTTTGGAAATTGCGCATAATTACAAAGACTACTCCCAAGCCATTGGATCTCACTTACAACGGTGTAAAAACTCATATCACCATAGTATCTAAGCTGCGGGGTGGATGTGATATTCTATGCCGCTGTCATTTTTGTTCGTAAACTTGCAAAATATGTGTAACTCATGCTGTTACTTGTCTAACCGCGCAAAGTGTTTGTTCAAAAAACCATCCTACACTGAAATATCGGAACAACACACGGGGGTCCCACTTGTCATTAATCAAATTTGAACCTAAAACAAACAAATCTAAAAGACGAGATTCAAACTGGAAACCTAGACTACAAAGCGTAAGTCGATAGCCTGAAACAACAACGGTTGTTGGCTTTCTCCCATAACTTGATTTTATACAGTACTTGCATTGAGTAGAGTAGAGGGAGTGCCTCGTCAACACGTGCATGACCGTTGTCTCACTTACTGGTGGGTCCTAGGTCTGCGATCTCAATCTCTCTTCTCTTCGTCGTCTAACCTTTGCATGGGCACACACGAAGAGCGGCGCTAGCTTGCCGTTGTGTTATTACAACTAAGAAAAAGCTTGGAAAATAGAAGAATCGCCTAGAACAAGAGACGTTGTGGCTGGTCGAGACGAAGCTAACCACATCTATCCTTCGTGCCACGTTTGCATGATGAAGCTGTGTGGCTAGTGGGGTGTTTTCGACCGACTAGCTGGGTCCCGAGGTCGAACCATAGGTACTACATCTGATACAGTATATTTTTACACGCACATTTTTCCTCCGTGCCGAGACGTGGCACACCCTACCGTGCGGTTTCGGGGTCCTCCCGGGTGGTGCATGCATATATTCTTCCTGATGTGGGATGCCCTACCGTGTGTTTTCTGGGTCCTCCTCGGTCGTAGCGCCGAAGCAAGTAAATGAGTTGTCAAATCATGAAATACCACCTTTCCCGCCGAGTACGTCAGTGAAGCACGGTGGCTAGCTAGTTGGGCTAGTACAACCGATTAGCTAGGCCGCCGCCACATTTTATTTTCACCCCTTTTTTTAACTACTTGCCGGTAGGTAAATTTAAATATCCACCACGGCGTTGCTCTGGTGTTTGGGTGCGGCAGGATTTTTAATTTTTTGATTGACGTCAGCAGGAGCGGCAGGATTTTTTTTTTAATTGACGGGAGCAGGCGCGGCAGCAATTAGTCACGATGACTCCGCCTGTAAAACCCACTACTCCCTGATGTGAGAAGTCGTCGACTGGTGTTTTACCGTGGTGAAAACCAAAAGATTCCCTGCTCCTCGGCTGGCTCCCTCCGCCTTCCCGTAGATTGCATTGCCTTTCAGCCGTTTTGCCCCCTTTGCTTCCTCTCCCCATTGCTTCTACCTGGTGCCATGGCGGCGCAGCAGATCACGGAGTCCAAGGTGAGGCACCTGACACTGGAGCTCCATGCCAAGGATGCGGAGCTCAGGGCCAAGGACGTGGAACTCTGTGAGCTTAAGGAGGAGAGGAGTGCCATGCTCCTCCGTTATGTGCGGGAGTTCATGGAGCTTCAAAAGCGGCAGGCATCCACCACAAAGATGCTTGAGGCGTCCGTGGCATTGCTGCAGAAAGCGGGAGATATGATAGGCCGTTAGGGGAGCCGGCTGCAGCGCGAGCGGGCCGATCGTGACGAGGTCTAGGATCGCCTCATCCACTTGGTGAACCAAGTTTCCACGCACGTGTTGCGGCTGCGCAATGCCTACCATCGTGCTTGCGCGACGATGCCGGCCGTCGGGCTAAACTCGTTCGACCACCCGGTCAACTTCAACGAGCTGCGGCTTCCTGACCTGGTCTCCTTCTTCACCTATATCTCCGAGGAGTTGAGCCGTCTCCGTGCGATGGTGGGGGATGAGCTGGACAAGGAGGGGTTGCGGGCTGCCTTCGCCGTTGCCGGGAGAATCCTTTCAGGGCTCCATCACCGGAATCCATTCGTGCCATTGGACGCCATCTTTGACGAGCTGGCTCCCGTCGACCCGGAGCAGGCTCTATGGGCGGTTGCGCCCTGCATCACCAACATCGTGCGCCTCGAGAAGCAGAGGGACTTCGGTGGTGTTTAGGCGCCCTCTGCATGGGCATGTCCATGTCTCGACGCAACATGATCGTTGGATCAAACTCAGACGATGCAGATTAGTCACTGTAATACAAAGCGTGTGGGTGTGTTTGGTTGCATTCTCATATCAATATAGTTGTTTCCTCTTCATGTATTTTTGTCAACCTACTAGTGTGGGCTCACGCACCCTTCATGCACTCTGCCAAACACCCAAAAGTGGGTCGAGAAGGGAACTTTTGCTCCCATCCCATGCACCCTTCATACACCCTGCCTAACACTATTCGTGCTTCATATGGTTCATGTTTCGTGGAGTACTGTAGCACCGTACTCTCCGTCCGCTGTGGACCTAGTTCTGTTAACACTGATCTCATCGTTCATTCTCGACCAGACAGTCGAAAAAGCGGTACTATGTTACATATAGGAGTAGTTGACATGCGCACAACATCATTTGTTATCGTCATATCTTACTACACTAGCAACAAGATTGTGTAGTACTGACGTATGAACCACTGCACATGCCTAGTAGTAGGAGCACTGTGTATGTTCAAGTGGCTGCCGTGTTTCGCACTCCTCCGTCGTAAGTGAGGAAACGCTTGTTGTATTCATTTTTTTCTTCAGAAAAACAGTGGACACGCTCTACCGTGCGGATCCTCCTCCAGCCATGCACTAAATCGCTCACTTTCGCCGACGTGTGGGACACCCAGCACCTGGGTTCACCAGCCATGCACTAAATTACTCCGTAGTAGAGTGACGGTAGACTACCCCGATCGAAGTGCCACAGTAATGCCCAATGAGCCGTCAAATCACAAAACCCCCTCCTTTCCAGCAATAAGTTGGACGGATGAAGCAACCATCATTTCATTCTTCTCTCTCAGCTTCCTCTCTTGAAGAAAACCCCCAATCGCTTCGCTTCTCCCTCATCTCGTTCCTCCTTTCACTCTTCTCTCTCAGCTTCCTCTCTTGGATGGACGCTGGAGCACCGACCGACGTGATGTCTATGGCTCTGGCCAAAAGCGTCAAGGCTCATGGTACGAAGAAGCGCAAGCACCCCACCGAGACTACCATAGACAAGCTCAAAGCCATCGCCCTGTCCAAGCCCCCCTCTCCGGGATCCCTCATTAAGCAAGTCCAGGTAATGTCTCTTGTTGACGATCTTTTTCTCGATCTTGATCGTGTTTTTTCATCTAACACGCAGTACTAGTACTGGTGGTACAACTTTTTGGGTGATCCTGCATGTGATTTTAGTGTGCCAAATGACGGTTCTAAATTCCTATTTTGACCAAAACATTCGAGAGGTTGACACTGATTTCTTATAGATTACTTTCAAGTACTCCCTGTGTCCCAAATTTCTTGTCTTAGATTTGTCTAGATACGGATGTATCTAATACTAAAATGTGACTTGATACATTTGTATCTAGAAAAATCTAAGACAACAATTTTGGGACGGAGGGAGTACTTTATGAACATCAATGCTACCTTTGAAGAGGGTATGTTTGCCTCAGTAACTTTTGTTATGGATATTGCAAGTAATCCTTATGCTCTCATGCCTTTGAAGACATGTTCTAGTGTCTTTGTTCACTCATTTCTGTGCGTATATGTAGTCATATATGGAGTATAATATCAAAAATCATCTTATATTTCTGAACAGAGGTAGTAATAAAATATAGTTTCTGTTTGAATTAGAACCAGGTCTGCGGTGGAGATGAAGTTCTCAAAGTCATGCCATGTGAACTGGAAGACCTGATGATGAGTTCTACTGCTGAACTATCCAGCTGCTGTGTCCTTGTTGCCACGTGTCCTGAACTAGTGTTTTCCTATAGCTTTGTTGTCAGGCGTGTTCTCGAGGTTGTACTTGACCACAACAATTTCCTGGTTGTGCCTTCGATTACGAAGGGTGTGGTTCTTGTAAAGCTTCGCAACAAATCTGATGCGGCCTGTCTTCATCATCATGTTTATGAGTGGAAAGACCACTTTGTTAGGTTCTCCAAGGTTGACAAGATGGTGATGGTGCATGTAGACATCTCACACGAAGTCCATGGCCTAGTCAGCTATGTGGGGTTCATCCCATAGGCCGGTGGCATGAAATAGTCTGCAGAGTTCAGTTAGTGCAACTTTGCTTGTCTGTAGTAAGTACTATTGTTCAGTACTTGATTTGTGTTTGTGAACCCTGTATTGTTTGTTAGTACTGCCGCTTTTGGTGTGTGGTCAATCCTGAGAACGGTCTATGTTAATGTCTGTCCACTCAATTCAGTCTGTATATTTTGTGAGGACGGTTTATCAATTATGGTTACACTCCAATATCTGTATGCATTGCAGGGTTTATCGCACCCACCAGGATTTCCAGTCCCATGGATGTTCGGTCCATACGATTTGTCACGACCTTTGGACTGTCCTGCTTGTGGGAGTAGGCGGGGCCCCTGCATGCCACCCGTAGTTGGACGATCAATCTTCTGTTTAGTACTTCAACATAGTGATTTCCTGGTAAGGATTCACTCGTGTGACATCAAGTAAATCTTATTGATTTACTATCTAAATCTTATTGATTTAATGTCATGTTTTCTTTCCTTTCCTGCAATTTTACGATGCAGGTTTTGCCATGTGACATTCATCACAGAATAAACTGTTTGGTTTGCTCTATGATGGCTATTTTTGCAGGTTTCACTTCTTATGTCATGTTAGTAACGAAGGCATTGTCCATCACTTATATTGCTGGAAGAAATTGGATCAGTCTGTTGTCTGAGTACAAGCTGAATCCATATGATGATATGCAGTTTGGTTTAACAAAAACGCCACAATTAGTCCTTCTCGCATTTAAAAGAAATGAAGAAAAAAACTGGATCACGGTCATGGATCCTAGTCAAGTTAGAAAGCTGATCATAGCAGACCAGACACGATCGCTGTTGTCTCGCACATCGGTACCACCTTCAGCAACGGATCAAGCACCGGCACTTGCTCTAGCACTAACAGCGGCAACAGCTCAGTCTGATCCAGCTGAGGATTGGACACCGACTGCGTCAGCCGATCAGTCTAATCTACCAGAGGATCGGGCATCGACACCAGCACGTGCTCCGACGCCGGCCCCAGCTCTACAAGGAGCACCATCTCCGGCAGCAGCAGCGGCTTCGGCACCTGCACCAACACTTGCACTTGCATCTGCTCCGGCCCGTGCAGTTGCACCGGCAACAGACTTGGCTGCAGTTCGCACTTCATATACCAAAGTCCTTACAAAAACCGACATGTCCGCCTTCTTGGTAAGCATTGGACGCCCAAGTGCTTCGTTCTTTTTTCTTTCCATGTTGTTTCACCTGATTCACTGTGTTGATCTAACTGTTTGGGTATGTCTTCTTGTTTGCAAACAGAGAATTCCTAGAGAAACGAGGGAGTCATTCAACAATCCGGGCGACCGCGGCCAAGTTTCTCTTACCATGCGCAGCCTTGGTGTGAATGAACCTGCTCAATATATTGTAAGTACAAAGGATGGTCGCATGATGATTGATGCTAAAGGATGGTCAAGGTTCAAATATAAATCATATCTTGCGGTAGAGGATGATGTCAAAATCGAACTTTCTTGGCAAGGAGAGCTGGTCCAAATCAACTTTGAAATTCTTCAGTAGCAGCACGCAACTGCCGAACTGATCTATCATCCGAGAGATTTTGATGTAATAATCTGGCATGGTGAAACAAGTGTCCTGTGTGTATAAGTAGTACGACAGTATTATTTATCACATGGTATATCATTGATAGAATTGCAACTTTGATTGCTGGTTAGGAACTGTCGTTCGATTTCATTCCAACAGTTGCCGTGCTTTTTTCAATTTTGTGTATTCGCCTTGTGACAACATCTAAAACCTGCGCCGTACCGATCGCTTGCAATATGAAAAGCGCTGAGGTAGAGCACATGGTCCCCAAACATCAGGGTCGGCCTGCGGCCCAAAGTCCAGAACCGTAAGCCTATCTGAGTATTATATTCTCAGCTGAACCCCCATAATGCCCGTGCGTTGCAGAGGGAGTATATTTCTCAGCAAGGTGAGCCTGTCTGTGATATAAAAGATTTGTATATTTCTTTACAGAGGGAGTATCTCTCTGTCAAAAAATATATTTATGTGTAACTAGTTACTCCTGTATTTCTACTTCCTTTCGCTGATATGTGGGGCAACCGGCAATGGGGTCCACGTGCCATATGCACAAATTAGAGTGCACAACTTCACGGTAGACACACCCCGGCCGTAGCGCCGCAGTAATGCCCAATGAGCCGTCAAATCACAACCCTCCCCCTTCCAGCTTTAGCAGTAAGCTAGACGGATGAAGCGGCATATTTCACAAGGCCTGAATCCCCTTCTCCATCGTCTACTTGTTCAGAGAAAACCCACTCTCGGCGATTGCATAGGGTTTTCTCATGGAGAACCAGGTAAGAATTCTTCATCCATCCCCGATAAATCCAAGTCCCTTGGTCGCAGGTAATCCTAGGATGGCAGCCGCCGCCGTTGATGCATTTTTCTTCCTACTGAATCTAGTGTGTTTCATTTGCAGAGCCCAAAGTGCGAGTACGCTACAGGTTTCTGCGCCCTCGGCGAGACGCAACACTTGTTCCTTCTCATCCTAACACAGCATTTTGAAACGTGCATAGTATGTTCATAGAATCCTCTTTTCTATCCGGGAGGGTGGGTTTTTTTTGAACATGTTGTGTTCTCATATTATTTTTCCTGCACATATTATTTGCTCTGCCAGAACACATGTACTCAAGATG
Organism: Triticum timopheevii; assembly: GCA_963921465.1. Taxonomy (NCBI): domain Eukaryota; kingdom Viridiplantae; phylum Streptophyta; class Magnoliopsida; order Poales; family Poaceae; genus Triticum; species Triticum timopheevii. The sequence continues at coordinate 563,504,329 of OY997266.1, forward strand.
CTCGGCGTTGCCATAACTGAATACACTAGTTTAATGGTCACAGTGAAGACAAGCCATGGATATAAGTTCTGAGTTGGGTTCATGAACCAAGAAGATCGCTACTTTTTTATGGCCGAACTTGGATAAACTTTATCAAGTGTTACAGACTGAAAGTTGGCACATGAATGTTGGTGGAAATAGCAGAACCTGGTCTCATCTTCCACCCAAATGTCGTTCCAGCTGGTTTCAGTTAAGGTTGTTATGGTTGTTAAGTGCCCCTGCTGGTTTCAGTTAAGGTTGTTAAGTACTACTGCTGCTTTTATAGTCTATCATGTTTCTTCAGTCCTGTCTTCCTCCAGCCGCCAACACCAAACCAGCTCCGGCGGGGCCGCCAGCTTCCGCCTCCCACGGCTGGCTGCGCCTCAGCGCACGCATCGGCACCCTGCCATCTCCTAAATCGTTAACACAGACGTCCTCCGCGTTCTTTGGTGCGCTCGCTGCGGCGCCGCCCTCTCGCGTTGCCAACATGGTCAACAAACAACAGGAATCGACAGAAGTACGTGGAGAGAATGACAGTAAGGGCCCACCATGTCAGTGTATGGAGAAATAAAATGCTTCCTCCTAGTATTTTCCTGACATCTGGGACCCACGACATTGTGAGCGTATATAGTCAATAGACAAGAGAACAGCACAAGATCGGCTGACACTTGGCATGTAGCTACTCGAGCAGTATTTTTTTGTTTGGTATTGTTGAAACGGAGCAGGGTTTGAACTAGGTTGTGGCCTGTCTAGCCCAGGCTTATATTTTATGTTCACCATGTGACCAGCCCAACTATTTTTTCTTTGTGAAAATGAGCCCAGTTTATTTTTTCTGAAGAATACCCAATCCAGGCCTACTTATTTTTCTACGCCCTAATGGCCTGCAAATCTTTCAAGACGCATGCAAATCTTGAAAGTAATATGAAATGGGTTGTAAATATAAAAACAGATGACAAATTGGCAATTACTTTATAATTTCTGAATTTTTTCACATTTTCAGATTCCTATTTCACTGGGCATTAACCTAATTTAAATATATCTTCAAAGTACTTTATATCTGGCTCGACATTTCGGTATTAAAAATAGTTTGGAAACCATAGAAATATGAGAAATTGCCCTGGCCAACCAAAAAAAAACGACTGCAATAAATTGCACAAGAAGTTGCCATGAGCTATATATAAATTATTAAAAAAAGAGGGAGTGGTCTAACTTGTGGGCCTGTTTAGTTGATGCGTATGCAAGATTTTTTTAGTAATTATATACGTCAACAAACGATTCTAGCATACGTAACTGTTGGATGTTAATCAACGGTCGTCGTGTTTCTTCAATCTCTGATCTTCTTGCTCCAGCCGCCAAAGCAGCGCCAGCGGGACCACTTGCTCCCGCCTCCTGTGGCCGGTTGTGCTGCCGCGCAGGCCTCAGCGCCCCCTACTACTCCCACCGCTGGCCAGGGCATCCCTCTACTCACCAACACCCCATGTTATTCTGCGGCGACGGCAGCCTCACACCGCCGCCGAACCGGTGAACCCTCGTACTCCTCTCCGTGCGGGCTTCCACTGCTGCGTCTTCCCCGGCTCCACGTCGTCCCCTTCCTAGGCCTCGCCGTCGTCCACCGCCATGGTGCTCTCGGCGCGGCGTGGTCAATGTGGTCAACGACCGACTTCCATCGGAAGAGTACTGTACGTGGAGAGGCTGACAGCTGGGTCCACGGCAGCCGCAAGGCAGTGCCTCCTTATTACGCGGAAAATAATTATTCCTCCACCTGACAGCAGGGACCCACCGGACGGGCCACCAGTATTTCGCGAAAAAAATGTTTCCCCCTGACTGCTGGGACCCATCAGACGGGCTACCGTATTTCACGAAAAAAACGTTCCCCCCGCTGTCAGCTCGGACCCAGCGGAAGTGCCTCCTTATTAAGCACAAAAAAATGAATACCCCCTGCTAGCTGGGACCCACTTTGGTGGGAGGCTGACTTGTGGGCCTACTAAGTTGACTGGACGGAGGCCTTTGTCAACTTTAGCCAATATATGAACGATTCTAGCTCCAATGATCGTACGATGTCCATCCAGCGGCCGTAGTGCTTCTTCAACCTCTGATCTTCTTGCTCCATCCACCCAAAGCAGCGCCGGTCGTGTCGCCTGCTCCTGCTGCCGATGGCCGGCTGTGATGCCGCGGAGGCCTCCCCGCCTCCTTCTACTCCCACCGCTGGCCAGGCCATCCTTCTACGCACCCACACCCCCTGTTATTCTGCGGCGACGGCAGCCTCACACCGCAGCCGAACGAGTGAACCCTCATACTCCTCTATGCGTGGGCATCCACGGCCGCATCTTCCCTGGCTCTATGTCGTCCCGTTCCTAGCCTCGCCGTCGTCCACCGCCCTGGTGCTCTTGGTACGGCGTGGTCAACGTGGTCAAGGAACGACTTCCATCGCACGTGGACTGTACGTGGAGAGGCTGACAGCTGGGTCCACGGCCGCAGTAAGGAAGTGCCTCCTTATTACGTGGAAAATAATGATTCCTCCACTTGACAGCAGGGACCCACCGGACGGGCCACCGTATTTCGTGAAAAAAAAATGTTTCCTCTCTCACTGCTGGGACCCACCAGCTACACCTTCGTACGCAAGGAAGTGCGACTGGGCAAAAGAAAAAAACCGATACGCCCCCTGACTGCTGGGAGCCACCAGCGACATCTTCGCACGCAAGGAAGTGCCTGACAGTCGGGACCCACCTGGTCGAAGCGTACGTAGCGTTGTCATTCTGGTCGCAAACATGTACGTACATACTGGTGGATGTAGAGGCACGCACGTGTCGTAGTAGAGGCGCACACGTGTCGTTGTAGAGGCACGTACGCGTCATAGTAGAGGCGCGCACGTAGCATGTACATGTACGTGCAGTTGCCAGTGTGCAAGAAAGAAAATACGGCCACGTATGTGCACATACGGGCGGGGTCTCGAACGCCTACTCGCACATACGTACGGCCAGGGCTCGTGTACATGGCTGGGTCGGAACGGAGAAATAGAATCGTCGTCGTGTTCATGGGGAGGCAACGGAATGCGTCGTGTTAATGTGGAGGTAACGGAATGCGTCCTGTTCATGGTGAGGCAACGGAACGCGTGGGAGCCAACCAGATGGGTCGGAACGGAATGCATCGTCGTGTTCATCGGGAGGGCTTGGACAGAACAGGCGATGGAAACGAGGCCTGGCGTACCACAGAATGGAGGAAACTGCCTTGTGTTCGACCGGCCACGTTCGAAACGGGATCCTGTTCATCGGGAGGGGTCTAGCGTACCGCAAAACGGAGGAAACGGACCTCCTACGGTCGAAACGGGGGTCCTGTTGATTGGGAGGGGTGTGGCGTAGCGCAAAACGGATGAAACGGACTTGTGTTGGAGCGCTACGGTCGAAATGGGGGCCCTGTTCATCGCGAGGGGTGTGGCATATTGCAAAACAGACGAAACGAACTTGTGTTCGAGCGCTACGGTCGAGACGGGGGTCCTGTTCATCGGGAGGGGTGTGGCGTACCGCAAAACGGGACTCCACAGGATACTGTTCATCTCCACCGTCGACCTCCTCCAGCCTCCATGGGCTACCGTCAACCTCCTCCAGCCTCCATAGGCTCCTGTTCATCCAGTCTCCACCACGCGCTACTCCACCGGCTACTGTTCAACCACCCTCCACCATCTACTGTTCATCTAGCCCTCCATGGGGTCGTCCTATTCATCCAGCCCTCCACACCACGGGGTCCTATTCATCCAGAGGCAACACCACCGCTCACTGTTCATCCACCCCCCCCCCCCCCCCCGCAACGCTCATTGTTCATCCAATCGATCGACTTCAGTTAGCAGCAGTAGCGAAGGAATCGCTCGATCGGAGTCAGTTAATAGCCATCGATCAATCGCTCGGCTTCAGTAATGCATAGCCTACAGTGCAATCGCTCGGGTTCAGTTAGAGCCCAACGCCTCGCTCGGGTTCAGTTAGAGCCAATGCCTCGCACACACATGCGTACGTGTACGAGAGAAACGCGCATCGCTCGGCCCCCGACCTCCCACCGTAACCGGGAACTCCCCGAAATTTTCCTCGCCCTCGCTTCTACCACGGTTTTTTCCGTCATGGACGGCCCAAAGAATGTCATGCAGGTGCGTCTCCAGCCCGCCTAGGATGAAAAGCCCACTTTCTGTCATGATTTTTTGTCATAGAAGTAGGAGCCCACCACATCTATGATGATACCGGGTTTTGTCACAATTATCGTCATAAAAGTGTCATATGTATGACAGAAAAAGTTTCGTTCGGCCCAAAATGTCATGGATGTGTCTTTTTTTGTAGTGCTGCAGTGACACTGCGCCTAACGAGTTCTCTGTTCACTATTGAGTATGCTCCGGCTCGACGTTGACTTGTCTTGCCAAGATCTCGTCAGTCGGCAGCTCTCTGTTCACCAGAAAGTTGAGGATTGGCTGGGCCCATGATGGAGCTGCGACTTCTTCTATTGCCAACACGGCTACTACGACGAGGGTGGGTGGGTTGGGTGGTGAAGAGTTGGAGTCGGCCACCGCCTGCTGTGTCGTCGTAGTCCCGGGGCCAACTGCTGCAGTGCCCGGGCCGGGTTCTGAAGTCCCCAAGCCGGGTGCGACTACAGCAGTCCCCGAGCCGCCTTCTGAAATCCCCGGGCCCCCTGCTGGGTTCCCCAATTCAGATCCGACTGCTTCAGGGCCAGGCGGCACAAAGATGGAGTCTGATTCTGGAGACGGCTTAACAAACGGCTTGAGGAGGCATTGGAGGGAGACGCCGGTTGGTATAGCTTGCTGGGTGGAGCCGATTCGTGCCAGGGCATCTGCTTGCTTGTTGTCGGCCCATGGCACGTGGAGAAACTCGCACCCTTCAAAGTATTTGCTGAGCTGCTGAACGAGGAGGCGGTAGCTCGCCATGTTTGCGTCCTTGGCGTCCCAATCGCCAGATGATTGCTGGATCACCAAGTCCGAGCTGCCATAGCACAGGATCCAGCGGATGCCAAGTTCTTTGGCCAGCCAGAGCCCATCTATGAGTGCCTCGTACTCGGCCACATTGTTGGAGGCGGAAAAATGGATTTGTAGCGTGTATCTGAGCTTATCGCCCTTGGGAGAGGTGAGGACGATGCTGGCTCCCAAGCCGGTACGCATCTTGGATCTGTGAAAGTGCATTCGCCAATGGGTGGAGTCGGGTGCCGGCGGCAGGTACTGGGTCTCGGCCCAATCGACAAGGAAGTCGGCCAGCACTTGGGACTTGATGGCGTGCGAGGCTGGTAGAAGATGGTGAAAGGGGCCAGCGCAATGACCCACTTGGCCACCCAGCCAGATGCATCACGGCTGCCTATGATCTCGGCAAGCGGGCAGTGCAAATGACCGTGATAGGGTGCTCTTGAAAGTAGGGCTTGAGTTTCTTTCCGGCAAAGTACACGCCATAGCACATCTTCTCGTAGTGGGGGTAATTCTTCTTTGAGGTCGACAGCTTTGCTCAAGTAATACACCGGCCTTTGGACCAGCTGAGCTCGGCCTTCTTCTAGGCACTGAACCATAATGATAGTGCAGACCACCCGGCTGGTTGCGGCAATGTAGAGGAGCATGGGCTCTTTCTCAGTCCGTGCCGCCAGGACAGGCGGCGTGGTCAACGTCTTCTTCAACTTGTGAAAAGCTTCGTCTGCCTGATCGTTCCACTCGAAGTGAGTGCATTTCCTCATGAGGTTATACAAGGGAAGAGCCTTCTCTCCCAGCCGACTGATGAAGCGGTTGAGCGAAGGTAGGCACCCGGTGAACTTTTGGACATCTCGAAGCCGGGTAGGAATCTCCATCCTTTCTATGGCCTTGATCTTCACTGGATTGCACTCAATGCCGCATTCAGAGACCAGGAAGCCCAGGAGCTGGCCGGCTGGCACTCCGAACACGCATTTCTCCGGGTTGAGCTTGATCTGAAATCGGCGTAGGTTGTCAAATGTTTCTTTGAGATCTTCCAGCAGGGTGCCGTGCTTCTCCGTCTTCACCACAATATCATCTACGTAGACGTGGGCATTTATGCCGAGTTGCTTGAGGAGGCATTTCTGCATGCAACGGTAAAAACTGGCATCGGCATTTCTCAAGCCGAATGTCATAGTCAGGTAACAGAAAGCTCCGAATGGTGTGATGTAGGCGGTCTTCAGGCGGTCGGCTACATCTAACTTGATCTGATGGTAACCTGAGTAGGCATCCAAGAAACTCAACAGCTCGCATCCGGCTGTGGAGTCTATCACTTGATCAATCCGGGGCAAGGCAAACGGATCTTTGGGCCAAGCTTTGTTGAGGCTGGTATAGTCTATACACATGCGCCACTTCTTGTTCTTCTTCAACAAAAGGACCGGATTGGCGAGCCATTCTGGAAAGAACACTTCCATAATGATGCCGGCTGCTAGAAGCCGTGGTATCTCTTCACCAACAATTCTTCTCGTCTCCTCCGACAGTCGGCGGAGGGGCTGCTTGACTGCTTTTGCATCTGCTCAAACATGTAGCTTGTGCTCGGCGAAATCCGTCGGGACAGCCGACATGTCATTGGGGGACCATGCAAAGATATCCTGATTCTCACGGAGGAACCCGGTCAAGGATCTTCTTCTCAGCAGCGATTACGAGGGACTTGGCAAGCCGGCTGCTAGCCGCAGCACAAGTAGAGGATTTCTTATAGTCTCCGACTATGGTAATGATGCCCTTGGAGCTCGGCATCTTCATCTTGAGGTAAGCATAGTGGGGCACAGCCATGAACTTGGCCAAGGCAGGTCGGCCAAGTAAAGCGTGGTAAGGGCTCTCTAGATCCACTACTTCAAACCAGACTGCTTCACGGCGGAAGTGATCCTTGTCTTCGAAAGAACATCTATCTTGACCTTGCCGATTGGTGAGCAGGACAGGTCGGGTACAATGCCATGGAACATGGACGACTGGGCAAAAGTTGCTTTGTCTTGATGTTTAGCTTCTCCATGGTGTCTCGGTACAGGATGTTGATGCTGCTCCCACCATCGATCAGAACTCGGGAGAAGCGAGCAACTCGCCTTTCTGTTGCGAAGGTGGCATCCAACACCTATGCATAAGAGCCTGGAGACGGCAACACGTCTAGGTGATCAGCCCGGCTCTAGCTAATAGGCTTTTCAGACCAATGCATAAATTTTGGATCCTTGGAGGTAACTGCATTGACTTCTTGGTGCTATCGGCGCCGGCTGCGCCTGTCCTCAGCTTGGCTCGTGAAAATGACGTAGGCTGCATGCCCGCCAGGGAACTCGTCCTGAATGGCTCCGACTACTGGGCGAGCGGCCGGCTGCCGAGGAGCCGGAGGCGGCTGGCCAGCAGGCGGAGAAGGCAACAGTCATTCGCCCTTAGAGATTCGTGTGAGCCAATGACATTTTTGGGTTATGTGGTTGGACGGCTTCGCGCCGCTGTGGACCTTGCAGGGGGCATCAAGGGTTTGCTCGTAGGAGAAAGCCGGCTGCCAAGCCAGCCTACCGTCTTTCGGACGCTTGGGCGCGGGCTGCCCTTCAGGCTGCTCATCTTCGACCATGGCCACCTGCCGACTGATGGAAGGCGGCATAGGAGCCTTGTGCTTATTGTCGTTCTGGTGTGGGCGTTGATTGGAGTCACCAGCCGGCGTCCTTGGAGCCAGAGGAAGCACCTTTCCAGAGGCGTCCACTCGGAGCTCAGTCTTCATCAAGGAGTCGGTCGTGGCGTACTTGTCTGCTATGATCAACAGTTCGTCGAGTGTAGCCGGCTGATCGCAGAGAAGTTGGTGCTTGAGGAGGGTGCCCTCTCGGCACACGACGGTGAAGTACTCTATTGCTTGCACCTCATGCACGCCCTAACAAGAGTTGCGGAGCTCGGCCCAGCGCGTGAGGTAGTCACAAGTCGATTTGCTGGGGCCTTGGACGCACAAGGAGAGCTGGCGGGGCTTGGGAGGTCGCTTGTATGTGCTGGTGAAGTTGTGGATGAAGACTTCCGTGAAATCTAGCCGGTTGTTGACGCTATAGGGCTTGAGGCTGTTCAGCCAGGTGTGTGTCGTGCCATGAAGCATGAGGGGGGCGTACTTCACGGCAACGCACCTGTTGTCATTTGCTATGCTGACTGCAGTGGAGTAGTCAATCAACCAGTCTTTCGGCTTCACCGAGCCGTTGTATTTTGGCGTGTCTCTTGGGAGCGAGAACCCTTTGGGGAAGGGCTCGTCGTGGATGCGGGGGCCGAAACAGGGAGGGTCGACATCGTCTTCTTCTTCTAGCACCAGGCATCACGCCAAGCGGTCGATTTGATGGTAGGCATCATTCTCGCCGATTCCTTCGCCGCGGCCCAATCGGCCGCTGAGCGTCGGGTGTGTGACAGGCGGCGGGGTGGGATATCTCTCCCCGTGAGGCGGAGGAGGAGCCGGTTGCCTCGTCGTTCCATGGCACGGGGCCGGCCTTCTGCGTCACGCTCGATGGAGAGGCGAGTCCGACTGCGGCTAGCAGTCGGCCCCATTGTCTTTTAGCTCGCGGGCGCCACCTGCAGTCGGTGTCCGAGAGGTCACGCCGTGCTCTCGGCGTGGAGGAGGACTTTCAGCACGGGTGCCGGCTTCATGCCGCTATGTGGCCGGGTCGATCATCTGTTGGATGCGTCTGGTCATGAAGTGAAGCTCGTCGCTCTCTAGCCCGTGCAGCTCGTCTACGGCCACCTGGGCCGCACGTAGGTTCTCGAGTGGCGTGGCGTCGACTGGGAGGTCAGCACCCACCATGCTGGCGATGCCTGCGCCAAGCTTCTTCATACCGCCAATCCGGCTGGGGCCGCCACCAGGCGGCGTGCCAGAGGCTGCGCGATCGACCTCTCGCTGGTAGGCTTCGGTGAGGCGTCTCATAGATGCTATCTTCTTGCCGTTCTCGATGAGAGCAAGGTGGCGGGCCTCCAGTGTGTTGGCGTTGGCGTTAGCTGGGATGGGGGCGGACGAGTCATGCAGCGCCATCTGTAGGGGTCGTGGATGTTTTCACCCGAGGCGGCACCATGACTGATGACCAGCACCTCGGTGACGGTGCTGCCGCAGCTGTCGGCTCGAGGAAGATGGTCGTCGATGACCACCACGTTGGTGGGGAAGGCGTCAAGCGATGCCGTGTCAGAGTCGACCAACATCGAGTCGGTGGAGCCGACCGACTCCAAGTCCACAGCAGGCTCCCTGGCAACGTGGAGCTGGTCGATGAGGCTGATGAGGTGGCTCTCAAGGCAATCCGTGCCCGCGTCAGACTCGGGCTCGTCGGAGATGCGGACCTCACTGAGAAGATCGGCGCGGCAGCTCGCTGCACAGGTGTCGTCGACGCCATGCAGCACGTCGGGGCAAGCGCCATCAGGCGTGCCGGGCTAGCTACGCTCGCTGGGGAGGAAGAGGGTTCCCGTCCAGAGCAGGTCTCTGTATGATAGTGCACCTAGCCCCATGGTGGGCGCCAAATGTCGGCTGGTAGGTGTCGGTGTCAAAACCGGCTATCGGCGTTCTAGGATCGGGGCTCCCCAAACTTGCCTGCCTGCGGCCTACGGTGTGGCTCGAGTGGTGGCCCAGTACGGCCCATCTTCATCAATGCAAGGCTCAAGACCCTCGCGAGGGGCCAAGCCTCACAGGGCGGACGACACGAGGCTTCCTCAAGAGCGGCCTCGCCAGGCAGACTCGCGAGGAGGCGGAGAGATCAAGGCAGGGGTACCTCGCAAGGTGCTCGCGACACAGGCCCTGACGATCGAGACCAGGCAGGCGCCAGGCGGGCGCCGGCCCGTGCAGTGTCCTTGTTTCCTCTTTGGTGCAAAGGGGGCAAGCACAGGCGTGGAGTACTGAGGCATCAGGCAAAGGTTGCCATTTTAGTGCAACGAGACCAAGACCAACAGAGCGGTAGGATGGAGGTTACCATGGAGCCCAAGACAGCGTCATCGCCAGTACCTTTGGCAGCCGAGGACCAACTTTAGTCAGGATAGCTTGTACTAGATGTTCCCCTTCAAAATGGCCGTTGTTGGCGCCCTTCCCACTCAATATTTGGGAAGAGGACTGTCGGAGTCAAAACCGGCGGATCTCGGGTAGGGGGTCCCGAACTGTGCGTCTAGGCGGATGGTAACAGGAGACGAGGGACACGATGTTTTACCCAGGTTCGGGCCCCCTTGATGGAGGCAAAACCCTACGTCCTGCTTGATTAATATTGATGATGTATATTACAAGAGTGGATCTACCACGAGATCAAGGAGGCTAAACCCTAGAAGCTAGCCTATGGTATGATTGTTGTAATGGTTGTTGTCCTACAGACTAAAACCCTCCGGTTTGTACAGACACTGGAGAGGGCTAGGGTTACACAGAGTTGGTTACAATGGTAGGAGATCTACATATCCGTATCTCCAAGCTTGCCTTCCACGCCAAGGAAAGTCCCATCCGGACACGGGACGAAGTCTTCAATCTTGTATCTTCGTAATCTTGGAGTCCGGCGGACGATGATAGTCCGGCTGTCCGGACACCCCCTAGTCCAGGACTCCCTCAGTAGCCCCTGAACCTGGCTTCAATGACGATGAGTCCGGCGTGCATAATGTTCGGCATTGCAAGGCGGGTTCCTCCTCCGAATAATCCATAGAAGATTGTGAACACCAGGATAGTGTCCGGCTCTGCAAAATAATTTCCACATTCCACCGTAGGGAGAATAATATGTACACAAATTCGATCCGCTGACGTATTTCGTGGCATGACGTCACACCACTACCAAGCCTTTGCTTGAATAGTTTTTTAATATACCACCTCAGCACGTTTAGCGAAGCGGTTTCCTTGGCACGTCTTGTCGAAGCAGAGATCGTGTTCCCCTTATTCCGGTATTCTCATCAATACGGACGTGGATAACCCAACCGCGCCATTGATGGTGGCGCTTGGGAGATAAGCGAGTTTTACCAGGCCGGTGGGGACGTGTAGTCTTCGTCCGCCCATATATAAGGGGATAAGGATCCACCCTTTTTACCTACGCCTCCTTCCTCCTTTGCTTATCCATCTCCGCGCACTCTCGAGCTCCAGCGCCCAAGTCCGCGCATCTCGCCTCAACCTTCTCCGACCATGTTCGGAGCAGGAGGCAAATAGCTGGCCTCCTCCATGATGGAGGAGCACATCGGAAAACTGCGCAGTGCCGGATACCTTTCTGGTGACATCGCGCATCGGCTGCCCGACAAGGGGCAGCTCATCCCCACCCCCAGGCCCGATGAGAGGGTCATATTCCTTCCCCACTTCCTCCGCGGACTGGGCTTCCCGTTGCATCCCTTTGTCCGGCGGCTCATGTACTATTATGGCCTGGACTTCCACGATCTGGCACCAAACTTCATCCTCAACATCTCGGGGTTTGTCGTCATGTGCGAGGCCTTCCTCTGCATGCAGCCCCACTTTGGCTTGTGGCTCAAGACCTTCAATGTCAAGCCGAAGGTAGTGAAGGGCACTCAAGCGGAGTGCGGAGGCGCCATGTTGGGCAAGATGCCCAATGTCCTCTGGTTTGAAGGGGCCTTTGTGGAGTCCGTCAAGGGGAGGCAATCGGGGTGGTTCTACATCACCGAGCAGTGCGACCCTAGGTGGGCGGCGGCCCCCGAGTTCAGATCTGGTATCCCCATGCAGCTCACCTCCTGGAAAGAGAAGGGCTTGCTATGGGGTAGTTCGGAGGAGGTGACGGGACTCCAAGCCTGTATCCAGAAGCTGGTGAACAAGAAGCTCAGGCTTGTTAATGTGGTCCAAGTCATGCTCGTCCGCCGGATTCTCCCATGCCAAGAACGGGCATTCGACCTGTGGGAGTTCGATCCGGTACAACACCAGGCATTGAGCGGGCTCTTCGACACGACGTACGAAGGTGCCTGGATGGTGCTGTTCAAGGGCGCCGAAGCTCCCGCATCCGCTGCTGAAGATCGCGGATTTCACTCGCAGCGACCAGCTGACGAGGTAAGTGATTCTACCCCTTTACGGGACACTTGTTTTTGATAGTTTGACCCTATGCAGGTTTCAATCTTTCTTTTCCTTTGACAGGACTGGATGAAGAAGGCCGAGCAGATCATCTGTCCGTCTCCCATGCCAGAAAGCCCAGTAGACGCCCGCCTAGCGGGCCTGCTGGTTCCGACACCGCACGTGGTGCTGGAGAAGAAGGCCAAGAAGGTGGCCACGGGCACTCGAAAGAGTTCCCGTTTTCAGGTGTCCGACGACTCCGAGGCGGAATCCTCCCTCGAAGGCGAGGAGGAGGAAGAAGACTCTCTCCCATAGGAAGGAGAGAGGAAAAGGAAGGCTTCCCCAAAAGGGGAGGCCGAAGGGTCCAAGAGGGGAAGGACTATTCCCCCGACATCTCCGCCAACGCCAGCGTTGGCGACGAAGAGTGGCCCTCTAGGGCCACGCCTCCGGCGAGATCGTAAGTATCCGGATTCCTGAATGATTTATAATTTCTTTTGTGTCACATAGTGTCCTTCTAATGCCACATACTGCCTGCAGTTCGGCCGATGATGATCTCCCCGCTTCGTCGAGCGGGTCGTTGGCTCCGTCGGATGTAGATTCCATTCCGACTGCCTCTACCCCTCGCGCCACTGAGGACGCCGAGGTGGGATCCCGAGAGGGGACCCATCAGGAGGAGGCTCCGGAGGCGCCGTAAGGCAGCCTCCCGGACTTTGCGCCGGACTCCACACCAGAACCTGCAGTGGTTCCGGAGTCCGGCAGGCGGCCCCTTCGCAAGAAGGGCAAGACCGTGACACCGGCGGCCTCCGTCCAACCGGAGGCGCCGGACAACTTGTTGGAGGCGCTCAATGGCGCTTCCATCAAGGAAGAACACCGCACCATTATGAGTGCGGTGATTCAGAAGGTTCAGCTCGCCAAGAGCGGGCTGACCGAAGCCTGCAGTAGCCTTCTAACAGGCTTTGAGGTAAGAAGTTAAAAATATGTAATGTAATACCGCATAGACAGTAGCCCCTGATGCTCGGTTCGATGTTCAGAAAGAAAAGCCGGACTGAGGATCTAAAAAAAAGATATACGCAGGGTTGCTAAACATTATGTCAATATGGGTTTGCAGGCTGCGCTGCTGACCTCTGCCGCACTGACTGCGGAGGTCGGTGCTTTGAAGCAGGACCTCGAGCGGTCCGAGCAAGAGCTCGGCCGTGCCAAGAAGCAGCTCGAGGACAAAGAAGGTGAGTAACACCACTTTGAATAGTTACCTTACAGAAAAGGATTTAGGTTGCAAAAAATAACAAGGATAACGTGGGTACTGCAGGGGCCACGAATGACGTGGCAACCCTGAAGGAGGCTGTGTCCGCGGCCGAACGCAATGTGGCCGCGGAACGGGCAGAGCGAGAGAAGCAGGAGGCGCGGGTGGCGGAGGTGTGGCAAGAGCTCCAGGCTCTCATGGAAAAGCATGAGAGTTTGGAGCGTGACTCGAAGACTCGAGAGTCCGAGCTTGCCTCGGCTCTCGAAAGTGCCAAAGCCGCCAAGGTCGAGGCCCATAAGGCCCTTCAGGAGGTTGAGGATGTGAAGAAAATAGCGGCGGGTAAGGCATTTTTCATGCAAAGCAATCATGTTAATGTAAACTATCTGACACTTACCTGAATTCGGAGCTCTCCAGGGGCGTTTGCAGATTTGCCTTGAAGTGTATCCGATGCCGCCGCATTCTACCATGGCGAGGAGGGGAGCTCAACGGAGAAGGTCTTCTGGTCTCAGTACGCTAAGGCCGGCCATCCGGTGCCCCCTAGCGACCAGCTGAAGCAGTTGGTCGAGCTCCACAAGGTAGCTGAGCAGGCCATGAAGGGCCTCATAGTCCGGCTGTGGACTGGAGAGGCCATGCCAGGGAGCTACTTCGGCCTCGTGCGGCGGCTGGTGGATGCGTGCCCCTGGGTGGAGTTCATCAAGCGCTCCGCCTGTATTGAAGGTGCTCACCGGGCCCTTGCCCGCGCAAAGGTGCACTGGGGCAAGCTGGATGCGGAGAGGCTTATCACTGACGCGCCGCCAACGGGCAAGGAGTATCGTACGCCCGAGATGTACTATAAGACTGTCCTGAAGGGTGCCCGCAAGATTATGGATGAGTTCCTCAGAGATGTAATTATTGAGTAAACTCGCTATGTGTTATCCTGTGCGCTGAAAACTTTGTTCATATGCGCTAAGCAACGCTTGTTTGATTTAAAATATTACCTTCTGTGCGGCCGTTTATAAAATCTGAGAGATGGCAAGTCGTCGGCTTCAGCCCCCATGCCACGAGTGCTGGGGTGTTCGGGATAAACTTGAGCACTCTTGTTCCCATTTTTGGGTCCATCTAGGGAGGCGCTCAACACAACGAACAAGGCAACCATACTTATAATGCTTGAACACTCTCACTTAGCCATAGAATTTTATAATTTTAAATTTCAGCAAAGCCCCTAGTGTCGGAAGACCGAGTTCGGGGCGCTACCCACGCTTTAGTCGGACATTATCCGGTTCTTCGCTCGAAGCGGCGTAAGTCTTTAGGGACTCGAAAAAACCTCTCGAACAGCGACCAGTCTCTCGCCTTATCATGAGAGTCAGTTTTAGCTTTCTCCACTGAGGCGCTCGCCCAGCTCAACCGGGGCGCAATCGCAGTGGTTCTCCCAGTGCTACCTTAGCCGACAGAACGGAACGTAAGGTACCAAAACATGGGAGCTGGGCAAACCCAACTATTGACCCAAGACATGATTCGGAGCCGATTCATATAATGCTATAAGTTCGGGGTGCCGCACTTGTGAAAGTGTTCGGACTTATCACACCATAATGCGAGGAACATAAGCCCCTGGTGTATTTGGCTGTACCAAAATATACGGGTGCAAGATGTCATTAATGAACAAATATGTAAAGTAATGCAATTATAGGCAAAAAGTGTTGCATTATTTATTCAAGGAATTCTGCTATGAGTGCGGAATGATACAAATAGTGCGGTAAGCAAGGGATTGGACTAATTAATCATGTCCCCCTTCAGGGGTGAGCTGCGGACTGGTGTATATAATCAAATTTAATGCTCGTAATGGAGACCACCTGAGTGTTCGTCGCAGCCTTTTTCCTTCCCTGGCTGTTGCATCGTGAGTTCGGCGGGTTCGCCGTCGGATAGGGCCTCTGGTGAACGGAGTCCTGTGTATAAAAAAGAAGGAAAATAAAGATGAAAAGAGCGACACACTTGGGAGCCCCTGGTGTGGTCGAACCGCACTCTGGGTCTGTTGTGGTCGTGCCCCTCCCCCTATGCCCATGGTATCTCCAGAGCGTAATGATGTACGTGGAGAGCTGGTCTTGCAGTCATGCGAGGGCTGGGGTTGGGGCCACATTGCTACGCATGCTCGGAACGTGCCAGCCGGTCTTGATTGGTGTTTCTCCGGGCGCGTTTGGCCGTGTCCGGTCGTTTAACGGCCGGACTCGAAAATTGCCTTAAAAGGCTGCTCTGTACTTCTGTCGCGAGAGCCGCTGTATGTTCCTCCGTTCGGAGGGAGCATTCCGTATTTCCGTTGACCGTGATGACTCCACGAGGGCCTGGCATCTTGAGCTTGAGGTATGCATAATGCGGCACCGCATTGAACTTTGCGAACGCGGTTTGTCCGAGCAGAGCGTGAGAGCCGCTGCGGATCGGAACTATGTCAAAGATTAACTCCTCGCTTCGGAAATTATCCGGGGATCCGAAGACCACTTCCGATGTGATTGAGCCTGTACAATTGGCCTCAACACCTGGTATGACGCCTTTGAAGGTCGTCTTTGTAGGTTTAATCCTTGAGGGGTCTATTCCCATCTTGCGCACTGTATCCTAATAAAGCAGGTTCAGGCTACTGCCGCCGTCCATCAGGACTCTCGTGAGGTGAAATCCATCGACGATTGGGTCTAAAACCAATGCAGCGAATCCGCCATGGCGGATACTGGTCGGATGGTCTCTTCGGTCGAAAGTGATCGGGCAAGAGGACCATGGATTGAACTTTGGGGCGACTGGCTCCATCGCATATACGTCTCTTAGTGCACGCTTCCGCTCCCTCTTGGGTATATGGGTTGCGTATATCATGTTTACCGTCCGCACTTGTGGGGGGAAACCCTTTTGTCCTCTATTGTTCTGCGGTCGGGTCTCTTCCTCGTCGTCACTATGCAGCCCCTTGTCGTTGTTTTCGGCAATTAACTTGCCTGCCTGCTTAAATACCCAACAATCTCTGTTGGTGTGGTTAGCTGGCTTTTCGGGGGTGCCATGTATCTGGCATGAGCGGTCGAGTATTCGGTCCAAATTGGACGGACCCGGAGTGGTTCTTTTGAATGGCTTCTTCCGCTGACCGGGTTTAGAGCCTCGGAATCCGGCGTTGACTGCCGTATCCTCCTTGTCGTCGCCGTTAACGCGGTGTTTATTTTTGCTTCGACGCGACCTCCCATTGTGGTCCTTGGTATCCGGACTACCAGCATTTTTACTGAGGTTGTTGCTGCGAGCTAGCCAGCTATCCTCTCCCGCACAGAAGTGGGTCATTAATGATGTGAGGGCTGCCATGGATTTCGGCTTTTCCTGTCCTAGGTGCCGGGCTAGCCACTCGTCGCGGATGTTATGTTTGAAGGCTGCGAGGGCCTCTGCATCCGAACAGTCGATGATTTTATTTTTATTTGTTAAGAACCGTGTCCAGAATTGCCTGGCCGATTCGTCTGGCTGCTGAATTATGTGGCTTAGGTCATCGGCGTCTGGTGGTCGCACATATGTGCCTTGGAAGTTGTCGAGGAATGCGGCTTCCAGGTCCTCCCAACACCCAATTGACTCTACGGGCAAGCTGTTAAGCCAATGCCGAGCTGGTCCTTTAAGTTTGAGCGGGAGATATTTGATGGCGTGGAGATCGTCTCTGCGGGCCATATGGATATGAAGGAGATAATCTTCGATCCAAACCGCGGGGTCTGTTGTGCCATCGTAGGATTCAATGATTACGGGTTTAAACCCTTCAGGGATTTGATGATCCATTACTTCGTCAGTGAAGCATAGCGGGTGTGCGGCGCCTCTGTATTGAGCAATATCACGACGTAGCTCAAGGGAGCGTTCTCTGCTGTGTTCGGCCCGGCCGGAGTTGTTGTATCCGGCGCGACTGTATTCGTCATGGCTCGTGGGGCACCCACGTGATCCATAGATGGATCTGGATTGCCTTGCTTTGTCCTCCAATATATCTCGCAAGTCCGGCGTCTTCCCTCGTGGCTTCGTACTTTTGGAGCGATGCCGGGGTACGGTCTTGGTGGAGGGCCTGGATGCCTCTCTATCGCGACCACGGGGTGGTCGGTCGGCCGTATTGTGCACTGGTGATGAAGGTATGTATGCTTCCTCCTCTAATCGGGGGAGCAACTTGCGTTTTGGGTAACTCTTGGAGGGACGTCCGAGTTCATACTCTTCAGCCGCGAGGACCTCGGTCCATCTGTCGGCCAGCAGGTCTTGATCAGCTTGAAGCTGCTGCTGCTTTTTCTTTAGGCTGTTTGCTGTGGCCATTAGCCTACGTTTGAAATGCTCTTGTTCGACGGGATCCTCGGGCACGACGAATTCATCGTCGTTGAGGCTTGCCTCGTCTCCGGAGGGAGGTATATAATTATCTTCCTCGACCTCTTCGTCTGCCGCTCTCTCGTGAGGGCTTGCTTCTGCATCCTCCTGTGCTTAATATTGCTGGAGGGGATTGTCTTCGGCACTTTCTGGGGTGTTATTATCTCCTGTGCCGGAATCTCCATTCTTGCTGTGGCGGGATATAGAGCGGCGCCGCTGACGTCGGCGCTTGGGCTGTTTCTTTAAGGAATCTGCCTCCGCTGCTTCTTCGCCGTCCCCATCTTTTGGGGTGTCCACCATGTATATGTCATATGACGAGGTGGTCTTCTAGTGCCCTGTAGGCGTTGGTTCTTGTTCATGTCCGGCATCGTCGTCCATACCGTCGATGTCTTCGGAGTCATAGTCTAGCATGTCGGTTAAATCGTCGACAGTGGCTACAAAGTGGGTGGTGGGTGGGATTTGAATTTCTTCGTCGTCCGCATCCCAACCATCATGGCCATAATCCGGCCAGGGCTCTCCGGATAGCGAGAGATGCTTTAGCGAATTTAAGATGTCGCCAAAGGGCGAGTGCTAAAAGATGTCCGCAGCGGTGAACTCCATGATCGGCGCCCAATCGGATTCAATTGGCAGGGGCGCAGGAGGTTCGCAGTCCGGTAGGGAGTCCGGCACCTCGGAGTCACGAGCTTTGTAAGGGAAGAGATCTGTGTTCGGCTCCATCACCGTGGAAGTTGCAGTTCCCGAGGTGGTGTCCAGCCACCTATCCTCGATCTGCGCGATCTGCTCCGGACTATGGGTCAGAGCGGATTCGTGTGCGGCTTCCAAGATACTGTTCGGCGGCAGAGTTGGATCATGCCCATCGTGACAGTGCGGCACGCTCGGCTGCGGATCAGATCCATCGAAGATCAAGTTCCTGCGGATGTCTGCCGTGAAGTTTAGGCTTCCAAATCTGACCTGACGGCCAGGGGCGTAGCTTTCGATCTGCTCCAAATGGCCAAGTGAATTAGCCCGCAGTGCGAAGCCGCCGAATACGAAGATCTGTCCGGGGAGAAAAGTCTCACCCTGGATGTCGTTGTTGTTGATTGAAGAAGCCATCAAGCCTATCGGTGACGACACAGAGGAACTCTCAATGAAAGCACCAATGTCGGTGTCAAACCGGCGGATCTCGGGTAGGGGGTCCCGAATTGTGCGTCTAGGCGGATGGTAACAGGAGACGAGGGACACGATGTTTTACCCAGGTTCGGGCCCTCTCGATGGAGGTAAAACCCTACGCCCTGCTTGATTAATATTGATGATGTATATTACAAGAGTGGATCTACCACGAGATCAAGGAGGCTAAACCCTAGAAGCTAGCCTATGGTATAATTGTTGTAATGGTTGTTGTCCTACGGACTAAAACCCTCCGGTTTATATAGACACCGGAGAGGGCTAGGGTTACACAGAGTCGGTTACAATGGTAGGAGATCTACATATCCGTATTGCCAAGCTTGCCTTCCACGCCAAGGAAAGTCACATCCGGACACGGGACGAAGTCTTCAATCTTGTATCTTCATAATCTTGGAGTCCGGCGGACGATGATAGTCCGGCTGTCCGGACACCCCCTAGTCTGAATATAAAGTAGCATGGAGCAATCAAAAATTATAGATAACTAGGGGGTGTCCGGACAGCCTGACTATCATCGTCAGCCGGACTCCAAGACTATGAAGATACAAGATTGAAGACTTTGTCCCGTGTCCGGATGGGACTTTCCTTGGCGTGGAAGGCAAGCTTGGCGATACGGATATGTAGATCCCCTACCATTATAACCGACTCTGTGTAACCCTAGCCCTCTCCGGTGTCTATATAATCCGGAGGGTTTTAGTCCGTAGGACGAATAACCAATACAACAATCATACCATAGGCTAGCTTCTAGGGTTTAGCCTCCTTGATCTCGTGGTAGATCCACTCTTGTACTACCCATATCATCAATATCAATCAAGCAGGAGTAGGGTTTTACCTCCATCGAGAGGGCCCGAACCTGGGTAAAAACATCGTGTCCCTTGTCTCCTGTTACCATCCACCTAGACGCACAGTTCGGGACCCCCTACCCGAGATCCGCCGGTTTTGACACCGACATTGGTGCTTTCATTGAGAGTTCCTCTGTGTCATCACCGATAGTCTTGATGGCTTCTTCAATCAACAACAACGCAGTCCTGGGTGAGACTTTTCTCCCCGGACAGATCTTCGTATTCGGCGGCTTCGCACTACGGGCCAATTCACTTGGCCATCTGGAGCAGATCGAAAGCTACGCCCCTGGCCATCAGATCAGATTTGGGAGCCTAAACTCCACGGCGGATATCCGCGGAGACTTGATCTTCGATGGATACGATGGGCATGATCTAACTCTGCCGCCGGACAGTACCTTGGAGGCCGCACACGAATCCGCTCCGACCCATAGTCCGGAGCCGATTGCGCAGATCGAGGACCGGTGGCTGGACACCGCCTCGGGAGCTGCAACTTCCATGGCGATGGAGCCGAACACTGACCTCGTCCCTTATAAAGCTCGTGACTCCGAGGTGCTGGACTCCCTGCCGGAATCCGAACCTCCTGCGCCCCTGCCAATCGAATCTGATTGGGCGCCGATTATGGAGTTCACCGCTGCGGACATCTTTCAGCACTCACCCTTTGGCGACATCCTGAAATCGCTAAAGCATCTCTCGCTATCCGGAGAGCCCTGGCCGGACTACGGCCAGGATGGTTGGGATGTGGACGACGAAGAAATCCAAAGCCCACCCACCACCCACTTTGTAGCCACTGTCGACGATCTAACCGACATGCTAGACTACGACTCCGAAGACATCGACGGTATGGACGACGATGCCGGAGACGATCAAGAACCAGTGCCTATAGGGCACTGGAAGACCACCTCGTCATACGACATATACATGGTGGACACCCCAAAAGATGGGGACGGCGAAGAAGCAGCGGAGGCAGATTCCTTAAAGAAACAGCCCAAGTGTCGACGTCAATGGCGCCGCTCTAAATCCTGCCACAGAAAGAATGGAGATTTCGGCACCGGAGATAATAACACCCCAGAGAGTGCCAAAGACAACCCCCTCCAGCATAATTCAGCACAGGAGGACGGGGAAGCCAGCCCTCGAGAGAGAGCGGCAGATGAGGAGTTAGAGGATGACAATTACATGCCTCCCTCCGGAGATGAGGCAAGCCTCAACGACGACAAATTTGTCGTGCCCGAGGATCCCGTCGAACAAGAGTGTTTTAAACGCAGGCTAATGGCCACGGCGAACAGCCTAAAGAAAAAGCAGCAACAGCTTCAAGCTGATCAAGACCTGCTGGCCGACAGATGGACCGAGGTCCTCGCGGCCGAAGAGTATGAACTCGAACGCCCCTTCAAAAGCTACCCAAAACGCAAGTTGCTCCCCCGACTAGAGGAGGAAGCATACAAACCTTCATCACCAGCGCACAATACGATAGACCGACCACCTCGTGGCCGCGACAGATAGGCATCTAGGCCCTCCACCAGAACCGTACCCTGGCACCGCTCAAAAAGTACGAAGCCACGGGGAAATGCGCTGGACTTGCGGGATATACTGGAGGACAAGGAAAGACAATCCAGATCTATCTATGGATCACGTGGGTGCCCCACGACCCACGATGAATACCGTCGCACCGGATACAGCAACTCCGGCTGGGCCGAACACAGTAGACAACGCTCTCTTGAGCTACATCGTGACATTGCTCGATACAGAGGCGCCGCACACCCACTATGCTTCACAGACGAAGTAATAGATCATCAAATCCCTGAAGGGTTTAAACCCGTGAACATTGAATCCTACGATGGCACAACAGACCCTGCAGTTTGGATCAAAGATTACCTC
The DNA here is from genome assembly GCA_963921465.1 of Triticum timopheevii. NCBI lineage: Eukaryota > Viridiplantae > Streptophyta > Magnoliopsida > Poales > Poaceae > Triticum > Triticum timopheevii. The sequence goes on from OY997266.1 coordinate 563,525,706, forward strand.
CTTCACATCCATATGGCCCGCGGCGACGATCTCGACGCCATCAAGTATCTCCCACTCAAGCTTAAAGGACCAGCTCGGCATTGGCTTAACAGCTTGCCCGCAGAGTCAATTGGGTGTTGGGAGGACCTGGAAGCCGCATTCCTCGACAACTTCCAGGGCACATATGTGCGACCACCAGACGCCGATGACCTAAGCCACATAATTCAGCAGCCAGATGAATCGGCCGGACAGTTCTGGACACGGTTCTTAACCAAGAAAATTCAAATCGTCGACTGTCGGGATGCAGAGGCCCTCGCAGCCTTCAAACATAACATCCGCGACGAGTGGCTAGCCCGGCACCTAGGACAGGAAAAGCCAAAATCCATGGCAGCCCTGATGTCACTCATGACCCGCTTCTGTGCGGGAGAGGACAGCTGGCTAGCTCGCAACAACAACCTCAGCAAAAATGCTGGCAGTCCGGATACCAAGGACCACAATGGCAGGTCGCGTCGAAACAAAAACAAACGTCGCATTAACGGCGATAACAATGAAGATACGGCAGTCAACGCCGGATTCAGAGGCTCTAAACCCGGTCAAAGGAAGAAGCCATTCAAAAGAACTACTCCGGGTCCGTCCAATTTGGACCGAATACTCGACCGCTCATGCCAGATACATGGCACCCCCGAAAAGCCAGCTAACCACACCAACAGAGATTGTTGGGTATTTAAGCAGGCAGGCAAGTTAATTGCCGAAAACAATGACAAGGGGCTGCACAGCGATGACGAGGAAGAGACCCTAGCCGCCGAACAATAGAGGACAGAAGGGCTTCCCTCCACAAGTGCGGATGGTAAACATGATATACACAACCCATATACCCAAGAGGGAGCGGAAGCGTGCACTAAGGGACGTATATGCGATGGAGCCAGTCGCCCCGAAGTTCAATCCATGGTCCTCTTGCCCGATCATTTTCGATCGAAGAGACCATCCGACCAGTATCCGCCATGGAGGATTCGACGCATTGGTTTTAGACCCAATCGTCAATGGATTTCACCTCACGAGAGTCCTGATGGATGGCGGCAGTAGCCTGAACCTGCTTTATTAGGATACAGTGCGAAAGATGGGCATAGACCCCTCAAGGATTAAACCTACGAAGACGACCTTCAAAGGCGTCATACCAGGTGTTGAGGCCAATTGTACAGGCTCAGTCACACTGGAAGTGGTCTTCGGATCCCCGGATAATTTCCGAAGCAAGGAGTTAATCTTCGACATAGTCCCGTTCCGCAGCGGCTATCACGCTCTGCTCGGACGAACCACGTTCGCAAAGTTCAACGCGGTGCCGCATTATGCATACCTCAAGCTCATGATGCCAGGCCCTCATGGAGTCATCACGGTCAACGGAAATACGGAACGCTCCCTCCGAACGGAGGAACATACAGCGGCTCTCGCGGCAGAAGTACAGAGCAGCCTTCTAAGGCAATTTTCGAGTCCGGCCGTTAAACGACCGGACACGACCAAACGCGCCCGGAGCAACATCAATCAAGACCACCTGGCACATTTCGAGCACGCGTAGCAATGCGGCCCCAACCCCAGTCCTCGCATGATTGCAAGACAAGCTCTCCGTGTACATCATTACGCTCTGGAGATACCATGGGCATCGGGGGAGGGGCACGACCACGACAGGCCCAAAGTGCGGCTCCACCACACCAGGGGCTCCTAAGTGTGTCGCCCTTTTTCCTTTTTTTATTTTATCTTATCTACAGGACTCCGTTTACAAGAGGTCCTATCCGGCAGTAGATCGGCCGAACTCACGATGCAACAGCCAGGGAGGAACAAGGGCTACGACGAACACTCAGGTGGTGTCCATTACGAGCATTAAATCTGTTTATTACAACATTCCGCAGCCCACCCCTGGAGGGGGACATGTTTAAAATAGTCCACTCCCTTGCTTACCGCACTATTTGTATCGTTCTGCACTCATGGCAGAATTCCCTGAATAAACAATGCATCATTTTTTCGTTTATAATTGCATTCCTTTGTTTATATATATGTTCATTTACGACATCTTGCATCCGTACAATTTGGTACGACCGAATACACCAGGGGCTTACGTTCCCCGCATTATGGTGTGATAAGTCCGAACACTTTCACAAGTGCGGCACCCCGAACTTATAGCATTATATGAATCGGCTCCGAATCATGTATTGGGTCAATAGTTGGGTTTGCCCGGCTCCCATGTTTTGGTAACTTACGTTCCGTTCTGTCGGCTAAGGTAGCACCGGGAGAACCACTGCGATTGCGCCCCGATTGAGCTGGGCAAGTGCCTCAGTGGAGAAAGCTAAAACTGACTGTCATGATAAGGCGAGAGACTGGTCGCTGTTCGAGAGGTCTTTTCGAGTCCCTAAAGACTTATGCCGCTTCGAGCGAAGAACCGGATAATGTCCGGCCAAGGCGTGGATAGCGCCCCGAACTCGGTCTTCCAAATACTAGGGGCTTCGCCGAAATTTAAAATTATAGAATTCTATGGCTAAGTGAGAGTGTTCAAGCATTATAAGTCCGGTTGCCTTGTTCGTTGTGTTGAGCACCTCCCTAGATGGACCCAAAAATGGGAACAAGAGTGCTCAAGTTTATCCCGAACACCCAGCTCTCGTGGCATGGGGGCTGAAGCTGACGACTTGCCATCTCTCAAATTTAATAAACGGCCGCACAAAAGGTAATATTTTAAATCAATAAGCGTTGCTTAGCGCATATGGACAAAGTTTTCAGCGCACAGGATAACACATGGCGAGTCTACTCAGTAATTACATCTCTGGGGCACTCATCCGCAATCTTGTGGGCACCCTTCACGACAGTCTTATAATAGATCTCGGGCGTACGATACTCTTTGCCCGGCGGCGGTGCGTCCGTCAGGAGCCTCTCTCCATCCAGCCTGCCCCAATGCACCTTTGCACGGGCAAGGGCCCGACGGGCACCTTCAATACAGGCGGAGCGCTTGATGACCTCCACCCAGGGGCACGCATCCACCAGCCGCCGCACGAGGCCTAAGTAGCTCCCAGGCATGGCCTCTCCAAGCCACAGCCGGATTATGAGGCCCTTCATGGCCTGCTCGGCTACCTTGTGGAGCTCGACCAGCTGCTTCAGCTGGTCGCTAGGGGGCACCGGATGTCCGTCCTCAGCGTACTGAGACCAGAAGACCTTCTCCGTTGAGCTCTCCTCTTCAGCCCGGTAGAATGCGGCGACATCGGACATGCTGCGAGGCAGATCTGCAAACACCCCTGGAGAGCTCCGAATTCAGGTAAGTAACAGGTAATTTATATTCACATGCTTGCTTTGCATGAAAAATGCCTTACCCGCCGCTATCTTCTTCGTCGCCTCAATCTCCTGGAGGGCCTTATGGGCCTCGGCCTTAGCGGCTTTGGCACTTTCAATAGCCGAGGCAAGCTCGGACTCTCAAGTCTTCGAGTCGCGCTCCAAACTCTCATGCTTTTCCATGAGAGCCTGGAGCTCTTGCCGCACCTCCGCCACCCGCGCCTCCTGCCTCCCTCGCTCTGCTCGTTCCGCGGCCGCATTGCGTTCGGCCGCGGACACGGCCTCCTTCAGGGTCGCCACCTCGTTCGTGTCCCCTACAATACCCACGTTATCCTTGTTATTTTTATTGCAACCTAAATCCTCTTCTGTAAGGTACAAATTTCAAAGTGTTGTTACTCACCTTCTTTGTCCTCGAGCTGCTTCTTGGCACGGCCGAGCTCTTGCTCGGACCGCTCGAGGTCCTGCTTCAAAGCACCGACCTCTGCAGTCAGTGCGGCAGAGGTCAGTAGCGCAGCCTGCAAACCCATATTGACATAATGTTTAGCAACCCTGCGTATATCTTTTTTAGATCCTCAGTCCGGCTTTTCTTTCCGAACACCGAACCGAGCATCAGGGGCTACTGTCTATGCGGTATTACATTGCATATTTTTAACTTCTTACCTCAAAGCCTGTTAGAAGGCTACTGCAGGCTTCGGTCAGCCCGCTCTTGGCGAGCTGAACCTTCTGAATCACCGCACTCATAATAGTGCGGTGTTCTTCCTCGATGGAAGCGCCTTTGAGCGCCTCTAGCAAGTTGTCCGGCGCCTCCGGTTGGACGGAAGCCGCCGGCGTCACGGTCTTGCCCTTCTTGCGAAGGGGCCGCCTGCCGGACTCTGGAACCACTGCGGGTTCTGGCGTGGAGTCCGGCGCAAATTCCGGGAGGCTGCCTTGTGGCGCCTCCGGAGCCTCCTCCTGATGGGTCCCTTCTCGGGATCCCACCTCGGCGTCCTCAGCGTCGCGAGGGGTGGAGGCAGTCAGGATGGAATCTACATCCGATGGAGCCAACGACCCGCTTGATGAAGCAGGGAGATTATCATCGGCCGGACTGCAGGCAGCGTGCGGCATTAGAAGGACACTATGTGATAGAAAATCATAAATCATTCAGGAATCCGGATACTTACGATCTTGCCGGAGGCCTGGCCCTTGAGGGCCACTCTTCGTCGCCAACGTTGGCGTTGGCGGAGCTGTCCGGGGGAATAGTCCTTCCCCTCTTGGACCCTTCGGCCTCCCCTATTGGGGAAGCCTTCCTCTTCCTCTCTCTTTCCTCTGGGAGAGAGTCCTCTTTCTCCTCCTCGTCTTCGGGGGAGGAGTCCGCCTCGGAGCCATCGGACGATGAGTCCGATATCACCTGGCGCCGGGAACTTCTTCGGGTTCCGTGGCCTCCTTTTTGGCCTTCTTCTCTGGCACCACATGAAGTTCCGGGACCAGCAGCCCCGTCAAGCGGGCGTCCGCTGGGTCTTCGGGGAGGGGAGCCGAACAGTCTACCTGTCCGGACGTCCTCTGCCAGTCCTGTCAAAGGCATTGGGAGTTTTAGATCCCGCATAGAGTCAAACTATGAAAGAAAATAAATGTCCCATAGAGGATAACAAAGCTTACCTCGCCGGCCGGGCGCTTGGTGCTGAATCCGCGGTCTTCCGTCGCGGATGCGGGGGCTTCTCCTCCCTTGAACAGCACCCTCCAGGTGGCTTCGTACGTCGTGTCGAAGAGCCCGCTCAAGGCCTGGTGTTGTGCCGGATCGAACTCCCACAAATTAAAAGCCCGTTGTTGGCAAGGGAGAATCCGGCGGACGAGCATGACCTGGATCACAGTGACAAGCCTAAGCTTCTTGTTCACCAGGGTCTGGAGACAGGACTGGAGTCCTGTCAGCTCCTCCGAACTACCCCATAGCAATCCCTTATCTTTCCAGGAGGTGAGCTGCATAGGGATACCAGATCTGAACTCGGGGGCCGCCGCCCACTTAGGGTCGCGCGGCTCGGTGATTTAGAACCACCCCGATTGCCACCCCTTGACGGACTCCACGAAGGCTCCTTCAAGCCAGATGACGTTGGGCATCTTGCCCAACATGGCGCCTCCGCACTTCGCTTGAGTGCCCTTCACCAGCTTCGGCTTGACATTGAAGGTCTTGAGCCACAAGCCGAAGTGGGGCTGGATGCAGAGGAAGGCCTCGCACACGATGATAAACACCGATATTTTGAGGATGAAGTTTGGCGTCAGGTCATGGAAATCCAGGCCGTAATAGTACATGAGCCCCCGGACAAAGGGATGCAACGGGAAGCCCAGTCCGCGGAGGAAGTGGGGAAGGAATACGACCCTCTCATGGGGCCTGGGGGTGGGGATGAGCTGCCCCTTGTCGGGCAGCCGGTGCGCAATGTCGCCGGAAAGGTATCCGGCGCTGCGTAGCCTTGCGATGTGCTCCTCCGTAACGGAGGAGGCTAGCCATTTGCCTCCTACTCCAGACATGGTCGGAGAAGGTCGAGACGAGATACGCGGACTTGGGCGCTGGAGCTCGAGTGCGCGGAGATGGATAAGCAAACAAGGAAGAAGGCGTAGGTAAAAAAGGGTGGATCCTTATCCCCTTATATATGGGCGGACGAAGACTATGCGTCCCCACCGGCCTGGTAAAACTCGCTTATCTCCCAAGCACCACCATCAATGGCGCGGTTGGGTTACCCACGTCCGTATTGATGAGAATCCCGGAATAAGGGGAACACGATCTCTGCTTCGACAAGACGTGCCAAGGAAACCACTTCGCTAAACGCGCTGAGGTGGTATAGTAAAAAACAATTCAAGTAAAGGCTTGGTAGTGGTGCGACGTCATGCCACAAAATACTGCAGCAGATTGAACTTGTGTACATAATATTCTCTCTACGGGGAAATGTGGAAATTATTTTGCAGAGCCGGACACTATCCTGGTGTTCACAATCTTCTATGAATTATTCGGAGGAGGAACCCGCCTTGCAATGCTGAACAATATGCGCGCCGGACTCATCGTCATTGAAGCCTGGTTCAGGGGCTACTGAGGGAGTCCTGGACTAGGGGGTGTCCGGACAGCCGGACTATCATCGTTAGCCGGACTCCAAGACTATGAAGATACAAGATTGAAGACTTCGTCCCGTGTCCGGATGGGACTTTCCTTGGCGTGGAAGGCAAGCTTGGCGATACAGATATGTAGATCTCCTACCATTATAACCGACTCTGTGTAACCCTAGCCCTCTCCGGTGTCTATATAAACCGGAGGGTTTTAGTCCGTAGGACGAACAACCATTACAACAATCATACCATAGGCTAGCTTCCAGGGTTTAGCCTCCTTGATCTCGTGGTAGATCCACTCTTGTACTACCCATATCATCAATATCAATCAAGCAGGAGTAGGGTTCTACCTCCATCGAGAGGGCCCGAACCTGGGTAAAAACATCGTGTCCCTTGTCTCCTGTTACCATCCGCCTAGACGCACAGTTCGGGACCCCCTACCCGAGATCTGCCGGTTTTGACACCGACACATGGTTTGAATTTATGGATGATCATACAAAAATTTTATGCCGGATTAAATTTTGCTTCTAGAAAACTTTTAGATTCGGCCGCGGGAGGCACATTTATGGAAATTACGTTAGGAGATGCTACAAAATTGGTTGATAATATTGTGGATAATTATTCTCAATGGCACATCGAAAGATCTTCTAGTAAAAAAGTGCATGCTATAGAAGAAATCAATGTTTTGAGTGAAAAGATGGATGAACTTATGAAGATGTTTGCTCCTAAAAATACTCCTCTTGATCCCAATGATATGCCTTTATCTACTTTGCTTGAGAATAATAATGAATCTATGGATGTGAATTTTGTTGGTAGGAATAGTTTGGAAAACAATGCTTATAGAGGGAATTTTAATCCTAGGCCTTATCCTAGTAATCCTTCTAATAATTATGGAAATTCCTACAACAACTCTTATGGAAATTTTAATAAGATGCCCTCTGAATTTGAGAGTAGTGTTAAAGAGTTTATGAATTCACAAAAGAATTTTAATGCTTTGCTTGAAGAGAAATTGCTTAAAGTTGATGATTTGGCTAGGAACGTTGATATAATTTCTCTTGAAATTGATTCTTTAAAGATTAAATCTAGTCCTCCTAAGCATGATATCAATGAGTCTCTCAAAGCCATGAGAATTTCCATTGATGAGTGCAAAGAAAGAACCGCTAGGATGGGTGCTTCCAAAGATGCCTTTATTAAAGCGTGTTCTTCCAATTCCTATGAAAATCAAGATGAAGATCTAAAAGTTATCGATGTGTCCCCCATTAAATCTTTGTTTTGCAATATGAATCTTGATGAAACTGAATATGATCTTCCTTTACCTAGAAGACGTTCTAAGAATTTAGAGTTTCTAGATCTTGATGATGAAATTGATGAAAGTGGGATTGAAAGAAATAAAAACCAAGATATTGCTAAACCCACTATTTTGGATCTCAAGGAATTTAATTATGAAAATTGCTCTTTGATTGGTTGTATTTCCTTGTTGCAATCCGTGCTAGATTCTCCTCATGCTTATAGTCAAAATAAGGCCTTTACCGAACACATTGTTGATGCCTTGATGCAATCTTACGAAGAAAAATTGAGTTGAAAGTTTCTATCCCTAGAAAACTCTATGATGAGTGGGAACCTACTATCAAAATTAAAATTAAAGATTATGAGTTTCATGCTTTGTGTGATTTGGGTGCTAGTGTCTCTACTATTCCCAAAACTTTGCGTGATTTGCTAGATTTCCATGACTTTGATGATTGCTCTCTAAACTTGCATCTTGTGGATTCCATTATTAAAAAGCCTATGGGAAGAATGAATGATGTTCTTATTGTTGCAAATAGGAATTATGTGCCCGTAGATTTTATCGTTCTTGATATAGATTGCAATCTTTCATGTCCTATTATTCTTGGTAGACCTTTCCTTAGAACGATTGGTGCAATTATTGATATGAAGGAAGGGAATATTAGATTCCAATTTCCCTTAAAGAAGGGCATGGAACACTTCCCTAGAAAGAAAATAAAATTACCATATGAATCTATCATGAGAGCCACTTATGGATTGCCTACCAGAGATGGCAATACCTAGATCTATCCTTGCTTTTATGCCTAGCTAGGGGCGTTAAACGATAGCGCTTGTTGGGAGGCAACCCAATTTTTTTTTCTTTTTTGTTTTTTTTGTTTAGGAATAAATAATCCATCTAGACTCTGTTTTGATGTGGTTTTATGTTTTAATTAGTGTTTGTGCCAAGTAGAACCTATAGGATAACCTACGATGATAGTTGATTTGATTCTGCTGAAAAACAGAAACTTTGCACGCACGAATATAATTTTGTTAAATCACAGAAACGTGATTTTGCGTTGATTCTTTTTTCTGCTGTTCAACAGACAAATTTTCCAGGACTTCCTATTTTGGTAGAATTTTTAGAGTTCCAGAAGTTTGCGTTAGTTACAGATTGCTACAGACTGTTCTGTTTTTGACAGATTCTGTTTTGCGTGTGTTGTTTGCTTATTTTGATGAATCTATGGCTAGTAAATTAGTTTATAATCCATAGAGAAGTTGGAATACAGTAGGTTTAACACCAATATAAATAAATAATGAGTTCATTACAGTACCTTGAAGTAGTCTTTTGTTTTCTTTGTCTAACGGAGCTCACGAGATTTCTGTTGAGTTTTGTGTTGTGAAGTTTTCAAGTTTTGGGTGAATTCTTTTGATGGATTATGGAACAAGGAGTGGCAAGAGCCTAAGCTTGGGGATGCCCATGGCACCCCCAAGATAATCCAAGGACACCAAAAAGTCAAAGCTTGGGGATGCCCCGGAAGGCATCCCCTCTTTCGTCCACTTCCATCGGTAATTTACTTGGAGCTATATTTTTATTCACCACATGATATGTGTTTTGCTTGGAGCGCCTTGTATTATTTGCGTATTTGCTTGTTAGTCTACCACAATCATCCTTGCTGTACACACCTTTTGAGAGAGCCATACATGAATTGGAATTTGTTAGAATACTCTATGTGCTTCACTTATATCTTTTGAGCTTGATAGTTTTGCTCATAGTGCGTCACTTATATCTTTTGAGTGTGATAATTTTTGCTCTAGTGCTTCACTTAGATCTTTTAGAGCACGGTGGTGGATTTTTTTAAGAAACTATTGATCTCTCATGCTTCACTTAGATTATTTTGAGAGTCGATAATAGCATGGTAATTTGCTTAATGTTAATATACTTGGTGTTCAAGATATGTGAAACTTTCTTTTAAGTGCGTTGAATACTAAGATAAGTTTGATGCTTGATAATTGTTTTGAGATATGGAGGTGATAATATCAAAGTCGTGCTAGTTGGGTAATTCTGAATTCAAATAATGCTTGTGTTGAAGTTTGCAAGTCCCGTAGCATGCACGTATGGTTAAAGTTGTGTAACAAATTTGAAACATGAAGTGTACCTGGCTTGTGCATTCTTATGAGTGGCGGTCGGGGACGAGCGATGGTAATTTCCTACCAATCTATCCCCCTAGGAGCATGCGCATAGTACTTGATTTTTGATGACTTCTAAATTTTTGCAATAAGTATATGAGTTCTTTTCACTAATGTTGAGTCCATGGATTATACGCACTCTCACCTTTCCACCTTTGCTAGCCTCTTCGGTACCGTGCATTGCCCTTTCTCACCTTAAGAGTTGGTGCAAACTTCGCCGGTGCATCCAAACCCCGTGATACGATACGCTCTATCACACATAAACCTCCTTATATCTTCCTAAAAACAGCCACCATACCTACCTATCATGGCATTTCCATAGCCTTTCCGAGATATATTGCCATGCAACTTCTATCATCATCATCATGACATACATTACTTTTGTCATGTTGCCATTGCATAATCATGTAGTTGACATCGTATTTGTGGCAAAGCCACCATGCATTATTTTTCATACATCTCACTCTTGATTCATTGCACCATCCCGGTACACCACCGGAGGCATTCATATAGAGTCATATCTTGTTCTAAGTTTCGAGTTATAATCCTTATGTCGTAATCAATAGAAGTGTGATGATCATCATTATTAGAGCATTGCCCAAAAAAAAGAAAAAAAAAGGCCAAAAAAAGAAAGGCCCAAAAAAAGAAAAAAGAAAATAAACAAAAAGGGAAATGCTACTATCTCTTTTTCCACACTTGTGCTTCAAAGTAGCACCTTGTTCTTCATGTAGTGAGTCTCATGTCTTGTGCTTTAAAGTAGCACCTTGTCCTTCATGTAGTGAGTCTCATAAGCTGTCCTTTTATACTAGTGGGAATTTTTCATTATAGAACTTGGCTTGTATATTCCTACGATGGGTTCCTCAATTGCCCTAGGTCTTCGTGAGCAAGCGAGTTGGATGCACACCCACTAGTTTTCTTTTGTTGAGCATTCATAGCTCTGGTGCATCCGTTGCATGGCAATCCCTACTCCTCATGTTGACATCAATTGATGGGCATCTCCATAGCCCGTTGATTATCCTCGTCAATGTGAGACTTTCTCCTTTTTTTGTCTTCTCCACACAATTTCCATCATCATATTCTATTCCACCCATAGTGCTATATCCATGGCTCACGCTTATGTATTGCGTGAAGGTTGAAAAAGTTTGAGATTATTTGAGTATGAAACAATTGCTTGAATTGTCATCGGGGGTATAGAAGTTGGGAACATATTTGTGTGACGAAAATGAAGCATAGCCTAACTATATGATTTTGTAGGGATGAACTTTCTTTTGCCATGTTATTTTGAGAAGACATGATTGCTTTGATTAGTATGCTTGAAGTATTATTACTTTTTATGTCAATATGAACTTTTGTCTTGAATCTCTCGGATCTGAATATTCATATCACAATTAAGAAGATTTACAGTGAAATTATGCCAAAGTATCACTCCGCATCAAAAATTCTTTTTTTATCATTTACCTACTCGAGGACGAGCAGGAATTAAGCTTGGGGATGCCTGATATGTCTCCAACGTATCTATAATTTTTGATTGCTCCATGCTACTTTATCTACTGTTTTGGACTATATTAGGCTTTATTTTCCACTTTTATATTATTTTTGGGACAAACCTATTAACCGGAGGCCCAGCCCATAATTGCTGTTTTTTGCCTATTTCAGTGTTTCGAAGAAATGGAATATCAAACGAAGTCCAAACGGAATGAAACCTTCGGGAACGTGATTTTCTCACTGAACGTGATCCAGGAGACTTGGACCCTACTCCAAGAAGTGCCAGAGACGGTAGGGTGGAGGGCGCCCCCCCTAGGCACGCCCCCCTACCTCGTGGGCCCCCTATTGCTCCACCGACGTACTCCTTCCTCCTATATATACCTACGTATCCCCAAACGATCAGAACAGGAGCCAAAAACCTAATTCCACCACCGCAACCTTCTGTATCCACGAGATCCCATCTTGGGGTCTGTTCCGGAGCTTCGCCGGAGGGGGCATCCACCATGGAGGGCTTATACATCAACACCATAGCCCCTCCGATGAAGTGTGAGTAGTTTGCTTCAGACCTTCGGGTCCATAGCTAGTAGCTAGACGGCTCTCTCTTTTTGGATCTCAATACAATGTTCTCCCCCTCTCTTGTGGAGATCTATTCGATGAAATCTTCTTTTTACGGTGTGTTTGTTGAGATCGATGAATTGTGGGTTTATGATCCAACTTATCTATGGAAAATATTTGAATCTTCTCTGAATTCTTTTATGTATGATTGAGTTATCTTTGCAAGTCTCTTCGAATTATCCTTTTTGGTTTGGCCAACTAGATTGGTAGTTCTTGCAATGGGAGAAGTGCTTAGCTTTGGGTTCAATCTTGCGGTGTCCTTTCCCAGTGACAGCAGGGGCTGCAAGGCACGTATTGTATTGTTGCCATCGAGGATAACAAGATGCGGTTTTTATCATATTGCATGAATTTATCCCTCTACATCATGTCATCTTGCTTAAAGCGTTTCTCTGTTTTTAACTTAATACTCTAGATGCATGCTGGATAGCGGTCGATGAGTGGAGTAATAGTAGTAGATGCAGAATCGTTTCGATCTACTTGTCTCGGACGTGATGCCTATATACATGATCATTACCTAGATATACTCATAACTATGCTCAATTCTGTCAATTGCTCAACAGTAATTTGTTCACCCATCATAGAATATCTATGCTCTTGAGAGAAGCCACTAGTGATACCTATGGCCCCCGGGTCTATTTTCATCATATCAATCTCTATCGCTTTATTACTTGCTTTGTTTTTACTTTGCCTTTTACTTTTCACTTTGCATCTATCTATCAAAAATACCAGAAATATTATTTATCATCTCTATCAGATCTCACTCTCAAGGTGACCGTGAAGGGATTGACAACCCCTAATCGCGTTGGTTGCGAGTAGCTATCGTTTTGTGCAGGTACGAGGGACTTGTGCGTGGTCTCCTACTGGATTGATACCTTGGTTCACAAAAACTGAGGGAAATACTTATGCTACTTTGCTGCATCATCCTCTCCTCTTCAGGGAAATCCAACGCAGTGCTCAAGAGGTAGCACTCATCCAAGTAGTTCATCGCACCAGCTCAAGAACACCTCTCGTGAGGATGTTCATCCTTTGTACTGTTCATCATTAGCCCCTGAGGCAATCCACCACACCACACTCTCGAGTAGGGTATTACACCACAACGGTGGCCCGAACCAGTATAAATCTTGTGTCCTTCGTGTTGTTCATCGTTTTAGCTTAGATCCTCGCGAGGCGACTGGACGTGGATCGGTAGGGGGAAGATCTTCGCGCGCACCCCGGAGTTTGAACCTTAAGGGTCTGCCGGAACCCAAAATCCGACATTTGGCGCGCCAGGTAGGGGTGCGCCGGAGCTCTCCCTTCCGTCGACCTATTCTCCATCAGCACCACGCTCTGCCCTCATGACGGGCAATGCACCGCCTGCTCCGGCTATCGACACCGGCGCGGGGACCAGAGGGCTCCGAGCCCTGGCCCCCGCCTTGCGACAGGTGCAGTGGCCGAACAAGTTCAAGCCAGACATGCCGCCGCGCTATGACAGTGCGGCCGATCCGCTGGCCTTCCTGCTAGCATATGAAGAAGCCGTCCTCAAGGCCGGAGGCGACGACAGGGTCATGGCTAACTGGCTGCCCATGGCCCTCACCGGCGTCCCGCGCATGTGGCTGCTCCACCTGCCAGCGGCTTCTGTGGCCTCCTGGGAGGAGTTGCGCAACCTCTTCCTCACCCATCATACTGCGCCGGCGCTCCCAGTCATCGAAGCTCTCCTGGGCGGATCATAGGCACCACCTTCGAGCCACCACGTCAAGCCGTTCGTCTGCCAGATCGGCGCCTTCCTCAAGCGCCGTGAAGCCCCCCCGGGCTGGGTGGCACCCAAGGCCGATTTGACCTTCAGCTCAGACGATCACCCCTCCAACACCGTGTGTTCGGGCACACTCTCGATGCTATGCACCCCCACCATCTGCCAGGTGGCCATCACCAGGACCCTCATCGACGATGGTGCCGGCCTCAACGTGCTCTCCGTGGAGGCCTTCAGCCTCCTCCACGTGCAGCTGGAGCGACTCCAACCTAGCAGGCCCTTCTCGGGCATCGGAGGTAGTTCCACCGGCTCCCTGGGGTAGATCTGCCTCCCGTTGACCTTTGGCACCCACGACAACTTCCGTATGGAGCTGCTCGACTTCGACATCGCCCCCATCGGCCTCTCGTACAATGCCATCCTCGACTACCCAGCCTTGCCCCAGTTCATGGCAGCGACTCACCCGGCTTACAACCACATGAAGATGCCCGAGAGCAGCGGCGTCCTTACCATGTCAGGAGACACGAGGGACGCACTGCAGGCGCTCAAGCTCGCTTTCAAGGCGGCCGCAGTGGCGTAGCCCGCCAGCGCTGACACCCTCGAGCCCAAGGGGGCTGCGCCGGCCAAGAAGAAGCAGATATTCACCCAGGACAAGGCGGAGACCAAGCAAGTGCCAGTCGATGAAGTTAGATCCTCTGGCGCCACCTTCACCATAGGCGCCAATCTCGACCCTGAGCAGGAGGAGGCCATGGTGAAATTCCTACGCGCAAACAAGGAGGTGTTTGCGTGGGAACACCATCTCAACGTATGCCCCAACGTGCGCCCCATGAAGCAGAAGGCAAGGAGACAGTCCACCGAGAAGCTGGCCTTCATCATCCAAGAGACCCGCAAGTTAGAGGCAGCAGGCGTCATTCGCGAAGTTCGCTATCCTGAATGGCTGGCCAACTCTGTTGTTGTGCCAAAAAAGGGAGGAAAGGAACACATGTGTGTCGACTTCACCAACCTCAACAAGGCCTGCCCTCAGGATGCATTTCCGCTCCCTCGCATAGACGAGATCATCGATTCTACCGCCGATGTGACCTGTTGTGCTTCTTGGATGCCTTCTCGGGCTATCACCAGATCAAGATGGCGGTAGAAGACGTGGAGAAAACGGCCTTCCTGACTCCGTGTGGAGTATACTGCTATACCTGCATGCCGTTCGGGTTGCGCAACATGGGCGCGACCTTTCAGCGACTGATGCACATCGCCTTGGGCTGGCAGCTCGGGAGAAACGCCGAGGCCTACGTCGATGACATCATGGTGAAGTCTCGGTAGGCGAAAACCCTGATACAGGACCTGGAAGAAACCTTCGCGAGCCTCCGTGAAGTGGATCTGCGGCTCAACCCGGAGAAGTCCATATTCGGAGTCCCCTCGGGCAAGCTCTTGGGCTTCCTCGTGTCCCACAGAGGTGTCGAGGCTAACCCACAGAAGATCAAGCCAGTCGAAGACATGAGTCTGCCGAAGACCCTCAGAGAAATGCAGAAGCTCACCGGGCAAGTGACCGCATTGGGACGCTTCATCTCCAAGCTAGGGGAGCGAGCACTGCCCTTCTTCAAGCTGATGAAGAAGAAGGGCCTGTTAGAATGGACTAAAGAGGCTGACAAAGCATTCCAAGATCTCAAGAAGTACCTTACCATCCCTCCGATGATGGTAGCTCCACGCCCTCAGGAGACCTTGGTTCTCTACCTTGCAGCCACGCCCTACTCTGCCAGCACCCCTGGTAGCGGTACGGGAGGAGCGCCGGGCCAAGACCGCGTCAGTCGCAGCCTCGGCCGAAGCGGAACAAGGCCAGGAGGATGCACCCAGGGCGGAGGATGCCTCGCCAGGGCGACCAAGTGCTGGGGGCTCCATCGTCTCGGGAGGTGCCTCGACCTCAGGAAGACGCAGGCCACAGCAGCAATATCAACCTCGTCGAGCATCCTGTGTACTTCGTTAGCATGGTGCTGCGGGACGCGAGGGTGCGATACCCCATGCCGCAGAAACTCCTCCTTGCGTTGTCGGTGGCCGCACGCAAGCTGCGGCACTACTTCTAAGGTCACCCCATCAAGGTCGTCTCGGCATTTCCCTTGGAAAGCATACTTAGAAGCCCCAACTCAGCTAGAAGAGTGGCTGAATGGAACATCGAGTTGCAAGCATTTCAGCTGGAATTCAGCACGACCAGGGTCATCAAGGGGGCCGCGCTTGCGGATTTAATGGCGGAATGGACGGAGGCACCGGGGCTCCAAGCGGGTGAAGATCGGTCACTTTCCCCAGGAAGTGAAGCACCGGACGACTGGGTCATGTACTTCGATGGAGCGTTCTTGCGACATGACGCGGGGGATGGCGCAGTGCTCATATCTCTCACTCAGGACAAGCTCTATTATGCCGTGCAGCTCTACTTCCAGCATGGAGAGAAAGTCTCCAATAACATAGCAGAATACGAGGGCCTGATAGCAGGCTTGAAAGCTGCAGCCGCCTTGGGGGTAAAGCGCCTCATCATCAAGGGCGATTCACAACTCCTCATCAACTTCTCCAACAACGTGTACGAGCCGAAGGACGAACACATGGAAGCATATCTTGTAGAGGTCCGCAGGATGGAGAAACAATTTTGTGTGTTGGAGTTGCAGCATGTGCCTCGCGGAACCAATCAAGAGGCTGATGACATCGCTAGGAGGGCGTCCAGGCGGCTGCCTCAGGAGCCTGGCGTCTTCGAGGAACGACTCTTCAAACCTTCAGCGGCACCATCACTATCAAGCGCAGCACAGCCTCGGGAGGAGCTCCCTCAACCGCCTGCGTCGGGTGCCCCGGCCTGCGGCCCGACCTCAGGAGCGTGCCTGCTCCTGGCGCTCGAGCCTCAGGAGGGATGTTGGACTGCGGAGTTCCGGGATTACCTGATGCGAGGGATTCTGCCAGAAAAGGAGGAGGACGTGGAACGCGTGGCACGGCAGGCCACGGCCTACTGCATCCAAGACAGAGAGCTCTATCGAAAGTTGCCAAATGATGTTTCCCTACATTGCATCACCAGGGAGCAAGGGAAAGAGTTGCTAGCGGACATCCACGATGGAGACTACGGGCACCACTCGTCCTCATGGACCCTCGTCGGCAAGGCGTTTCGGAGCGGGTTCTATTGGCCAACAGCACTCAACGACGCGACCGAACTGGTAAAAGCTTGTGAAGCGTGTCAATTCCACGCTAAGCAGATTCATCAGCTGTCTCAGGGCTAGCAAACCATCCCCCTTTCATGGCCATTCGCTGTTTGGGGACTGGACATCCTTGGCCCGTTTCCCCAGGCGCCAGGTGGCTACCGCTACCTCTACGTTGCCATTGAGAAGTTCACAATGTGGGCAGAGGTGGAACCTGTCCGCACCATCCCGGCTGGCTCAGCGGTCAAGTTCATCAAGGGCCTCGTGATCCGGTTTGGGGTGCCTAATCGCATCATCACCGACAACGGTTCGCAGTTCACCAGCAATCTCTTCAAAACATATTGTGCTAACCTTGGAATGCAGATATGCTACACTTCGGTGGCACACCCTCGGAGCAATGGCCAAGCTGAACGCGCCAATGCGGAGGTCCTGAAAGGCCTCAAAACCCGGACCTTCAAGAAGAAGCTGGAGGCCTGCAGCAGGGGCTGGTACGACGAGCTCCAGTTCGTGCTATGGTCCATCCGCACAACCGCTACCATGTCAACCGGTGAGACCCCGTTCTTCCTTGTCTACGAAGTAGAGGCGGTCCTCCCCCATGAGGTCAGGCGTCGCTTCGCGCGGGTCTTGGCTTTCGACGAAGCACAGCAGGACGCCATGTGGGGGATGGATCTCGTGTTGGGGGGAGGAACACCGTCGGGAGGCCGCGCTCCGAGCGGCAAGATACCAATAGGCGTTGCGACGGTACCACTGCCGCAACATCTTCCCCAGGACCCTTGAGGTAGGTGACCTCGTGCTCAGGCGGGTGCTCTCCAGGGAAGGGCTGCATAAGCTCTCGCCCATGTGGGAGGGCCCGTTCAAGGTTGTTCATGTCTCCAGGCCTGGCGCCGCACACTTGGAGACTCAGGAGGGGGTGCCCATCCCGAACGCATGAAACATCCAGCACCTCCGGAAGTTCTACCCTTGAAGAAAGGCCCAGCGCCTGTGAAGGAGGCCCGACGCTGTGAAGCTAGTTGTACCAAGAAAGGCCCGGTGCCTGTGAAGAAGGCCAACGCCGGTGAAGCTCATCGCCCCGAGAAAGGCCCGGAGCCTGTGAAGAAAGCCAATGCCTGTGAAGCTCGCCACCCGTGACACTCTCACGTAATAATGAGTTGGGGCTGTACACGCCCCGGAGTCTCCGGAGAGCCGCCCTCGGGCCTCAGGGGCTCCCACCCATGCCCAGTGGCAGCACTTAGCTCCGTGCTGGTGAGAAGACGTCGAAGGCTAGATTAGGTGCCGGACGCGGCTTTTTCATTTGCTTTCTGCAGTTGGCTTGTTCGTCCTTATTTGAAATTTTATTGGAGTTGCTTTTAGCGTTTTTGCCATCCCCGGCCTGTGATTCTCTGTCTTTGTCGCCCACCTGACTCGTTTTCTCTTTCGCAAGTCTCGCGAGGGGGCTGCGTGAGTGCCCTCGCGAGTGTTTTCTGGCCCAGTCTTGTGAGGCTTTTCTATCCAAGTCCATTGCGGGAGCACTCCTCCCGGTCCGTGCCCCACGGGCATCGCAACGCGAACACATGGCTTGAGTCTGTTGCCCTCACGATCAAGACCGGAAGTTACCTCTCCTGACTAAATTTTGCAGGCCGCAGAGCGCACGACGACGCCCCAGCCTCGAGAAGCAAAGACTGCGGCAAGTCCCCCCGAGCTAAGTGGTTCCTATGCACGAGCACGCAACACCAAAACACAGCACGGGAATAATGAAAATAGCATAATAGTTAACGGCAATAGTCCGGCACGCCACTACGGGGCCCCACACTACTCTCTCTTTGTGCAGGAAAGGGACGAAAACAAAATAGACACGGCTTGCCCAACGCCGACTCATGGCGAGGGCTCGTACTGCCTCCGGAGCTCAGTCAGACCCCTCCTCACGCTTCACCGAGGCGCGACGACGGGCTGACCCGCTACCTCCCTCAAGGTGAGCACGACGGCGCGGTGGCTGGTCACGGCCACTGCTGGAGGAGCTGCCATCCGAAGGGGAGACGCCGAGGCTTGGCGAGCTGCGAATGCCGCCAGCCACACGCCCACCTTCGTCTTCATCTCGACCGTCGCCGAGGCTGTGCACCCGGTCACCGTCATCATCTTCGGGGCAGCACCCGACGCGGCGGCCATCTTCTCCTCCGAACACCCTCAAGTAGAGGGTGGCGTCGCCATTGAACTTGAAATGTAGGGTGCACCGCTGGCTCAGGCCGCGCACGCGGGCAAACATTTGCTAGCCGCGGGCCAGAGCCACGTTCCCGACGACGGAGATCTCTAGTGAGGCCCAGGAGGCCCTGCTGCAACAACCATCCGCTTGTAGCTAGAGGCCGCTAGGAGCGCCGGCCGGGAGTTCGCCCGCAAAGAAGCGGGGAAGCTGGAGCCAGCTGCCGGTTGGGTCCACCGACCACACGACGAACTCCGGCAGCACCTCCGCCAAATGAAAGCGTGGCCTAGGAGGCTGCGCAGTCACGACGTGCCTTCCCTCACCCACCAGGCGCCCATCACCACGCGGGAGATCGCAGCCGCGACCGCAGGGAGCTGCTGCGGGAGTTGCAGGATGTTTGCGTTGACGACCCCGGCCGCGCTTGGGCGGGGGAGAATCAGGCCCTTCCCGGCGAGCCTTTCCCTTCTCCGCGGCTGAGAACCTCTTCGGTGGCGCCATAGAACGCGATGAGCAGCTGGGATGGGGATAAAGAAGAAGCAAGGAGGAAGCTGTGCAGCGGGGGCCTGTGCTCCCCCCCCCCATTTATAACCGAAGCAGGCCAACCGCCGGCCTCCACGATCACAAGTAATCATGACTTATTTCTGCATGCAGGGACTTGTCAAGTCGAGCAATTGCTGAGGCAGCATGGGGAAGGGGAGGCGCCCACGTCCAATCAACCGCCACATGGGGCCCAAGGCCGCAGGCTGATGGGGCCCACAGCGCTCCGCACTTGCCCCTTCGCTTCTCTGCTAAGACAAGTCCGAGCACGCCTTGGGACCGGGCGCTACTGTCGGCGTTCTGGTTACGGGGGTCCCCTGACTTGCCTGCCTGTGGCCTGCGGCGTGGCTCGAGTGGTGGCCCAGTACGGCCCATCTTCATTAACGCAAGGCTCAAGACCCTCGCGAGGGGCCAAGCCTCGCGGGGCGGACGACACGAGGCTTCCTTAGTAGTGGCCTCGCCAGGCAGTCTCGCGAGGAGGCGGAGAGATCAAGGCAGGGGTACCTCACGAGGTGCTCGTGACACAAGCCGTGACGATCGAGACCAGGCGGGTGCCAGGCGGGCGCCGGCCTGTGCAGTGTCCTTGTTTCCTCTTTGGTGCAAAGGGGGCAAGCGCAGGCATCGAGTACCGAGGCATCAGGCAAAGGTTGCCATTTCAATGCAACGAGACCAAGACCAGCAGAGCAGCAGGATGGAGGTCACTGTGGAGCCCAAGACGGCGTCATCCCCAGTACCTTTGGCAGCCGAAGACCAACTTTAGTCAGGATAGCTTGCCCTAGATGTTCCCCTTCAAAATGGTCGTTGTTGGCGCCCTTCCCGCTCAATATTTGGGAAGAGGACCAGGGCCACTATAAATAGGGCTAGCCACCAGAGTAGAGGGGCAGAGGATCCAGTTCTCATCAGATAGATAGGCGATCGAGCTCATCCAAGTAGTTCATCGCACCAGCTCAAGAACACCTTTCGCGAGGATGTTCATCCTTTGTACTGTTCATCATCAGCCCCTAAGGCAATCCACCACACCACACACTGGAGTAGGGTATTACCCCACAACGGTGGCCCAAACCAGTATAAATCTTGTGTCCTTCGTATAGTTCATCGTTTTAGCTTAGATTTTCGCAAGGCGATCGAACATGGATCGGTAGGGGGAAGATCTTCACGCGCACCCCAGAGTTCGAACCTTAAGGGTCTGCCGGAACCCAACATCCGACACCGGTGGATCTCGGGTAGGGGGTCCCGAACTATGCGTCTGAGGCTAAGGGTAAGAGGGGGCGGGGGACACAATGTTTACGCAGGTTCGGGCCCTCTCGATGGAGGTAATACCCTACTTCCTGCTTGATTGATATTGATGATATGGGTATTACAAGAGTTGATTTACCACGTGATCGTAGAGGCTAAACCCTAGAAGCTAGCCTATGATTATGATTGTGCTTGTCCTACGGACTAAACCTCCGGTTTATATAGACACCGGAGGGGGCTAGGGTTACACAGAGTCGGTTACAGAGAAGGAGATCTACATATCCGAATTGCCAAGCTTGCCTTCCACGCAAAGGAGGGTCCCACCCGGGCATGGGACAAAGTCTTCAATCTTGTATCTTCATAGTCTAATAGTCCGGCACAAGTACATAGTCCGGCTGTCCGAGGACACCCTAATCCAGGACTCCCTCAGTAGCCCCTGAACCAGGCTTCAATGACGATGAGTCCAGCGCACAGATTGTCTTCGAAATTGCAAGGCGGGTTCCTTCTTCGAATACTCCATAGAAGATCTTGAACACAAGGATCGTGTCTGGCTCTGCAAAACAATTTCCACATACCACCGTAGAGAGAACAATATTCCACAAATCTAATCTATTGACAACTTTTTATAGCGTGACATTATGTTGCGGCCCGGTCATTATTCGAACCGTTTTCCAACCTGCTACCGCACATATCGCGAGGCAATTTTATTGCACGTCATGTTGAAGCAGATATCGTGTCCCCTTATCACGGGATTCTCATCAATACGGGTGTGGGTAACCCAACCGCGCCATCAACATGGCGCTTGGGGAATAAGCGAGTTTACTGGGCAAGTGGGGAGACGCATGGTTTCTACCGCCTTTATAAAGAGATAAGGATCCCCCTTTTCACCCATGCCTTCTTCTTCCTCTGCTCATCCATTCTTCCTTGCTCGAGCTCCAGCGCCCAAGTTCTCACCTTCTCCGTAAAGCCATTCCAAGCATGTCCGGAGCGGGAGGCAAGTGGATGGCCTCCTTCGTCATGGAGGAGGACATCACGAAGCTTCGGGAGGCCGGATACCTGTCCGCAGACATCGCGCACCGGCTTCCGGCTGAGGGGCAAATCGTCCCTACCCCGAAACATTAGGAGAGGGTAGTGTTCCTCCCTCACTTCGTCCACAGACTGGGATTTCCCCTCCACCCATTCGTCCGCGGACTTATGTCCTACTACGGGCTGGACTTCCATTATCTGGCCCCCAATTTTATCCTCAACATCTCGGCGTTTATCGTCGTGTGTGAGGCCTTCCTCCGCATTACGCCCCACTTCGGCCTATGGCTGAAGACCTTCAACGTGAAGCCGAAGGTGGTGGTTGGCCAGCAAGCGGAGTGCGGAGGTGCCATGGTGGGCAAGATGCCCAACGTCTCTTGGCCCGAAGGCTCCTTTGTGGAGACCGTGAAGGGGTGGCAATCGGGGTGGTTCTACATCACCGAGCCATTCGACACCAACTAGGCGGCGGCCCCCGAGTTTCGATCCGGCATCCCCATGCGGCTCACCTCCTGGAAAGAGAAGGGCCTAGCCTAGGGTTCATTGGTGGAGCTGACCGGACTACAAACCTGCGTCAAAAATATGATAAGCAAGAAAATCAAGATTGTCAACGTGTTCCAGGTCATGCTCCTCCATCGGATCCTTCTATGTCAAAGATGGGCTTTCAATATGTGGGAGTTCGACCCGGCCGAACACCAGACGCTGCGAGAGCTGTTTGACACGACACACGAAGACATCTGGAAGGTGCTGTTAAAGGCCGCTGAGGTACCTCTGCCCACAAGCGAGGATCGCGGACTCAGCGCAAAGCGCCCCGCCAATCCGGTAAGGTTTTATATTTTACAAGATGTACCTTTCCCCAGTATATTCGCGGGAGGAGTCTACGCCTCCATGCCGATTTAACAGGACTGGGTAGCGATACCAGAGTGGATTGACTGTCCGCTCCACTACCTGAAGATCCAGCATCGCCCCACTTAACGAAGATGTTGTTTCCGGCGCCCTATGAGGTGCCGGAGAAGAAGGCCAATAAGAAGGCCGTGGGGAACAGGAAAGGTCTCTAGCACAAGGTTGTATCAGACTCATCGTCCGAAGACACCGAGGCACGCTCCTCCAACAAAAACAAGGACGAGGAAGAGGAAATCCCTCCCCCCAACTAGGCGGGGGGAAGAAACGGAAGGAAGCCCCGTCTGGGGAGGCCGAAGGGTCCAAGAAAGGAAAGACCCTCCCTTCGGACCACTCCACCAGAGCCACCAACAGTGGTGAGTGTCGGTGTCAAAACCGGCGGATCTCGGGTAGGGGGTCCCAAACTATGCGTCTAAACTTAATGGTAACAGGAGGCAGGGGACACGATGTTTACCCAGGTTCGGGCCCTCTGAATGGAGGTAATACCCTACTTCCTACTTGATTGATCTTGATGATATGAGTATTACAAGAGTTGATCTACCACGAGATCGTAGAGGCTAAACCCTAGAAGCTAGCCTATGATTATGATTGTTCTTGTCCTACGGACTAAACCCTTCGGTTTATATAGACACCGGAGGGGGCTAGGGTTACACAGAGTCGGTTATAGAGAAGGAGATCTACATATCCGAATCGCGAAGCTTGCCTTCCACGCAAAGGAGAGTCTCATCCGGACACGGGACGAAGTCTTCAATTTTGTATCTTCATAGTCCAACAGTCCGGCCAAAGTATATAGTCCAGCTGTCCGAGGACCCCTTAATCCAGGACTCCCTCAGTAGCCTCTGAACCAGGCTTCAATGACGATGAGTCCGGCGTGCAGATTGTCTTCGACATCACAAGGAGGATTCCTTCTCCGAATACTCCATAGAAGATTTTGAACACAAGGATTGTGTCCGCCTCTGCAAAACAAATTCCACATACCACCGTAGAGAGCACAATATTTCACAAATCTAATCTTTTTACAACTTTTCATAACATGACATCACGCCATGGCCCGGCCATTATTTGAACTGTTTTCCTCAACCAGCCACTACACGTGTTGCGAGGCAGTTTTATTCGCACGTCTTGTCGAAGCAGATCTCGTTTTCCCCTTATCACGGGATTCTCATCAATACAGGTGTGGGTAACCCAACCGCGCTTGTTTAATATGACTCCTTGATTCTAGGCAAGTTCCAAACGGCCACGCGGGCGATGCTTGATATTCGTCCTCTTTATAAAGGGGCCAAGGCATGCCCTTTTATTCTCACGCTCGATCCTTCCCCCACCTCGAGTTCTAACACCCAAGGCTTAAGCTAAGCGCTTTGGACCTTCAACCATGTCCGGATCCAACCTTCAAGGCCAATGGATGGCCTCCTCTGTCACAGAGGAGGACATCAAGAAGCTTAGGGAGGCCAGGTATCTCACCACCGAAATCCCGCACAGGCTGCCTACTCAAGGGTAGGTCATCCCCACTCCCGAACCCAACGAGAGTGTCGTATTTATTTCCCACTTCCTCCGAGGGCTAGGTTTTTGTCTTGATCCCTTTGTGAGAGGGCCCATGTTCTATTACATGCTAGATTTACATGATCTAGCTCCGGAGTCCATCCTTCACATCTCGTCGTTTATCGTCGTGTGTGAAGCCTTCCTCCGCATCACCCCCCACTTCGGCCTATGGCTCAAGACCTTCAATGTGAGGCCGAAGATGATTGGCGGGCCTCACACGGAGTGTGAAGGCGCTATAATAAGTAAAGGCACCGACGCCCCATGGCCGAAGGGTTCCTTCACGGAAGTCTCCGACTTATGGCAACGGGAGTGGTTTTACATCATAGCTCCCCGAGGTACAAAGCGGGCGGCCGCTCCAGTGTTCCGCTCGGGCCCTCCGCCTCAACTGGCGTCATTGGTCAACAAGGGGCTAGACTGGGGGCCAGTTAACGACGTGTTGACACTGCAAAGCCGCATCCGAGACCTCCTTAAGAGGGATGCCAGTCTTGTCAAGGTAATGCAAGTAATGTTCGTTCGTCGGGTCCTGCCATGCCAATGTCGATCTCTCCGTATGTGGGAGTTCAACCCGGAAGGACCACGAACTATTCAACAATTCTTCGGTATGACGCTCAAAGAGATGTATGGATTATTCTTCGGATCACGAATAAAGTGTCCGGACACCACCGAGGATGCGGGTCTCAACTGCAACCGTCCGGATACCCAAGTAAGTAATTCCGCTACCGAACATGTCCTACTTTATGTTTGTTACAACATCATTCTGAAAAATTGCTCTCTGCCAGGACTGGATAAGAAAGGCGGAGAGGATCAGGTGTTCGGCCCCCCTTCCCGAAGGCTCGCCGGATCCTTTATTAACCAGGATGCTTGAGCGTGCACCATATCAGGTGCCATCAGGAGAAGATGAGGAGAGGAATAGAGAAGCCACAGGCAGGCTTCATACTTTACACATCCAAATCGGGCGAGTAAGTGCCTCCGTGAAGGAGGATAATCGGGGAGGTGAATCTAAATCCCCTCTCCTCACGGGAAGAAAAGGACCGCCTCTGAAGAGTTGAAACCGGAGGATTCCAAACGAGGGAAGAAACCCTCGCCAGGGGGCCCTACCCTAGAGGGCGTCCTTACTGCACAGCGCCCGCAAGGGGGCCAACCCTCAACCGAGCTGTAAGTAAAAAAAGTACTTTGGTAAATATATCATGTTTTATCTCTGAGAATAATAACAGAGACATATATCTTGCAGTCCAGCTCGTAGCCCTACTCCATAGAGTTCATCTTCGGGCTCTTCTTCCGGAGATGATGGAGAGTGAAACGCCTCCTCCTGCCTCCCCGCCACATGGGGTGGACGACCCCGAGGTGTCGTCACGGAGGATTTCTCCTGATCCGCCAAGGCCGGAAGTTAACACGTCGGCTGCCCGAAGTCCGGAGTATTCGGCTCCCAAGGAGAGCGACAGAAAGAGTCCGGGATTGTCCGGCACACAACCGGACACATTTGTGGGTCTTCTGGAGCGAGCGGCTATCTCAGAGGCGCATCGTACCTTAATGGGTACGGTGGTTGAGAGGATTTCATCCACAAAAAATGGTTTGAATGAAGCTTTTATGAGCCTGCTAAGAGGCTTTGAGGTATGCAAACTAATATATGAACTTTTGGCGGTACCACACACGCTAGTTGTGCTATGTATGGATAGTAGCCCCTGAGACTCTGGTTGCCGTTGAGAGGCGGCAAACAGAGGATCGTAGTCCCAGGTAATGATCGTGCTTCTTTTAGGTGCAGGCGGTGGAGGGTCCGGCGGCTGACCGGACTGCTGATTTTGCCGAACTGAAGCGGTAGCTTGACGTGGCAGATTCCGACATCGCGCTTGTGAACAAGCGGCTTGACGAGGCACAGGGTATGTATCTTCGGCTTATCAGCAAATATTAAGAGGAGCATGATGCTAGTATCTATAATATGCTGTGACTACAGATGGAGCTGCCGTCGTGGAGACCCTTCAAGTGGAACTTGCCCGAGCCAAGGAACAAGCCAGAATAAGTGATGCGGCCGCCCTGAAGGCGGTCGAAGAGTTAAGAGCCGAACAGGCTGCTCATCGCCAGAGCAAAGAAAAAATAGCCAAGATGGCTATTGAGCTGAAAGATGCCGCCAGCCGCGATGAGCTCCTTGAAAAGGAAAGCCAAGTGAAAGCGGCTGACCTGAAGAAGGCCTTCGAGGCAGCCAAGGAAACCCGCTCTAAAATTAGAGGGATAAGGGAGGAGCTTCGTGAAGCCGGAGATATCACAGCTAGGAGGCCCTTTTTGTTGCAGATGAAGTTCGGAGTATGCCCCTCTGGACCAGCTATGGAGTGCTGCAGACGCGTATGCGGACTTGGCAAAGAGTGCTGCTGATGCGACTGAGTTTTACAAAGATCGGAAAGATCATGAGGTAGAAAGGTTGTTACCATCGCAGTTCAGTGCCCCGACGCGTCCGCTGGCGTTGAATGAGAAAATGGCCGCATGGGCCGAGCTCCATAGGTTGTCCGGGCTTGCTATGAGGTCTGTCGTGGATCATCTTTGGCCAAAAGGACCAAGGCCGGACAGTTATTTTGGTTTGGTGCAACAATTCCTTGGTGCTGTGTCGCATATCGACGTTGTTAAGAGGTCGGCGTGCATAGAGGGTGCGCGGATGGCTCTTGCCCGTGTTAAGACATACTGGGCAAGGATGGAGGTCACCGCTATTGCAACCCGGGATCCAGCAGGAGGCCAGGACCCGGCCGAGCACTGTTTTGAAGAAGTCCTAGAAGGTGCCCATTTAATAGAGGCTCAGTGCTCGAAGAGTACCATGTTCGAGTGACATGTATCTGAATTGTAAAAACAATGCTATTTTCATTATAAGGGTTGTGTTTATACTTTTGCCTGAAGGTATTATAGTGCCTCCTGTGCGGCCGTTTATGTATGTATGTATATAACCTGAAAGTTTGCAGTCGTCGGCTTTAGCCCCCACACATATAATGCAGGGGTGTTCGGGAAAGTGCGTAATCACACTTGATCCAATGTCTTGGTCCATTAAGGAGGTGATAGCACGGCGAACCAGGCAATCGGACTATATAGCTTTAACACTTTCACTTAGCCATAGGAGTTTGATGGTGGGGCTACTATATAGCCCCTGGTACTTCCGCGTTCATCCGAATACGGTGCTTGTACGTACATGACTAGGAAACCAGTCCCTCGTTAATGCAGAGGAATCGTGAAGATTCCGCTGAGTCATCGAGTGGTTGACCAGTCTCGCGCTATATCATGACATTCAGTTTTCGGCTTTCTCTACTGAGGTGCTCATCCAGATGAAGCAGGGCACAATCTCAGTAGTTCTCCCGGTGCCACCTTAGCCGATAGAGCGGAACGTAAGGTAGCAAAACACGGGAGCTAGGCAAACCACACTATTGACCAAAGACATGATTTGGAGCTGATGCATATAAGGCCAAACTCGCGACGCCGAACACTCCCTAAGGTATTCGGACTTTACAACATATACTGGGCTGAGTAACATCCTCGATAATGAGCCCGGAGTTTCCAGGTACATGCATTGGTCTGGCGTGGCAAAATGCCAATAACGCTAGTATCCCTCTCGGTTGTGTTAAGTGTCCGGAGGGGAAGAATCAACAAGAGACATTAAAAAAGGTTTCGCAGGGTCTTAATCTAAAAAGAAACCTTTGAGCGGGGCCCTGTTGCACGTCTGCACCTTTGTCTCCGTTGTGCCGATTCCTGGAAGGCTATAGCACGATGATCATCTATAAAAAGGAAAAACCCAGGTGAAAGACTTCGTGCGAAAAAGTTGTTTATTCTGGACGAACCATGAAAATGCAATCTGTTATTGTATTAACTAGGGGGGTTACCCGCGCATTTGCGCGGCTAGATACAATTATATTGTTCTCAATTCTCTAAAAAAGGTTATGTTTACGTTTTCAAATTAAGTAATTATGTTGTTAGGATATCATTTTGTGTAATAAGTTATCAGGATATTGGGAACACGCCAATGAAGAATACTATAAACATTAAACTAAAATTTACATGTGCATTTCCCTTATTCCTTGAAGGCTTAGAGATTTAAATATTGTTAGAATGCACAGTTTTAGCATTTGCAAATATGTAGTTTGATGCATATTTGTTGTTAATTAGGAAATTTGTATCACTTATTAACTTTTATGTCGACTAAGGTTCAATTTGAAATTAGGTAGTTGCTTAACTGTAATTATTACTTTCTGAATAAACTGCTTACACAGTCTCCATGAAGTATTTCTGAGCTAAACGTAATTCTTCAGTGAAGAAGCAAGCTCAAATATGTTTTATTCTCCTACGTTATTCTATGGTAAGAACTTGATCAAATATGGACATGAGCATCGATCTTGTTTTTTTGTCGGCACCTCCACAAATGTGATTTCATCATGAAAATTTGCATGCATATAGAATATCATCAATGTGTCTTGATATAAAATTACAATTCTTTCGTTTTTTTACAATTTTTTCGAATTGTACTATTCATCCAAGAGCATGCGAGCTCGAGCTCACAATAGCACTTTATGTTTTATTCAGGAGACTTCGTAGACACATGAAAGACACACATTTTCTTGCGATGGCATTTTATTGCAGGATAAAGAGTAAAACATTTATGTTTTTTAATTTCTGAAATTCTAATAGCATCATATATGTTTATTTCTTCAAGGCGTCTCCAAATTTTAAGAATATAAACAGAAACTAAGTCTTTAAAAGGAATGTGTGAGTTGCCCATTTGCACAGCAAGATTTACTATATAGATCCCTCTTTTATCTGCTTCCTCTGATACAGTTCACACCTATATATAAAAAAATGAATAGTTTGAGTAAAACATGGTACTTTTTTTGCAAACAATATTCCATGTAAGTGTAGTGAGTTTATGTTAGTTAACATTTTTGTGCCACAGGAAAATCTAAGGCAATTATTTATACAAAGCCATAGTGATTCATATTATTCTCCTGCTTTT
Source organism: Triticum timopheevii (assembly GCA_963921465.1). Classification (NCBI taxonomy): domain Eukaryota; kingdom Viridiplantae; phylum Streptophyta; class Magnoliopsida; order Poales; family Poaceae; genus Triticum; species Triticum timopheevii. Next base: position 563,554,874 of record OY997266.1, read on the forward strand.
CCTATGATAGCGACCATCCTTTTTCTATCTGTCTTTACGGCAGCAGTTTTTAAATATTTTCCTACGATGTAAATATGACTATTTTGTTTTCTTTTCCTGGTTGTTGTGTTTTTCGATTCATGCTATAGCATGCTATTCTTTCACCATTATAATTTTTGCCCGAACACCATTTTCTCCTACGTACGATACATCAAAAGCATGTTAACTGGCCTGTTTGATTTGAATGCTTGAAATATATGTTTAGAATTTTAAGAAATTTGTAGGGAAAATGAAACTTTATTGAAATTAGATATAATAAATAAATTATGGAATGATGTGTATAATCCAAGAACAGATGCGCCCGGACCATGTGTTCGCTGGCTAGATTTGTTAATGTTCCTGTATCTAATATTTTTTTTTGGGGGGGGGGGGGGGGGGGGTCTTGTTTCTTGAACGCATGTACGTATATACTGAATTGTACATGCAACACTTTTTGCTTGTCTCATTAGATGCACATGTTCCACCTTAGTTTTTGCAGAAAAAGTACATATATTGTTTATGTACAAAGTATCCCCAACAAATTGCTATGAGAATGCTTCTAGGACATGCTATGTTATATAACTTGTATGAACGCAAGTATGTATTGGATCATGCATGCAAAAGTTGTTGTCTTTCGTTTAGAATGCACATGTTCCAGCTCAGTAGTGTACATGTACCAAACACAAATAAAAATTCCTAAATTTGCCAGTGTCAAGCGGCATCGCATGGGTTGATGATGCATCCGATAAAAATCAATGAGACAATTGTGTGTATCTGTTTCCCCTAGAAAAAATGTGTGTACGTGCGCTATAGTCTTCTTTATTTTTCCTGTTTGACTACTTGCGATGGAAATCATTGAGCTGCGTGTCCATCTAGGACTCCGCTTTCCTTATTCTTTTCGTTTTTTATTAGGCAATTGGCAGGCGTGTGCTACTCTTCTATACATGTCTCCTGGCCGGAACTCCGGTTGTGTTTTTTGGTTCACGTACAGGGTGACCGGCCGGTATTCAAAGCTATATTATTTTTTCTATCTACAACATAAATTTTTATATGTTTTGGCCCAACTGAAAAAAAAATCAAAAGTGCACTTGTTTAATAAAGAAAGGATTGTTTATTCCTTTATTTACATGCATGCGTGGTCATGCATGACTTTTATCCCCGTCAATCACGTCCGAAAACCAACACGGCTTTCCTATTTATTTTTTTCTTCTTTCCTATTGTAATCCTGGTCTCCGTACATACCGATCAATCATGCTTTTTCGTTCGCGTATATTATGCTTCTATGCATATAACGTGACAACATAAAAGTCCAATATGGCTAGTACATATATTTTTACATGTTACGTAAGTAACATTAAATATCAGCCGTTGTTATTCTAATCTAACGGCGTAAATAAGATTAGCATATGTGGACGAACGTGATGGATCGTTTTACTTCTGTATTATGTATATAATAGATAGGGTCAAGCTGAACTATGGGCTTTTTTACATGCGTGCAGCCCCTAGCGCCACCTATGGGGGTATATCCATCGTCCCCAGCCCAGGTTTATCTGAGCTGTTACAACAGGTGGTGCGCCGGACTCGTCTAACCGTGTCCGTGGTCTTGACGACCGACCATTTATTCTGGTTGGAGAGGCCGTTCAGTGTTCGGCTGCTAGGGCCGCCACATATTCTTCCGCACGTAAAGAACGCTCCATATTTCCGCTAACTGTAATGATGCCACATGGACCGGACATCTTAAGTTTGAGATAAGCGTAGTGCAGTACTGGATTAAAACGAGGGAAGGCCGTTCTTCCATGTAGTGCATGATAGCCACTTCGGAATGGAGCGATATCGAAGATTAATTCTTCGCTTCTGAAGTTGTCGGGAGAACCGAATACAACCTCTAGTACTAGAAAGCCTGTGCAGCGGGCCTCTACGCCTGGTATTACTCCTTTGAAGGTAATATTACTTTGGCTGATTCTTGACGGGTCTATCCCCGTTTTGCGGACAGTGTCCTGATATATCAGATTAAGACTACTGCCGCCGTCCATGAGGACTCGGATGAGATGGTATCCATCAATTATTGGGTCGAGCACCAAGGCAGCCGATCCTCCGTGTCGGATACTAGTCGGATGATCCCTGCGATCAAAAGTGATCGGGCAGGCCGACCAGGGATTGAACTTGGGGGCGACGGGCTCTACAACGTATACGTCTCGGAGTGCACGTTTGCGCCTTATCTTTGGTATGTGAGTTGCGTAAACCATATTCACTGTTTTGACTTCTGGTGGGATTTTTTCTGTCCCCCAGTGTTTGGCTGGTGAGGCTCCTCCTCGTCTTCACTTGGCGTCTCCCTCCCTTTGTGTTCGGCATTTAGCTTGCCGGCCTGCTTGAAAACCCAGCACTCTCTGTAGCCGTGATTTGCAGGTTTTTTCGGGGTGCCATGAATCTGACATAATTTTTCTAGAATCTTATTTAGGCTGGACGGTCCATCTCTGCTGCCTTTAAATGGCTTCTTCCGTTGACCGGGTCGAGAGCCCCTGAATCTGGTGTTGACCGTCGTGTTATCTGGGTTGTCTTCATTGTTTTGACGCTTGTTTTTATTGCGTCGCGGCTTCCCGTTGCCATCCCTGACTTCGGATGTGCCTGGGTCGCTGGTGCCGCTACGGGCCAGCCAACTGTCCTCGCCCGCGCAAAAGCGGGTCATAAGGCTTTTTAAGGCTGCCATTGTCCTCGGCTTTTCCTGGCCGAAGTGTCTGGCAAGCCATTCGTCCCGGACACTGTGCTTGAAAACCGCTAAGGCTTCGGCATCCGGGTAGTCGACGATTTGATTCTTCTTAGTGACAAATATGTTCGAAAGCTTTCGGGCTGACTCTCCAGGCTGTTGAATTATGTGACTTAAATCATCTGCATCCGGAGGTCGGACATAGGTCCCTTGAAAATTGGCCCTAAAAGCATCCTCAAGTTCTTCCCAACTTCCAATTGAGTTTTCAGGGAGGCTTTTCAACCAGTGCCGAGTTGGTCCTTTCAACTTGAGGGGTAGGTATTTATGGTGTGGAGATCATCTCTGCGAGCCATGTGGATGTGAAGGATAAAGTCCTCAATCCATACCCCAGGGTCTGTCGTTCCATCGTATGCCTCTATGTTCACGGGTTTGAATCCCTCTAGAAATTCATGATCCAGCACCTCATCGGTGAAGCATAGGGGGTGCACGGCACCCCTGTATTTGGATGTGTCATGGCATCCTGTCGACGGTTGTTGTGTTTGGTGTTGATTCCGAGCTGGTATTCGATCAATATGATCGTTTTGGTGGCTATGATCCTGTGCCGGAACATGCTTCCTAGATCCATAGATGGACCTGGTCATACCGGATTTTTGGTCCAGGAGCTCACGTAAATCGTGTGCTGACTTGTGTGCGGCATCATTAGCTGCCCTGTCGCGGCAACGGCGTGGTCGGTCCGGTTGATCGGCCATTTTATTTTTCGGTTAGATGGGCTCTATAGCCTCGTCATCGAATTCGGGCAGCAGCTTGCGCTTTGGATAGCTCTTTGTGTGGCGATCACCACCGTATTTTTCTTCAGTGTCGAGCACTTTGTTCCATCTACGATTCAGCGTATCCTACTCGACCTTAAGACTTTGCTTCTGCCTCTTCAAGATTCTCGCGGTGGCAAGAAGCCTTCTTTGGAGGTTCTCTTCTTCCAAATGTTTTTCTAGGATGATGAATGCATCATTGTCCGGACTGTTCTCCTCTCCGGAGACAGGATGATGAATTTTACCCTCGGGATTGGCGTCATTGGACGTCGGCTCCGGACTATGTTCACCGTCCCCTGGCTCATCCTGCTCCATCGCTGGGTCCATGGGGTTGTTGTTTCCTTTGGAGTCAACAGAGGTATTATTCTTTGTTACGCTGTTATCGTTGTTTTTACTGTGGCGGGATTTAGAGCGGCACCTACGTTGTCGCTTTGGTTGCTGCTTGATGGGATTGTCCTCCATTGCGTCCTCGCCATTGCTTTCTTTTGGGATGTCCACCATGTATATATCATATGATGAAGTGGCTGTCCAGCGCCCCGTGGGTGGTGGTTCTTGTTCGTCTCCAGCATCGTCGTCCATACCATCGATGTCTTCGGAGTTGAAGTCAAGCGTGTCGGTTAAGTCATCGACAGTGGGTATGAAGTGGGTGGTGGGTGGGGAACGAATTTCTTCGTCGTCCGCTTCTCACTCGAGCCGGACATAGTTCAGCCAAGAGTCCCCTGACAGAGAGAGAGACCTCAATGAATTTAGCACGTCGCCTTGAAAGATATCCGCGAAGGTGAACTACATGATCGGTGCCCAATCAGATTTGATAGGCATGGATGCATGCGGTTCGGAGCCTGTAGCCGAAGATGAGTCCGAGGGTCCGATGACACCAGCCTCATAGGAGGTGGGGTTAGTGTTCGGCTCTATCGCTGCTGAGGGTGCGGCCTCTTTGGCAGGGTCCATCAACCCGTCCTCGGATGCACGATCTGGTCCGGATTGATTCCCAGGGCCGCCATAGGCGCGATCTCCCGAACATTGTCTGATGGCTGATCTAAGTCATGCTTGTCGTGACTGTTCGGCACACCTGACATGGGCTCGAATCCGTCGAAGATCAAGTCTCTGCCGATGTCGGCAGTATAGTTCAAGCTTCCAAGCCTGACCTGATGGCCAGGGGCGTAGCTATCGATCTGCTCCAGATGGCCAAGCGAGTTGGCCCGCAGTACGAAGCCGCCGAATACGAAGATCTGTCCGGGGAGGAAAACCTCACCCTGGACCGCGTCGTTGAAGACGTTTGAAGAAGCCATCAAGCCTTATCGTGACGACACAGTGGAACTCTCAATGAAAGCACCAATGTCGGTGTCAAAACTGGCGAATCTCGGGTAGGGGGTCCTGAACTGTGTGTCTAAGGCTAATGGTAACAGGAGGCAGGGGACACGATGTTTACCCAGGTTCGGGCCCACTCAAAGGAGGTAATACCCTACTTCCTGCTTGATTGATCTTGATGATACGAGTATTACAAGAGTTGATCTACCACGAGATCATAGAGGCTAAACCCTAGAAGCTAGCCTATGATTATGATTGTTCTTGTCCTACGGACTAAACCCATCAGTTTATATAGACACCGGGGGGGGGGGCTAGGGTTACACAAATCCGGTTACAGAGAAGGAGATCTACATATCTGAATTGCCAAGCTTGCCTTCCACGCAAAGGAGAGTCCCCTCCGAACACGGGACGAAGTCTTCAATCTTGTATCTTCATAGTCCAACAGTCCGGCCAAAGTATATAGTCCGGCTGTCCAAGGACCCCATAATCCAGGACTCCCTCAGCGAGGAGTGGTTGCCCAGGGACAAGCCCCTGGCGAAGTCGTAAGTATCCGGACACTATAATACTTCCGGTATGTTTTGCTTTATTGCTCCTTAACATGCCAAACACACTCGTGCAATCCGGCCAAAGCCCACATTGACGTATCCTCTTCGGATGGGTCTCTGGGCCTGTCGATGATGAATAGCGATTCACTCCTGACAGCCTCCTCCCCCAAGCCCGCGGACGACTCCGAGGTGTTGTCTCAGAGGATGCCGGGCCATGGGGAGAAAGTTCTAGAGATGCGCCTAGGCGAAATCCCAGACGCCGGGCACATGGGAAGGAAGACCCCCATGGATTCTGATGACGGGGGCTGCAGCAAGATTGGCCCCCAGCCGGATACTGCTCCGAAACCCCCAGTGGTTCCAAATACAGGCAGGCAGCCTCTCCCTAAGGGGGGCGAGCCGCCCGTGCCAATGACCTCTGTCCATCCAGAGGCATCGGACAACTTGCTGGAAGCGCTTCGCGGCGCTTCCATTGACAAAGAGCACCAGACCATCATGAGTGCAGTGATCGAGAAGGTTCGGTCCACCAAAAGCGGATTGACCGAAGCCTGCGCTAGCCTCCTAACAGGCTTTCAGGTAAGTAATAAAATTATGAGAAAATATCACAGTATAGACAGTAGCCCCTGAAGCTCTATTTGGCGTTTGGAAAGAAAGGCCGAACAGAGGATCAAATAACATCCGCAGGAGTCTAACAGAAAATGTCCATAAGAATAAGTAGGCGTCACTGCTGGCCGCTGCCGCTCGTACTGTGGAGGTCTTCGGACTGAACCAGGACCTGGAGCAGACCGAGGGAGAGCTCCGCCTCGTGAAGAGGCAGCTCGAGGAGAACAAAGGTATGTGATACCCCGTTTATATATTGATAAAGAAAAATGGTTTCAGCTCATGGAAGTGTCATGAACTTTAATAGGGGCCACGATCGAAGTGGCGACCCTTAACAAGGCACTAACTGAGGCCAAAGACAAAGCGGCCAAGGAGCGCACAGAGCACGAGAAGCAGGAGGCCCGGGTCGACGAGGTCCAGCAAGAGCTCCAGGATTTCTTCAAAAATACGAGTCCTTGGAGCGTGACTCTAAGACGTGAGAGTCCGAGCTTGCTAAGGCCCTCCAGAGTGCGAGAGACGCCAAAGCCGAAGCCCAAAAGGCCCTCCAGGAGATTGAGGCAGCCAAGAAGATAGCGCCGGGTAAGGCATTCATTATGCAAAGCAAGCATGTGAAGGAGTCTTTCCTTTTACTTACCCGAATTTGGAGCTCTCCAGGAGCGTTCGCAGATCTGTCGCGCAGCATATCAGATGCCGCGGAGTTCTACCGGGCCGAGGAAAAGAGCTCGACGGAGAAGTTGTTCTGGTCTCCGTACATTGGGACCGAACACCCGATACCCTTGAGCGACCAGCTGAAGCAACTGGTCGAACTGCACAAGGTTGTCGAACTGGCCATGAAGGACCTCATAGTCCGGCTATGGCCTGCCGAACCCCTGCCCAGCAGCTACTTCGGCCTTGTAAAGCGGCTGGTGAGTGCCTGCCCGCGACTTGAAGTTATAAAGTGGTCAGTTTGCATTGAAGGTGCGCGGATGGCCTCCGCCCGCGCAAAAGTGCACTGAGCGAAGATGGATGCCGAGAATCTGATGACAGAAGAGCCAACGAAGGGTAAGGAGCACCGCTACCCCGAAAGTATTATGATAGTGTCCTGAAGGGCTCCCGCCTTGTGGCGGATCAATGGGATAAGGATGTAATATTTGAGTGAATATACTCATTTGATCCTGTAATATGAAAACAAGTTCATTAGCGCAATATAACGCTTGTTGATTTAAAATTTTACCTTTTGTGCAGCCGTTTATAAAATCTGAGAGTTGGCCAGTTGTCGGCTTCTGCCCCCATGTAACTAGTACCGGGGTGTTTGGGATAAATCTAAACACTCTTTATCCAAATTTTTGGTCCTTTAAGGAGGTGTTTAGCGCAACGAACAAGGCAATCGGACTATACAGCTTTATCACTCTCACTTAGCCATAGAAGTCTATAATTTTAAACTTTGGCGCAGCCCCTGGTATTCGGAAGGCCGAACTCGGGGCGCTATACACGCCTAAATCAGACAAGGCCGATTCCTCGCCCAAAGCAAAAAAAATCTTTAAGGATTTGAGACCTCTCGAACAGCGACCAGCTCTCGCAGCATCATGACAGTCAGTTTTCGGCTTTCTCTACTGAGGTGCTCGTCCGGAAGAACCGGGACACAATCGCAGTAGTTCTCCCTGTGCCACCTTAGCCGATGTAGCAGAACATAAGCAGGAAAACATGGGAGCCGCGCAAACCCAATTATTGACCCAAGACATGATTCGGAGCTAATGCATATAATGCTATAAGTTCGGGGTGCCGCACTGTCGAAAGTGTTCGGACTTATCTTGCCATGTTATGGGGTACACTGAAGCCCCTGGCGAGCTGAACGTACCAAAATGTACGTGTGCAATTTGTAATAAATAAGCAGTAAAGGAAAAGGATAAAGAAATGTAATAATAAGCTGACGTTGTACATTATTTTCCATTGTTATTTGAATAATACGTCAAGGCGTATGTATACAAGCAGTGCCATAAGCATAATAGGACTATTTGACATGTCCTAACCAAGAACGATCTGCGTGTGGGTATGTAAAACAGGTATAGCGATCGTTATCGGCGACCACCTGGGGATTCCCTTGTACGCCAAAGCTCCTTGCCTCCTTGGTGTTTCCGTCCCATGATGGGTCCGATAATCAGGCTACCGGAAGAGCCTCCAGAAGATAGGGACCAGAAAGAAAGAAAAGGGTGAAGGTATACGGGTCCTGGGGCGGTTGAGCCGCATTGTGGACCGTATTGTAGTTGTGCCTCCGCCTATGCCCATGGTATTTTAAGTGCATAGTTATGTACTCGCGGCACGAATTTCACCGCTTGACCGGGACTAGGACAGAGTCCGAATTGCTAGGGGACCTCTGGACGTGCCGGATGATCCTGTTGCATAGTATTTCGGACCCGCTTGATGGTGTCCGGAGGCTTTATAGCTGAATTGGACGCCTGCCTAAGGAGGCTGCTCTGTGCTTCTGCTGCAAGGGCTGCAGTGTGCTCCTTCGTACGGAGGGAGCGCTCTGTGTTTCCATTGACTGTTATAACCCCGCGAGGTCCTGGCATCTTGAGCTTGAGGTATGCATAATGCGGTAGCGCATTGAATCTTGCAAATGCGGTTCGTCCGAGCAGTGCATGATAGCCACTGTGGAAGGGGACGATATCAAAGATTAACTCCTCGCTTCGGAAGTTGTCCGGAGATCCGAAGACTACTTCCAGTGTGATTGAGCCCGTGCAACAGGCCTCTACACCTGGTATGACACCTTTAAAGGTGGTTTTTGTGGGTTTGATCCTTGAGGGATCGATGCCCATTTTGCGCACCTTATCCTGATAGAGTAGGTTCAGGCTACTGCCACCATCCATAAGGACTCGTGTGAGGTGAAATCCATCAATGATGGGGTCGAGGACCAACGCGGCTGAACCGCCATGACGGATACTGGTAGGATGGTCCCTGCAATCGAAAGTGATCGGACAAGAGGACCATGGGTTGAACTTTGGGGCGACTGGCTCCATCGCGTAGACGTCCCTTAGTGCGCGCTTCCGCTCCCGCTTGGGAATATGGGTGGCGTATATCATATTTAACGTTTTCACTTGGGGAGGAAATTTCTTCTGTCCTCCTGTGTTCGCCAGCCGGGGCTCCTCGTCGTCATCACTATGCGGCCCCTTTTCCTTGTTTTCGGCATTCAACTTGCTGGCCTGTTTAAACACCCAACATTCTCTGTTGGTGTGGCTGGCTAGTTTATCGGGGGTGCCGTGAATTTTACACGAGCGATCTAGTATGCGGTCCAGACTAGACGGGCCCGGGTTGCTTCTTTTGAATGGCTTTTTCCGCTGACCGGACTTAGAGCCACTGAATCTGACATTGACAGCCATTTCTTTGGTGTTATCGCCATTGTTGCGACGCTTGTGTCTATTGCGTCGGGGCTTGCCGTTGCTATCTCTGGCATCTGAAGTGCCAGGATTTCTTGATGTGCTGTTGCTACGAGCCAGCTAGCTGTCTTCGCCCGCACAAAAGCGGGTCAATAGTGTCGCAAGGGCTGCCATGGACTTCGGCTTCTCTTGGCCGAGGTGTCGGGCGAGCCACTCATCGCGGATGTTATGCTTAAAGGCCGCTAGGGCTTCGGCATCCGGACAGTCAACAATTTGGTTCTTTTTAGTTAGGAACCGAGTCCAGAATTTCCTGGCTGGCTCTCCGGGCTGTTGGGTTACGTGACTTAGGTCATCAACATCTGGTGGTCGCACATAAGTGCCCTGGAAGTTGTCAAGGAATGCATCTTCTAGGTTCTCCCAACTGCCAATGGAGTTTGCTGGCAGGCTATTCAGCCAATGCCGAGCCAGTCCTTTGAGTTTTAGTGGGAGGTACTTGATGGCATGTAGATCATCGCCGCGGGCCATGTGAATGTGGAGAAGGAAATCTACAATCCATACCATGGGGTCTGTTGTACCATCAAATGATTCAATGTTCACAGGTTTAAACCCTTTTGGGAATTCATGATCCATTACTTCATCAGTGAAGCATAGGGGGTGTGCGGCGCCTCTATGCCGGGCTACATCACGGCGCAGTTCAAATGAGTCCGGTCTGTTGTATTTGGCCCGGCCGGATTTGTTTTTAGTATATCTGGCGCGACGGTCATCGTCACGCGTTGGGGCGCGCCCCCGTGATCCGTAGAACAATCTTAACTGTCCTGCTTTGTTTTCCAATTGGTCTCGCAGGTCATGCATGTAGCCCCGGGCCTTCGTGTTTTTGCTTGTTTGGCGACGGGGTGCGGGCTAGACTTCGGGCTGATACGCTGCTTTGTCTAGGCCACGAGGTGGCCGGTCAGCTGCATCCTGCGCTGGTAGTGGGTCAGGACCCCGACTCAATGCCACATCGATCTAGCATGTAACACCTCATATCACTTTGCGGCCTCACGCACGGTATTCCCATGGGTGTCGCCTTACCTTTGCCCGGGACCGTTTGCGCCTTTTGGCACACGTATATGATAGTGTCGCTAGCATCCATATGATAAGGAGCCCGGGCTGACATGGCTAGTCGTAAACCCAAAGTGGCACAGACTTACAGGGAAAGGCATCCATGACCCAGCATCGAACGTGTCGGTCATCAGCGAGTGAATCCGGGTTGTAGCACTGGGCTAGAAGGACTCCGGTGGACCGGGCTATAGCGGGCTAACAGGACTCCAGTATTCATCGCGTGACATTTCCCCGAAGGGACAGACACAGGAACGAAGAAGGACACATGCCGGCCAGCCTAAGTGTTCCGGAGCAGTAGCAAGCTACTAGGGCTCAGTGGAAGCACTAGGAGACATTTCCCGGTAAGAGAGGCTACTAAGGATAAACTACTAGATAGTCAGATCCCACACATACCAAGCATTTCAACAACATACACACAATATGCTCGATATGTGCAAATACAACATGGCATCACAACATGACTCTACAACTCAAGTATTTTATTCATTAGGCTCCGAGGAGCGAGATATTACAAACATGGGTCTCATGACCCAACATTCAGAGCATACAAGTCAAAGCACAAGCGGAAGCTAACATGTCTAAGTACAGACATCTACAAATGAAAAAGGCTTAGAAGCCTGACTATCTACCAGATCCTGCCGAGGGCACAAGATCGTAGCTGAGGTGTCAAGCTAAACGTCGAAGTCCATGCGGAACTACTAACGAGACCAAAGTCTCTCTACAAAAACATAAAATAGGCAAACGTGAGTACAAATGTACCCAGCAAGACTTACATCAGAACTAGCTACATATGCATCATTATCAACAAAGGGATGGTGGGGTTTAACTGCAGCAAGCCAGCTTTGACTCGGTGGCTATCCTAAACTACGACCGCAAGGAACTCTTTTGAGGTGGCGCACACGAGTCCACATATTCACCATATCAATACACCACTATGGATCCGCTCCCGCCTCCCTACGAGAACGCCATCCATAGCACTCACGCTTATCTTGCGTATTTTAGAGTATCCACTTCCACTTGTCTATGAACTGTTATAGGCAACCCAGAAGTCCTTTACCGCGGACACGGCTATTCGAATAGATGATGTTAACCCTACAGGGGTGTACTTCTTCACACACGCTCTCACCACTTACCGCCATTTACACGACATGAACTCGGCAACCTTCAAGCGGAAGCCAATGAGGGTGTCGGCCACGACCTACCTAAACACTCAAGTCTCTAGTCCAGGTTTATCGCCTATTCGGGTTCCATCCGCGAGGAGATCCGGCCGGGGTTTCGCTCACAGCCCCAAACGATGTGTGTAGGGTTCCCGAGAGACCAAACGGGCGCTCGGTACACCGGGCCACGGTGTATCTACCGCATCATAGCCCACCCCTAGGGTCAGCGCTACGCACGGCCTCCAACACATATCCTATAAACACCAGAAACTAGTTGCAACTCCTGGACAGAGAACAAGGGTGATTAAGAAGCCGAGAAGGTCCATTGGTTTCGGGCCCAATGCGTGGTAGTATCTGTTTCATGGATCACAAACATAGAACTCAATTCCTGAGGACGGCTTTAATGAGACAACCCACCATGTATTCCTACATGGCCTCTCACCGCTACCTTTACCAAATCATGTTCACACACTTAGCTCACACACAGTAGGACATGTTCACACACCTTTGATTCATCCCGGATGAATCAGACCTGACACAACTCTAAGCAATAGCAGGCATGACAAACAAGCATGAATGAGTAGGCACATCAGGGCTCAAACATCTCCTACTCATGCTAGTGGGTTTCATCTATTTACTATGGCAATGACATGTCATGCAGAGGATAAAGGGGTTCAGCTACCGCAGCAAGTAACAAGATGAATCGTTGTTGTCCTAATGCAGTAAAAGAGAGCAGGAGCGAGAGAGTAGGATTGTATCGGAATGAACAAGGGGGTTTTTCTTGCCTGGCACTTCCGAAGATAATATAGTTCTTCATTGGTGTCATCGATCTCATCGTCGGAGTCACGTCTATCGAGAGGGGACAAACACCGGCAAACAGAGAAGAAACATGATCAATGCAATGCACAATATGATGCATGCTATGACATGGCAATATGAATGTGTTTTGGCTAATGCAAGCTAGAACAGATTGAGATGAGTCCATTTGAACCAAAGATTCAAATGCAAACCCATTTTAAGAGGTCATAATAGTGCATTAACTTGTTTCACCTAAACAGCAAGGTTAATGTGTTCTAACATGCATGAAACCAGTACAGATGGATAGATTGGATTTTTCTGATCATTTTTCGTATATAATTTATTTCATTCTGAGCTATGGTTGATTTTCTATGATTTTTAGAAGTTTGCATTATTTTCTGGAATTTCCCGTGTAAGAATAATTCCAGTAAATAATTATTGCGTCAGCATGACGTTGGTGTGACATCAGCAGGTCAACAGGGGCTGGTCCGGGTCAAACCTGACCAGTGGGGTCCACTGGTCAGTGACCCAATGCATCCCAGGGTCAATGACAGGTGGGTCCGGTCAACCGACACGTCAACACAGTCAACTCTGACACGTGGGTCCCGCTGGGGTTTAAACTAACCTAACCAGAAACGAAACTGGGATTAATTAGTGCGTGGGGCCCATCTGACAGCGGCTGTGGGGTTAAATTAGCAGCGTCATTAGCCACTAATGAAGGTGCCATGTCGGCGGCTAAACGCCGGTGCTAAGCACAGCACGACAGCGGCGCCCATCCGGCCAACTCCGGCGATGGGAGCTCGCATGGCCGGGCGCGTTAGAACGCTCGCAGCAGGGCACATCCGATGGTGGTGGTGGCTGGACCTGGGGTGGTCTGTGGCGGCGGCAGCGGCAAGTTGGGCGGCGGCCAGAGTTCGGGCGAACTTGAAGCCGTTGCTACGGTGCGCGTGGAGGCTCGGGGTTAACTCCTACAAGCCCTAAGAGGTACGGGGAGGTCAAAGGACAGAACGGAAAGGCCGTTGCGTGGCCGGAGCCATGTCGGCAGCGAGCTCAGGCAGTGGCGCATGCGGGTGTGCTCGGTGCGGTAGCTATGGCGCGCGGCAGCGAGAACGAAGAGGGGGAGGAGAGGCAGAAGCTCACAGCGGTCATGGTGAAGCAGACGGCGAGGTCGGGGCGGAACCGGAGCGAGCGGGGCGGCGAGGGGGATCTCCAGCGGCCGACAGCGAGGATGAGGATGATGGCATCACTTAGGGCGTTCCGCGGGTGCGTGCTTCGTCTTGGGGCTCCGTGGCGTCGAGGCGGAGCCTCTGGACAGCACGGAGAGGCGAGGGGGGAGGCGAGGCTGCGGTTGCGCTCGTCGGCTGCGACGGACTCGTTTGGTCCGGGCGAGAGAGAGGGAGTAGAGGAGAGAGGCCCGTGGGGGAGAGTGAGCGAGAGGGACCAGGGGGGCTGCGTGGCGCCTCCAGGCGCGTCAGGGAGAGGCGGCAAGCAAGCAGGAGGTGGAGGCCTCAGGCGCGCGCGCGTCGACACGCCTCTGCCTACTGGCAGAGGTTGAAGACGGTGGGGCTTCTGGTGGGCTGGCCAACAGTGCCAGGCCAGTGGGCTGGGCCGGCCACTTGGGCCGCCAGGTGGCTGCGCAGGTAAGCCAGTAAGTCTCTCTCTCTCTTTTCTATTTTGTATTTTTCTGTAACTTCTGGGCTTTATTTAAAATAGCAAAACATTTTCAAAAATCCTGAAAATAGTTGTGGGCTCTGTTAGGATTATTCCTAGCAGCCCACACTTAAGTTCAGAATTAATTGGGCACTTAAAGTAATATATAGCATTTAAATGGCCAATTGCAAATACTATATGATTTAATTCAGTGACCAAATATGTCATGGAAAAATGTGCAACACCTCTGGTTATGGTTCTAGCATTTTCCAGAAATGATGAACATTTTTGAAAGCCATTTGGAATTGACTAAAAAAATTTTAGTTGAACCTAGTGAATTCCTTTAATGCTAGGGTTTAGGCAATCCCCATTTCAAGTTTAAATGAAAATGAAAATGATGCATGGATGCAATGCCACTAATTACAAGAAGATTTCTAGGGCTGTGACAACTCACCCCCACAAAACGAGAATCTCTTCCCGAGATTCAAGACGTGAGGTAAGAAGACAGAGGGGGGTACAAGACCAACACAATCTTCACGATCCAGGTTGCACTTCATAAGATCATTGATTCGTTCACAATCTTTGTCTCGATGTCATGCTCCGAGAACTCCAACTATCAGGACAACAAGGGGAAAGGGAAAACTCTAGAAGGATCGATCTTCTCGAAGATCGAACAACCGACGATCAACTCGCGGAATGAGACATTGAACATTTCTCTATTTGAGACATGAAACATACATCCAGAGGGATGGAGTGTACCAGATGACGAAGGTTCACTATGTAGACACAATTCCACACTTAAGAAGGTGGTGAACGGTTGTCCACGTAGCAAGGAGTTGAGTTGCCATGATACCATAATGAGACATCTTAAGGAAGGTGACCCGCAGAAATATTCCCTTAAGTGGAAAAAAGAATTACTTTTGATATAGAGGTCATTGAGACTCTTTATACCAGCCTAAGGCAATCACAATCGATCATTTGAAGGGGTTCAAAAGAATGACATACTCGGACTAGAATGGATGATGTGGACTACCTTGGTGAACACTACACAAGGGATGTTTTTTTAGTAACTGGGGAGAAGCTCAACAGTAGAGAGTGAGTCCACTGTTTGAAAAGTTATAGCATAACCAAGGAAACTGAGAGGAATCCCAGTTAGTGCTGATGATAACACCTAGCGCTTGCGCGTGCTCTCAAGAACTTGAGCATTTCCATATTCATCAAGGTTTTACCAACATCCGTGTCAAGGATCCTGGCAACACAACGTACTACCATGATGAACAGCGATGGACGATGCAGATGCAAAGGAAGATAACCTTCTCAGATTTCACCTTAGCGGGGCCAAGGGAACAAAATCTGGATGATCGACCGAGAGACATTTAGCACTCCGCTTCTAATATTCTCCTTGATGTACTAGCGTAACCCATTCATAGATATGGTTTGATATCTAGAACATTAAGTAAAAAGGTCGGACTTCGGAAGCACAAAAATCCATAAGGAACAACTACTGGAATAAGTTCTACGAGATCCTTATGGGGAGGTGGCCAACTTCCTCAATCAAGATACTACAATAATGGGTCTTCCGGATGGGTGTGCTGGCCAGGACATCCACTTTACCGGGTTACAGATAGACCAATATTGTAGTTCTTGGGAAATGTTCCAATCATCAGATCTGTCCGAGATTCAGATCTGGTTGATGTCAGAATATTCCAGACTCATCAAGTCTAGAAGGAAAAATGAAAGTTTGCAACACAAATCGACGAGATGATGTTGCGAGATTCTTGGGGGATGAACTACAATAGCAAGCTCCAAAACATGAGCTGGCTCTGCTACAACATGTGAACACGTTGTCCGAGACAAGCATGACCACATAGTAGTCTTATAATAAAACACTACCGAGTTCTGGTGGGGAACCATCATCTAGGGTAATGAAGTCTTGTGCATGACCTAGGATTTGCACAACAACTCCTTTTCCTTGAACAAATCAATCAGTGGCTTGGTGTGCTAGGGAATACATATGGAGTGGAGGTAATTAATCTACCAAACCATAGAATACATTTGCTCTTGCATAATTGACTTGGGACGGTACCTGAGGAAATAAAAACAATCTTTCTCGAACTCACGGCGGCAGCTTGCACCAAATGCACATGAATTCGAGGAAGTCACTTCTTCCATCCAAGCATAGGCTTCATGAACGGAACACGAAGGCTTTGCTTACAAAGTTTCCAACACTAGGTTGATGTTCAACATGAATCATGGGGGAGACAAAATGCTGCTGATGGGCTCAATAGCAACTCATCGGAATTTCCATAACACTGGACTTCCACCATCATGTGAACAAGGTGATAGCATTGGTCAGACCCAAAGGGTATAATGGTGTACGCTCAAGGAATCAACCACGAGTAAGAAAACATTACGAATATCGTTGGTTTTGATTTGACTTGACAATAGCCCATGCTCAAATCAAGGATTGTTTAAGATAATAGATCCAACAACTGATCACAGGGACCAATCGATGAAGATATCATCTTTCTTCAACACACACACACACACACCTAAGGATATCCCTTGAAAGAACCGGGTCAAATAAAGCTTTTATCTTCCAACTCTCCAATTTATTGTTTAGCTCAACCAACTAGCTCAGGGGTATCCAACACAGATTCTTGGAGAAAGGGTGGTCCACAAGAAACCAACTTGATCATGAGCTCAACATAACAGTCAGGGGACAACCTCATAATACTTCCGAGAAGATATTCGGAAAATCACGAACCACCGGTATGTTACTAAGCTCGAGAACAACCTTGCTTTTCAGGGCAAGATGATATGATCAAAAGAGTGAGGGATTGACACAATCCTAAGTCATTGATCGAAGAGTGCACCAGAAATAAGGACTAGGTAGCACGATCAATCTTAGGATGATGATTTAATAACCAACACGCTAAGAATGAGAATATTGTCCATTTACTACCAAGCAACGAGCTGCTCGGAGTATTGATTTCACACATCACAATTCACTTGTCGGCATTCCGGTTACAACAACACGAGGACCGAGGAATGAATGATGATGATGAGAAGTATCACTACGTCAAGAATTCATGAGAGTTGGTGCAGTTCTCATGACAATTCTGACATAAAGATGGTAACACTCCAAGGTAGAACAGAACAAAAGCTGGATTGGCATTTTGATCTGTGGAATACAACTGCTTTGACCCAATCCTGGACATGGATGAGGTACTGGAGTTTGTTTCTCCAAGTCATTCTGGATAGAATGGCTTGACGGACCACAAGAGTAATAGGCATCGATAAACAAATGCACGCATACTCTTGACTATCAATTGATAGACGATGGTCAGAATACAACTAAAGAGAGACAACTCAAAAGAACATCTGATTTTCTGAGTTGTGGATGCATAGATTAGTATGTCGAGCAAAGCTCAACATTTATTCCGGATAACCCATGCAGAAAGGTAGAACTGGCAGAGTCACAATATAGAACGGAGAACTCCTCAAGAGTACTCTAGTTGTGATCTTTTGGTTCAAAAGGACTCCTGCCAAGAATGGTTCATGGTAATTGGAAGAAAGATGTACCACGAACCTCGAGGACTATCACAAAGGTTACTAATATCCTAAAGGAACTAGCAACACTATCAACATTAGGTAAGTAGGGTGAATCTCCGGTTCAAGAACCCAGGAATGGAATACCTACTAACTAATAACATCACGGGATGCTTTCGAGAATGATGGCCAAAATCATCACACGGGGAACACAAAACATGGCTGGTTTACTAGGTAATCTTCTAAGGCACCTAGAGTCATAATAATAACTCCAACATATATGTCAAGGCAATAATTTACCTCAACGCACCGATTAGTGTGGTTAATCTGGCCCAAAGGGACATCAAAATGGGAGGAAGGAATTCTGCAAATGCTTCAGATTGTTTTAGAAACCTGGGATGACTCGGACAGCATAACGGCTGTAAATGCGCAAAATGATTTGAGACGTCATGCAAAAATGGTGGCAAAACCACTCAGAAGCACAAAATCAAGGTTCTGAGACCAACTATAAACATATGGAAGTAGTGTAAACTGAACTGGGGCGTAAAACCAACAATCTAATAAGTCTATGGATTAGTAACACGTCATCCTAATAGATAGATGAGAAGGCCTAGTTCTTAATCCCCGTAGAAAAGACGAGGTTGACTCGGATCAGAATGGCATACGGTAAGGAGTAAAAAGAGCCTTATGTTCCCTTCCACAATCAATTCCCCTACATATAACTAAAGCATTTCTAGACACAACTTCGACCAGTTTGGCTTGGTAATCCTACAGGCAGTCAGGCTCTGATACCAAAGCTGTCAGGACCCCGACTCAATGCCACATCGATCTAGCATGTAACACCTCATATCACTTTGCGGCCTCACGCACGGTATTCCCATGGGTGTCGCCTTACCTTTGCCCGGGACCGTTTGCGCCTTTTGGCACACGTATATGATAGTGTCGCTAGCATCCATATGATAAGGAGCCTGGGCTGACATGGCTAGTCGTAAACCCAAAGTGGCACAGACTTACAGGGACAGGCATCCATGACCCAGCATCGAACGTGTAGGTCATCAGCGAGTGAATCTGGGCTGTAGCACTGGGCTAGCAGGACTCCGGTGGACCGGGCTGTAGCGGGCTAACAGGACTCCGGTATTCATCGGGTGACATTTCCCCGAAGGGACAGACACAGGAACGAAGAAGGACACATGCCGGCCAGCCTAAGTGTTCCGGAGCAGTAGCAAGCTACTAGGGCTCAGTGGAAGCACTAGAAGACATTTCCCAGTAAGAGAGGCTACTAAGGATAAACAACTAGATAGTCAGATCCCACACATACCAAGCATTTCAACAACATACACACAATATGCTCGATATGTGCAAATACAACATGGCATCACAACATGACTCTACAACACAAGTATTTTATTCATTAGGCTCCGAGGAGCGAGATATTACAAACATGGGTCTCACGACCCAACATTCAGAGCATACAAGTCAAAGCACAAGTGAAGCTAACATGGCTGAGTACAGACATCTACAAATGAAAAAGGCTTAGAAGCCTGACTATCTACCAGATCCTGCCGAGGGCACAAGAACGTAGCTGAGGTGTCAAGCTAAACGTCGAAGTCCACGCGGAACTACTAACGAGACCGAAGTCTCTCTGCAAAAACATAAAATAGGCAAACATGAGTACAAATGTACCCAGCAAGACTTACATCAGAACTAGCTACATATGCATCATTATCAACAAAGGGATGGTGGGGTTTAACTGCAGCAAGCCAGCTTTGACTCGGTGGCTATCCTAAACTACGACTGCAAGGAACTCTTTTGAGGTGGCGCACACGAGTCCACATATTCACCATATCAATACACCACTATGGATCCGCTCCCGTCTCCCTATGAGAACGCCATCCATAGCACTCACGCTTATCTTGCGTATTTTAGAGTATCCACTTCCACTTGTCTATGAACTGTTACAGGCAACCCAGAAGTCCTTTACCGCAGACACGGCCATTCGAATAGATGATGTTAACCCTACAGGGGTGTACTTCTTCAGACACGCTCTCACCACTTACCGCCGTTTACACGACATGTACTCGGCAACCTTCAAGCGGAAGCCCAACGAGGGTGTCGGCCACGACCTACCTAAACACTCAAGTCTCTAGTCCAGGTTTATCGCCTATTCGGGTTCCATCCACGAGGAGATCCGGCCGGGGTTTCGCTCACAGCCCCAAACGATGTGTGCAGGGTTCCCGAGACACCAAACGGGCGCTCGGTACACCAGGCCATGGTGTATCTACTTCATCATAGCCCACCCCTAGGGTCAGCACTACGCACGGCCTCCAACACATATCCTATAAACACTAGAAACTAGTTGCAACTCCTGGACAGAGAACAAGGGTGATTAAGAAGCCGAGAGGGTCCATTGGTTCTGGGCCCAATGCGTGGTAGTATCTGTTTCATGGATCACAAACACAGAACTCAGTTCCTGAGGACGCCTTTAATGAGACAACCCACCATGTACTCCTACATGGCCTCTCACCGCTACCTTTACCAAATCGTGTTCAGACACTTAGCTCACACACAGTAGGACATGTTCACACACCTCTGGTTCATCCCGGATGAATCAGACCTAACACAACTCTAAGCAATAGCAGGCATGACAAACAAGAATGAATGAGTAGGCACATCAGGGCTCAAACATCTCCTACTCATGCTAGTGGGTTTCATCTATTTACTGTGGCAATGACAGGTCATGCAGAGGATAAAGGGGTTCATCTACCGCAGCAAGTAACAAGATGAATCGTTGTTGTCCTAATGCAGTAAAAGAGAGCAGGAGCGAGAGAGTAGGATTGTATCAGAATGAACAAGGGGGTTTTGCTTGCCTGGCACTTCTTAAGATAATATAGTTCTTCATTGGTGTCATCGATCTCATCATCGGAGTCACGTCTATCGAGAGGGGACAAACACCGGCAAACAGAAAAGAAACACGATCAATGCAATGCACAATATGATGCATGCTATGACATGGCAATATGAATGTGTTTTGGCTAATGCAAGCTAGAACAGATTGAGATGAGTCCATTTGAACCAAAGATTCAAATGCAAACCCATTTTAAGAGGTCATAATAGTGCATTAACTTGTTTCACCTAAACAGCAAGGTTAATGTGTTCTAACATGCATGACACCAATACATATGGATAGATTGGATTTTTCTGATCATTTTTCATATATAATTTATTTCATTCTGAGCTATGGTTGATTTTCTATGATTTTTAGAAGTTTGCATTATTTTCTGGAATTTCCTGTCTAAGAATAATTCCAGTAAATAATTATTGCGTCAGCATGACGTTGGTGTGACGTCAGCAGGTCAACAGGGGCTGGTCCGGGTCAAACCTGACCAGTGGGGTCCACTGGTCAGTGACCCAGTGCATCCCAGGGTCAATGACAGGTGGGTCCGGTCAATCGACATGTCAGAACAGTCAACTCCGACACGTGGGTCCCGCTGGGGTTTAAACTAACCTAACCAGAAACGAAACTGGGATTAATTAGGGCGTGGGACCCATCTGTCAGCGGCTGTGGGGTTAAATTAGCAGCGTCATTAGCCACTAATGAAGGTGCCACGTCAGCGGCTAAACGCTGGTGCTAAGCATAGCACGACGGCGACGCCCGTCCGGCCAACTCCGGCGACGGGAGATCGCGTGGCCGGGCACGTTAGAACGCCCGCAGCAGGGCGCATCCGATGGTGGTGGTGGATGGACCTGGGGTGGTCTGTGGCGGCGGCGGCGGCAAGTTGGGCGGCGGCCGGAGTTCGGGCGAACTCAAAGCCATTGCTACGGTGCGCGTGGAGGCTCGGGGTTAACTCCTACAAGCCCTAAGAGGTGCGGGAAGGTCAAAGGACAGAACAAAGAGGCCATTGCATGGCCGGAGCCACGTCGGCGGCAAGCTCAGGTCGTGGAGCATGCGGGTGTGCTCGGTGCGGTTGCTATGGCGCGCGGTAGCGAGAACAGAGAGGGGGAGGAGAGGTAGAAGCTCATAGCGGTCACGGCGAAGCAGACGACGAGGTCGGGGCGGAACTGGAGCGAGGGGGGCGGCGAGGGGGATCTTCGGCGGCCGACAGCGAGGATGAGGATGATGGCGTCGCTTAGGGCGTTCTGCGGGCGCGTGCTTCGTCTTGGGGCTCCGTGGCGTCGAGGCAGAGCCTCTGGACGGCACGGAGAGGCGAGGGGGGAGGCGAGGCTGCGGTTGCGCTCGTCGGCAGCGACAGACGCATTCGGTCCGGGCGAGAGAGAGGGAGCAGAGGAGAGAGGGCCGTGGGAGAGAGTGAGCGAGAGGGACAAGGGGGGCTGCGTGGCGCCTCCATGCGCGTCGGGGAGAGGCGGCAAGCAAGCAGGAGGTGGAGGCCTCGGGCGCGCGCGCGTCGACACGCCTCTGCCTACTGACAGAGGTTGAAGACGGTGGGGCTTCTGGTGGGCTGGCCACCAGTGCCAGGCCAGTGGGCTGGGCCGGCCACTTGGGCCGCCAGGTGGCTGCGCAGGTAAGCCAGTAAGTCTCTCTCTCTCTTTTCTGTTTTCTATTTTTCTGTAACTTCTGGGCTTTATTTAAAATAGCAAAACATTTTCAAAAATCCTGAAAATAGTTGTGGGCTCTGTTAGGATTATTCCTAGCAGCCCACACTTAAGTTCAGAATTAATTGGGCACTTAAAATAATATATAGCATTTAAATGCCTAATTGCAAATACTATATGATTTAATTCAGTGACCAAATATGTCATGGAAAAATGTACAACACCTCTGGTTATGGTTCTATCATTTTCCAGAAATGATGAACATTTTTGAAAGCCATTTGGAATTCACTGAAAATATTCTAGTTGAACCTAGTGAATTCCTTTAATGCTAGGGTTTAGGCAATCCCCATTTCAAGTTTAAATGAAAATGAAAATGATGCATGGATGCAGTGCCACTAATTAGAAGAAGATTTCTAGGGCTGTGACATAGTGTAGGGTTTAATGCCTCCTCCTCGAGTTGAGGTAGCAACCTGCATTTTGGGTAACTTTTGGTTGGGCGCTCGAGTCCGTATTCCTCGGCTGCCAGGACCTCACTCCATCTATCTGTTAGCAGATCTTGATCAGCTTGAAGCTACTGCTGCTTTTTCTTCAGGCTTTTTGTAGTGGCTATAAGCCGGCGCTTGAAGCACTCCTACTCGACGGGATCCTCAGGCACGATGAATTCTTCGTCGCCGAGGCTCACCTCGTCTTCGGAGAGGGGCATGTAATTGTCATCCTCTGATTCTCCATCCATTGCCTGTTCCTTACCGCTAGCTTGCCCATCCTCCCGTTCAGCCTGCTCGAAGCTTGGCTGGGCGGGATTGTTTTCGTCCTCGGCATTATCCGGAGTGTTATTGTCTCTTGTGCCGGTGTCGCTATTTTTGCTATGACGAGGCTTAGAGCGGCGCTGATGACGCGGTGCTCAGATTGCTTCTCAAGGGGATTATCCTCCATTGCCTCATCGCCATCGCTTTCTTTGGGTGTGTCCACCATATATATATCATATGATGAGGTGGCTGTCCAGCGCCCTGTGGGCAGTGGTTCCTGTTCCTCTCCAGCATCGTCGTCCATACCATCGATGTCCTCGGAGTCAAAATAAAGCATGTCCATTAAGTCGTCGACAGTGGCTATTAAGTGGGCGGTGGGTGGGGAACGAATTCCTTCTTCGTCCTATTCCCGCTCAAGCCGGACATAGTTCGGCCATGAGTCTCCTGACAGGGAGAGAGATTTCAGTGAATTTAGTACGTCGCCCAAGGGCGAGTGCTGAAAGATATACACGGAGGTAAACTCCATGATCGGTGCCTAATTAGATCCGATAGGCACGGATGCGCACGGTTCGGAGCCTATGGCTGGAGACGAGTCCGAGGGTCTGATGACATAGACCTCATTGGAGGCGAAGTCTGTGTTCGGCTCTATCGCCGATGAGTGTGCGGCCCCCGTGGCGGGGTCTATTCACCCGTCCTTGGATGGTGCGATCTACTCCGGATCTAAGGCCAGGGAAGCTGCAGGTGCGTTCTCCTGAACACCGTCTGATGGAAAATCTAAGTCATGCTCATCGTGACTGTATGGCGCACCTGTCATGGGCCCGAGTCCATCAAAGATCAAGTATCCACGGATGTCGGCAGTGTAGTTCAGGCTTCAAAACCTGACCCAATGTCCAGGGGCATAGCTATCGATCTGCTCCAGATGGCCAAGCGAGTTGGCACGTAGTGCGAAGCTACCGAATACGAAGATCTGTCTGGGGAGGAAAACCTCACCCTGGACCGCATCATCGTGGATGGTTGAAGGAGCCATCAAGCCTTATCGTGGCGATCTAGTGGAACTCTCAATGAAAGCACCAACGTTGGTGTCAAAACCGGTGGATCTCGGGTAGGGGGTCCCGAACTATGCATCTAAGGCTAATGGTAATAGGAGGCTGGGGACACAATGTTTACCCAGGTTTGGGCCCTCTCAATGGAGGTAATACCCTACTTCCTGCTTGATTGATCTTGATGATATGAGTATTACAAGAGTTGATCTACCACGAGATCGTAGAGGCTAAACCCTAGAAGCTAGCCTATGATTATGATTGTTCTTGTCCTATGGACTAAACCCTCCGGTTTATATAGAAACCGGAGGGGGCTAGGGTTACACAGAGTCGGTTACAAAGAAGGAGATCTACATATCCAAATTGCCAAGCTTGCCTTCCACGCAAAGGAGAGTCCCACCCGGACACGTGACGAAGTCCTCAATCTTGTATCTTCATAGTCCAACAGTCCGGCACAAGTACATAGATCGGCTGTCCGAGGACCCCCTAATCCAGGACTCCCTCAGTAGGTGCGACATATGCCAACGGGTGGCTTATCATTGTGGGAGCTATTAAGACATCGCCGGTGCCTGGAAACGGGATAAGGCGAAGACATGCGTGCCGGTGAATCTTACCCAGGTTCGGGGCTCTCTTACGAGATAACACCCCTACTCCTGCTCCGCGGGGTCTCCGCATGATCACTAGATCAAAACAAGTAGCTACAAGAGGCTCCTTGAGCTGTTTAGCTAGAGGAAGAAGAAGGGCAAGGCTAGCTCTCCTCTTCTCTCGATGTGGTGTCTAAAACTCTAAGAGATCAACCCTTTGCATGGGAGCCCTGGGGGGTTTATATAGGCCTACCTCCCAAGGGTACAATGGTAATCCGGCTGGTTGTGGGTCCAGGCTGTTAGTGTCTGTAGTCGCCGACTTCTCCGCCGGCCGCTGGGGCCCACCGACTGGTGGGTCCCGCCGGCTGCCGGCCTCTTGGCCGACAGGCTGGGCCCACCGCCTGGGGGTCTTGTCGGATACTGGTTACTATAGCCTTACTCTTGGTGACGATGGCTTTGTCGGGGTAAGCATGGCTACAGTGCCACCGCCTGGAGGGCTTTCACTGTAGCCTTACCCCGTCTTATCTGCTTAATGGTGCACAAACTTCCAGGGTGGGGGTGAGCCAACTGTTGGGAGCCGGTTTCCCCCCAGGCTTACTGGTGAAGCTTGGTCGCCTTCTGGTATCTCTCTAGCAGAAGGGGCCCGCCGCCTGCGGGCCGTACTGACAGGATGTCATGGGTGATGTCATGTTCAACATGGCAACAATGCCGCGACGGACGGGGAGTGGCCATCCCGTACGGTGCACTGTGGCCATGCTTGCTCCAAGATTTGGGGGTGGCAGGCTTCACTGTAGCCACGCCCCGTCCTATCGCCGTTATGTGGGTGCAAACTTTGAGGGTGTGAGCCGGGTTGCCTGCTAGGAGCCGGTCCTCGGAGGGTGGGCTGCTAGGAGTTGGCCCTTGTCGAGAGGGCTTGCAGAGCCTTGCTGCTTTCTGGCAGCTGACCGGTTGGACAGTCGGCTAGGAGAAGGTGGCCCTATGTCTTGGATGTTTGAGGGTGCAGTCGGCCCGATATTTTTTGAAGAGCTAGGGCGAGCCGGATAGGCTACCCGTGGTCATTTACTCCAACATCGGAGGAGGAGGATCCACTGGAGAGGTCTTTGAAGAAGACCATGGCAACCCCGACGGTAGGATACGAGACGGCGAGAGCGAGGAAGCAAGCGAGGAAGCAAGCGAGGAAGCGGCTATATCTTAGGAAGGAAGGAATGGGGAAAGAGGGGAAATGTGACTTGTGGTCGGGGAGAAAAGGGGATGGGGAGGGGGAGGGTAGATATTTCGGCGGTAGGCCAAAAATTTCGAAATGTGTAGGGAAACTTTGTGCGCGGTGCTGCCGGACACCATTCACTTTGAATGATATTGTGCATCGCAAACGATTTTCTGCCTAACGCGCATGGGATGAGTTTGATAATTGAAATTTTGGTGGAAATTTCCCTGCGTACGTCATTGCATAATTTAACATCGCTTGCTAATTTGGGCACACAAAGGAGTGTATAGCACACAAACCAGACTTACTGAATCGAGCAATTTTAGTAATTAAACAGAGACAGTTCACCTAAACATTAAAAACAAAGCCTAAGTACGAATATTTTTAACAAATCCGCCGCCGCGCCAGCCTATGCATCGCCGGTGTGAGATGAGACGTCGATGACTTGTCCTGGCGACATGCCGCCGTTGGTGGACACCGCGTCCCCGGTCGTGGTATTTCCTCGACATATGCCAATGGGTGGCTAATCATGTAGGGGGTCAATAGAACGTTGTTGGGCTCTAGAAGCGGGAATAGGCAAGACCGCAAATGATGCCGGGTCTTACCCAGGTTTGGGGCTCTCCATGGAGATAACACCCCTAATCCTGATCTGTGGGGTCTCCGCATCACTATAATCAATAGCAAGTACAAGGATGCTCCTTGAGCGGTTCGGGCTAGAGGAGGGAGAAGGCTGCTTGCACTACTTCTCCCTAGCTATGGGTGTTTATGATCTAAAATGGGCTCAACCCTTTGCATGGGTGACCCTGTGGGGTCTATATAGTCCTACCCCCCAGGGTACAATGGTAATCCGGCTGGTCCTAGGACCCAGCCGTCAGTGTCTCTGGGCTCTGGTTTCTCCGCCGGCTGCTGGGATCCGCCGCCTGGTGGGTCCCGCCAGCTGCCGTGAACTTGGCCGATAGGTAGGGCCCGCCGCCTGCGGGCTAGGGGGCCAGGCTGCACTGTAGCCTTGCCCCTGATGACACTGGCTTGGTCGGGGGCGCATTCCTACAGTGCGGGCGATCACTGTAGCCACACCCCGTCACCTCTGGTTAATTGTGCACAAACTACAATGGGAGGGGTTGCCGCCTGCTAGGAGTCGGCCTTCCCTTGAGGCCGCCTTCTCAGGCCTTGCCGTATTCTGGGAACACGCGAGCTGGTGGGGCCCTCCGCCTGCGGACCACACTGACCGTCCATCGTGGGGGCATGGCCCTGCCTCACGTAGGCACCGTCATGGGCCGCGTGGCTACAGTGCTGTGTCAGGCGAAGGATGTCTGCCTGGTACGTCTGCACTGTATCCACATTCCTTTCGGGATTCGGGGGTGGCAGGTGGCACTGTTTCCATGCCATATCTTGTCGTAGTAGGTGGGTGCGGACTTTGAGGTGGCGATGGGACTTTTGAGGAGCCTCCTACTGGATTGATACCTTTCTTCTCAAAACTGAGGGAAATACTTACGCTACTATTGCTGCATCACCCTTTCCTCTTCAAGGAAAACCAATGCTAGCTCAAGACGTAGCAAGAAGGATTTCTGGCGCCGTTGCCGGGGAGGTCTTCGCTCAAGTCAAGACATACCAAGTACCCATCACAAACTCATCTCCCTCGCATTTACATTATTTGCCATTTGCCTCTCGTTTTCCTCTGCCCCAGTTCACCCTTGCCATTTTATTCGCCCTCTCTTTCCCAATCTCCTCTCTTTTTCACTTGCCTTTTGTGTGCTCACCG
This sequence comes from Triticum timopheevii, assembly GCA_963921465.1. Classification (NCBI taxonomy): domain Eukaryota; kingdom Viridiplantae; phylum Streptophyta; class Magnoliopsida; order Poales; family Poaceae; genus Triticum; species Triticum timopheevii. The sequence goes on from OY997266.1 coordinate 563,582,347, forward strand.
CAATGGCTAGTCCTCCTTATCGTCAATACTCCCGATCATGAATTTCCCAATTTTAAACAAAGGGAGGGACAAAATTTAAAAGATGCTTGGCATAGAATTTGCAATGCTCAAAATAGATCTACTAGAAAGCAATCCACTTCCGTTCGTCTTTGAAATAGATGCTTGGCAATAGATGCTTGGCATTACTCCTTGGAATAGATATATTCTTGATACCATTACCGGAGGGAACTTCTTGGGTAGCCATACTTTTGATGCTTATAATGCCATGTTAGATTTGTTTGGTCCACCCCCTCTTTTGGTTAATGGAACTGTTTTAACTTTGGAACATGTGATGCAAAGGTTTGGAATTATTGAAAATAAAGTTGCCACTGTTGAGTTAATTGAAAATTTGGATAAAAAGATCCACAATCAGATTACCCAATATGGATCTAGGGTTGGAGTTACTTCAAAAAAATTTAAAGAAAAAGAACCTATAGTTAATGAAAGAATAGATCTTGATTCTACAAGAATTGGTAAACTGGAGGACATTATCACCAACTGAGGGTCTGCCTTTTCATCTGTGAAAAATACCCCAACTCCTCCTACCAAAATTTCCAAGGTCATGTATGTTCCTAAAAATAAGGGTGAATCTTCTAGTAAAGGAAATGCCGATCTCAAATCGATAAGTGTTCATCCCAATTTTCGTGCTATCATTAAGGAACCTTTTGCTACAAACGAATTTCTTGATTTCTTGCCTAAGAGCTTAATCATTACTAAAAAGAAAGAAACTCCTAAGGATTATAAGTGCTCTATTGAAGAATTGAGTGCCAAAGATGGCAATACTTAGATCTATCCTCGCTTTTATGCCTAGCTAGGAGCGTTAAACGATAGCGCTAGTTAGGAGGCACCCAATTTTATTTGTATTTTTTGTTTTTGCTTCTGTTTAGTAATCAATTTTGCATATACCTTCTGTTTAGATGCGTCTTTATGTTTTAATTAGTGTTTGTGCCAAGTAGAACCTATAGGATAACCTATGGTGATAGTTAATTTGATTCTGCTGAAAAACAGAAACTTTGCACGCACGAAAATAATTTTAGTAATTCACATAAACGTGCTTTTGCGTTGATTCTTTTTGTTATAGATCAATAGACAAATTGCCCAGGACTTCCCATTTTGATAGGATTTTTAGAGTCCAGAAGTGTTCGAGAGTTACCGATTTCTACAGACCGTTCTGTTTCTGACAGATTCTGCTTTTCGTGTGTTGTTTGCTTATTTTGATGCATATATGGCTAGTATGTAAGGGTATGAACCATAGAGAAGTTGGAATACAGTAGGTTTAACACCAATATAAATAAATAATGAGTTCATTACAATACTTATGTGGTGGTTTTTCTTTCTTTCACTAACGGAGCTTATGAGATTTCCTGTTGAGTTTTGTGTTGTGAAGTTTTCAAGTTTTGGGTAAAGATTTGATGGACTATGGAATAAGGAGTGGCAAGAGCCTAAGCTTGGGGATGCCCATGGAACCCCAAGATATTCAAGAATAGCCAAAAGCCTAAGCTTGGGGATGCCCCGGGAAGGCATCCCCTCTTTCGTCTTTGATCATTGGTAACTTTACTTGGAGCTATATTTTTATTGGCCACATGATATGTGTTTTGGTTGGAGCATCTTGTATGATATTAGTCTTTGCTTTTTAGTTTTCCACAATCATCCTTGCTGTACACACCTTTTGGGAGAAACCCACTTGATTGGAATTTATTATAATACTCTATGTGCTTCACTTATATCTTTTGAGCTAGATAGTTTTTTGCTCTGGTGCTTCACTTATATCTTTTAGAGCACGGCGGTGGCTTAATTTTGAAGAAATTGTTGATCTCTCATGCTTCACTTATATCATTTTGAGAGTCTCTTAGAACATCATGGTGTTTGCTATGGTTATAAAATTGGTCCTAGAATGATGGGCATCCAAGTTGGGTATAATAAAAACTATCATAGGAAGTGAATTGGATGCTATGATCAATTTGATACTTGATAAATGTTTTGAGATATGGAGGTAGTGATATTAGAGTCATGCTAGTTGGGTGATTATGAAATTAAAGAATGCTTGTGTTGAAGTTAGCAAGTCCCGTAGGATGCACGTATGGTGAAAGTTGTGTAACAAATTTGAAACATGAGGTGTTCTTAGATTGTGCATCCTTATGAGTGGCGGTCGGGGACGAGCGATGGTCTTTTTCTACCAATCTATCCCCCTAGGAGCATGCTCGTAGTGCTTGGTTTTTGATGACTTATAGATTTTTGCAATAAGTATATGAGTTCTTTATGACTAATGTTGAGTCCATAGATTATACGCACTCTCACCCTTCCATCATTGCTAGCCTCTTCGGTACCGTGCATTGCCCTTTCTCACATTAAGAGTTGGTGCAAACTTCGCCGGTGCATCCAAACCCCGTGATACGATACGCTCTACCATTCATAAACCTCCTTATTGTTGGGGAACGTTGCAGAAAATTAAAATTTTTCCTACGGTTTCACCAAGATCCATCTATGAGTTCATCTAAGCAACGAGTCAAGGGAGTGAGTTTGCATCTACATACCACTTGTAGATTGCGTGCGGAAGCTTTCAAGGGGATGGTGATGATGGAGTCGTACTCGACGTGATTCAGATCACCGATGTCCAAGTGCTGAACGGACAGCACCTCCGCGTTCAACACACGTATGGGACGGGAGATGTCTCCTCCTTCTTGATCTAGCAAGGGGGAAGGAGAGGTTGATGATGATCCAGCAGCACGACGGCGTGGTGGTGGATGCAGCAGAACTCCAGCAGGGCTTCGCCAAGCGACTACGGGAGGAGGACGAGGTGTTGCAGGGGGAGGGAGGCGCCAAGCACAAGGGTACGGCTGCCCTCCCCCCTGCCCTCCTTTATATAGGCCCCCAGGGGGGTGCCGGCCCTGGGAGATTGAATCTCCCAAGGGGGCGGCGGCCAAGGGGGGAGGAGTGCCCCCCAAGGCATGTGGTGCGCCCCCCACCCTAGGGTTTCAACCCTAGGCGCAGGGGGTGGGCCTAGGGGGGCGCACCAGCCCACTATGGGCTGGCTCCCCTCCCACTTTAGCCCGTGGGGCCCTCCGGGATGGGTGGCCCCACCCGGTGGACCCCCGGGACCCTTCCGGTGGTCCCGGTACATTACCGGCAGACCCCGAAACTTTCCCGATGGCCGAAATACCACTTCCTATATATTATTCTTTACCTCCGGACCATTCCGAAACTCCTCGTGACGTCCGAGATCTCATCCGGGACTCCAAACAACATTCGGTATGCTGCATACTCATATTCATACAACCCTAGCTTCACCGAACCTTAAGTGTGTAGACCCTACGGGTTCGGGAGACACGCAGACATGACCGAGACGACTCTCGGGCAATAACCAACTGCGGGATCTGGATACCCATGTTGGCTCCCACATGCTCCTCGACGATTTCATCGGTTGAACCACGATGTCGAGGATTCGATCAAACCCCGTATACAATTCCCTTTGTCAATCGGTACGTTACTTGCCCGAGACCCGATCGTCGATATCCCAATACCTTGTTCAGTCTCGTTACCGGCAAGTCACATTACTCGTACCGTAATGCATGATCCCGTGACCAACCACTTGGTCACTTTGAGCTCAATATGATGATGCATTACCGAGTGGGCCCAGAGATACCTCTCCGTCATACGGAGTGACAAATCCCAGTCTCGATCTGTGTCAACCCAACAGACACTTTCGGAGATACCTCTAATGCACCTTTATAGTCACCCAGTTACGTTGTGACATTTGATACACCCAAAGCACTCCTACGGTATCCGGGAGTTACACTATCTCATGGTCAAAGGAAGAGATACTTGACATTGGAAAAGCTCTAGCAAATGAACTACACGATCTTTGTGCTATGCTTAGGATTGGGTCTTGTCCATCACATCATTCTCCTAATGATGTGATCCCGTTATCAATGACATCCAATGTCCATAGCCAGGAAACCATGACTATCTGTTGATCTCAATGAGCTAGTCAACTAGAGGCTCACTAGGGACATATTGTGGTCTATGTATTCACACGTGTATTACGATTTCCGGATAATACAGTTATAGCATGAATAAAAGACAATTATCATGAACAATGAAATATAATAATACTTTTATTATTGCCTCTAGGGCATATTTCCAACACTTATATCTTCCTCAAAACATCCACCGTACCTACCTATTATGGCATTTCCATAGCCATTCCTAGATATATTGCCATGCAACTTTCCACCGTTCCATTCATCATCATGACATGCATCATCACTGTCATATTGCCTTGCATGATCATGTAGTTGACATCGTATTTGTGGCAAAGCCACCATGCATAATTTTTCATACATGTCGCTCTTGATTCATTGCCAATCCCGGTACACCGCCAGAGATTCATATAGAGTCATATCTTGTTCTAGTTTTGAGTTGTAATTCATGAGTTGTAAATAAATAGAAGTGTGATGATCATCATTATTAGAGAATTGTCCCCAAATAAAAAAATAAAGGCCAAATAAAAAAAGTAAGTCCCAAAAAATAAAAAAAATAAAAAAGGGGACAATCTTACTATCTTTTTTCCACACCTGTGCTTCAAAGTAGCACCATGTTCTTCATATAAAGTCTCATATGTTGTCAATTTCATATACTAGTGGGAATTTTTCATTATAGAACTTGGCTTGTATATTCCTACGATGGGCTTCCTCAAAATGCCCTAGGTCTTCGTGAGCAAGAAAGTTGGATGCACACCCACTTAGTTTCTTCTGTTGAGCTTTCATACATTTATAGCTCTGGTGCATCTGTTGCATGGCAATCCCTACTCCTCATGTTGACATCAATTGATGGGCATCTCCATAGCCCGTTGATTATCCTCGTCAATGTGAGACTTTCTCCTTTTTTGTCTTCTCCACACAATCCCCATCATCATATTCTATTCCACCCATAGTGCTATATCCATGGCTCACGCTCATGTATTGCGTGAAAATAGAAAAGTTTGAGATTATTTAAGTACGAAACAATTGCTTGGCTTTTCATCGGGGTGTACAAGATGGGAGCATTTTTGTGTGACGAAAATGAAGCATAGCCTAACTATATGATTTTGTAGGGATGAACTTTCTTTAGCCATGTTATTTTGAGAAGACATGATTGCTTTGATTAGTATGCTTGAAGTATTACTATTTCTTATGTCAATATGAACTTTTATTTTGAATCATTTGGATCTGAACAGCCATGCCACAATAAAGAAAATTACATTGAGAATTATGCTAGGTAGCATTCCACATAAAAAAATTCTGTTTTTATCATTTACCTACTCGAGGACGAGCAGGAATTAAGCTTGGGGATGCTTGATACGTCTCCAGCGTATCTATAATTTTTTATTGTTCCATGCTATTATATTACCTGTTTTGGATGTTTATGGGCTTTACTTTATACTTTTATATCACTTTTGGCACTAACCTACTAACCGGAGGCCCAGCCCATATTGCTGTGTTTTTGCCTATTTCAGTGTTTCCAAGAAAAGGAATATCAAACGGAGTCCAAACGGAAGAAACCTTTGGGAGCGTGATTTTTGAAACGAACGTGATCCAGAGGACTTGGAGTGGAAGTCAAGCAACCACCGAGGAGGCCATGATGGTGGAGGGCGCCCCCCTATCTTGTGGGCCCCTCGGGCATCCACCGACCTACTTCTTCCTCCTATATATACCCACGTACCCCGAAAACATCAGAAGCGACCACGAAAACCTAATTCCACCGCCGTAACCTTCTATATCAGCGAGATCCCATCTTGGAGCCTTCACCGGCGCTCCGCCGGAGGGGGAATCAATCACAGAGGGCCTCTACATCATCTCCAAGGCCTCTCCGATGAGTTGTGAGTAGTTTACCACAGACCTTCGGGTCCATAGTTATTAGCTAGATGGCTTCTTCTCTCTCTTTGAATCTCAATACCATGTTCTCCTTGATCTTCTTGGAGATCTATTCGATGTAACTCTTCTTGCGGTGTGTTTGTCGAGATCCGATGAGTTGTGGGTTTATGATCAAGTGTATCTATGAGAAATATTTGAATCTCCTTTGAATTCTTTTATGTGTGATGAAGTTATCTTTGCAAGTCTCTTCAAATTATCAGTTTGGTTTGGCCTACTAGATTGATCTTTCTTGCAATGGGAGAAGTGCTTAGCTTTGGGTTCAATCTTGTGGTGTCCTTTCCCAGTGACAGAGAGGCAACAAGGCACGTATTGAATTGTTGCCATCGAGGATAAAAAGATGGGGTTTATATCATATTGCATGAGTTTATCCCTCCACATCATGTCATCTTTCTTAATGTGTTACTCTGTTCTTTATGAACTTAATACTCTAGATGCATGCTGGATAGCGGTCGATGTGTGGAGTAATAGTAGTAGATGCAGGAAGGAGTCGGTCTACTTGTCACAGACGTGATGCCTATATACATGATCATGCCTAGATAATCTCATAATTATTCGCTTTTCTATCAATTGCTCGACAGTAATTTGTTCACCCATCGTAATACTTATGCTATCTTGAGAGAAGCCACTAGTGAAACCTATGGCCCCCGGGTCTATCTCTTATCATATAAGCTTTCAATCTACTTTTATTTGCATCTTTACTTTTCCTATCTATATTATAAAATACCAAAAATATATTTATCCTATCATACTATCTCTATCAGATCTCACGTACGCAAGTGGCCGTGAAGGAATTGACAACCCCTTTATTGCATTGGTTGCGAGTTCTTGTTTGTTTGTGTAGGTGCGTGGGACTTTTGAGGAGCCTCCTACTGGATTGATACCTTGGTTCTCAAAACTGAGGGAAATACTTACGCTACTATTGCTGCATCACCCTTTCCTCTTCAAGGAAAACCAATGCAAGCTCAAGACATAGCAAGGAGATATGTCGCTGCCGATGAGTAAGTGCCTTTGCTCTTGATTCCTTGCGCGCCGAATTCTCTCCTGACCAGGGCCTTGTAGAGCTCTCATGAAGACAAAACCTCAGGAGGAGAGTGCCTCCAAGGATCCTGGCTTGACACCATCACGTAGCCCCCGTTGCCCTGGTCCTGCACAGGGCGCGGGGCCGACTCCGGCTGCCATGATGCTGCAAGGGGGCCCCGGGCCTGAGCATCCTGATTCCTCTCTCCGCAGCTCAGCCTGTGGGATGGGGGACGCACCGGCGATCCTTCCTTTGGTCATTGCCGGCAGGTGGGCGCCCCTTGGGCAGCCTTCATCATGAGGTTGTGGGGCTACACCGGCTAACCCCCGGCCGGCGGCAGGCGAGACGCCCAGTGCCACCTCGGCAGCCTTCAGGGCCGAACAAGGCCTTGGTGATGCACTGGGCTTGCACACAGGCGCAGTACCATTCGCTTCGAGCTCTTCAGTGAGGCAATGCGTGCGATGATCTAGCTTGGCAGGGAGCTTGCTAATGTCGACACCAGGCTTGAGGCGGACGGCCGCCACCTGGTGCATGAGTGGCAGCAACTGAAGGTTGCCATCAACCTCAGGACACTTCAGCACCACGAGGCCGATGCACTTGCTGCTTCTCACGAGGCTTGCACCCGTGCCATGGAGGAAGCCGAGGCTGCCAACCGCCGTCGCGAGGCGGCCGAGGAGCGGGAGCGGGATCTTCTATCTTCAAATGCTGCCCTTGAGCGAGAAGTTGAGGAGCGTCGTGCCCTCCTGGCCTCCTCACCACACGAAGCGGCCTTTTCCGAGGCGGAGCTCCTGAGGCGCCACATTGACTTGATGTTGGAGACCGTGGAGCACAGCATGGCATTGGAGAGGCTGGAGATGAGGGAGCGCTAGGCTGCCGCAGCTGAGGATGCCATCGCTGACCGAGAAGCCCAGGTCCAACTTGAGGTGGAGGAGAGGGTGGCAAAGGCGCATGCTAACTTAACTGAGGGGCACCGCCTGGATCTAGAGCTGCTCAAGGCCGAACTTGAAGGTAGGACCTCCGCCCTGAAGGCGAAGCTGCAAACCGCGGAACAGCGTGAGAGCACCACCCAAGAAGCCCTGACTTCTTCCGAATCTGCCTTGAATTCTACCCACGCCGAGATATCCTATGTCCAAAAGCAGGTCAAGGATACCGCCTCCCTCCTGAAGAAGGCTTCGAGTGAAAAGAGCCGCCGCTTGACACTGGAACGCGAGCACGGCTCCATGCTCCAAGGTCAGCGCGCCAGAGCTAACCATTCCTTCGGTGCTATCTATGACGAGAGCGCTCCTCACCCGCACGAGAGTGACTATGCTAGCCATCTTAACTTCTTCATTGATGTTGTGACCCGCCTGGAGGAACAGGCCGCAAAGGCTCGCCAGCTTCTTGAGGAAAGGAGCCGGGGCCTCCTTGGGCATGCGCTCTCGCGCGTCTTCAGCAATCTCCTGAACCGTGATTCCCACTTTTATTTCAACACCGTGCTAGCCCCCATGCTTGCAGCTACCCAAGACAAGCTCGCCAAGTGGGTGGATGACCATGTGGACGCCTTGGTGAAGGAGCTGGCTCCCAAGGACGACACGGCCGTGCTCATGCCTGGAGCGAATGGGACGAGCAGTGGTGATGAGGAGGATGGCTGCCGGGGCTCCGGCAGTGCGGCCAGTGCGGAGGAAGGCGACGAAGAGGGCGCGCTCGGCTAGACCTGCACTTCTGCTTGCTTTAACATGTATGACAAAACTTGGAAGTTCCCTTGTGAGAGCATTTTGAAAAGGGGGGAACCCCTTGTGATTGTGATGTACATAATTATGAATGCCTTGAAATGATGCCGTGGGGCGACCCCTCAGGTTCGCAGGCTTAGGCGGGATGGTGGTTACGAGTTATCTTTTGGCTCCGCAAATCTCGAGCGGGCCTTAACGCTGTAGAATCATTTGTCCTCCCGAGGCATGCCTACTGCGGGCTCGTGAGGGCCTGGCTCTTGCGAGGGGCCCGTTGACCTGCCCTGGAGTGAAACGGGAGGAGCCAACTACCGGATCGTGGTGAGGTTGGCGTGCGTTGCGGACACACCCTTGAGCCCTTGGGGGGGAAGCGATCAATCCCTACGCACACACCGTACCCAGCCCCCGCTCGCGAGGCACTCGAGGGCATGGCAGCAGTCACGAGCTCTAGAAAAACACAAGAACAGAAGCCAAGAGAGCAACGCAAGACGAGAAGAACTCCCCCCATTTTTATAAATGCACGAGAACCAAACTGCTCCAAAAAGCCGACGAACAAAAGGATGCAAAAGCAAATGGCTGCGTCTGGCACCTAGCTAGTCTTCAAATCTTATCACCAGCGCGTAGCTAAGTGCTTCCATTGGCTAGGCATAGTCCTTGGGGGTCAGTGTTGACGGCCAGCATGGAGCATGGTGCTTCCACTAGGACGTAGGTGGGAGCCCCCGTGAGGCCCTAAGGTGGCACTCAGGAGACTCCGGGGCGTGTACAGCCCCACTCATTATTACGTGAGAGTGTCACGAGCGGAGACTTTCATAGGCCGGAGCCTTGCTTCATGTTTCCCGATGAGGACCCTGCCCTATGCCACCACCGTTGGGGGGACCGGAAACCAGGACAAGACCAAGGGGCAAGGGGGACGTTGGCGGCGTCCTCGGCGACCGTAGGCCCCTCGCCGGAGGGAAGGGCTCACCTGCGTCTTCCCCGGCGGGGAACCTACCTCCAAGAAGGGTCCTGCTCCGCGCAGCACAGGGGAGGCCCTGCCGCTGGGCTCCCCCCGTGTTGTTCCCAACACCCTTCGCGCTCCTGCAGGGGATCCGCCGTCCTAAGAGTCCTGATTGTAGTTGCTGAAAGTGCTAGTTATCGACTAGAGGGGGGTGAATAGGCGATTTTTATGAAAGTCTTCAAAACATGGAAGTTTCGAGACAAAAAATAGAAATGACCTAATTGATACGCAGCGGAAGATAAATTACAACAAGCAAACCATTGTCAAGTATGTAATGATGAGGAAGTACAGGACAAATAGCAGCTAAGTAGTAAGGATTGGGATGGAAGATAGTATGAAGCCAATCAACGATAGTAGTCAAGCAATGAAGTCAAACAGGTACGACAGATAGGTAATGACTTCACGAACACAAACTCTAAGTAAAGGAAGGGACAGGATAGAACCAGTCACTTGTTGAAGACACGGGATTTGTTGGACTAGTTCCAGTTGCTGTGACAACTGTACGTCTAGTTAGGGAGACTGAGATTCAACTCAGAAGACCGCGTCTTCACCTTATTCCCCTTGAGCTAAGGACAAACAGTCCTCGCCCAATCACTCTGGTAAGTCTTCAAGGTAGACTTCCGAACCTTCACAGACTTCGTTCACCGGCGATCCACAATGACTCTTGGATGCTCAGAACGCGACGCCTAACCGGCTGGAGGATTCACAGTCACTACTAGGAAAAGGCCTACTAATGGCGCACCTAATTTGGCCATTAATGGCGCATTAGTGGTGCGCCATTAGTGCCACGCCATTAGTATATTTTACTAACGGCGCACCCCCTGGTGCGCCATTAGTATCTGATATACTAATGGCACACCTCTGATGCGCCATTAGTGTATACATAAGTGCGCCATTAGTATGCCTCCCAGGGGCCATGTATACCCAGGTGCTCTGGCATACTAATGGCACACAGCAACAAGATGCGCCATTAGTAATCTCGGCATACTAATGGTGCACTGTTTAGTGATGCGCCATTAGTATACTTTGTCATACTAATGGCGCACTGTGATGTGATGCGCCATTAGTATGAATATTAGGTTTTTTTATTTTTATTTTCTGTTTTTTGCACAGGTTACAAAATGTATAATTGGACAAAATATAGACAGCACACATCAACAACAGATTCATCGAATACAATAGAAGATTAGTCTTTGAATACAATTCATCATATTAGTCTCTGAATACAATTCATCATATTAGTCTCCGAATTGAAAAGACCAAACAAAGATAGAACATTATATTACAAGTCTCGAGACCGCGAGTAGCGAGTTTGTCTTCACATTACAAGTCGATATCGATCATCTAAACTACCATCACATAGAAGAGAGTTGCGGTCATCACGATGAGCATCATCACGATGAAACTCATCTTCATCCGGTTCCTCCAACGCTCCCTCCCCTCTCCCGCAAGATAGCGGGCGTATCTAGATTCGGCCTCGGCCCTAGTGGTGTACCCTTTGTAACTGTTACCACTGAATCGGTGAACCTGTCTCCGACACTCCTCCCAATCGTCGTAGACTCCGGGAACCTTACCCTTGTACACGACACACGTCGGCATCGCTATGCACTAGCCAAACGAAACGTTAGTACCAATTCACAGACAATACATAAGCAATATATACGTATGCAACAGAACGATCGGAAGAGAAAAGCAAAACATTAATAGCATCGATTACATCTAAGTTGAACGACTCTCGAAACCAAAGAGACATACTACAAGTTCATTAAAGTTTAATTACAACATGAGCCAATCGATGTTTCAGAACTAGACACAGCATCACTGCTTTCGACTCGACTCAAAGGACCAGAGCGTGGATGAAGCCGCCGTCTATCATGGGAGTCATGAAATAACGGTCGTTGTCAGCCTGCATTTGTAGCATTGTGTCGATGTCACTGTTGGACGGTTGATTGTTGAGGTAGAACTGCCCCGAGGTACGAAGGACATCTTGATGGATGATTTCCGCAAACTCCGACTGGATGCGAAAGAATTCTTGTCGGAGGTCCGCGTCCTGGATTGCCGACACGCTCTTTGCCCAATCTTTGAGTTTACTCGGTAGCAGAAGTTGATGATGGTCCCGTACGATCGCCCGCATGTGATGGATGACGTAGTAGGCACCCTTCTGACCGCCAGGCGGCTGCTTGACGCAGCAGAACGTCGTATTGTGGGAGAACACGTGCTTGCCGTACTTACGAATAGGCTTGGTGAAGGTGCCTCCAGATTTGGCGTAGCTGGGGAGAACATCATCAAGAACCTTCTTGACATTTGTGTAGTCTACGTTCGACTGACGGTCCGGGTCGAAATACGTGGACATGGAATACTTGGGGCTTAGGAGGATGAGCATGCAATGTGTGTCACTGCAGAAAACACGGAATGTTAAAAGAAAAACGATCGAAATGTAAGAATTCATATGTTATGGGCCGGTTGAGGGGAGGACTTACTCGGGAAAGTAAGGCACGAAGAAGTTATCCTTATCTTGGTTTGCCAGAATGACGCCTTCGAGGTAAGAACTCGCGACTTGCCGGTCCCCAGCGCTGCCTAAGATCTTGGCACGCATGTAGAAGGGGTCGACTATCACGATGTCCGGGGTCTTGTCGCGAATGATCCGCATCTCCATACTCAGTGAAAATAGCCGAACGAAGGTGTAGTGCAGCGGATGAAGGTTCAACATAGCGTGGATGTCATCAAAACGCAGGACGATCGTACGCCCGATGGAGTTATCCACAAAGCCCTTGCCCTCTGGCACCTTTGCCGCGAAAACCGGGTATGCCACATCCTTCTCTCTGAGACGCTGCTTCTCCAAAGAAAGAACACTGTCATGCAGACTCCGCATAGCACCGGTTGCAGCATTGAGCATATTTGTCGGTAGCATCGCCCTACCTGCCACATGCACCCTCCTCGAGATATCCTTAGGTGAAGGTGGCCCATCCTGAGCACGGATCGTACTCGGTGCCGGCTGGCTCGCACCCTTCTTAGTCTTTCTTTTGCGTGCCTTCTTCTTCTCCTGTAATGGGACCGAGTTCTGCTCACAGACCGCCTTCTTGAGTGTGTTGGGGCTGATAATATTTCGCACCTCGCCTATCTGAGGCTCGGTGAAGTCGGCAGCTGGAGGCGTCTCCTGAGAGCTGAACGCCAGACGGTGCTTGTTGCAACTTGGCTTCTCCGCGGTACCAGCTAGATCGCACACGTCTTTTGTTGGGTTGGGTTCTTGAGAAGGAGGCCCCATGAAGTCGCCATCGTACCCATGATCGGCAAAGTACTGATCGACGTTGCCAAATGTATCGTCGTCGTCATCGTCGTCGTTCTGATCCTGTGCCATATGCATGTTTGGATCCAGTGGCATAGGGATGTCCCGCACCGTTGCGGCGGTCTTGCCATGGGGCCGACTTGGCGCCGGCACGACTGGCGGTGTTGTCTTTGGGGTGGTGTCCCCCGCCCCCAAACGAATCTGGCTCTTCGGCCAAAGCAGGGGCCAGCTCAGGCAGGCGCTGAGGGTCATCACGTCATCATCGTCAGCCCCGACAGGTCGAATCGGAGGTAACAACTCGTCGCAGCCTGGCAGCACCCGAACTAGTTGAACCCTAAACAAGTTGGGTGGCATCTGGGTACCATGGAACAAGGGGTTACCCGGTTGAATGATTTTGCCCTTGGCGACATCGACCAACTCGTTGTTCACGAAGTGGAGGAGAGTGCACGGAACGTCGGCGGCGCCATGCGAAAACATGTAGGGCGTCAGGGATGCCCAGTCAAAGGCAAGGAGATGAAGTCCTCGGCCGAGAGAGGCTTAATTAGTTACCGTGATGATGGCGTCGAGCTCGGCTAATGTCGAGGCACCGCCAACGGCGGGCGTGCAGTTGACGGAGGGGCCACTTGCTGTAGAGGTGTTGGCCGGCGTACATCCGGGTGCATTAAGCTCCCGTGCCGACGTTGGAGAGACCAATGCCGCCTCCGCCGGAGGCACCAATGGCCCCGCCATCGCATTATTCAAGTTGCTGGCCGTGAAGCTAGGAATCGGGGGCGGCCCCTGTTGGCCGCCCACAATCCACGCACTCAACCCCGAGATCAAGGTAGGCACAATGGCGGTGATCGTCGCTCCGAGTCGTTGTTCCACTTGCTCTTGGAAAATCTTCGGAATCCGCGCCACCTGTGCCTTGAGTTCTTGAACCTCGCGCGCCTTGTTTTCAGAGCTGGTATTTTTCTCCTTCCGCACACTAGCTGTATAGTATGACCCCCATTTTGTCGACAAGCCTTTGCCGGCCACACGACCAGCTGACGTCGGCTTACTGAGCTTATCCTTGTTCTTCATTACATTCAACGCCCTATTTGGAGTGGTGTCCCAAGGGTTGCTCTTAGTCGACCCCGCGCTACTGCTTTTAGTCGCCTGCAGAAGGAATGTGAACCATTTAGAAATTTGGCTTCATTAATTGGAATGCAACCATATGGAGCTAATTACGCGGGGGTGTATTCCTTACCAGAACAAGCTCAAGCTTCCTGGTCTTCGGATCCGTGGTAAGCTCCTTTGTTTTTGGGTCCTTCTTGTACCGGGCCCTGACAAAGTTCCTGGTCTGCTTGTCACCGTATTTATCGAAGAGGGGCGGTAGGCCTTGCTCGGCACGGTCCGCCTCCTCCTTGTCCCATATAGGCTCCGCCACTCTGTAACCGCCGGGACCGAGTGTGTGTTCCCCTATGTTCAGCTCCCGCATTTGTTTCCCCCACTCACTTGATTGGGAGTTTGCGGTGCTTGAGCAATTGATCTTGAAGTCATTGTAGTCATATTCGGTGATCGAAGGATTTTTCTCCTTGATCTTCTGATAACTCTCACCTTTATCGATCATTCTCTTCACATTGCTTTTCCAAGTAGACAGGGCCTTGCTCATCTTCATGAGGGCAGCATTGTTCACTTTATTCCCTTTGAGGCTTGTGTTTGCAAATTCAGCGGGGAACTTGTATCGTTCGTGCAGCTTCGTGAAGAGGAGGTTGCGCAAATTCCCTCGGTCAGGATGCCTCAGGTTCTCGGTGTTGATCGAGACGGTGCTCCGGAGAATGCACCCGAGCTGAAGCGAGTACCTCTTGACTATTCGTTCGGGCGCCGTTGGATTCCCGTTGGAGTCCACTTCAGTAACTTCCTCCTTGAGGGTGAGGAGCACGATCGGGCGCCGGTCCTTCTGTTGCCTCTTCGGTTGGCTGCCATCTGTGCGTGCGCCGCCATCATCAGTGGTGGCATCCTCGGCGGCACCATCAGTGGTGGCATCTGTGGGGTCATCCTCGGCGGTACAATCAGTGGTCTCAGGATCAATGGGGAAGGCGGCGTCCTCATACAACTGAGGTTGGTCCTCCATCTCCTGGGACAGCTCCCAGAGTGCCTTGCCACCCGAACCCCCGGCCTCATCATTGTTGGCCATGTTTCTCTCTAAATAGGAACAAAGTTTGGTCAAAAAGTTGGTTATTGTTTAGGGATTGTCGACACCGAGGCATCCTAAAAGCTAAGCTTTTATCATTGAGGTTTTTTCGACGCCGAGGCACCCTAAAAGCCTAAGCTTTCATCATTAGTCACAAGTACCCCATATGTCCTATTTTTAGCAAAGTCATGCTAAAATTCACGGAAAATTTCAGCATGACCTTTGCTGAAAATAGGACATATGGAGTACCCGAATTTGCTGGAACGGAAGTTAATCGACATTCCAGCAAACTCAAGGGCCTCTCGGGTGGACAAGGCAAAAAAAGCCTCCATCACAACAAAGCAAATCATTGCATGGGCATACAGATGCTGAAGTAAGAACGCCAGAAGTAGCATTCACAAAATTAAGAGCAAAGTCTAGCTTGCAAACCACAAAATTAAGAGCAAATTAAGAGTAAATTTTTTTCAATTTTCATTGATGTTTCAAATTAGATGCAGAGCAATTGCAAGTTAGCAAGTCCATCCATCATGCTACTAGCTATTAAGCAGACATGCTGTGGGAAGTATTTCTGGTTTGACTGTTTAGCAGGCACATTATGCAAAGAGTCTGGAATATTTTCTTAATATGCCATCTTACTCTCCCTAGTCTTGAATAATATTTGCATTCATTCTGTTACAACTAGATTTAGATGGATAAGCTCTGCTGGGAACTTCAGTTGCAGCAAAACACTCAGTTTTCTTTTTTGTCTTGCTCAAAACCTCTGCCCAGTCAATAGAAATATAGAATTTGAGCTCAGTTTTCACTCGTGACATAGACGGTATGCAGGCATGTTAACTTGCTCATGAACCAGTTATTAGTCCTGTTTAACATGTGATCAACGTGGTGCACAGGGCACAGCCAAAAGTTGTTAAAGAAGAATGCTATGAAGTATGGTATGAAAATGATACCCTTTGCCCTGCTAAATCTATCTACTTGTGTTTTGCCAGTAGGTGGTTGTTTGTTGGTTCGAGTATCAAGCCCAGTTATACCATTTGCATAGTTATATCTACCGACTACAAATTGTTAAGCTATGTTTGTGAAATATTCTATTTTGATTTCTACCATAACTTGTTTTCTGTCATCACACTCGCACTGCACAATGCACTTGTCTCTCTGCCGAGAATCTCAGCTAACAGAATAATGTATCTTTCTATGTATGAACCAATGATGACGCCTTTAGAAAACTAATCAGCAGTGCCAGATGTAACCAGTCTGATCTTCACTACATGTCAGTGTTTCTGCATATATATAACTACTGCAAGTGTTTAAGCTCTAGTTGATCAAGCAGAGCCTCGTCAAAGTACTACTGCAAGTGTTTAAATTCAGTCAAGTGTTTAAATTGTTTGTGTACTCGCCGGGTGTTGCTTCTGTATTTGAACAGGAATACATATTCGATGCAAGAACTACTGCAAAAGCTACTGATAGAGAACCAGAGAGGAGGAAGAATAGAAGGGGGTGGGGGACTCACCTATGTTTGTTGTAGCCGAGGCTGAAGCACCACCTGTCAGAGCCGAGGCGACGTGGCCCTCCTCTCCCGGCGTCGTCCTCGTCCTGGTCGCTCGCCGGCGCGCTCTACCTGCAGAGCAGAGACGACACGAGGGTCAGCTAGATGGAGACGGGAGGTACAAGAAGGATCCACAGTAGCAGCACCTTCTCCTCCTTGGCGTCGGGGCGGCGTCGGGGTAGCGGCGTCGGGGTGGCGTCGAGGCGGCGGGGCAACGGCGTCGGGGCGGCGTCGAGGCGGCAGGGCAGCGGCGTCGGGGCGGCGTCGAGGCGGCGGGGCAGCGGCGTCGGGGCGGCGTCGAGGCGGCGGGGCAGCGACGTCGGGGCGGCGTCGAGGCGGCGGGCACTAGTGCAGAACCGGGCATTAGCACCGGTTCGTAAGGCTCTATAGTGCCGGTTACATAACCGGCACTAATTTGTGGTCACTAAAGGCCCCCCCCCCTTTAGTACCGGTTCAGCACGAACCGGTGCTAAAGGGCAACCACGTGGCACGAGCCAGCTCCGGGGACCTGGAGCCCTTTAGTACCGGTTGGTAAGACCAACCGGTACTATAAGGTTTGGGGGGTTTTTAGTTTTATGATTTCTTTTTCATTTAATTTTGTGTTTCCATTTTAATTCTTTTTCGTTTGCTGGTATTTTACGATACTACACATTGTACACGTTATGCATATATATATATATATATGTATATATATAGAATTTCTAGTAGAACCAATCATGCATATATATATCACATCAATGTCTCACAAATTAAACCACCATATTAATTAATTCACACATACGCACATGTATAGCTATATACAATTTCTCCTACATATGAATGTTGCCTTCGGAGCCAGTGGCATTAGCCTAATTGGTGCCTTCGGAGCACGATGACAATTGAAAGTGGTTTTCATGGGGGCGTTAGCGGGTAATAGAATTCTCCATTCGGATTTATGACCTGGTCGAGCAAAAGTCCCGCTATTTCCTCTTGAAGTGCTTCTACGCGCTCCCTTTCTATGAGCTTTTCCCGCACCTCTTTGAACTGTTAAGAAGGAGATCAATATGCATGTGTATTAGTTGTGTGACTAGCTAGATATCGATAATGGTGTAAAAATTGTGAATAGTGTTCTGACAAGCGTACCCATTGCTGTCTTTGATATCTGCTCCTTTCGGACGCCATCATGCGAATGTTCTTGCAAACGCAGAATGCACACAGATCAGTCCCCTGCTCCTGCTTCAGGGCCTTTACGAGAATGGAATTTGATTAGATAAAAATTAATCAAGCATGATAATTAAAGAGATGGCAGCTAGCTAGCTAGCTAGTACTACTTAATTACTTACCTTGGGTCGAAACCATTGAAGCTTTTGTTTCCATTCACCTTCCGTGACGCTAATGAATCTTGCCCAAGTCCTGCCCGCCGACAAAGAAAATGAATAAAGGGGTTATTAAATAGTTCATATCATGAAATGACGAACTAAATAGGCCGAGATATATAGTTAATAATGATTGAAATTACCTGTTGACTATCCCATACAAGATGTTAAAGTCAGTGTTTTTTGAGATTAGTGAGTCCAGTACTTCAACTGTTCCGGCGTCAACTTTAATGATACACAAGACCCAGTGAAATCTGCATGCACACACGTTTACATGTCTTAATTAAGCGGGCATATGTAAGCAAAAACATGTAGCTAGCTAGTAGGCAAAAACAGAGAATTTGTAGTACAAGACAGTGTGACTCACCCAAAGTGGTAAGGATGTAGTATATCTTCATTGTATTTGAGGCGCTTCAAGAACTCTAGCATGTTGTCCTCTACTTCCTTTGCAAGACATTCATTTATCTTCCATATGTATTCATTAACGGTGTTTGGGTCAATGAACCCAATGCCAAAGCGTCCACCTTTTCTCATTTCATATATCTTCATCCTGCATAATACCACAGAAAAGAATATAGTGAGGATAATTACAGGTAATGATTGATCAAAAGGATCACTACAGCTAGCTTGAGACTTAAATTATAGAAAGAAATCACTTACAGACAATAGCAACTGATGATAGATTTGTCGAGTGCGTCTTGATTGTATAACTGAAACAGTTCTGAATACTGAACAGACCCAGCTTTCTCATGGTAGTAATGGTCCTGCTTGACATTCACCATGAGGGACACTCGCTCTGAAATCTTGGTAATGTTCATGTACCATTGATGCAATTCATACATTCTCGTTGGGAGGTTCTTGACCTTGTCTGGCGCGACCAAAGGTTGGCCCCGAACATATTTCCGTTTTACCTCATCCTCTCTAAGCAAAGGCATGGGCTCGATCTCGAGGAGTTGTCCAACAGTGATGTTGAGAACTTCAGCCTGCATTATATGCTCCTCTGTTATTACCACATTGCCCACCTCGGGAACATGCACTGTTTGCCCACAATAATATTGGGGGCGCATACTGTCACCTGTTGTTGGCACAACAAGCGAGGGGATCGATTGCGCCGCCTGTTCTCCCAGCTGGGGAATGGTTTTCCCGCATTTTTTGGTAGCTGCTTCTTGTTTTCTCGATCCCGATGTAGACGTGCTCGCCTCCCTTTGTAGAAGTGCTCGATTTAACTTCCTGATGTGGCGCTCATAGTCTGTGTCAACAGGCTTGGAAGCTGGTGGTTGAGCCATACGAATGAAGTGGTCAATCGTTTCCTCAGGCACTTTCTCCCTTGGCAGCGGTGGCGGTTTCGGTGCAAAATGGGCTTCCAGCTCGGCCTTCAATATGGCTGTGATTTCCTCCTCGGACCTGTCATAAGACCTCTGTGGAAGAATCTTGAGGCTTGGACCATATTTATATCGCTTGCCTCCGCATGTACTTCCTGTACTACCTCGACTCGTACCGCTACGCACCATAGCTGCGGGGTGTCTCTTCTGCGATTGCTGAGGCGGCGGAGACGGCTGACGGGACTGAGTTGGACGAGGAGGAGTGGCCTGAGGTTGTGCCGGACTTGGAGGAGGAGTGGACGTCTGACGCTGTGGCAGACTTGGAGGAGGAGGATTGTCCTGACACTTTGTCGGACTTGGAGGAGGAGGATTGTCCTGACACTTGCCGGACTTGGAGGAGCGGGAGTCTGCTGACTCGGTGGCGGACTTCGACGAGGACTCGGGTGACGCGGTGTCGGTGGCCTTGGAAAGATGATGCAATCCTTTTTCCATAGGATGATACGATGTTTGGCCTCTCCGAGAAAGCGCTCGCCGTCACCTCCAGCAATGTCAAGCTGTAGCCCCGAATATGGTGGGTCCACCACCTCATCAACCAAGACACGAGCATAGCCCGCTGGAATCGGGTTGCAATGGAAGGTTGCCTCGGGGGGATTTGTGAAAGCACAGCCCTCCGCCACCTTCATGGATATGTTCTTCATTTTGACGTGTAGCTCGCAGTTAGTGTTCTCCGTGATGTCATCCACGGGGTATCTACCCAGCATTGCATCGTCCGGGACGGAACCCACGCTGCTTCTCGGCATGGATGGGCCGGTGCTATCCAATGATGGATCATCCGCTAGCTGTTGCAGCTGCTGAGACCCCCTTTGATGGGTAAGTGAGTCGATTTTCTCCTGCTACCACTGGAATTTGACTGCCAATTCCGCTTGACTTGCTTCTAGGCCTTGAAGGCGTTCATAGTCCCGCTTCCTCTGCTCCTCCTCCATCTTCTTTCTCGCACGGGTTCTGTAGTCGTTGTTCCAGTCTGAAAACCACTCATACCACGGCATAGCGCCCTTGCCTCGTGTTCTTCCTGGGTGTTCAGGATTTCCCAGGGCACGCGTAAGCTCGTCGTTCTCTCTGTTGGGCTGTAACACCCCCGTTCGTGCCTCTTCTATTGCAACAAGTATCGCATCGTCGGCTCCCTTCAGACTTGCCCTCGTCGAAACATTGCCTGTCTCCCGGTCCAACTCCCCCCCATGCGCATAGAACCAAGTCCTGACCCTGGGGGGCCAACTCTTAGTAGCCGGAGTGACACCTGCATCCTCCATCTCTTTCTCAGACTTATCCCACTTAGGCATTGCCACCGCATAGCCACCTGGCCCCGGCTTATGGAACTTATCCTTTTTTCGGCATTCTTCTTGTTTATTCTCGACCGTTCCTTAGCTAATTCTGAATCCTTGAATTTCACGAAATCGTCCCAATGATCATGTTGGTTCTCCAGTGTTCCCTTGAATACTAGAGTCTTCCTTCCTCCGTTGACGTACTTGTTCCATTCACCATTCTTGTAGTTCTTGAATGCAGTCGCCATCATCCTAAGAGCAGCCTCTTTGACTTTCTGCACATCTGCTTCTGTGAAATGATCTGGTAGGGTGAATTGTTCCATGAGAGTATCCCAAAGCAGATCTTTTTGATTCTTGTCGACAAAAGTAACATCTGGACGTGGCTTTGCTGGCGCTCTCCATTCTTGAAGTTTGATCGGGAGTTGGTCCTTCACAAGAACTCCGCACTGATGAACGAACTTGTCCGCAATCTTCTTAGGCGCTAATGGTTTGCCAGTAGGGCCGCATGCCTCGATATTGTACTTTACGCCCGGCTTCAACTTTTTGTTCGGGCCTCGTTTCGTCCTTTTGCCTGAAGATTTGCTCGATCCGGATGGCTGAAAGAACAAAGATCGATTCGTTAATATATCTTCAAGTCATTTAAAACATGTGATGATCACCAGATGCCTGCTTATATAAATATATATACCTCGTCGGTGTTTGTTGTTTCAGGATCAACATGTTCTTCGTGATCGTCATAATCATAGTTCATGACTTCGTCGCGATCGAATATCATATCACCCTCTCCGGTGTTGTTTAGAAATTCGGAGCCGTCATAATCTTCTTCATTCTGATTATCATCTGCCCCACGTATCATATCGGACATGGTCTGTTCTCCCTCTCTGTCGGTATTGTCTGCCATAGCTTTTGTTTAACTAATCCAAAAGAAATATAAAACAATTTAGTATTCAAATCTCGAATAATAGATATAATCTCGAATACATCGTCCAGAATAATAGATATAATCTCGAATACATCGTCTCGAATAATATATAATATTGAATAGTACATCACTGGCTATTAGCTAATAAAGATCGAATACTATAGAAGAATCTAGGACACTCGCGGTTCCTCCGGTGCGGGCGGTGGACACCCAAAGAGAAGGAACCCTCACAGGATCATAGCTGAAGTGAGATCCCCGAAGATACTGCCACGTATTGGAGAACCTGCCGCCCTCTAACGCAACCATGTAGCGATGGACGTGCTCGTCCTCCTCCCTGACACGGCGACGTACCACCTCCGGCGGGGCCGGGTCCCTCCGCACCGAAACTGGCCCACGCGAACGCCACCAAACGAGATCAGGGTCGACGACGGGACCCGCAGCCGGGTTCCTCGTCAAGCGGCGTGCCCCTCCAAGCAGCACCTCCCAGTGCCAGCCCGGCGGAGCCCAGTCCCGGACATGAGTCGGCTGGACGTCGTCGCGGACGGGTCGACGGCGAGGATGTGGGCCGGGCATCGTCGAGAACAAATACTAGCTATATGCCCGCAAAAAGTAACATTTTTTTAATGATTGGATTTTGATAACTAAAATTTCTAACATTTCTATATAACTAACATTTCTATAACATTTCTAACAATGCTATATATAACTAACATTTCTATAACATTTCCAATATTTCTATAACTAAAAAACAGAAAAAAATTATAACATTTCTATATATATAACTAACATTTTTATAACTATTTCTATAACTAAAAAACAGAAAAATTTCTAACAGTTCTAACTTTTTTATAACTATTTCTATAACTAAAAAACAGAAAAATTTCTAACAATTTCTAACATTTCTAACAATTCTAACAATTCTAACATTTCTAACTATTTCTAAAAAACAGAAAAATGTCTAACAATTTCTTAAAAACAGAAAAATCTATAACTAAAAATGTATGTGTGTGTGCGCGCTCACCGGCCGGCGAGGCGAGAGGGGACGGGGGGTGCGCGGCGACTGGGACGGCGATGGGCGCGGCGACGACGGGGACGGGGACGTACGGGCCGGGGCGGCGACGACGGGGACGGGGACGTACGGGCCGGGGTGGCGACGACGACGGGGACGGTGACGACGCGGCCGGGACGGGGCGGCGGTGACGACAGGGGCGACGGGGACGGGACGACGGGGCGGCGACGACGGGGACGGGGCGGCGACGGGGGCGGCGACGGGCCGGGGCGGCGTCGAGGGATATGGAGACGGCGGGGGCGGCGGGCGACGGTGCAGAGGAGAAGAAGCAGAGGGAGAGATGAGAAACTGATGAAATTTTGAAGTGTTTTCTTATATAGAAGGCACCTTCAGTACCGGTTGGAGCCACCAACCGGTACTAAAGGTCTGTTTTGGCTAGGCCAAGCGGCGGGAAGCGACCCCCTTTAGTACCGGGTGGTGGCACAAACCGGTACTAAAGGCCCCCCCTTTAGTACCGGTTGGAGCCACGACCCGGTACTAAAGGGTGTGCGCTGCCAGGTGAGGGGCGCAGAAGTTTAGTCCCACCTCGCTAGTTTAGGAGCGCCAGGACCAGTTTATAAGCCCCGGCGCGGGCACTACATTGAACTCCTCTCAATAGCAGGCCTTCTAGGCCTACCTCTCCTACTCTGCCTGTGGGCCTACTGGGCTTGCGGGCCTGCATCCTGGCCCAACTACAGGTTGGGTTTCTAGTCGTATGCAGGCCGCTGTGGCGCAGTAGGCGGGCTTTTTTATTTTCTTATTTTTTTGATTTATTTATTTTTGTTTTATTTATTTTTGAGTTTTTTTGCTGTATTTAGAGTTTCTTTGTGAATATTTCTGCTTCAGGTACAAAAAATTACAAACTTTCTGTTAGTGCCGGTAGATTTCAAATTTGAATAGTTTAAATTTTGAATTATTTGAAATTTGTGTGAATCACTAGTTTGTGAATAACTTAACTTTGAAAAAAGTTTTTTCAGTGATTCTTTTTTCTTATGTTTAATATTAGTGTGTTTTATCATTATATTTAATTTAGTAATGCTTAGGTTATTTAAAAAATGAAATGCCTTTGTAACAGTTCAGTTTTCATCGGAAACCCTGATACTTCGAAAGAGATTGTCCATTTTGTACACGAAGTGCATCCAGTTTTTGCCGTAACCCTCTCTACTTTCTTGCACATGCTATTTGTATGAAATTATGATATCATGCCAACTTTCAACCTTTTCTGAGTTCATTTGAATTGCTTTTCAATTTCAGGGTCATTTAGCTGGAAAAAAATCAGTAAATGCATGAAAAGAATTTGTTTGCACATAAAAATTCTTCGCGTTTCAAATGACAAAACACATAACTACCCTAACTATTACAGACATTCCCTCTTGGGTGTGAAACACAGAAGAAAGTGATCATAGTGAAGCCGATCACATCCCAGATCTTTGGGTGTGAAACTTTTTCTTCGCATGTGTCCTTTTGCGCCGTAACCATGGAAAATCTTCATCATTTAACGGGATGCTCGGGTCAATATTCATTGTGAATGGAGCAATTTTATCAAACTTTTCATAATCTTCTGACTTGTCTGTCTTGTCATCCACTCCCACGATGTTTCTCTTCCCAGAAAGAACTATGTGCCGCTTTGGCTCATCGTACGATGCATTCGCTTCCTTATCTTTTCTTTTTCTTGGCTTGGTAGAAATGTCCTTCACATAGAAAACCTGTGCCACATCATTGGCTAGGACGAATGTTTCGTCTGCATACGCAAGATTGTTGAGATCCACTGTTGTCATTCCGTAATGCGGGTCTTCCGTTACCCCGCCTCGTGTCATATTGACCCATTTGCACCGAAACAAAGGGACCTTTAAACCACGTTGATAGTCAAGTTCCCATATGTCTTGTATATAACCATAATATGTTTCCTTTCCCGTCTTGGTTTCTGCATCAAAGCGGACACCACTGTTTTGGTTGGTGCTCTTCTTATCTTGGGCGATCGTGTAAAATGTATTACCATTTATCTCGTACCCTTTGAAAGTCATTATATTCGAAGATGGTAACTGGGACAGCAAGTACAGGTCATCTTCAATAGAGGTGTCATGCATGGTACGTGTCTGCAACCAGTTGGCGAAACTCCTGGTTTGTTCACGTGTAATCCACTCATCAGACCGCTCCGGGTGTTTGGAGCGTAGCAAATTCTTGCGTTCATCCATATACGGAGCCACCAAGGTGGAATTCTGTAGAACTGTGTAGTGTGCTTCAGTGAGAGAATGTCCGTCCATACATATTATTTGTTCCCCTCCTAGCGTGCCTTTTCCATCCAGTCTGCCCTTATGCCGCGATTCAGGAACACCAATCGGCTTAAGGTCCGGAATAAAGTCAATACAAAACTCAATGACCTCCTCATTTTGATGGCCCTTGGAGATGCTTCCTTCTGGCCTAGCACGGTTATGAACATATTTCTTTAAGACTCCCATGAACCTCTCAAAGGGGAACATATTGTGTAGAAATACAGGACCCAAAACATTAATCTCTTCGCATAGGTGAACTAGGACGTGCGTCATGATGTTGAAGAAGGATGGTGGGAACACCAACTCGAAACTGATAAGACATTGCACCAAATCATTCTGTAACCTTGGTATGATTTCTGGATCGATTACCTTCTGAGAGATTGCATTGAGAAATGCACATAGCTTCACAATGGCTAATCGAACGTTTTCCGGTAGAAGCCCCCTCAATGCAACCGGAAGCAGTTGCGTCATAATCACGTGGCAGTCATGAGACTTCAGGTTCTGGAACTTTTTCTCTACCATGTTTATTATTCCCTTTATATTTGACGAGAAGCCAGACGGTACCTTAATACTGACCAGGCATTCAAAGAAGATTTCCTTCTCTTCTTTGGTAAGAGCGTATCTTGCATGACCCTGATGTATGCCATCTTCTCTGTGCATACGTTGCTGGTCCTCCCGTGCCTCAGGTGTATCTTTTGTCTTCCCATACACGCCCAAGAAGCCAAGCAGGGTCACGCAAAGATTCTTCATCACGTGCATCACGTCGATTGCGGAGCGGACCTCTAGGTCTTTCCAATATGGCAGGTCCCAAAATATAGATTTCTTCTTCCACATGGGTGCGCGTCCGTCCGCGTCCTTCGGAACAGGCTGTCCGCCAGGACCCTTTCCAAATATCACCTTCAAATCCTTGACCATATCATGTACATCAGCACCAGTACGGTGGCGAGGCTTCGTCCGGTGATCCGCCTCACCTTTGAAATGCTTTCCTTTCCATCTTACGGGATGCCTGCTCGGAAGAAATCGACGATGTCCTAGGTACACATTCTTCTTACAACTATTCAAATATATACTGTCGGTATCGTCCAAATAGTGCGTGCATCCGCGGTATCCCTTGTTTGTCTGTCCTGAAAGGTTACTGATAGCAGGCCAATCATTGATGGTCACGAACAGCAACGCCTTGAGGTCAAATTCTTCCCCCATGTGCTCATCCCACGCACGTACACCTGTTCCATTCCACAGTTGTAAGAGTTCTTCAACTAATGGCCTTAGGTACACATCAATGTCGTTGCCGGGTTGCTTAGGGCCTTGGATGAGCACTGGCATCATAATGAACTTCCGCTTCATGCACAACCAAGGAGGAAGGTTATACAAACATAGAGTCACAGGCCAGGTGCTATGGTTGCTGCTCTGCTCCCCAAATGGATTAATGCCATCTGCGCTTAGACCAAACCATACGCTCCTTGCGTCATCTGCAAACTCCTTCCCGTACTTTCTTTCGATTTCTCCACTGCGACCCGTGAGCGGGTACTCTCAACTTTCCGTCTTTCTTACGGTCTTCTCTGTGCCATCACATCGCCTTGGCATGCTCTTTGTTTTGGAACAAACGTTTCAACCGTGGTATTATAGGAGAATACCACATCACCTTGGCAGGAATCTTCTTCCTGGGGCGCTCGCCCTCGACATCACCAGGCTTATCGCGACTGATCTTATAGCGCAATGCACCACATATCGGGAAAGCGTTCAAATCCTCGTACTCACCGTGGTAGAGGATGCAATCATTAGGGCATGCATGTATCTTCTGCACCTCTAACCCTAGAGGGCAGACAGCCTTCTTTGCTTCGTACGTACTCTCGGGCAATTCGTTGTCCTTTGGAAGCATATCCTTTATCATTACCAGCAACTTTCCAAATCCCTTGTCAGATACACCATTCTCTGCCTTCCATTGCAGCAATTCCAGTGTGGTGCCCAGCTTTTTCTTGTCACCTACGCAATTCGGGTACAACAATTTTTTGTGATCCTCTAACATGCGCTGCAACTTCTTCTTCTCCAAATCACTTGCGCAGTTTCTCTTTGCATCGGCAATGGCCCGACCTAGATCATCAACGGGTTCATCTGATGCCTCTTCTTCAGCTTCTTCCCGCATTGCCGGCTCAGCTTCTTCCCGCATTACCAGCTCAGCTTCTTCCCCCATTGTTGTATCATCGTATTCAGGGAACCCATGGCCAGGATAGTTGTCGTCGTCCTCTTCTTCTTCATTGTCTTCCATCATAACCCTCTTTCTCCGTGCTTGGTCCAAACATTATAGTGGGGCATGAAACCGGACTCAAACAGGTGGACGTGAATGGTTCTTGACGTAGAGTAATTGCGACCGTTCTTACAGACAGCACATGGACAAGGCATAAAACCATCCGCCCGCTTGTTTGCCTCAGCCGCAAGCAGAAAAGTATGCACGCCCTCAACGAACTGGGGAGAGCATCGGTCATCGTACATCCATTGCCGGCTCATCTTCATTACACAACACCGAATAGACCAAATTAATACAAGTTCATACATAAAGTTCATACAACACTTAAATGCAACAAACAAATAACTCTCTAGCTAAAGCATTTAAATGCAACAACAAATGCGATCAAGATCGCAACTAAGGTAACAATTGATCCAACAGCATAATGATACCAAGCCTCACTATCGATGGCATATTTTCTAATCTTTCTATTCTTCAAGCGCATTTTCTCCATCTTGATCTTGTGATCATCGACGACATCGGCAACATGCAACTCCAATTCCATCTTCTTCCCCTCAATTCTTTTCAATTTTTCTTTCAAGTACTCGTTTTCTCTTTCAACTAAATTTAACCTCTCGACAATAGGGTCGGTTGGAATTTCCGGTTCACATAACTCCTAGATAAAAATATCTATGTCAACTTGATGGGCATAATTTGTCATAAACACGAAATGCAACTAATAGTTTTAAAAGAGAATATACCACATCCGAATCATAACAAGGACGAGAGCCGACGGGGACGGATATCAAAACCATGGCACTATGTATAACAAACAACGTACGGGTAAGATTATTATTACATGATTAACTATATATCCAAATCACACAAACATCAATTTTTTATATAAAATTACATGAACAAGAGGCTCACCACAAGGTGGTGCCGGTGACGGGACGGTGCGGGCGATCGACGGTGGTTACGACGGAGATTTAGAAGGCACTAAGTAAACCACACCTACATATGCAAACTAAGTGTTATTTTTGACCTCAAATTGCATATAAATCAAATACTAGCACATATATATATATCCTCCCAAATTACTAAACTCACAAATTAGTAACTATACAAAGCATGGGAAGAGCTAATCTAGCAATGAGAGTTGAAAGGACAAAGTTGCTAACCTTTGTGATCATTTGAATGGATGGGGGCCTTCAAATCTTGACAAATTTTGGGCAAAATTTGTGAGGAGCTCGAGGGGAAAGGGGAAGAACAGAGGAGAAGTGAGGGGAAAGGGGAAGAACAGAGTGGCTCGGGTGGACGAAGGGTTTATGTACGTCGACCTATAGTACCGGTTCGTGGCACGAACCGGTACTAAAGGTGCTGGAGGGGGCCCAGACTGACAACATCCTGCCACCACCCTCATTAGTACCGGTTCGTGGCACGAACCGGTGCTAAAGGTTAGCCACGAACCGGTACTAATGAGAGCGGCCCGGCTAGCCGTTGGAACCGGCACTAATGTATACATTAGTGCCGGCTCTAATACAAACCGGCACTAATGTGCTCCACGTTTGACCCTTTTTCTACTAGTGGGGGCAGCGGCGTCGGGGCGGCGTCAAGGCGGCGGGGCAGCGGCGTCGGGGAAGGGGATCGAGGGCGAGGGCGAGGGAGAGAGAGGGGATCGAGGGCGAGGAAGAGAGGGGAGGAATTATGGATGGGGGCGGCACAATACTAATGGCGCACCACCCCTCGGTGCGCCATAAGTACATCCACACTAATAGCGCACCTCACCCTGGTGCGCCATTAGTATTTTTTTTTCTGCTCGAGCCAACAGGTTATATTCCACCTGACCTGATCCACATCAACTCCCTCTACTAGCTCAACTGGTCAGTAGCCAGTTCTCACACCAGGAGGTCCTGGGTTCGATTCCCAGGCTCCACAATTTTTTTTTCATTTAAAATGCTGTTTGATACTTATTTGTGTTTAAATATGTTCAAACTTGTTTAAATCATAACAGTAATATTTTTTATAAGACAGTAATAATTTTTTTTTAAATATCATCAAACAGTAATGCCGGTGGAGCGGGGGAGGGTGCGGGGGGTGCGGGGGGTCGGCGGCGGCGGTTGAGTAGGGGAGGGGTGCGGGGGGTCGGCGGCGGCGGTTGAGTAGGGGAGGGGTGCGGGGGGTCGGCGGCGGCGGTTGAGTAGGGGAGGGGTGCGGGGGGTCGGCGGTGGCGGCCGGTGGACCGGGGGGTGCTCGGCGGCGAGGGGGACCAGATCTGGCGAGGTGGGATAGCGATCGAGATGGAGGGGGATCAAGATCGAGTGTCCATGAAATTTGAAAATATTCATGATAGTTCAAAAAGTGCCCATGAAATACAATCGAGAAATGAAGGCTACGATTTAAATACAATCGATCTTAGCTAGCTATCTGTTCACAATCTTCTTGCCCTTCTTTTTCGCAAATGGAGTTCTTCTGTGGAACGGACGTCCTTTAGGTAGGGTGGTCCTGCTTCTTCTTGTGGTGTATGCTGCTACTTCATCATCGTCGTCATGTTCGATCCTCGGGTCGCCGTACTTGTCGAAGTCTTGCTCATTGGCTACTCCATCCATTCCGATGATCTTCCTTTTGCCTCTCCTCACGACAACACGACTGGGCTTTGACGGGTCGGTAATGAAGAAGCATTGGTCAACTTGGGAAGCCAGTACCCATGGCTCATTTTTCGCGGTGATGTTTGCGCCCGCGGTCTTGGATTTGGCTTCGGGTATAACCATGGTGGTGAAATACCGGTCTTCTTTTAGGACGCTCTTCGCCCATCTGACACGGAACATCGGGACCTTCTCTCCAGCGTATCTCAGCTCCCATATCTCCTCGATCCTTCCGTAGTATCTGTCCTTGTCATTACCGGTGTAGGATTCCATCGTTACCCCGGAGTTCTGATAACCATCGCTCTTCATGTCCTTGGCCTCGGTGTAGAATGTGTAGCCGTTGATATCGTACGCCTCATATGTCATCAGGTTGTGCTCGGCGCCCTGTGACAAGGCGAATATGAGTTGTTCTTCCGCGGAAGAATCCTCATGTAAAGGGTACGACATAAGCTTCTGCTTGAACCAACGCGTGAAACATGAGTTGTGCTCTTTGATTATATATTCGTCCGTCCTCTGTTGGCCTCGGTCATTGTATGTCTTCTTAATAAAGGTTTTGTGCTCTACCACCCAAGGATCGACCACGTCTATGTGTTGTAGCGCGACTAGGTTTGCTCTTTCAAAGTCGGCGAGTTGACCCTCTAAGTCGACATGCATTTCGCGGCAACCCTCACGGTGACCCCATCCAGCGAGCCTGCCGAGGTGCCTGTTGACGGGCAGACCAACGGGGTTCTCGATGCCTAGATAATTCGTGCAGTAGGACATGCACTCTTCGGTCAGAAAGCCCCTGGCTATACTTCCCTCTGGACGTGACATGTTGCGAACGTATCCTTTGATGACACCATTCATCCTTTCAAACGGCATCATGCTATGCAGGAACGTCGGCCCGAGTTGGATGATATCCTCCACTATATGGACCAGCAGATGCACCATAACATCGAAGAATGCGGGCGGGAAGTACATCTCAAGCTTGCATAGTATCACCACGATCTCTTCCTGTAGCCTTCTGAGTTGCCTCACGCCAATCTACTTCCGAGAGATGACGTCGAAAAAGTTGCATAGGCCAAATAGCGTTTCACGGACGTGCGCGTCCATGATCCCATGGATTGCAACTGGAAGTATCTGCGTCATCAGCACATGACAGTCGTGAGACTTCATCCCACTGAACTTCTGCTTCGCTGGGTCTAGGTATCTGCTTATCTTCCCCACGTAACCGTAAGGAAGTTTTACTCCTAGGAGGCAGGTGAAAAACTGCTCGATCTCCTCCTGACTTAGAGTGAAGCATGCGGGAGGGTAGTCATTTCCGGTCTTCTTGTCCTTTTTGCCTTTGCAATGACTTTTTGTGTCCTGCTTCGCCTCATCATCATCATCATCATTAGCGTAAAGCTCCTGCCTGATGCCCATTGATTTCAAGTCTTCCCTTGCTTTCGACCCATCTTTGGTCCTCTCTGGCATGTTGAGCAGGGTACCAAGCAGACTCTCGCACACATTCTTCGTGATATGCATGACATCAAGGCTGTGAGGCACACGGTGGATCTTCCAGTACGGCAAGTCCCAGAAAACAGACCTCGTTTTCCATACCTTCAGCAGCGGCTCTGGCGCCTTTCGCTTCTTTCCCGGCTCTGGTGCCTTTTGCTTCTTTCCCGGCAGTGGGCAGTCTTTCCAATTTTTCAACAGCTTGTCTATTTCCTCGCCGCTCCTCGTACACGGGCGTTTTCGGGGTTCGGTTTCACCATCGAACAGATCCTTGCGTTTCCTCCACGGGTCATCGTCGCGAAGCCACCTTCAATGTCCCATGAACACGGTTTTCGAAGACCCAGGATCTCTATCTAGCTGGCGATACGTTGTGTCATCCATGCACCTTACGCATCCAGAAAATCCGTGGACTACCTGCCCCGCGAGATATCCATAACCGAGATAGTCGTGCACCGTCGTGAGCAGTGCGGCTCTCATAGGGAAATATTCTTTCTCTGCGGCGTCCCACGTATTGGCTGGCGTTTTCCACAGCGTGTCAAGCTCCTCTTTCAGCAGCCCCAGATACAGATTGATGTCGTTCCCTGGTTGTTTCGGCCCTTCAATTAGCATACTCATGTGAATGTACTTCCTCTTCATGCACAACCAGGGGGGAAGGTTGTACATCCACATAAACACAGGCCAGGTGCTATGTGTGCTTCTCTGGCTGCCAAACGGATTGACTCCATCGGTGCTCGCGCCTAGCACGATGTTCCTTGGATCGTTCCCAAATTCTGGGTATTCGAAATTCAACTTTCCACTGGCTCGCATCCTTAGGGTGACTCAGCATCTTGTCTTTTTTATCTATCTCCGGATCATTTGCGTCATCTTCTTGCTTCTTCTCCTCCCTATCCGCGTGCCAACGCAGGAGCTTTGCTACCTTAGGGTCCGCGAAATACCGCTGCAGACGAGGAGTGATCGGAAAGTACCACACCACTTTTCGAGGAGCTTTCTTCCTCTTCTTGTATCGAGTGACGCCGCACACCGGACATATGGTAGAATCCGCGTGCTCGTCCCGATAAATGATGCAATTGTTCATGCACACATGGTATTTCACGTGCGGTAAATCCAGAGGACACACGATTTTCTTTGCCTCCTCCAAACTGGTCGGGCACTTGTTCCCCTTGGGAAGACGTTCGTGCCAGAATGACATGTTCTCGTCGAAGCATGCGTCGGTCATTTTGTGTTTTACCTTCATCTCCAGAGCCATGAGCGTTACTTTCAGGCGGGTATCCTCGGGCCTGCATCCTTCATACAATGGAGTAACTACGTCTAACTCAAGTTGATCCATCTTGGCTTTCTCTCGGGCGGCAGCTCTTGCGTTATCCGTCTGCTTGAGAAGCAGCTCTTGAATACGAGGATCCTGCACCCAGCCCATCGATGGTCTAGCGTCGTCTGCTCCGCCGGCATCATCATCATGTCCTGCATCTTCTACATGATGACTGTGTACAGCATCACCGTCGTGATCATCTCCTCGGGATTCTTCGTCTTCTCGCCCGCCCGAGCCGCGGTGGTTGTCTTGCTGCCCTTCCTCATTTCTTGCCCGGCCCCCATGGACGACTTCGTAGTCATCTTCATCACCTTGCCACCGATAGCCATCCATGAAACCACGCAAGAGCAGGTGGTCCCGCACCTGCCCGGAATCCGGGTCTGCAATAAGGCTCTTCAGCTTGCATCTTCGACACGGACATCTTATCTCCGTATCGTTCTTTTGAAGCATCTCAGCCTTCGCGGACCTCAAAAACCTATTCACGATGCCTTCGGTCATCGTGCGGACCATGGTTGCCTGCGGGGTAGAGCAAAACGATATTTTAGAACCAAGAAAATTTTTGGCATGACTTTCCCTAAAAATAGGACCAAAAAGAATGCTTAATGCCAAAATTCTCGCCGAAACGGAAATGAATCAACATTCCGGCAAAATATTGGCAACTATCGCATTTCAAATACCGGTACACCTCCAAACACAAACACATATGCAACACCACAAACATATGCAACACCACGAACATACATAGATCTAGCTAGGCCATAAAAAGTGCATGTGCACATTGTTGTAGGGAGAACAACATAAATATAGCTTCCCCCCTTACTTACATATCAAAACAAGGTAATTTAACCACTTAATTTGAATGAATCTATGGTGTCAATGAGGTGAAAAAGAGGAGGCACCCGAGACAAGGAGGAGGCGGTGGAGAGAATGAAGTGGGGAGAAAGTGAGTGTGGGAGGAGAGGTTGTCCAAAATATCTTGTTGCTGCCCACTTACTAATGGCGCACCAACCATAAATGCGCCATTAGTAATCCAGGTTACTAATGGCGCACTCTTTGGTGGTGCGCCATTAGTAGTTTTGCAAAAAAAACATACTAATGGCGCACTGTCCCACGGTGCGCCATTACTAGTTTAAACTAGTAATGGCGCACCGTGGGACAGTGCGCCACTAGTAGTTTTGCAAAAAAAGGAATAAAAAAATAATAAAAAAACAACATTAGTGGCGCACTTTCTGACAGGTGCGTCATTACTAGTTACAACTAGTAATGGCGCACTTCGTCTGGATGCGCCATTAGTATGTTTGGACAGGCGCACTAGTTCAAAAAAAATTGATACTAATGGCGCACCTTGGGCCAGGTGCACCATTAGTAGTTTCAACACTAATGGCGTATCAGAAGGTGGTGCGCCATTAGTATATACTAATGGCGCACCACTTGTCTGGTGCGCCATTAGTGTCAATCCCATCTATAGCCCTTTTTCTAGTAGTGAGTCCTCAAGTGTAATAAGTCTTCAGGTCACACAGACAGAAAGACTTCAGTGATGCCTAACACTCTTTGGCTCTAGGTGTTTGGGCTTGGTCCTCGCAAGGATTTCTCTCTCTCAAAGGCTTCGAGGTGGGCTGCTCTCAAATGACAAAAGCCGTGCACTAACTCTGAGCAGCCAGCAATTTATGGTGTAGGGGGGTGGGCTATTTATAGCCACAAGGCAACCCGACCTGATATGTCCGAAATGACCCTGGGTCACTAAGGAATTGACACGTGTTCCAACGGTCAGATTTCGAACACACACGACAACTTTACTTGGCCTACAAGCAAAGCTCACTCATCCAGCTCTGGATAAGATTTGCTCTCATTGTCTTCGCTCAAAGACATAGGATTTGGGTTGAGCATCACTTCAGTCATTCTGACTTAGTTCACTTGGACCCCACTTAACAGTACGGTGGTTCCTATGACTCAACAAAGAAGAAAAGGAAACAGCAAAACAACACAGTCTTCGCGCTCCATAGTCTTCACTCAATGTCTTCTCATGTCATAGACTTCAATATGAATATCTTCACATACCACCATTATCTTCAATGTCTTCATACATTTTTAGGGGTCATCTCCGGTAGGTAAACCGAATCAGTGAGGGACACTACCTGCGTTATCCTGCAATTCTCACAAACGCATTAGTCCCTCAACCAACTTTGTCGTCAATACTCCAAAACCAACTAGGGGTGGCACTAGATGCACTTACAATCTCCCCCTTTTTGGTGATTGATGACAAACTGGTTGAAGTTTTCAACGGGGATAAAGTATGTGAAATTGTAAAGGATAGGGTATTGTCTTCATAAGTAGCAAGGGCTCCCCCTGAAGATGTGCATGTAAGTAATTTGCTTTTGGAATGCAAATGCACATGGCAGGTTGTACTTGTGGAGATCCTCTTTAACTTATGAAGATAATTCATCATGCATGAAATGATATAGCAAATAGGATGACATGCATAATGAAAAATGGACGTCTGCAGAATGATCTAAGTGCGGAAGTTATCATCGCACATGCGGAATTTATCATCGCATCACAGTAAAGCAAAAAGTAGCAGACGACCATCGAGTTTAAGTGTTACAACTCAAAGAACCAAATGTTTCAAAAGCGAGAGTTGTAAATATAAAGCAATCGCCCATATGAACCCGCTTGAAGACTATCAAACTCATATGCTTAATGAAGATAATTCATCATGCATGAAATGATATAGCAAATAGGATGACATGCATAATGAAAAATGGACGTCTGTAGAATGATCTAAGTGCGAAAGTTATCATCGCACATGCGGAATTTATCATCGCATCACAATAAAGCAAATAAGTAGTAGACGACCATCGATTTTAAGTGTTACAACTCAAAGAACCAAATGTTTCAAAAGTGAGAGTTGTAAATATAAAGCAACCACCCATATGAACCCGCTTGAAGACTATCAAACTCATATGCTTAATAAAGATAATTCATCATGCATGAAATGATATAGCAAATAGGATGACATGCATAATGAAAAATGGACTTCTACAGAATGATCTAAGTGCGGAAGTTATCATCGCACATGCCGAATTTATCATCGCATCACAGTAAAGCAAATAAGTAGCAGACGACCATCGAGTTTAAGTGTTACAACTCAAAGAACCAAATGTTTCAAAAGCGAGAGTTGTAAATATAAAGCAACCGCCCATATGAACCCGCTTGAAGACTATCAAACTCATATGCTTCTCCCCCTTTTGTCAGTAAGGACCAAAAAGGTTTGAAGACATAGAGCATCTACTCGTCTTCATGAGTAGGTGAAGCAGCAGGGTTGTCGGTGTTGTTTGGCGGTGCAGACGTACTTGGTGCAGTGTCGATGCGTGCAGAAGTAGGGGGCGGTGAAGTAGCATCATCTTCATCATCGATCACTCTAGCATTCACGGTTGTCGCGGAGGAAGAATTGTCAGAGTCTTCAAGGGATGGAGTTTGACGTAGGACAGCAGTCCGTGGAGGAGTGGAGTCAAACTTGAATCTTTCAGTGAAGCCATCGTCTTGAAGATCTGCTTCAGCACTAAGCAGCGTCAAACTCTTCCATGATCGCCGACAAGTCTCGTGAGTGACAAATGCATTCTTGGTGGCAAGATTTCGAATGCGATTGACATCCACCAAGAGGCTTTGCATCTGTCTCTTGAGCCAATAGTGATGCTTATCTTTTTTTTGATGAAGTGCCACAAGAAGTTCTCGGTCATTGACAACGCGAGAGCGCTTCTGAGGCCTTTGGGCAATGGTGATTTCAGTAGCTTCAGTTTGCGCATGATGAGGCAGACGAGTGTTCCCAGCCATTGGATAGATACGTGTTACTGCTTTGACTCCTTCTATGGGTTGGGTGATGCTTTGGTGCTCGACATTTTGAAGACAAAGAGGCTTCTTGGTAGGGTCGGAGTATATGGCTTCAACTGACATATCAACCTCTGGTAGAAAGATCAGATGATTGCGAGCAGAGGGCTGATAGTTGACAGAGGAGTGTCGCTTGATGAGGTGCATGACCCATGGAGCATAGAATTTCAGGCCAAAAAGGTCAGATCCAGACGCAGCAAGTTGCCTAATGAAGAATTCTTGGGAATTGAAGTTGATGCCATTGAGGACGTAAAAGACCAATGTCTTCATGGCTCCTTCAAGTTTGGCCGCTGATGAATGTTCTTTGATAGGCCATAGAGTTCGCCTGATGATGTGATATATTGTGCGAGGCAGATACTCTAGGTCATCAACAAAGAACTTCGTTGGGTATTCAGCGTCAGATGGCAAAGGCTTCATCATGCTCAACATCTGGCTCATGTTGGGTTCAGGCTTATGGAAGATGCTCTCCAGTGCATTGCGGTGTAGTTGATAATCAGGTTCATACAGCTCTCCAGGAGTGGGTAGGCCTATAAGCTCAATGACATCAAGAGCTTTGGCTTCATGATGAACATTTCCTGTCATCCACTCGAGAACCCATGTCTTGATATCCCTGTTGTAGCCGCGAATGTGGAGGGTAGCATAGAATTGAAGCAAAAGTTCCTCATTCCAATGTTCTTTGTCTGTCACAAAGCTGAGCAGACCTGCATCATGAAAGCAGTCAAGTGCTTCTTCTAAGCATGGCAGCAGGAGTCAAGGTTTGATCAGTATGCTTGACGATTTTATTTTTCTTCTCCGTCCTCTTGGAGATACATGATAGATCTTTAGACTGCGCACTGTCTTCAGGAGGAGCAGTGGCCAGTGACTTCGCACGTGAAGCTTTTGGAGGAGCAGCTGATCTTGAAGCCTTAGGCTTCTTTAGCTTCTGCGGCTTCAGAGGAGGAGCTGGGGCTTCATCAGTGTTAGCATCATTATCAGAATGATCTACTCTGGCACCTTGGACCAAGATGTAGGTGATGAGTCCATCAAGGTTGGAGAAGGGGCTGATGACATTGGGTTCAACATCACGTGAGCCGTCAGCACGGGGAGCAGAGGGACCAGGGTTGAAGTCTAATCCCAATGACTTCTTGTTTTCCTTGGCCGATGCCTTTGTGTGCTGGAAGTTGCGCTTGAAGAGAGTATCGTCACGACACCAGAGTAATGATGAGGGATCGACACTCTCAGGCTGAGGTCCACGGACCATGCAGGGATAGAAACCCTGTGCAATAGCTTCAGCTCTGTTCTTGGGTTGAAGGCCTCGATAGATAATATCACCCCAAGGACTTTTGATAGCATTCTTCTCTGCATATTCCTGGGTCAAGAACTTGTACTTGAACCATTCTTCAGCCCAATAGCGTTGAATCCATTGGATTCGTGTCTTGTGCTGATGATAATTCTCTTCAGGATCTGTCTTGTAAAGCTCTGCTAGGTCATCAGGCAGATCTTTTGATGTTCCCCCTCGACGCTGTCTGCCACCCTTCCTTACTGATTTTTCTGTAGCCATGAACTTCAAACTGAATGGCTTCAATACGTTCAAAGGCTTCAAAGACTTTCTCTTGCTGGTCAAACAGGAACTGGCTTCAGGAGAGTTAATGTGATGTTGTAAGAATTCTGCAAACGAATGCAGACTATGAGAACCAAGGGATTCTCCCACAGACATGTACCTGTGACAGCATTAGAGATGCGAGGGAAGGGGAAGAGGTCATATGCATTCTCAGAAGATTTTGAAGATAAATCAGTTTGAAGACATTGACCTCATGATGCGAAGACATTCACTTATATGTTGAGAGTTGGTTCCAGATTTGTACGAATTCGTGAATAAGTACAAGTCAGGAATCAAACTGGATATGAAGTTTAAGTGAATAGACTAGGCAGTATGAGATGTAGACAGAATAGATTTAACATTGTATAAGCAGAAACCACTTTTGGTAGATTGGATGAATCTTTGAAGATCAAAAAGACAGTAAAAATAGAGTTATATTTACCACACGAAGAACTGCTAGATGGGATGAACCGGAGACCGAGCAGTTCAATCCACCGTGCCCTAACTTGGCGACGGAGGACACCTGCGGCGATGGGGAGAGGACGATGTCCGCGGCCGGCGTGAGGACGGCGCCGGAGAAGTCGCGGCAGCTAAGCGCTTCGTCGCCGGCGTCGTCGAGAGCTAGCGGTGGCGCTAGGGTTTTGACGAGGTGGAGAGGTGGAAGAAGGTTTTCTTTACCGCAGGGGACATGTATTTATAAGGAAGTGTGCGGCACGGCGCAATTACACAGGTGCCCCTGGCGGTTCACATCTGAGGGGCACGTGGCAAGCATGCAACATACTCAGAGTTGTCCCACGTTCCCACGCCCGCCAGGCATGTCGGATGGTTGTTCCGGCTTCTCTGGATTTCAACAGTAAAGATGAGTCATTTAAAACCAACTTAATGTTTGTCTCTGTGTCTTCTGCTGACTAGGACGCAGAGAATACATTCGACAGTTTCAATAGAATGCATATGATTTGGACAGATAGAGTTTGAGATAGAAAGCATAGAGAGATTAGGGTCCGATCACATTCACTTAGTTCAAAAGATTCAAATAGGAAGACATAGCTATAAGTGAATGTTGTAGAGGACAGAACACAAGTATATATATATCAGAAAGCAATCAAGTCATCATAGTGAAGAAAATCATGAAGATAAATTGAAACTGAAGACAAACCAAATGCGAAGTCATTGCAACAATAACGCCATCAGTGAAACACTTCAGACAGAGAAATTTGGTGGTGGCGTTACCCACCATATATGAAGTATTAGACCCAGACACGGCGCACAATTATCGTGGCGCTTCGAAGTCAAATTCCATGTTAATGTATTCACACTCAGAATGTAAGTCTTCATTGATTGAAGATATACTTTACTCAGTGTGTTGCACATCTAAGTCATCAACATGCATAAGTGTTAGGATGTGTGCCTGATCATAGGACATTTGAGGATTCCAAGATATTTAGCTCACACCGTAACTTGCAAAACCTTTTCTCCTCCAAGGGCTTTGTGAAGATATCTGCCAGTTGCTCTTCTGTGTTGACGTGAATGATATCAATATCTTTCTTCATGACATGATCTCTGAGAAAGTGATGACGCATTTCAATGTGCTTTGTCTTCGAGTGCTGGACTGGATTGTTGGCTATCTTGATGGCACTTTCGTTGTCGCAGAAGAGAGGTACTTGTTTCAGATTGATGCCATAGTCCTTGAGAGTTTGCTTCATCCATAGAAGCTGAGCGCAACAAGATCCAGCAGCAATGTATTCAGATTCAGCAATTGAGAGTGATACACAGTTCTGCTTCTTTGAAGACCAACCGACAAGTGATCGACCCATAAAGTGACATGTGCCTGATGTAGACTTGCGATCCACCTAGTCACCAGCATAATCAGCATCCGAGAATCCAACCAAATCAAATTTTGAGCCCTTTGGATACCATAATCCGAGTGTTGGGGTGTAAGCCAAATATCAAAGAATTCGCTTCACAGCTAAGTGATGCGATTCCTTTGGTGCCGCTTGGAATCGAGCACACATGCAAACACTAAGCATAATATCTGGCCTAGATGCACATAGATAAAGTAAAGTCGAACTCTTTACCATTGTCGTCGGGACCAAGATGGTGTTTGGCTGGCATTGGCATCGTGTAACCTTTGCAGTCTTCCATTCCAAACTTCTTCAGAAAATATTTGAGGTATTTTTCTTGAGATATGAAGATGCCATTCCTTTGCTGACAAATTTGAAGACCAAGGAAGAACTTCAGCTCACCCATCATGGACATCTGATATTGCTCTTGCATCATGTATCCAAACTCATCACTATACTTCTGGTTGGTGCAGCCGAAGATAATGTCATCCACATATATTTGGCACACAAATAATTCACCATCATATGTCTTCGTGAAGAGTGTGGGATCGAGGGATCCAGGTTTGAAGCCTTTGCTCTTCAGAAAATCTTTGATCGTATCATACCAAGCGCGAGGTGCTTGTTTGAGGCCATAGAGTGCTTTGTTTAGCTTGTACACCATATCAGGATGTTTTGGATCTTCAAAGCCAGGTGGTTGAGCGACATATACTTCTTCTTCAATCTTGCCGTTGAGAAATGCACTCTTCACATCCATTTGATATAGCAAGATGTTGTGATGATTAGCGTAGGCTAGCAGTATGCGAATAGCTTCAAGCCTAGCCACAGGAGCAAATGTTTCATCGAAGTCAATTCCTTCTACTTGAGTATATCCTTGTGCCACAAGACGTGCTTTGTTTCTGACGACTTGAACATGCTCATCTTGCTTGTTTCGATATATCCATTTTGTTCCAATGATGTTATGCTTGCGAGGGTCAGGTCGCTTGACAAGTTCCCAAACATTGTTCAGCTTGAACTATTGAAGTTCTTCTTGCATAGCTTGAATCCATTCAGGTTCCATAAAGGCTTCAGCAACTTTCTTGGGTTCTGATATTGATACAAATGAAAAGTGCCCACAGAAATTTGCTAACTGTCTTGCTCTTGAGCGAGTAAGTGGACCAGGAGCATTGATTCTATCAATTATCTTCTCAATTTGTACTTCATTTGCAACTCGAGGATGAACTGGACGAAGAATTTGCTCTTGCTGATCATTGTCATCATTGGTAGGATTGTCTTCAGTCTGAGCATTGTCTTCAGGTTGGTTAGGTGCAGAAATGATAAGTTCCTCTTTAGGCCGAGCTTCAGAGGGCATGATTTCACCAGTTCCCATCAGCTTGATAGATTCGCTGGGCGAAGCTTCATCTAGTGTACTTGGCAGGAGTTCTCTTTGTGAACCATTTGTTTCATCAAATCGCACGTCCAAAGTTTCGACTATTTTGTAGAGATAGAGGTTGAAGACTCTGTAGGAGTGCGAGTCCTTTCCATAGCCAAGCATGAAGCCTTCGTGAGCCTTCGGTGCAAATTTTGACTTGTGATGGGGATCCTTGATCCAGCACCTAGCTCCAAATACTCTGAAGTAACTGACATTTGGCTTCTTTCCAGTAAGGAGCTCAT
Organism: Triticum timopheevii; assembly: GCA_963921465.1. NCBI lineage: Eukaryota > Viridiplantae > Streptophyta > Magnoliopsida > Poales > Poaceae > Triticum > Triticum timopheevii. Next base: position 563,623,842 of record OY997266.1, read on the forward strand.
AGGATGTTTTGTTCAGAAGCTTATGGATGGAGACACGGTTGATGATGTGACATGCTGTATCAATAGCTTTAGGCCAGAACTTTCTTGGTGTCTTGTATTCGTCGAGTATTGTTCGAGCCATCTCAATGAGGGTTCTGTTCTTGTGCTCAACGATGCCATTTTGCTGAGGTGTGTATGGAGCAGAGAACTCATGAGTGATTCCCATTGTATCCAGATAAAGATCAAGCCCGGTGTTCTTGAATTCAGTGCCATTGTCACTTCTGATATGCTTGATCTTCACGCCATAATTGTTCATTGCTCGATTGGCGAAGCATCTGAAGACATCTTGCACTTCAGTCTTGTAGAGAATTATATGCACCCATGTGTATCTTGAGTACTCATCAACAATGACGAAACCATAGAGACAAGCAATTGTTGTGAGGGTTGAGTAGTGAGTAGGTCCAAATAAGTCCATGTGTAACAGCTCGAAGGGTTGAGATGTTGTCATGATTGTCTTCGAGGGGTGCTTGGCCCTAGTCATCTTTCCAGCTTTGCAGGCACCACACAGATGATCCTTCTTGAACTTGACACCCTCGATGCCTATGACATGCTTCTTCTTGACGAGTGAGTGTAAGTTCCTCATGCCCGCATGCCCCAGCCTCCGATGCCAGAGCCAGCATTCTGAAGCTTTTGCGAGAAGACATACGGCAAGCTGTGGACCTGCTGAGAAATCTACCATGTATAGATCAACTTTTCGATACCCTTCAAAGACTAGAGACTTGTCAGATTCCATTAGTACAAGGCAGCAATATTTTCCAAAGAGGACAATCATGTTCAAGTCACAAAGCATTGAGACAGACATTAAGTTGAAACCAAGGGATTCAACAAGCATCACTTTATCCATGTGTTGATCCTTTGAGATTGAAACTCTACCTAGACCCAGTACCTTGCTTTTACCAGTGTCAGCAAATGTGATGTGACTCTTGTCGGATGGACGTAAGGTTGAGTCCATGAGAAGACTTCGATCACCAGTCATATGATTTGTGCATCCGCTGTCCATAATCCATTCTGAAGCTTTTGTTGACATACCCTATAGTGCAGTTAGGAGGATAGGCTTCACAAAGAGTGTTGTGAAGCATAAGCATTTGACACACACAAGGATTGTCACAGCTTAGATCAAGGTTAGGACTCATAGTATGACTGGTAAGCGATTCAGATGTGAAATATGTAATAAGACATTTTATCATGCGTCCTTAATGTGTTTTAGGTCCCTAGCAACATCGGACGCCATTGATTTCAGGCTGGAGACCTTTCTCTGCAAAAGAAAGTTAATTCTTCTCCGCCACCAACATTTTCAGGGGTGGCTTAGAAGCAATGAGTCTAAGTGCAGCATCTGAGAATTTCGGCTTTGGAGCCCTAGCAAATAGCCTTGCAGGAGATGAATGATACTCATATGAATAAGCAGAAAAGTTCTTAGTTCTATGAACATAGCGGTTTGAAGACACACGCTCAAGTCTGAGTATGATTTCCCTGCAAAACATTGGCGTTAGGGTGACTCAGATGAGTCATGTATCTGTATGAAGCCTTTGGGCCATATGAAGCCATAGGTCTGGGGTTTGTCTTCTTCCTTGCTGGTGTCATGACGACATTCACAGGAAGATTCTCAATGCACTGCTTAGGTACCCAGATCTTCTTCATAGGTGGTCCATTCTTGCAGTTAGTACCAATATACCTGGCAAACACTTCACCATTCTGATTCTTGAACAGCTTATAGTTTGCATCAAAGGATTCATCAATGATAATAGGATTAGCACAGGTAAAGCCAGATAAGGTGGATGGATCTACTGAAGGTTCCTTTGCAGCAACCCATGTGGTTTTGGGGTACTGCTCAGGCTTCCAGTAGGAGCCATCAACATTCATTTTCCTCTCGAACCCAACACCCTCTTTCCTAGGGTTTCGGTTCAGAATCTGCTTTTTGAGGACATCGCAAAGTGTCTGATGCCCTTTCAGACTTTTGTACATCCCTGTTTCAAGCAATGTCTTCAACCTAGCATTTTCATCAGCAATAGTAGTGGTATCCTCTGCAGAGGGGTTAGCAACCACATCAGTAGGTGAAGACAATGAAACAGTAGCAACAGTGGAACATTCAGCAACAGATGTAGCGTTATCACGCTCAATGCATTTTAGACATGGTGGTTCAAATCCATCCTGAGCGGGACTGATCTGTTGAGCGCGAAGTGACTCATTCTCTTTTTGAAGATCTTCATGAGCCGCTCTCAATTTCTCAAGCTCTTGCTTCCTTAGAAGATAATCATAGGAGAGCTTTTCATAAGTGGTTGAGAGCGTTTCATGACGACTTTCAAGTTCTTGGTACTTAGCATGAAGATTTTTTATATCTTCAACTAAGGACTGTGAATGTGTCATTTCCGCGTCCAATAGGTCATCGCTTTTGTCTAACAGTTTTTGAGTATGTTCCATAGCCTTTTGTTGTTCAGTTGCAATTTTAGCAAGTGTTTTGTAGCTAGGTTTGGATTCACAATCAGAGTCATCTTCACTTGATGTTTGAAAGTAAGAATCACGTGATTTTACCTTGGCACCACGTGCCATGAAGCAGTAGGTGGGAGTAGGATCGTCTTCGTCATCAGCTTTAGCATTGGTGTGGAAGTCATTGTCTTCAGTGTTGAAGATGGACTTGGCAACATAGGCTGTGGCTAGAGCCAGACTTGCAACGCCAGGGTCGGACTCCTCTCAAGACTCCACCTCCACCTCCTCAGAAGCAGACTTCTCTTCTGAATCCATTTCCTTGCCAACAAAAGCACGAGCCTTCCCAGATGAGCTCTTCTTATGAGATGAAGACCTTGATGAGGACTTGGAAGAAGACTTTGAAGATTTCTTCTTCTTCTTGTCATCAGAATCATATTCCTTGCTCTTCTTCTACTTCTTCTCATTGTCCCACTGTGGACACTCAGAGATATAGTGTCTAGGTTTCTTGCACTTGTGAAATGTTCTCTTCTTGTGGTCATGAGTGGAAGCTTCATCATTTCTTGAGCTGGATTGTGAAGACTTCTGAAGCCTTTCTTCTTAGTGAACTTCTGGAACTTCTTCACAAGCATAGCAAGTTCCTTTCCAATGTCTTCAGGATCATCAGAACTGCAGTCAAATTCTTCTTCAGATGAGGAAACAACTTTTGCCTTTAATGCGCAAGTTCGGCCATAGTTGGGACCATAGATATCTCTTTTCTCAGAAAGTTGGAACTCATGTGTGTTGAGCCTTTCAAGTATATCAGACAGATCTAGTGTCTTGAAGTCAGGACGTTCTTGTATCATGAGGGCAGGGGTGTCAAAGGAGCTGTCAAGTGATCTTAGTAGTGTCTTGACAATTTCATGCTTGGTAATCTCAGTTGCCCCGAGAGCTTGAAGCTCATTTGTGATGTCAGTGAGGCGATCAAACGTGAGCTGGACATTTTCATCGTTGTTTCTCTTGAAGCGGTTGAGGAGGTTGCGAAGAACACTGATCCTTTGATCTCTCTTGGTTGAGACGCCTTCGTTGACCTTGGATAGCCAGTCCCAGACTAGCTTCAATGTTTCCAGAGCACTCACACGGCCATACTGTCCTTTGGTCAGATGACCACAGATAATGTTCTTGGCAGTAGAGTCCAATTGAATGAACTTCTTGACATCAGTAGGGGTGACGCCCTCACCAGTTTTGGGAACGCCGTTCTTGACGACATACCAGAGGTCGACATCGATGGCTTCAAGATGCATACGCATCTTATTCTTCTAGTAGGGATATTCAGTTCCATCGAACACGGGGCAAGCAGCGGAGACTTTGATTATCCCTGCAGTCGACATAGCTAAAACTCCAGGTGGTTAAACCGAATCACACAGAACAAGGGAGTACCTTGCTCTGATACCAATTCAAAGTGCTAGTTATCGACTAGAGGGGGGGTGAATAGGCAATTTTTATGAAAGTCTTCAAAACATGGAAGTTTTGAAGACAAACAATAGAAATGACCTAATTGATATGCAGCGGAAGATAAACTACAACAAGCAAACCATAGTCAAGTATGTAATGATGAGGAAGTATAGGATAAATAGCAGCTAAGTAGTAAGGATCAGGATGGAAGATAGTATGAAGCCAATCAACGATAGTAGTCAAGCAATGAAGTCAAACAGGTACGACAAATAGGTAATGACTTCATGAAGACAAACTCTAAGTAAAGGAAGGGAGAGGATAGAACCAGTCACTTGTTGAAGACACGGGATTTGTTGGACCAGTTCCAGTTGCTGTGACAACTGTAGGTCTGATTAGGGAGGCTGAGATTCAACCCAGAAGACCACGTCTTCACCTTATTCCCCTTGAGCTAAGGACACACAGTCCTCGCCCAATCACTCTGGTAAGTCTTCAAGGTAGACTTCCGAACCTTCACAGACTTCGTTCACCGGCGATCCACAATGACTCTTGGATGCTCAGAACGTGATGCCTAACCGGCTGCAGAATTCACAGTCCTCAAGTGTAATAAGTCTTCAGGTCACACAGACAGAAAGACTTCAGTGATGCCTAACACTCTTTTGGCTCTGGGTTTTTGGGCTTGGTCCTCGCAAGGATTTCTCTCTCTCAAAGGCTTCGAGGTGGGTTGCTCTCAAACGACAAAAGCCGTGCACTAACTCTGAGCAGCCACCAACTTATGGTGTAGGGGGTGGGCTATTTATAGCCACAAGGCAACCCGACCTGATATGTCCGAAATGACCCTGGGTCACTAAGGAACTGACACGTGTTCCAACGGTCAGATTTCAAACACACACGGCAACTTTACTTGGGCTACAAGAAAAGCTGACTCATCCAGCTCTGGATAAGATTTGCTCTCATTGTCTTCGCTCAAAGACATAGGCTTTGGGTTGAGCATCACTTCAATCATTCTGACTTAGTTCACTTGGACCCCACTTAACAGTACGGTGGTTCCTATGACTCAACAAAGAAGAAAAGGAAACAGCGAAACAACACAGTCTTCGCGCTCCATAGTCTTCACTCAATGTCTTCTCATGTCATAGACTTCAATATGAATATCTTCACATACCACCATTGTCTTCAATGTCTTCATACATTTTTAGGGGTCATCTCCTGTAGGTAAACCGAATCAGTGAGGGACACTACCTGCGTTATCCTGCAATTCTCACAAACGCATTAGTCCCTCAACCAACTTTGTCGTCAATACTCCAAAACCAACTAGGGGTGGCACTAGATGCACTTACAGTTGCGCCCTGCTTCACCTGCGAACCAAGGTCAACGTAAGCGTGCCCCTGTGGAGTTAGCTGTACCCATAGGTTGTTGCCGCTGGAGATGTCGGCAGGGCTTGGTGGCGGCTTGTAAGGGATCTCGGCTTCGTGTATATCAAGCGCCCAGCCTGGCGTGGGGGATTGGCTGGGGCCATCTCCCTGCTCATGCCTCAGGTCCAACGTGACGGGGACGCAGGCTTCCGGGCTGGCTGCGCCAGAGCTGCTACCCGGCTGCCTCACATTCCTGCCTTCTTCAGTCACTCTCTGGTTCTCTCGGCCAGGGGCCGGTGTTCCACCACGACCCCTGGGGATGTCTCCCGAAGCAGCCCCACGCTGAGTGGCATGTCTGGAGGAGTGCGGGCTACTCCATGAGGCTGGCAGGCGGCGAGAGGCTCTTTAGGGGCCCTAGGAGCGGGCGCGCGGTTGTGGTGGGGACGGGCGCGCGCCCCTACCATGGCCTGCGACGTGGGCAGGGTACAGAATAGGGCAGCACCCCTGCACGCCGTGTCCAGCAGCTCGGCAACCCACTCCACCAGGGCGTCGCGGCCGCTCTCCATCAGCCTGCACCTTAAGAGCTCTTGAGTCACGAGGACCACAGCCCGCATGTTCGCCTGCTCCCTGCGCGTGTGTGGCACGGTGGCCGCGGCCTAGCTTGTAAATCGCGCTGCGGCGCGGTTGCGGTGCGGTGCCAAAGGGGAAGGCTGCACCACCACCCCCCCTCCCCCCGCGGTCGGCCGCCCTGGGCTGAGCGCGGGCCGTGAGCAGAGCGGAGTGGAGGTCCTCCTCATCGACGGGCATCGTCGTGCAGGCCCGAACAACCCAGTGCTCGACATGCGCCCTTGGGGCATCGGCCATGGCGTTTGTCAAGCGGTGGTGGACCGGTCGACAGAAGAGAAGATCCGACGCACCCCTACCTGGCGCGCCAAATGTTGGATTACGGGTTCCGTAAACCCTTGAAAGGTTTGAACTCTGGGGTGCATGCGGAAATCTCACCCTACCCAGCCTGCCTACTCGTGATTCTCCTAGGCCTAGTCCAACGAGCTCGAAGAGACAAAGAGACACAGCAGCTTATACTGGTTCGGGCCACCTTGCGGTGTAATACCCTACTCCAACGTTTTGGTGGATTGCTTCGAGGGGCTGAGGATGAACTACTACAGTGGATGAACTGGCCTCAGGAGGTGAGGTGTTCTTGAGCTCAAGAGAGCTGCTGAGGTGGTCAGATGAGAATGGATCCGATCCCCTCTCTGGTGGTGCCTAAGTCCTATTTATAGTGGCCTTGGTCCTCTTCCCAAATGTTGGCGGGAAGGGATCCCACAACGACCGGATTTGAAAGAGGACAAGTAGTACAGCTTATCCGGACAAAAGTGGTCTTCGTCTATGAAAACCCCTAGTCGTAATGCTGCGGTCGGCTCGGTGATGACCTCCGTCCTGGTGGTCTTTGTCTTGTTCCACCAGAACGGAAACCTTTGGCTGATTCCTCGGTACTCCGCGCCTGTGGCTTGCCTCCCTTGAACCGAAAAGGAAACTGGCGCTCTGCACCCGCTGGCACCCGCCTGGAGCCCGCCTGGACTTGGTCGTCATGGCTCACGTCAGCTGAGCCTCGTGAGATGCACCTTGCATAGAACTCTCCGCCCCTTGAGAGCCAGCCTGAAGAGACCGATCCCCTCGGGGGTCTTGGCGTCGTCCGCCTCGCGACGCTTGGCCCCTCGCGAGGGTCTTGAGCTGTTGATGTCGAAGCTGGTCCGTACGAGGCCGTCGATGGAGCCATGCAGTGGGCCGCGGGTAGGCAAGTCTGGATACCCCCATATCCAGAACGCTGGCAGTCCTTGCTGCAGGACTACCACAACCACCCGCTGCCGCCTACAACTCCAACATCAAGGAGCTGTCCAAGCGGACCAGTGACTTGAATGAGAGGCGAATTAAGCGTTCCGCCTTTCTTCTCACGGGGGCGCGCCACTGCACCCGCTGGGTGTAGCCCCCGAGATTTGGGCCAACTGCTGAGTAGTCGGGCCGGATCTTCTGGCAACTACTATCTTTTTATTGATGCTGATGTCTTCTTTTTTATATTTGCAGAGGCGGCTGATGCACTGCAGCAGCGCTTAGGTGAGGTCGAGACCAAGGTCCACTCCAAGGAGCTAGAGCGCAGCCAGGCGGCGCAGGAGTGCGAACGCCTGAACAAGGAGCTGGCGGCCCATGCAGAGCAGCACAAGGCGGAGATCCAGCAGCTGAAGGACGACGAGGACCTCCTCAAGGCCGAGTTCAAGACTCAACGCTCGAACTAGGCCGAGAAGGAGGAGTTCTTGAATGCCGGCTACGGGAAGGTCGAGGACTTGATGGACAGTAAATTGTTCTCTTCTTCTTGAGTGGTTGTCGACTCCTAGGGAGTCGTCTTCTATCTTTTCATTTGTTGATCTTTTTCCTCTTCAGAGTACTTCCCGGGATACTCTGTTGCCATCACCCAGGCCATCGAGGCGCGGCGTGTGACGCGAACGGCAGGGGGCACGAACATCGCACCCAACACGCATCCAGCCAGCTCATCGGATGCTCCGTCGTCTGCATCCGGTGCTGGCCACCCTCTGGCTGGGTGCTCGGATCCCACGCACCCCTGGCCGGACCGCCGAGTGGCTGGACGCCGCAGTCGGCCGCTTTGAGGCTTGGAAGGGCGTCGCAGCTTGGGCGGGTGCTCAGACGGCCCTATAGTTCGCCAAGGCGTGGTACACCAACCTGGACTTGACCCAACTGGCCACCTTCCGATTGGAGGCCGCAGACGAGCTAGTGGAGGTGGGCCCTGAGCTCACCCGGCGTGCGGCGGCACTCGCCGACTACACCAACACTGCCGTATCCATCCTCTACTTGGATGCTAACGGCAATGTGGTGCCGCCGAGCTGGTTTGGGTTGTACCAATTGGGCGAGGAGGACTTAGCGGAAGAAATCGCCTCCAACAATGAGGGTGATGACGATGGCGAGTTCAACGAAGATGACGATGACGCACCGGAGGACAGAGCGGGTGGCCAGCCTCAGCCTGATCAGGCTTCAACCAGGGAGCCATGGGTGGCTACGCCGACTGCCGCTGCTGCCGACCAAACCGAGACCAGCCAGCCGGCCGCTCCATCCGGAACCGCCACCTCTGCTGACACATCGAACCCGCCTGCTGCTCCTCTGGCCTAGGCGGCCACATTTATCTTGTCTTATCCTATGCTGTAATCCTTTTGAACAATTCTGTTAAGTATGCACAGCTCCACCCAATGGGGTGTACTTTAAACTTTATGGATGCTGGCCTCTGGCCTTTTGCAATGTACCACTACTAGGGAAAACCTTATACACAGAATGTTACCAGTAGCGCTTGCTAAAATGAGGCACTACTGCTACTTAGCAGTAGCGCGTCTGCTAAAACGGTGCTACTGTTACCCGCTTAGCAGTAACGCGGCAGGAACAGAACGTGCTACTACTATAATTGCCACACCATTCCCGACGTGCTAGGTATAGTAGTAGCGCCCTTCTAGGAATAGCGCTACTGCTACGAATTTTAGCAGCTTTACTACTACGGATTTTAGCAGCGCTACTACTACATAAGTTTAAATTCTTGTTCAATTTTCGCTTTTCTCTCTTTCGCCTTTTGCTGTGCTGCGTTTCCTTGGCCGCCTCCCTGCCATCCGGACAGCTGCTCTGCTGTTTGTGGCTGGGTCAGGGACTTGGTCGTTCTTTGGAACGGTCAAGTTACTTGTGCCGCGTAGAGTGTAGCTTTGATCGAGCGAGAAGCCGACCTGCCGGCTGCTGAGAAGCCGGACGAGGGAGGCGGAGGATCCACTGGTCCTAAGTTAGCGTTCTTCCATAGCCGAATTTCGTGTGGGCGACTACTCCAGCCTTTAACTCCCCGCCAGTCGGACAGCCGCCCTGCGGGCTGTGACTTAGGGCGGAGAGAGGGATTTTTAGTGTCGGCACACTACTAGTCGGCTCTGGCTGGTGCAAACTTAGGACAAGGCGGCGAGCCCCCAGGCCGGTTGACCGGAACCCAAACGGGGCAGGAATAGAAAAAACTCAAGTCTTGGCATAATGTTAGCTCATGGATAGATAAAAAGGTAGCCTCCGAGTTCACCTCGGGGGACCTGAGGTCTTCACTTAATACAAAAGTTGGTGTCGTACATACGCTCGAATCAACTGTAAAACTAGCGGAGCATATTTGCATTACATGGCCGCTCCATCTCTTCGCCGGTTGTGCATCTCTTGCGCGCCCTAGGCTTCTGGCCGTCGATGAGGTAGTACGAGTCGTTGCCCAGGGCCTTGCTGATGATGAAGGGTCCTTCCCAAGGTGCCACGAGCTTGTGCTGTCCGGCTAATCGCTGCATCAGGTGGAGCACAAGGAAGCCCTCACGGAAAAACTGCGGCCTGACCGTCTTGTTGTGGTAGCGACGCAAGCTCTGCTCGTAGATGTCGGACCGGCTGCATGCTAGCAGTCGATCCTCTTCCAGCAGATTGACACCGTCTTCTCGCGCCTCCTTTGACTCCGCCTCTGTGTACATGGTAACCCGAGGTGAGTCGAACTCGATATCCGTGCCTCGGAACTGTACACGAGGAAGAAGGGCGTGAAGCCTATTGATCTGTTCGGCGTGGTTTGAAGACTCCAGAGGACGGTCGGCAGCTCGTCGATCCAGCAGCCGGCCGACCGCTCTAGCGGCGCGATCAGGCGGGGCTTGATGCCGGACAAGATGAGGCCGTTTGCTCGCTCTACCTGGCCGTTTGACTGCGGATGGGCAACGGACGCTAAGTCCAATCGGATGCCCTACTTTGCGCAGAAACGGGCCAAGGCGCCTTTGTAAAGTTGGTGCCGTTGTTGGTGATGATGCTGTGAGGAATGGCATATCTGACAGTGATGTCGGCAATGAATGTGACAGCAGTCGGACCATTCAGCTTCTTGATTGGTTTTGCTTCTATCCACTTGGTGAACTTGTCCACGGCGACTAACAGATGGGTCATGCTGCCGCGTGCCATCTTGAATGGGCCTACCAGATCCAAACCCCACACGGCAAAGGGACAGGTAATGGGGATTGTTTTGAGGGTGGATGCCGGCAGGTGTTGCTTGGCGCTGAAAACCAGGCACCCCTTGCATTTTTTAACTAATTCTTTGGCATCTTCCAAAGCAGTCGGCTAGAAGAAACCATGGTGGAAGGCTTTGGCCACGAGGGATCTGGAGGCGGCATGGTGGCCACATTCGCCTTGATGTATATCCCTGAGGATATCCATGCCTTTCTCTGGTTCAACGCAGCGTTGGTGGACGCCAGTCACACTACTCCGCCTTGCGAGCTCTTGATTGACAATGGTGTAGGAGCCTGCTCTGCGCTGGATCAGTCTGGCCAGCAACTGGTCGGTTGGCAGCACACGGTTGACCAAGTAGTCGCGGATGGCTGCGCCCAGGACGGGGCCGCCACCACTGTGAATACTGCGACAGGTACGAGGGGGGGCGGGTTGGGAGGCGGCGGGCTGGAGCCGGCCGCTCCGAGTGGCGCTGATGAAGTCCCCTAGTTGGTTGCAACAACCCCCGGGCCGCTTGCTGGGAGTGCTGGGTCGAGTGCTAGTGCTGCAGCCCCCGGGTCGCTTGGTGAAGTCCCCGAGCCGGCCGTTAAAGTCCCCGCGCCGACTGCTGAATTCCCCGAGCTGGATCCGACTGCTCCTTGGGCAGTCGGCACAAAGATGGAGTCAAACTCTAGTGAAGGCTTGATGGCCGTCTTGCGGAGGTCCTCGAGGGAGACGCCGAATGGTATAGCTTGCCGGGTGGAGCCGTTGCGGGCGACAGGATCTGTTGCATCGTTGTTGGCCCGTGGCACATGGATGAATTCACACCCGTCAAAGTGGCTGCTCATCTGCTGGACGAGGAAGCGGTAGCTTGCCATGTTGGCACCCTTGGCGTCCCAGTCACCAGACGACTGCTGGACCACCAAGTCCGACTCGCCGTAGCAGAGGATGCGCTGAATGCCGATTTCTTTGGCCAGTCGGAGCCCAAAGATGAGCGCTTCATACTCGGCTACATTGTTGGAGGCGGCGAAGTAGATTTGCAGCGTGTACTTCAGCTTGTCGCCTTTGGGAAATGTGAGAACAATGTCAGCTCCCAGGCCGGTGCGCACCTTTCAACCATCAAAGTGCATCCGCCAGTGCATAGAGTCCAGAGCTGGCGGCAAGTACTGGGACTCGGCCCAGTCTATGAGGAAGTCGGCTAGTCCTTGGGACTTGATGGCGGTGACGGGGCTGGTAGAAGATGGTGTGTGGAGCCAGCTCGATAGCCCACTTGGCCAACCGGCTCGAGGCATCTCTGTTGCCTATGATCTCGGCAAGTGGACCGGTGCAGACGACCGTGATGGAGTGCACTTGAAAGTACTGCTTTAGTTTCTTGGCGGCAAAGTACACGTCGTAGGACATCTTCTGGTAATGGGGGTAGTTCTTCTTGGAGGCCGACAGGACCTCGCTCAGGTAATACACTGGCCTCTGGACCGACTGTCCCTTGTCGGCTTCTGGGCGCTCGACAACAATCACCGTGCTGATGACTCTATTGGTTGCAGCGATGTAGAGGAGCATAGGCTCTTTAGCAGCCGGGGCGGCCAGGATAGGCAGCGTTGACATCATCCGCTTCAGCTGGAGGAAGGCGGCATCCGCCTGGTCATTCCACTCTAAGAAAGTTGTTTTCTTCATGAGCTGGCACAAAGGGTGTGCCTTTTGACCCAGCCGGCTGATGAAGCGGCTGAGAGATGCCAGGCACCCAGTGAACTTCTGTACATCATGCAGCTTGGTGGGCTTCTCCATCCTCTCGATGGCCTTGATCTTCACAGGTTTACACTACATGTCACGTTTGGAGACAAGGAAGCCCAGGAGCTGGCCAGCTGGCACACCGAAGACACACTTCTCCAGGTCGAGCTTGATGTTGAAGCGACGCAAATTTTCAATGGTTTATTTCAAGTCTTCCATCAGGGTGCCATGCTTTTCCGTCTTCACCACAATGTCGTCCACGTAAACATGGGCATTGCGTCCGAGTTGCTTCAGCAAGCACTTCTGCATACAGCGTTGGAAGGTGGCGCCGACATGCCTCAAGCCGAACATCATGGTGATGTAGCAGAAAGTGTCAAATGGCGTGATGAAGGCGGTCTTCAGTCGATCAGCCGGATCCAGCTTGATCTAGAGGTAGCCGGAATAGGCATCAAGGAAAGAGAACAGCTCGCATCCGGCTATGGAGTCGATCACTTGGTCTATTCATGGCAGGGCGAATGGATCTTTGGGGCAGGCTTTGTTGAGACTGGTGTAATCAATGCACATGCGCCACTTGTTGTTCTTCTTCAGCACAAGGACCGGGTTGGCAAGCCAGTCCGGTTGGAATACTTCCATAATGAATCCGGCTGCTAGTAGTCGGGCGAATTCATCTCCAACAATTCTTCTCTTTTGTTCCGACAGGTGGCAGAGGGGTTGCTTGACCAGCTTGGCATCTGACCTTACATGAAGGTTGTGCTCGGCGATATCCGTCGGGACACCCGGCATGTCTTTAAGGGGCCATGCAAAGATGTCTCGATTCTCACAAAGGAAATCGACGAGCTCGGCTTCCTATTTTGTTGTCGAGGCTAGTGCCTATGATAGCAAACCTCTCCGGGTGGTCCGGTTCCAAGGGGACTCGGCTAGCCGGCTGCTGGCAGCTATGAAGTCTTGTGACTTCTTGTAATCTCCGGCAACTGTGATCATGACCTTGAGGCCTCGCATCTTGGCTTTCAGGTATGCATAGTGAGGGATCATCATGAACTTGACCAGCACAGGGCGGCCCAAGAGTGCGTGATAGGGGCTTTCCAAGTCAACCACCTCAAACTAGATTGGCTCGCGACGGAAGTGATCTCTATCGCTGAAGAGGACGTCAATCTTTATCTTGCCGATTGGGGAGTAGGACAGTCCTGGGACTATGCCATTAAAAACAGTCTGGCTTGGCTAAAGTTGCTTGGCCTTGATGCCCAGTCGGTCCATGGTCTCTCTTTACAAGATATTGATGTTGCTGCCGCCATCTATCAGCACTCGGCCGAAACGGCAGTTCCGCCTCTCTATTCAAAGGTTGCCTCGAGCATCAGGGCATATGAACCTAGGTTGGGCATCACAGCCGAGTGGTCAGCTTGGCTTCAAGTGATGGGCTTCTCGGACCAGTGCATATGGGTGGGAGCTTCTGTATTGAAGGCATTGACCTCTCTGTGCTGCTGCCGCCAGCTGTGCCTATCACCGGCTTGGCTTGTGAAGATGATGTAAGTGGCATGCTCTTCAGGAACTCGTCTTGAATGGCACCGACTGGTCGGGCTGCCGGCTGCTGAACGGCCGGAGCTGGAGGGCAGGCTGGCGGGGGAGGCAGGAGGGCCTCGCCCTTGGCGATCCGAGCTAGCCAGTTGCACTTCCAAGTGGTGTGGTTCGATGGCTTCGCGCCACTGTGGAACTTGCATGGGGCGTCAAGGGCTTGCTCAAAAGAGAGGGCGGGCAGCCACGCTCCCTTGCTAGTTTTCTGCCGCTTGGTGCTAGGCTGACCAGTCGGCTGCTGATCTTCGACTGCTGCTACCTGCCGGCTGCTGGGCCATGCACATGTTGTCATTCTGCTGGCGCCGGTTGGCGTCACCAGGCGGTGTTTGGGAAGCCAGAAGGAGCACCTTCCCAGTCGCGTCCACTCGGAGCTCCGACTTCATGGAAGATTCGGCCGTGGCGTACTTGTCCGCTATGACCAGCAGTTTGTCTAGAGTGGCTGGCTCGTCACAGAGGAGCTTGTGTTTGATCAAGGTGCCCTCTTGGCACCCGGACGTGAAGTACTCTATGGCCTGCACCTTGTGCACCCCTTCACAGGAGTTGTGCAGCTCACCCCAGCGTGACAGATAGTCACGAGTGGACTCAGTCGGGCCTTGGACGCACAACGAAAGTTGGTGAGGCTTGGGAGGCCGCTTGTACATGCTGGTGAAGATGCGGACGAAGACGTCGGAGAAGTCTAGCCAGCTGTTGACGATGTGCGGCTAGAGGTTGTTCAGCCATGTCCGCGTCGTGCCCTGGAGCATGAGCAGAACGTACTTCACGGCAACACGCTTGTTGCCGTTTGCTATGTTGATGGCGGTGGAATAGTTGGACAACCAATCTTCCGGCTTCACCGAGCCGTTGTACTTGAGAGTGTATCGTGGCAGTGAGAATCCTTTGGGGAAGGGCTCATTTCGGATGCGGGGGCCAAAACAGGGCGGGCCAACCATATCTTCTTCTTCTTCGCAAAGGGACCGAGCAAGTCGGTCGATCTGATGGCGGGCATCATTCTCTCTGATTTTCTCGTGGTGACCTACCTCCGAGAGTCGGGTGCCCAACAAGTGGCGAGAAAGTGCGCCTCTCCCTGCGAGGGGGAAGCGGACAGTCGTTAAACCGTTCCACTGCTCTTGGGCGGCCAGCGGCGTCGCGCTCGATCGAGATGTGAGTGCGCCGACTGTGGCTAGCAGCCGACTCCGGGTCGCCTCGGACGCCTGTCGGGGACCGGGAGGTCGCACCGTGCTCACGGCGATGGAGGCGGGTCTCTTCTGGCATGTCGGGTTCTGCCGCGTAGCCGGTGGCTTCCTGCTAGATGGCGGCCGCGTCGAGGAGCTGCTGAAGGCACTCGTTCATGTGGTGTCTCTCGTCGCCCTCCAGGTTGTCCAACTCTTCTGCTGCCGCCAGGGTAGCGCGCAGGTTCTCGGTGGGCGTAGCATAGACAGGGCGGTCGGCCCCGAAGATGCTGGCGATGGTGGCGCCACGTTGTTGGACTACGCCCAGCTGGCTGGGCTCTCCAGCAGCTGGAGTGCCGCCTATGGCGCGGTCGACCTCGCGCAGGTAGGCCTCAGCGAGGTGCTTCACAGTAGCCAGATATTTGGCGTTGTCGAGGAGTGAAAGGCGGTGTGTCTCCAGGGTTGCACTCTTCGCGCCGTCCTCGACTGGAGTGGCGAGAGCTCACAGGATCGAACAGATCAGATCCTGGTCTGCTCCGGCCGAGGCTCCGTCCTGACTGATGACCAGCACCTCTGTCACGGTGTTGGCGCTGGTGATGCTGTCCGCGTGAGGGAGCGGCTCGTCGATGATCTCTACGCGGTCGGGGTAGGAATTTTCCACGTCGGAGTCAATGGTCATCTCGACGGGCGGATCGATGGAGCCAACGGACTCCAGGTCGGAGGCGGGCTTGCCGAGGAGGTCGCCAAGGCAGCTCTCAGAGCTAGACAAACCCACGTCGGGGGCAGGCTTGTGGCGAGGTGGACGCCACCGAGGAGATCAGCGAGGGAGCTCGCGGCGCAGGCGGCCTCCACGCCGCGCAGATCGTCGGCGCAAACGCCATCGGGCGAGCCAGGCCTGCTGCACTCACAGGGAAGGAATTGGGTTCCCGTCTAGAACGTGTCTCCGGACAATGGTGCGTCTTGCCCCACGGTGGGCGCCAAATGTCGTGGTATTTCTGCATGACTATGATCAATAGCAAGTACAAGGGTGCTCCTTGAGCGGTTCGGGCTAGAGGAGGAAGAAGGCTGCTTGCACTACTTCTCCCTAGCTATGGGTGTGTATGATCTAAAATGGGCCCAACCCTTTGCATGGCTGACCATGGGGGGTTTATATAGGCCTACCCCCAGGGGTACAATGGTAATCCGGCTGGCCCTGGGACCCGGCCATCGGTGTCTCTGGGCTCCGGCTTCTCCGCTGGCTGCTGGGCCCCGCCACCTGGTGGGTCCCGCTGGCTGTCGTGAACTCGGCCGACAGGTAGGGCCTGCCGCCTGCGGGCCAGGGGGACCAGGCTGCACTATAGCCTTGCCCCTAATGACGATGGCTTGGTTCGGAGCACATGGCTACAGTGTCGCCGCCTGGCGGGCAATCACTGTAGCCACACCTCGTCACCTCTGGTTAATTGTGCACAAACTCCAAGGGGAGGGGCTACCACCTGCTAGGAGTCGGCCTCCCCTTGAGGCCGTCTGCTCAGGCCTTGCCTTCTTCTGGGGACACGCGGGCTGGTGGGGCCCGCCGCCTATGGGCCACACCGACTGCCCGTCGTGGGGGCATGGCCCTGCCTAACGTACGCATCGTCATGGGCTGCGTGGCTATAGTGTCGTGCCCGGCGAAGGATGTCCGCCTGGTACGTCTGCACTGTAGCCACGTTCCTTTTGGGATTCAGGGGTGGCAGGTGGCACTGTTGCCACGCTCTGTCTTGTCGTAGCAGGTGGGTTCTGACTTTGAGGTGGCGATGGGCCACCTACTAGGACCCGGCCCGAGCCCGAGCTGTCTTCTAAGGTGCGCCGCCTTCTAGGAGGCAGCCTGCTGGCTCCAGCCGGCCAGGGAAGCCGGCCTTGCGACCAGTCGGACTGAGGGGCTAGGCTAGCCCCGATGTCTTGAAATCTGCTAAGGTGTGGATGAGGCTACCCGGGGTCTATCCCCCCGTCATCCCCCCTACTGAAGTCGACCGCGTCCTTGTCCTCGTCTTTGGTGCCGCCCTCAAGGTTGTAGTACTCGCAGTAGTGGCTGCGCCAGAGCTCGCGTTGGTACTCCACCACCGATTCTTCGACGGACAGACTCTTCTCTAGCTCGACCTAGGCTACGTGCAACTCCTCCTCCCGCCGCCTCCTGCATCTCCAGCTCCCGCTCGACGACCTCATGAGGAAGCAGGTGCTCCATGGCCACCGCCGCCTTTTCGGACATGGGTTGCATGCTGGATTCCGAGGTGGCCTGGAATACCTTGGCGTGGATGGCCTTGACCCGGGCTAGGGCGACATCGGCGGCACGGACGGCAGCTCGAGCACTCTCGGTGTTTGCAGCCGCTATCGCAGCAGCTGCTGCAGCCGTCTCGGCTGCTGCTGCTGCCCTGTCCGCTGCCACAGATGCCCTCTCGACGGAAGCGGCCGCGCTCAATGCGGATGCGGCGGAATTCTCAGTGTACGGGGCAGCGCTCGGGGGGACGCGGCCATCGTACGGTCCTACACGAAGCATTTCCACGACGTCATCTTTGCAAGAAGGGGGTGCGGGAATGGGGATCGGGATTTGGGGATTCAGGGGTTGCCGGCACTGGAGCAGACGAGCCGGCGAAGCTTAAGGAGGAAGACTTAAATAGACCCAGAATTTTTCATCGCAAACGATTCCTACAAAACAACTGTGTGTGATGTTGTAGATATTTTTTATTAGCTGTGAAAGACGAATTAGGAGTAAAGTGGCAACGTATGGTGTTTTAAATGTACGAGAAATTGTTTAGTACTAATACAACTGTCATGTCAAATTTTGAAAAATTTCAGGGGTCATTTGACCTTTTAAGACATTTAAGAGATTTTCTAGCCATTTAATGACCATAATTGAAATTTGAACTACATGTACATGCAGCAGCTAACCAAAACGGTTTGAAAAGTCATATTTTGTGTACTTGTGTGCGATTTAATTCCACATGCAGTAAATTGGAAGGAATTTCCAAACATATTGTTCTAACGGCTATGACACAATTAAGAATGGAGTGCCATGGCATTTAAATTCCAAAAAATTAAAAAATGATCAGGAAAACATGAAATCTTGCTTGATGTAATGTCATGCCACCAAGATGATGTGGTACAAAAATTGGCCTGTTTGACGAAAGTTTGGACACACACCCCTCACAAACCGGAGCAACTCACTAGAAGGCTCGTGGTTCCGAGAAGGGAACAATGCATATATACTACGACCTAGATGTATAAACCTACCCCATTATAGCCGTCTATGATATGAGGCAGTGGTGCCAACACGAGTTCTACCTCGGTAAGGGGATATGGAAAAAGGTTGGTCCATAATCATACCCTCTCCTGCTTACCCTACTTTTCTTGAGAATTGGAATGAAGAGAATGCACTGGTGAAACTTTTGCCATTCTTTGTCCAGGTGAGTTGAGCTAGACAGCAAGGGTTCAGATTGAAGAGATAGCTTGATGGTAAGAAAAATATTAGGTTTTTAGTTGATGAAGGACAACAGAGATTATTAGTTCTTGATAAGATGCTTAACATGACATGAGTAGTCAATTAGACATGCATCACAGGCACTGCTTCATTATTCAGTAATCTCACTTTAACTCATGGATGAATTGTTTCACCAGATTTAGTTCTCACAAATAGCAAAAGCTGCAAAACTAGGTGTGTTGGACTTCTGTTCGAAGTGCAACTTTTTATTTGCTAATGTAGATCAAGTTTACTTGGATGCCTTGAATGTAGATCAACTTTTTAGGCAGTAGAGATTTTTGTTTATTGGATTGAAAACGGATGGCAGTTCCGTATATGCAGCCGATTCTGTTGTTTTTTATTTGCAGTTGGGTGAAAGCAAAAAATGTACTTTACAAAATTATGTTGATGTAAAATATGACATCTGATTATCATGGAAATTATATATACCACTAATGATATAATCAATTGTGGGTCAACCTCTATATGACCGAGTTATACACGTATCCCGAAAACATAAATATTGGTGCATTTTTAAGTATTGTTTGACAATTTATTGTTACCATGTTGTATATAAGACGTGCACATGCACTGGTACTATAAAAATGTGCAACCAGCAAAACAAAGTTCAAGTCAGATGTACTATTGACAACGGTGTCGAGCTTGAATTGGGAGTTGGATATAGAGGGTGGAGGAAGAAAAACTAGTAACTGAAAGGTAAAAAAGTTAATGTTGCCTGATGTGTGGAAGGATCCTAGAGTTATATTCTTTTAACACGATTTTGTTGAATCACTACTACAATATTTATGCCCCATTGCAACGCACGTGCGATTAACTAGTAACATGATATTTAACTGTAACATAACGCAACTCAAAACAATATGAGTCTACAATCAATAAATGCAATTATCTATTATACTACTTCTATGTTACTTTGCGCTATGAAGGTAGTAAGGGCATTTCCAAGGCGGACCCGCAAACCGCCCACATCCGTTTGAGTCGCGATGTCCGGACCGCGAAACCCATCCAACGCGGACCTGTATCAGAGACAAAGTGGGGGGAGGTTTGCAGGATCCCGGACACCCGAAACATAGGACTCCGACACCCCTGCCCATCCAATCCCCCCTCCCCATCCCATTTCCTTCCACTCTGTCCCTTCTCCCCCTTGCTTTGCATCCACACCCTCCACCTCCGCCGTTGCCGCTGTACGTCTGCTGCCGCCACAGAGGCATTGTCGGACGTCCACAACCAGCATCGACGTGCCCGCTCGCCTTTACGATGGAGTTGTCCACCCTACAGCCATTTGTACCGAGGTACAATCTGCCCCCTGTCGACGACCTCCATGGCGGACACCATGCCCGGCAGGTGTTCTGTCAAATGCTATTGAGCTTATTTTCAATCGTATGTCGTTTTTTAGAGCACAAAGAATGGTGAGCTATTTGACCATGGAGGATGAGTTGTTGTGCGATGCGTGGCTGGCCGTATCCGCGAATTTCGTAGGCGGGAGCAGAGGGTCAGCCTTCTGGAAGCAAGTGCATGAAAAGTTTCACGCACGAAAACACATTGCACCCTACGACATGTACATCATTCAACCACGCAACTTGAGGTCGTTGTCGTATTGCTGGCACGCTACCCAGATCAGAGTCGTTAATTTTGCGATGTGGTTCGTCAGCTCGAGGCAAGGTGGCCATTGGACGCGGCAGAGGACGAGATCTTAAGTTTTGCTTCCTCTTACTCAACTTGTTGATTGATTCATCCACTCAATGTTGGTCTACACATTATATGTAGCCCACAAGCGTTGTCGTGATGTACCACAGGATAGAGTGATGGCCATTTACGTGCACACATTGTTGGATGAAGTTGAAGGGGTAGTATGTGTGGGATGACATGATCCGTTCATGAAAACTTGTTGAACATTCGGTCAATCTCGCTGAATTTGAGCTATTGTTGTACTACACTTATTTGCATGCTATGTATGGATGATTTGTGATATTTTCTATCCGAACTTTGATGATTATCGACCGGTTTGCATGAATTTCTTCCGGTTTGTTAAATGCAGGATGAAATGTATGCGGCCACAGTGAGGCTAGTCGTAATGGTAGTATCATAGCTAGTATCATGCATGACAACTAGATAACTTTGATGAGGTGTTGTAGAATTAAATGAGAAAGAGAGGGTTGAGTATCATATCATGATACCGTATCATATTAAATGTTATGCTACTATGTGTCATGCATGGCAATAAACAGAGTACTACATGATACTAATATATGATACTATGCATTAGCGAGGTAATATCATACACTAGTATCATATGCATGATACTAGTATATGATATTTCCCATTACAGCCAGCCTGAGAGTAACATAGGTAGTAACATCACATATATCTAGATAAAAAAGATGACGTGGCAAGCAATAAATGAAGAAAGAGAGAAAATGGTAACATAGCTAGTTACTGGTAGTATTGAGTAACATCACACATATTAAGGCAAAATGAGTCTATATCCTAATAAATAAAGTGTTGCATGTTACTATAAATATGTTACTCCCCACTATAGAGGTAGTACCATAGGATAGTAACGTATGCATGTTACTGGTCTATGTTACTACCCATTGTGGCTAGATGTTGTTCGTAAATCCACGTTGAAAGGGCATCATACAAAAGCTGTATAGCTGGAGTTAATATGGGAAAGGATCTTTGGGAATTGGGACACACTGAAGTGGCTGGAATTAATAAGAAAAGGAGCTTTGGGATACTGACACGAAACACCAGTCTTTTTCCTAAAATATAAAATTCGAAATAGTCTAGACTCCCAGGCTATAGGGATAACTTCAGCCTGCTAGCAACAGAGCCCTATTGCGGTGTTTCGTTTTACGAGTATATACTCTCACAGTAGCTCCTGTCCTTCCTAGGATGTCCGGCAATAATCACTCCCTCTTGTCCTTCTGAATACTGATGACCACATGAATAGGGAATAGGACCCACATATATTTCATTATTTATTATGTACATGGCCCGGCCCTACCAGCGCCATCGCCTTGTCCGCTGATATTGGTCGAGCAAGTCGTCCTTCCTGTGGCCTCCTTAATTTCCATACGCTGGCGGACAGGCAGTCAGGCACTAACCATATATAGCAAAACTAAACGTTAGGAGTACAACTCGATCGGCAGCAGTGCAGCACCATGCCCTCGCTAACTCGATTTTTTTTTTAAACTGCTAACTCGATTTGTTGAAGAAGATTAACTGACAAAGTTGTGGTCCTCGAGATCTACGTACTGTACTACGTAGATTCCGGCTAAACCATCACATCCTGCGATCTTGACCTTACCTGCGTAACCAAAAATGCTAGACATATAAAGACTTACACGCTTTTACGTGTAGCATTGCCGCCTGCGTAACTGCGTCTGCGTGCAGCGAGCCAATTACTCCTGCATCTGCATGCATGCCGCCCGCCGTGCGCCGGCCTGCATGCACGCGCATAAATCTCTGCGTCGCGTCTCCCTGAAACAAGAAACTTAAACGCCTACGTACGTCTACTACACTCAACGACTACGTGGTAGCTAGGTTGGCACGGTCGAGTATGCGGATCTCCGGCGGGCAAGCGCTGGGGGAGGAGGCGGCCGGCGTGGTGCGGCAAGCGGTGAGCTTGGCGAGCGTGAGGGGTCACGCGCAGGTGACACCACTCCACATCGCCAGCGCCATGCTTTCGGCGTCCAAGGCATGCACCCTCCGCGCCGCCTGCGTAAGGTCCCAGTCCCACCTGCTGCAGCACAACGCGCTGGACCTCTGCCTAGGCCTCGCGCTCGACGGCCGCGCCGTGGCAAGGCGAGCACCCGCCGCGAGCCGCCTATGGGGCGACCACATCGACCCGGCGCCGTCGAACGCATTCGTGGCCGCGCTGAAGCGGGCGCAGGCGCAACGTCGCAGGGGCGCCGTGGGCGGCGACAAGGTCGAGCTCAAGCAGCTCGTCGTCTCCATCCTCGACGACCCCAGCGTCGACCGCGTTATGCGCGCGGCCGGCTTCTCCAGCTCCCAGGTCAGGGACACTGTCCTTTCTTTGGACGTCCCCAGTTTTCCTGATCAGGTTTCCCAGAAGATTAGGGCCGGAGGTCAACCATCTCTCCAGACCGTCCCGGAGCTTTACCTGCCAGTCGTCGCCGACGTCCCAGACGGAAGGTAGTTTGCTAGTTATAGAATGTGACGTGTGCGTTTATCTGTTTGTCTCGTTTTTTCGTGTGCAAGTGGATTTTTAGCTTCCTCTCTTCTTAACTAGGGCTTGATGTTTCGTTGCTTTGGACACCATAATGGCGCCGAATGTCACTTCCTAGATTATGTCGTTTGTTTTCCAAAAATCTCCATTTCTCTTTTTTCCTCTTAGTCATCTTCTTGATCTTGGCATCACGTCTCCATTGTTGCCGCCTCCCACTCCTTCCTCCTCCCACGAGGTATGTTTCCTTACCTTTGTTGCAGTTGCCGCTGCTCCTTCCTTGCAGTTCACCTACGTGAGTGAAAACTCTTTGTCAAACCATCCGGACTAGTGGCACTTGATCGTAGTCAACCCAAGTCCCCCTCTCCCGTGACCATATTTTGACATGCTCTTCAGTAAACTTTGTCAGATGTCAACTAGTGCATATTTAGAGCCACCATGCTTACTAATCTCTCCGTCCTTCCTCTAGTTTAGCAGCGGTTCCAAGATGACAACACTATTTGTGTAGCCAACGTCAACGAAGAACTCTCCTATGGCTTTATCTTTTCTTAGCTTTCTCGTAGTTACTTTGCGCCAGTTTACAATATTATTAATGTTTTTATTTCCGATGTAAAAAAAAATAAGTACTCACTCATCTGTAAATAGATGTTCTTTTTGCCATTTGACATTATCTTCGAGATGTATCTTTAACTATTAATTAGTAAAAAATATGAATTGTTATATGAGAATATCTCTTTTATGATAGATCCAATGATATGATTAGTTCTTTGCCATTCTAAATGTATTCTTATATATTTATATTCAAAGTTGGATATCGTTCTATTACGCACACTTTGTATGAAGTTAGTGGTGGACCGAGGCTTAAGCCAAGGAGGGGGTATCATGGGTTAACTTGGATGGACGGGATTACTGGTATTAACATTTATATACAAAAATATGACTTATTTATTCCTCGTTTTCTTTGGGCTGAATTTGTGCCACACAGGGGCTAGAGCCCTCCTAGGCTCCACAACCTCTAAAGTAATGTATCTCAAACTGAAACGATATCGCCCAAACACCTAAAGGCTCCAATATTGGCCAACCCAATAAGTTCATTTTTTTTAATATTTTATGTATTTATAAATTATGAATCATAGTTAACCTATTTTTTATATAATATGAAACTAGTTTACATAAATGGGCTAATTCTATATTGCAAAAAAATTAAAAAATCATATATGTCAATATAATTGTTTGTATATTTGAAATGGAATATTAATCTCATGTTTAAAAAAAACTCATGAATAACAAAACATAGGTATTCATGTATTTTAAAAAACCATGTATTTCAATAGAATTGAGTGTACATATCTAGACATATACTTTATAAGAAATTAAAATATTTTCCCCATATTAAATGTGATGTAAAAACATTAAATATAATGGGAAAAATAAATACATTATAAAACATAACAATTAGTAAAGAGGATGCAGAAAATAAAATAAATTCGTTCGGGCCACAATCCGTTGCTATTGGCGTTGAATAGGATACGGTGAACACAAGAAGCAGCTACCCATTTGACTAATGTCAGAGCTGGCATGCAGCTTCACTAATTTAATATTCCCAGGAAATTTGCTTGGAGTAAATTTGTACTTCTCCATTCCGAAATATTTGTCCTCTCTAGAGATTTCAGCAAGTGACTGCATATGGAGCAAAATGAATGAATCTACACTTTAAAATATGTCTATATACATCCGTATGTGGTAGTTCATTTGAAACCACTAAAAAACAAATATTTAGGGAGGGGGAAGTACTATCTAGACATGCACACTTATTTTCCCTGTTCTCTTGCAGTGACTGTCAAGCTAACAAAGCAAAATCAGGAGCAAGGTGGCCGGCCCTTTTTGGCGGCACTGAGGTAGTCCCGAAGACGGCGAGTCTTCCACAGTGGCTCCGCCGCTACACAGATACAACATACTGCGGCATCAGTCCTCATGCAGACGTACGTATAACACATCCAGATATATACATGTGTCTACAGCATCTCACTCATGAAGTCATGATCTGATTGCCCGGCCGTGAGCCGTAACACATGCAGGCTACCTGCGGCCGGCCGAAGTTCACGGAGCTCACCGCCCAAAATTTCAAGATCCTGTGCGACGAGCTCGAGCGGAGCGTTCCGTGGCATGGGAACATCATTCCCGGCATATGTAGCACGGTTCTCCGGTGCCGATCTGGTGTGACAAGGAGGAGGACGGGGGACAAATCTTCTAGCTTGTCCTCGTCGACGACAACCTGGCTGCTCTTCCGTGGAAGGGATGGTGGCGGCAAGACGGTGGTTGCTCGGGAGCTCGCTAGGCTTGTGTTTGGCTCCGACGCCGACTTCACCGCACTGCAGGGTAACCCCAACATTCCTGCACGCTCCGGCAAGAGGCAACCATCGCCAGAGAACGACGGTGGCATTGGAGCGAGGCTGTTCGAAGCAATCCTGGAGAACCCTCATCGTGTTATATTAATCGACGGTGTCGACCGACTGGATCGCGATTCAGAATTTTGCATCAAGGACGCGATCGCGGGAGGAACAATGGTGGGGGGATGCAATGGAGACGTGGTCGGTTTGGAGGATGCCATAGTAGTGCTGAGCTCTGACGCGTTGGACTCCGCTTCCTCCCCACGGGTGAAGCGAAACCGCAAGGAAGGTGATGCCACCGAGATGGAAGTGAGATCTCGTCGTCTTAACTGGGATTTGAACGTTTGTGCAATGTGTGGGGAAGAGGAAGACGGTTTGGCTGACGCTGAGAGGATCCTGAATGACGTGGATGGTGCTTTCCTTTTCAATTAGCACAGAAATGTTCCTTCATTATACCATTCTAGGTATTTTGAACGATTTTTTCGGTGATTTTGAATGGTTTTTAATATGGACAGCATGTGTTAGTCCGTTTCTTGGACGAAGTATCAAAGTTTGAAATCTAATATGAGTTTTTCTCTATTATTAAAACTTTTTAGGTATGCTTACCAAATATGTGTTTACCAAATAAAATCTTGTTTTTTACACAATCACACTAATATGGCCAGGTAAATCATGAGTAAACCTACAAAAAAAAAACTATGCCCACATTGCGATGCACATGCACTTATCTAGATTTTTTTAAAAAATTCACTTATCGAGGTTTCTAAAATAAAGAATAGAACATAGATTACAGCAGATGACTTCGGCACGTGCATTCTCAAAAGTTCTTGTTAGAATAAATCCGAGGCATACCGTCGATCATCCGAGGACCAAGCAATCACACGAGACACGATACCGAGATTTATTAACGAGGTTCACCGATATGGCTACATCCCCGGGGCTTGACTACGGGCGCTCCTCCCCGTGACACCGTCACAATACCGCACCCGGTCGCCCTGGACACCGGCACATGCCGCCGGCTTCCCCTGCGTTCCGGTGCTATTATGTTGGCATAGGTTACATCGTGTGTCTAGCCCCGCTATATATGAGAGGCCTAGGATACAAGTGTCCTACTAGGACACGACTCCACATCCTATGTAAACACGATACAACTACAAGTCCAACTGTAACCTACTTTGTACACTATATTCGACATTACTCCAACAAACTCCACCTTGGCGAATATACTCCACCACCCTGAATTTGTCCATGCGTCAAACTTCCATGTACATTGGACTTGAGCTCATCCCGTGAGCACCGCTGCTACTCCAAAGACTCCATGTGACTCCACCTGCAACTTGTAGTCCCTTCTTTTCTTGACCAAGTCAACACTCGAGCAAAATTAAGTTCCTCGTTACTCTAGTTTGTGCTTCCAACTTCCAGAGTAACCGTCCAACGCCATCACACACTGATCACTGACCTGCGTGAAAGTGAACAACTCACATATTGGATGTCACACATAAGAGTTACCTGAACTCAACATCACCGCTCCTTTCTTGACCGCCTGTCTGAAACTTGAAAGAATTTCACCATTGCTTGTAGTCACCCCGAGTCAAATTCGCAGTTGTCTCACCACATGTATGACCACCAGAGCCCTGGCCCGTCTCCATGCCCCGTGCATACCGCACGCCTCGCCGCTATTACCGCGTCGAGCCTCCACTGTCCCGGTCGAGTCTCAAGGGTCGCGAACCCACACCACTCAACCCCCACTGCAGAGTACCATCGATCATCACCGACCGATGACGAGTTTCACGATTCCATCAGACCGCTGGGCTCCAGTCCGAACTACGTGTCCCTCGCTTTCCTCCCCTTGCTGAATAGGCTTCGATTCCCTGGATCCTTACATCGTAGCCCCTCAATCCAGCTCCACCTTCAACATGACTCCATGGTAGATGATCAGTCCACCCCTGCGCCTCATCGACTTCAAGCTCCGTGTATACACCACCTTGAATCAATCCCGCGCCATAGTCTTGTCGAAGCCACACAAGCCTCGGGCTTGCCCGCCACGTGTTTCCACGCCTAAAAGTCGGTCACCATCAGCATCACGCTCCTATGTCGCCGTCGCCGATCCCGCACCGTCTTCTGTACCAACCGACTTGCGTCGATCCGTCAGACTGCCCAGTCCGACCCAGCCGAACTCGTTCGACTGTATGACACGCTCAAGGCTCCCAAATCGTCTTCCGCGAATTTTCATCCATCAGACGATAATTCCATCTTAGCTGACATGACTTCCCGCAACGCCTTCAAGCATCCTCATTGTGCCAGCAAATCTTTCACCCTTGTCTGCCATAACCCAAGGTTTTCAGTTCCATGAACTTCTCCAGCTCAAACCTGGTACCCGTTGGTGTCATGGTTCTTTGTACGGCTGACCCTGCGAAAAATTATCCAAGCTTTCCACGTGATGCCCCAAGCACACGCACAGCCTCCGCGTACTATTAGCAATTCCAACCAAAAAATCCTTCTGGTCTTCACGTGTATTAGCTCCCAGGCACAACTTCTAATGCTAGCTTTTGCCTTGTCCTGTTCTCCTTGATGGATACGAACCATGATAGATTTCCTCTTTCTCGATTCGGTCTGCCTTCTTCCGCGTCGCAACGAGAGGCCACTGCCTCCAGGGACCCGGTCCCTATTTTTTTTCTCAAAACAAATCTCATGTATGTACACAACAGACCTGCACATCCAACGCGCTGCTCCATGGGCCTTAGCATCAGCCCAGCTCGGCCAGCCTCACTAGGTCGGCCATCCACGGATCGCGTCGCTGCTGCCACAACTCGAGTGCGTCGCCTGACGTTCGCCTGATCGATCACCTGATCGACCGCCGCACGTCTTGCCTCACGCTGCCATGCGCGCACGCGCCTGCCTATACGCTTGCGGATCGACCGCCGCACGTCCTGTGTGCTGCAAGTCTCGTCGCCTGTACTCTGATTTGCCTTTTTTCCAATCTTGCTGAGAACCACACCATAATCGGTTGCATCTCAAACTCGATACTTCCTCTAGATCAACAACTCACAGCCTCCGAACAACCTAGCTCATGATACCACTTGTTAGAATAAATCCGAGGCATACGGTCGATCATCCGAGGACCAAGCAATCACACGAGACACGATACCGAGATTTGTTAACGAGGTTCACCGATATGGCTACATCCCCGGGGCTTGACTACGGGCGCTCCTCCCCGTGACACCGTCACAATACCGCACCCGGTCGCCCTGGACACCGGCACATGCCGCCGGCTTCCCCTGCGTTCCGGTGCTATTATGTTGGCATAGGTTACATCGTGTGTCTAGCCCCGCTATATATGAGAGGCCTAGGATACAAGTGTCCTACTAGGACACGACTCCACATCCTATGTAAACATGATACAACTACAAGTCCAACTGTAACCTACTTTGTACACTATATTCGACATTACTCCAACAGATCTCAACCAACCGTTTGTGGATGAATAGATATCTCACAACTGTATTTAGCATCAGGACGCGGCGTAAACTAGCATGCACATGGTGCAGCTAAGTTCCATAATGTACCGGAAAATTGAAACAATAATACTAAGCCAAGTGGCTCTGCTTCCACTAGTTCACGGTCAGGGAGTAATAATTAACTGTCTTCTCGTACTATCGCATGTACTTACGACCGATACATTGCGGAAGTAAAACGTCACCTGCAACGAGCAGGTGGACACATGTATAAATGCGAGAGTATCCTGGAGCTGCCAATAAAGTGGATCAAGTTGCCACAGTGAAAACTCACCATTGCTCGCTCAGCCCAATCCCTGACTGCTATAAGGGCTGAAGATCGCAAGATCGATCAGCATTGCGGTCCATCCCCGCCGGCCAGTCCCATCACTAATATCCACCCACGGTTTGGCATTGGCAGAGAGCGGCAGCGATCTTGCTGTGTGCTGATGGTGCATTGATGGCTGGGTGGGTTGCCTGCCCCGATCAAGCGCGCGCCCGCATATTGATGGCTGGGTGGAGTACTACTTATGGCGCGTACGGCCACATGGTACGTATATCAGTTGTACGTAACTTAATTTGTTCACAAGGATGATAGTGATCTACCCAACGGGGATGGCGTGATCTGGAGTTTTTTTTTCTAGAACAAGATGGTGATTTGGAGTGTTCGCATAATTTGCTCCTGGTCGGTACTACCTTGCTATAACTGATAAAGAATCGTGCATATTCATGTGAGGTTTCTGCCGTTGCATCACCTCCTAATTCCTACTCCCTCCGTTCCAAATTAGTTGACTTGAATTTGTCTAAATACGGATGTATCTATACTTGTTTAGTGTCTAGATACATCCGTATCTAAATAAAAATGGGTCAAGTAATTTGGAATGGAGGGAGTATAGTTTAAGGATATAAAATTTAGTTAAGAGACCTACCAACATCAGTGTGATAATGGCATGGCTGAATACGAAGCTTATGAAGTACTACTTGAAACAGGCTTTCGCCCCGTTTTATATAAAGCAACAACATCAAAATAAAGTACACGGCCGAACGATACAAAATGATGAGAAAGTCCTCAAACAATGCCGATCCTAGGATGATCGGATCACGCAAGACGCACGCGGCTACGCTACCGAAATAAAGCAAGGAAGAACTGAGAACAAGCCATGCTATGCCTTATAACACCTAAGCTCCACGACAAATCCCCCAAGAGGGAGAACGACGCTAGGCGTCGCTGCTGTCGAGTCCACCGGATGAAGGTTTTCACCCGGAACCCGCACATGAAGAGGAGCACCACGACGATGTCTTCAAAAAGAAAGCGGCGCCGTCCTCGGCGAAAAGCGCAGAGCTTTCACTTGTGAGCTCCCCTGTGCCACCACAAGGCCTCCAGAACAAGCGCGACGAGTTCAGATCGGGGCGCCACCAAAGATAGAGACTGAGAGCCGGCCGAGCCACAAGCCGCTCCACCGGGCGCCGCCCACACGAACAATCACCGCCGCCATGGTGTCCGCTGGAGAGTCAATCATGTGGACCACCTCGAGAGCCGCCGCCCCGGCATCCAAGGTCCAAAACGCCGCTAGTCGTCCACTTCACAACGTACCAACCATGGTAAGAGAAACAGAGGCACCTCCTCCACTTCTAGCCCGGCATCAGCCACTGGTTCCGGGTCAGCACCTCCACGATAGGAAGCTCCAACACTTGCGTCCCCAACCGATCCTGGCGGCCGGGGGGACACACGATCCATCGGCTGCTGATGGTTGTCGGTGTCCTGGATTAGGGCATACCAATCTAGTTGGCCCACTATCTATGGGCCGAGCTTACGGCCCACCGATCTCAACATGGAAGGACTCCGGGAACCCCAAGGACGCACGTGATCAAGGCATACACAGCCGAAGACTTCACGTACACTTCAAGGACAACTCAAATCATCCTATATAAGCCAGAGGGTTTAGTCTGTCGAGACACATTCACAATTACCTACCTTAGGGTTTAAAACACAACATACAATCTCTAGGAAGATCAACCTGTACACGATACTCCATCATCAATATAATCAAGCAGGACGCCTCTTTGAGAGGTAATGCTTTGTGTCCCTTGTCTCCGGTTACCCATAGTTTCAGATCCATAGCTCGGGACCCCCAACCCGAGATCTGCCGGTTTTAGTACTGACCGCAAAGAAAGCTCCGGGCATAGTCCATGGCCTTGCCCAAGGCAAGCTACCACGATGCCACATCCAAGGTCATCGTCGCTGATCTGCCCGACAATGCAGTGATGTCGCAACCACCGCCACCTCACACCATGCCCGCGAGGAGGGAAATCTCGCTGCCTGCGGGCACTACCCGGGCCAAGCCCAACCACCCCCACCCAGAGCAAGAGCATCGACCTGCCTCGGGCCCAGATCTGGTCCGCCTAAGAGCGAGCCCAAGGTCAAAGACAACACTGGCCAAACCCAGCAGAAGAAATGTCACCGCCACCACGCAATGCCACGTACCAGAACCAAGCCGCCAGACACATCTTTGAGGTCCTTGCTCAAGATGGGAATGGGCCGGGTCAGCCCGCTGGGTCACTGACCCGGCCCAAAAGATTGAGGCCAATGGGCCAGGTGGGTTGGCCCTAAGTGATATACGGGTCAGTGGAGCCGGCACCGTGCGACCCGATGTGTCAGATGGGTCGACCCAGCAAATCGCTATGCGCAGTCGCTGCCGCCCGCCTCCAAGCATCTCTGTCGTTGCCAGCCGCCCCAAGCATCTCTGCTGCTGCCGACGTTCCTCCTACTCCTTGTGCACCTCCTGGTCGCCGTCGTATCGCTCGCCGTCTCACGGTACCGGTCGCCGTCAAGCTCGCCGTCCCACTGTCCCGGTCGCCGTTCCGTTCCTCTCCGACTTGTCCAGCTCGTCATCCCGGTGGCCTTCATGGTCTCCGGATTGTGCTCACTCTTGCCTGCTTCCTCCCCTTCCCAGTGCAACTGCAAGCCAAGCACACGTGAGACTAGATTGCCCCGTTTTGGTTATTGGTCAGTGCATATGTGTAGATTCTGTAGGAGTTTCAGTTTAGTAGATTCTGTAAAGTACTGCAGAATTCAGTGTACATATAGTACGAGTTTCAGTGCGTAAATAAGGATTCTGGAGTTTCAGTGCGTACAAGGATTCTGCACAGGTGAGACTACTATAGCTTCGGTGTAGATTCTTGAGTAGTTTCAGTGTTGGTTGTGCAATAGTTCCGCTGCGTATGTCTATACGAGTTTTTGTCAATCTCCTAGACTGCATACATGGAATTTTTGGGTGCTGGTAAAGACTACTCCTTTCATGCAGCTTGGAGTACCATAGGCATTTTTCAGCAGAAATAAGTGTGAACTCACTGAATTTTGGGTCGACTTTATTTAGCCAATGGGTCAGTGAAGCCACAATTTTTAGATGAAATAGGCCGACCCATGGCCTCACATATTGACCTTGGGGCCACGGGGCCAGGACCAAGGCCAGGTCCGGGTTGGCCCATTCCCATCTTGAGTCCTTGCAGGTCCACACCACCACCACCTTGCCCAACGCCTCCATCTGCAGACGCCGCCCTCGCACTCCATGCCCCGCGCCACATACCGGACTGTTGTAGTCAAATCAAGCCAGATCTGGACAGGGGACGACCTGCCCGCATCCACCGGAGGACCGCTCCAACTTATGAAGTACTACTACATGCCTTTCTGCTGATTGTTGGCCGTCGATTCTGTGTTTGGGCCGCACCGAAGGTCGAATACAATGCAGGGATCTGTTGCCAAACCAAAAATACCGAATCATTCACTTCCTTGCAGTGTTTTCTTCCAATGCATTTGCTTGAAGGTGCCGTGCATAGCTATTAACCCTTTTTTGTCATCTATAGTAAATATAAATCTCCACGACAGCCGTACATTAGTACTCCTTCCGTCCCATAATGTAAGACGTTTTTTGACACTAGTGTAGTGTCAAAAAACGTCTTACATTATGGGACGGAGGGAGTACATTACAACTACACAAAGTCACATCTATTTCTTTGTGTGTGTGTGTGTGTCTGTGTGTGTGTTTGTGTGTTTGTGTGTGTGTGTGTGAGAAATATATTACGCGTGTCTTTTCATCCATTCGGACTTTCGAAGCAACTGGGTGGAGCATGAATTCAGTATGGTATCTGAGCCAAGATGTCTCAAGTTTAAGACCTTGCCAACACGGTATTTAAGAAAAAGATTATGCGATCTACACCGATCCCATTGTTAAGGACTAAACAAGTCTAGACGTGCGGGGAGTGTTGAAATATATCAGTTCGGACTTTAAAAGCAACTAAGTGGAGCATGAATTCAATCTCTCTCTCTCTCTCTCTCTCTCTCTCTCTCTGCTTGTCCCTGAAGCAATGTGCAAAAAACCATGCGTAAACTTCGGAGGTAAAGAATTTCCTTGGGCATCGTTCAGTGGGTTGACAACAAAAGCACAACGGGCTGGAAGGCGAGAGGAAGTTGGCCAGTTGCAATCTACGACCTATTAGGACGCAAATTCTATTTAATGCATGCAGCGTAAAATCAAAAATTCCTATTTGCCGCTCTTTGCGACAAGTTGCCGATGTTTCGCAAGAGCGATCGATCGACCATTTGGGCGTGGGCCGGGCCGTTTAGCGTTTCAACGATATCGATTTTGATGTTTCTAGCCGGTTTTGGGAACCTTCTATTAGGTTCTTGAAACCGTTTGTTTATTTTCTTTTTCTTTTTCTTTTTTCTTTTTTCCTTTCTCTTCTTTTTAGTTTTTTATTTTATTTTACTCTTTTTTTTCATGTCTTGCCTTTTTAATTTTCTTTCACTTTGCTTCAAAAATTATTTTGAATTCAAAAGATGTTTTATTAAGAAATTCTAAAGAGTTTAGAAATTCAAATTTTGTTCGTTTCATTTGTATAAAATTCGAAAATTTTAAAAAGTTAAGATTTTAAAATTTTGTTAGCTTCTTTTGAAAAAATGTTAAAATTTTCTTAAAAGCTTAGATTTTTTTTTAAAAATCACATTTTATCATTTATTGAAAAGATTCAATACAAGTCTTCCCATATTTAAAATTTGTCCACATCTTTAAAAAATGTTCATGAATCATTTTTTTGACAAATTAAAAACTGTTTGCATTTTTAAATATTGCTCACAAATTAAAAAATGTTTGACAACTTCAGAAAATGTTCCAATTTTACACATTTGTTAGCACATTCAACTACTGTTACTGTTTCAGAAATCTGTTCACAAACCAAAAGATGGTCATATTTAAAAATTCGCAAATTCGAAAACTGTTCTGGGGAATATTAATAAACATTTTGAGTTTTTCTTAAAATTGTTCTTAATTTTGAAAAACATTCAATTTTTTTAAAAAAACTCGTTTTTCAAAAAATATCTTTTCCGAAAACTTGTTCATAATTTGGAAAAAAGTTCTCTTATTCAATTTTGTTCCTTATTTCGTAAAAGTAATGAGTTTCAGAAATAATGTCCGCTTTCAAAAAAATCACGTTCAAAATCTTAGAAAAAAGATCAAATTTGCAGAGGCTTATGGTTCATATATATCGAGATGCCTTTTTGGACACAATCTGAGGTACTACTTTAATTTTCTTGTTGCAAACCTTGCACTTCCAGTCATGGTGGCTAGCGCAAGGCGCGCAACTACATAAGGTCGGGTGTTAGTCTCATTGGTAGCACATTGTTCTTTCTGTGATTTTCGACCTCACCACCTTGCGATGGAGGAGCCACAGCAAATGGCCGGCCCAGGTCAGCTACCCGGTGTGAAACCGTGATTCCTTGACGCAGTAAGCGGCGTATAGGAGGTCCCGCGTCAAATAATATGCATAGCGCCAACGCATACATCTCCTGGGCCAGGCCCATTTGCCAATTCTTGGCCCGGCTTCCATAGCGGGGTTTTCTACTATTTTGGTTTCAAGCTTAAAAAAACTATTTTGGTTTTTGTGCTAAAAAATACTATTTCGGTTTCTTTCTTTATTCTTTTTTGTTCTCCGGGACATGCCGTTTTTCTTTTTTATTGTTCTTGGGGGTCTTCTGTTTTTTATTTTGTTTTTATTTCTGATTTCTATTTTTAGATATATCTTATGTTTGTATAAATTAAATATTTCTTCAAAATACACAATGAACCTTTTCAAATTACACAACAAATATTTTCCAAATACATGAATGATTTAAATACACAATGTATATTTTTCAGCTACATGGTGAATGTCAAAATACACGCCAACGTTTTTCAATACATCTTGTAAGAAATTGTAGTTTTCTAACTAAACTTGTATTATCATTTAAAAAATAAATAATGGAATAAAACCTGAAGTTTTTGGCTGCCCTATTGGTGGCCCATATAGGAGAGGTGTAGCCTCATAGGCGCCTGCCCACCTATTTGATACCTCCTATGAGAGAGAGCAACTAGTTAACGAGCGCTCCTTCGGGAGCCTCGCAATGATCAGCGCCACTTCGCGCACTCTCAGCCATTCGCCACGTGTCGCGCTCTGGACGCTCTCTCCGGATTTTATTTATTTTTATTTTTCCGAATCCGTTTTCGGCCTTTTTAGCGGTTTTTTCGGTTTATTTTGACGTTTTGGTTTTCCACCGGTCCTCCTTAGTTTTTTGATAAAAAATCAAAAAAAAATTGCGCAAAAAATGCGTTTTTTTATTCCGCTAGAGTCACTATTTTGCTTCCGCGAGAGGCACGGTTTTGCTTTCGCGAGAGTCATGACCGTGCCTCTCGGAAACGAAAAAAATGCGTTTTCTGTTTTTTTTCTTTCGCGAGAGTCATGGTTTTGCTTCCTCGAGAGGCACGGTTGTGCTTTGACGAGAGTCACGGCCATGCCTCTCGGTAACGAAAAAAAGCGTTTTTTGTTTCTTTTCTTTCGCGAGAGTCACAGTTTTGCTTCCGCGAGAGGCACGGTTGTTCTTTCGCTATAGTCACGGCCGTGCCTCTCGAAACGTGTTTTTTGTTTTTTCTTTTACATTCACGAGAGTCACGGTTTTGCTTCTGCGAGAGGCATGGTTGTGCTTTCGCGAGAGTCACGGCCGTGCCTCTCGGAAACAAAAAGAACGCATTTTTATTTTTTTCCTTGATCAGAGCCCGTGTGAATTTTTCAGTATGCACAGGGGACTGAGGAATTTGCTGCAGAGGAGTGAACAGAGGAGAATTGGGATGATGACTTTCCCAAAAATCGTCATTCATTACTGGAGTCGTAGACCCGATGTCCACATACTCTTCGTCAGTTTTAACTTCTTCAACACCGGCCTCTTCAGCAGTGAAATGAGGCAGCCGCGATGATACCTGTAGCGGTGAAGGGATATTATCCACTTCAATTTCTTCATCCAACTGCTCTGACGTAGAAGCAGAAGGATCTTCTTCATCAATGTCATTAGTGATGACATATTCTTCACCAAAAGGAACAATTTCCTTCGATGGCATGACATTCAGTGGAACAATATCAATGGGGTTGTCAAAAGAGCTCGT
This sequence comes from Triticum timopheevii, assembly GCA_963921465.1. NCBI lineage: Eukaryota > Viridiplantae > Streptophyta > Magnoliopsida > Poales > Poaceae > Triticum > Triticum timopheevii. The sequence goes on from OY997266.1 coordinate 563,659,584, forward strand.
CAAAGTCTTCACTTTCTTCGGAGCTGAAGACTCTGAGGCATCTGATGCTTTCTTCCTCTTAGCTACTGCCATTTCGGCAACCTTTGTTTTCTTCGCTTCTGATGTAGAAGGAAGGAGGGTGCTTTTCATCTGTGAAGATTTTGCAGGAGGAGCAGATGAAAGAGGCACATTTTCTTCAGGCACAACTATGTCAGTTACCCTGGCAGGTTCAGATTCTTCAGGCGCAGCGACAGATTCTTCAGCTGGCCTGGCTTGTTCTTCAGGTGCAACGATGGTGGTTGCCCTGGCAGTTTCATCAGGAGCTAGAATATCATCATCATCCCTGGCACTCTCAGCTTCTTCAGCAGCCTGAGTTTCATCAGCGGTGCTGGCATGTTCTTCGGTGGGCTAAGCAGATGCTTCACCCTGAGGAACTTCTTGTTGCGCTTCAACAACAACATTTGGCTTGAGGCCTTTAGCCAGCTTGACCAATCTGACTTTTGGTCCTAGCCAATCAGCTTTGTATGCGTCAAATTCATCACTGAGAGCTTTGATTTCTAACTGTATAGTCACAAGTTCTTCAGTAGTCATTTTCAGCACATTCTTCTTCAAATAATGCTCCTTTCTGTACTGAGCTTTCTTCACTGATCTGGCCTTCTCAAACTTTCATTTTTTCTTCAGCAATGAAAGCAGTCAACACGTGACTTTGGCCTGGTGTGAGGTTCTGATCAAGAAGGGGTGTGTTGGGATCTTTATGCCAGAGATCAATGTAGTTGAGGATCTTCTTCGGATCCAGCAAGAGTGGCACAACACTGCCTTTGGCACTAGCAGCCCTGTTTTGTCGGTCTCTGATGATTTGCGCCCGTTCTTCATCATCAACTTCGTCTTCAGATGACGGGACTTCAAAGGCGACCTGCTTCTTGTGAGGACTTGGCCTTGTGCCGCATCCAGCAGTGGCCTTTTTCTTTAGCAGCTACGGCTATGCTGAGGAACTTGCTGAAGCTCCTGAAGTAATTGAAAAACCTATGGTCCGTTGGCCCATGGCATGATGCACTGGTGCTGAGGACTTTGAAGGTGCAGCTGAGGGCTTTGCTTGAGTAGAAGACCCTGAGAGTTTCGAGGAGCTGGGCCGTGAGAGCATTGAGGAGCTGGGCCGTGAGGGCATTGCAGAGAAAGATGGCTTCACAGCAGATTTCTTCTTCATAGCCTTCTTAGGCTGACTAACAGATGCTTCAGCAGCAGTAGAATCTTCATTGAATTTCTTCACTGCCTCCTTTGCTACTTTAGCTAATTTTTGTTGGCGCTTGGCCTATTATTTAGGAAATTCCTCACCTCTTCGGATGCTAGAGGGATCGCCTTCTTGGCCTGGTGCCAGTGGAGGTCTTGGGCATGGAGGATTTACTGCGAATTTCTTCATGTATTTGGGAGTTACATAGCGGCAATCCCCCCATTCCCGTGCCCATCTTCGTTCAATCCGCTGAATGCATACTTTGCGCTGATTTTTATTCTCCTTGCCGTGAGTGGCCTCATCAGGAGTGCAGTAGTCTGCATAGATATCTTCAGGGATTTTGAACTTTGTGTTTGTCTTAGGCCTCTTGCCTCCCTTTTGAGGACGCTTTTCTTCAGCCATTTTCTTCAGCTGAGGATTCCGAACAATAGATGTTTCTGAAGAAGTATGCAGTTTTTCTTCGAGGAATGCTACAAATGAGTTAAGTTGATGAGAACCTAGTGATTCAGCAGGAGACATGTGTACCTGTGAACAAAGTATAGGTGCGAATAATTTGAAGAGGTCATATGCGTTCTCAGAATTTGTTTTTAAAAGGAATCAAGTTTGAGGAATTTGACCAGGGAGTCTTGAAGAATTTCACTAAGAGTTCTTATCTTAGGTTTCAGAGTTGTATAGATTGGAAGTCCACACAATTGAGGAATCGTGAAGAAAAGTACATCTTAGAGAGAAAGATCAGGAACTGATGCAATTATGGTGTTTAGGAATGTGAAGATTGAAGAATAAACACCTTTTGAAGATTTTATGTAAATCATCAGAACCAACAAGGGTAGTAAAAGCGATTTTTATTTACCTTGACGAAGAACGCGACAAACAGAGAGATGAACTGGAGAAGCTCGTCCGTTTAGATCTTCCACGCCCTAACTTGGCGGAGGAAGACAGCTACGGCGGCGGCGGAGGTGAAGATTTTCACGGCCGGCGCGGGTACGACGGCGACAAGGTCGAGGCAGCTAAGCTCTTCCTCACCGGTGGCGATGGAGATTAGCAGCGGCGCTAGGTCAGAGAGCTCGAGCGGGAGAGGGAGAGATCGAGCGGAGTAAATGAACTGAGGTGCAAGGGGAGGGGTATTTATAAGGAAGTGAAAAACTGTTCATCCGAAGAATTTGGAGGAACGTGCCCCTGACCCTTTCCATCCTAGCGACATGTGTCACCTATGTACAGAGAGGTGGAGATCATGGGTGAGTTGTTTAATCCAGTCGTGGGATGCGGAAGGATCTGAGCGACAAAAGCCAAAAAAATCAGATATGAAAATTTTAAGGTTTTGTTTGCAAATTCTTCAGTTGTCAAGGACACAGTGAAGATTTTGAACCGGATTCAAATATAATGCACATGAAGAATTTGTGAACAGACTGAGTTGAGTTTAGCATAGGGGGAACGGGTTCGATCACATTCACTTAGTTGAAAAAGCAACTTGAAGAATTAGCTATAAGTGAATGCTGTAGAGGACATGGAAAACTCAAATATATATATATAGCAATGAAGAACAACGACACAAAACTGAGGAAATTGAAAATCTGAAGAAATTGCAAAAACTCAAATTGAAGATTTTCAACTTTGGTTGGTGGCGTAACCCACCGTATAAGAATGATGATTTCAGACACCGAGTACAATTGTCGTAGGGCTCTGAGAATCAAATTCTTCATTAATTTCTTCACACTTAGAGGGTTAGTCTTCATTGATTGAAGAAAAACGTTACTTCATGTGTTGCACATCTAAGTCATCAATTTTGCATAAGTGTTAGGATGTGTGTCCTTTTCAAAGAGCATTTGAAGATTCTAAGATATTTAGCTCACACCGCAACTTGCTAATCTCTTCTCATCCAAGGGCTTCGTGAAGATATCGGCCAGTTGATCTTCAGTATTTGCATGGTCGATGGAGATGTCGCCCTTCAACACAAGGTCACAAAGAAAATGATGAAAAATCTGGATGTGCTTTGTCTTCGAGTGCTGAACTGGGTTGAGATCAATCCTGATAGCACTCTCATTGTCGCAGTAGCGTGGCACATTCTTCACATTGATGCCATAGTCCTTGAGGGTTTTCTTCATCCATAGCAATTGAGCACAACAAGATACAGTAGCAATGTACTCAGCTTCAGCAGTAGAGAGTGATACGCAGTTCTGCTTCTTCGAGGACCAACATACCAAGGATCGTCCGAGGAAATGACATGTGCCTGATGTTGACTTGCGATCCACCTGATCACCAGCATAGTCAGATTCAGAATATCCAATGAGATCAAAATAAGAGCCCTTGCGATACCATAATCCAAGTGTTGGAGTGTGAGCTAGATATCGAAGACTATACTTCACAGCCTTATGGTGTCATTCCTTCCGTGTAGCTTGAAATCGGGCACACATGCAAACACTAAGCATAATATCCGGCCTAGATGCACACAGATACAATAAAGAGCCAATCATGGAGCGGTATACCTTTTGATCAAAGTCTTTACCATTTTCATCGGTGCATAGATGGCCATTTGTGGGCATAGGGATTTTGACGCCTTTGCAATCTTGCATGCCGAATTTCCTCAACACATCCTTGAGGTATTTCTGGGATATGAATATGCCATTGTGTTGTTGACGAATTTGAAGACCTAAGAAGAATTTCAACTCTCCCATCATGGACATTTTATATTCCTCACTCATCATATAGGCAAATTCGTCATTGTAACGTTGGTTAGTACAGCCAAAGATAATGTCATCAACGTATATTTGGCACACGAATAATTCATAATCATATGCTTTGGTAAAAAGAGTTGGGTCAAGTGAACCGGGTTTAAAGCCTTTCTTCATGAGGAATTCCTTCAATGTATCATACCACGCCCGAGGTGCTTGCTTGAGGCCATAGAGGGCCTTGTTGAGTGTGTAGACATGATTTGGAAATTTTGGATCCTCAAAACCTGGTGGTTGAGCAACATATACTTCGTCCTCAAGCTTACCATTGAGAAATGCACTTTTCACATCCATTTGATGTAAGATGATACTATGATGGTTAGCGTAAGCAAACAATATGCGAATAGCTACAAGTCTAGCAACAGGTGCAAAAGTTTAATCGAAATCAATTCCTTCAACATGTGTGTATCCTTGAGCTACAAGACGAGCCTTATTCCTCACCACAGGGCCATTTTCATCTTGTTTGTTGCGGTAGATCCATTTGGTGCCGATGATGTTGTTCTTGCGTGGGTCTGGTCGCTTGACAACCGAGACATATGTTTTGCAATCCGGCTCATAGCCCTTCTCAACAATGTTCGTCCTCGGGGGATCTTCTTCCGGAGATGATGGAGAGCGAAACGCCTCCTCCTGCTTCCCCGCCTCATGATGCGGATGACCCTGAGGTGTCGTCCCAGAGGATTTCTCCTGATCCGCAAAGGCCAGAAGGTAACTCTTTGGCCGCCCGAAGTCCGGACTTCTTGGCTCCTAAGGAGACCGACAGAAAAAGCCCGGGATTGTCCGGTGCAGAACCGGACACATTGATGGGTCTTCTGGAGCAAGCGGCTATCTCGGAGGCACATTGTACCTTAATGGGTACGGTGGTTGAGAGGATTTCATCCGCAAAAAGCGGGTTGAATGAAGCTTTTACGAGCCTGCTAAGAGGCTTTGAGGTACGCAAAGTGATATATATATATATATATATATATATATATATATATATATATATTTCACTGTACCGCACGCGCAAGGTGTCCTTTGTATAGATAGTAGCCCCTGAGACTCTGGCTGCCGTCCAGACGCGGCGAGCAGAGGATCATAGTCTCAGGTAATGATAGCGCTGCTTTCATGCGCAGGCGGCTGCAGGTCCGGCGGCTAACCGGACTGCTAAATTTGTCGAATTGAGGCGGTAACTTGACGTGGCGGATGCGGACATCATGCTTGTGAATAAGCGGATTGATGAGGCACAGGGTATGTATATTCGGGTGGTCAGCAAATATTAAGAAGAGCATGATGCTAGTATTTATAATATGCTTTGACTGCAGATGGGGCTGCCGCCGCGGAGGCCCTTCGGGCAGAACTTGCCCGAGCCAAGGAGCAAGCCAGGAGAAGTGATGCAGTTGCCCTGAAGGCAGCCGAAGAATTAAAAGCCGAACAGGCTGCTCATCGCCAAAGTGAGGATAAAATAGCCAACATGGTTATTGAGCTACAAAATGCTGCCAGCCGATATGAGCTTCTCAAAAGGGAGAACCAAACGAAAACGGCTGACCTAGAGAAGGCCTTGCAAGCAGCAAAGGAAACTCGCTCTAAAATCAGAGCGGCGCAGGAGGACCTTCGGCAAGCCGGTGATATCGCGGCTGGGAAGCCCTTTTTATTGCGAACGAAGTTCGGCGATCCTAAATATGCTCCTCTTGATCAATTGTGGAGTTCTGCAGACGCATACTTGGGTTTAGCAAAGAGTGTTGCTGATGTGACGAAGTATTTCAAAGATCGGAAAGATCATGAGGTGGAAAGATTGTTCTGGTCGCAGTTCAGTGCTCCAAACATCCGTTGCTGTTAAATGAGCAAATGACCGAGTGGGCCGAGCTCCATAGGTTGTCCGGGCTTTCCATGAAGGCTGTCGTGGATCATCTGTGGCCGAAGGAACCGAGCCCGGGTAGTTATTTTGGTTTGGTGCAACAATTTCTTCATGTTGTGCCGCATATCGACGCTGTCAAGAGGTCGGCATGCATAGAGGGTGCGCGGATGGCTCTTGCCCGTGTTAAGACACATTGGGCGAAGATGGAGGTCACCATATTGCAACCAGGGGTCCGCCCGGGGGTCAGGGCTCGCCCGAGCACTATTTTGAAGAAGTCCTAGAAGGTGCCCGTTTAATAGAGGCGCAGTGCTCGAAGAATACCATGTCCAGTGACATGTATCTTGATTGTAAAAACAATGCTTTTAATAATAAAGGCTATATTTATACTTTTGCCGGTAAAGTATTGTAGTGCCTCCTGTGCGGCCGTTTATGTATGTATGTATATCACTGAAAGTTTGTAGTCGTCGGCTTCAGCCCCCACACATATAATGCGGGGGTGTTCGGCAAAGCACGTAATCAGACTTGATCCAACGTCTTGGTCCGTTAAGGAGGTGATAGCGCGACGAACAAGGCAATCGGACTATATAGCTTTAACACTTTCAATTAGCCACAGGAGTTTGATGGTGGGGCTACTATATAGCCCCTGGTATGTCCGCGCTCATCCGAATATGGTGCATGTACATACGTACCGGGAAACCGGTCCTTTGTTAATGTGGAGGAATCGCGAAGATTCCGCTGGGTCATCGAGTGGTTGACCAGTCTCTTGTTTTATCATGATAGTCAGTTTTCGGCTTTCTCTACTAAGGTGCTCATCCAGATGAACCAGGGCACAATCGCAGTAGTTCTCCCGGTGCCACCTTAGCCGATAGAGCGGAACGTAAGGTAGCAAAACACGGGAGCCGGGCAAACCCAACTATTGACCAAAGACATGATTCGGAGCTGATGCATACAAGGCCAAACTCGCGACGCCGAACACTCCCGAAGGTATTCGGACTTTAGAACATATACTGGGCTGAGTACCGCCCTCGATAATAATCCCTGAATTTCTAGATACGTGCATAAATTCGGCGTGACGAAAGACCAGCTGTGGTAAGGGCATAAATCCCAAAAACACATTGGATGCTGCCCTTGTAACGTCCATTTTAGATCTGCGAATAATAAGTTTGCAAATAACGTCGGTATCCCTCTTGGTCGTTTTAAGTACCCATGGGGTGTGAGCCAACAAGAGACAGTAAAAAAGGTTTACACAGGGTCTTAATCTAAAAAGAAACCTTGGAACGGGTCCCTGCTGCACGTCTGCGCCTTTGTCTATGTTGTGGCGTATCCTGGAAGGGTATAGCACGATAGTCATCTGTAAAAAGAAGGAAAAACTCAGGTGAAATAATCTTTTGTGACCGTGCATAACGTTCAATTTCTTGAGTGTAAATAGGATCTAGCCGAACTATCGATTCTTTTCGTGCGGGCAGCCCCTAGCACCACATATGGGGGCACAGCTGTTAGTCAAGCTTAGGTTTATCTGGGCTGCTACAAATAGTGGTGCGCCGAACACATCTAGCCGTGTCCGTGGTCTCGATGGCCGATTAGCTACTTGGGTTGGAGAGGCTGGTCAGTGGTCGGCTGCTAGAGCCGCCACATATTCTTCCGCACGCAGGGAACGCTCTGTACTTCCTCTAATTGTGATGATGCCACGTGGACCGGGAATCTTAAGTTTAAGATAAGCGTAATGCGGAACTGCATTGAAACGAGCGAAGGCCGTTCTTCCGAGTAGTGCATGGTAGCCGCTTCGGAATGGAGCGATGTCAAAGATTAGTTCTTCGCTTCGGAAGTTGTCGGAAGAACCGAATACAACCTCTAGTGTTAGAGAGCCCATGCAGTGGGCCTCTACGCCTGGTACTACTCCTTTAAAGGTAGTATTGCTTTGGGTGATTCTTGATGGGTCTATCCCCATCTTACGGACAGTGTCCTGATATATCAGATTAAGACTACTGCCGCCGTCCATGAGGACTCGGGTGAGATGGTATCCGTCAATTATTGGGTCGAGCACCAAGGCCGCCGAACCTCCATGCCGGATACTAGTCAGATGATCCCTGCGATCGAAAGTGTTCGGGCAGGCCGATCATGGGTTGAATTTGGGGGCGACTGGTTCTACAGCATATACGTCTCGGAGTGCGCATTTGTGCTTCCTCTTTGGTATGTGGGTTGCGTAAATCATGTTCACTGTTTTGACCTCTGGTGGAAATTTTTTCTGTCCCCCAGTTTTCGGCTGGTGAGGTTCGTCCTCGTCTTCACTTGGCGGCTCCCTCCCCTTGTGTTCGGCGTTTAGCTTGCCGGTCTGCTTGAAGACCCAGCATTCTCTATTGGTGTGATTCGCAGGTTTCTTGGGGGTGCCATGAATCTGACATGATCTGTCTAGAATTTTGTTTAGGCTGGACGGTCCATCTCTGCTGCCTTTAGATGGCTTTTTCCGTTGACCGGGTCGAGAGCCCCTGAATCCGGCGTTTACCGCCGTGTTGTCTGGGATGTCTTCATTATTTCGACGCTTGTTTTTATTGCATCACGGCTTCCCATTGTCGTCCCTGATTTTGGATGTGCCTGGGTCGCTGGTGCCGCTGCGGGCAGACCAACTGGCCTCGCCCTCGCAAAAGCGGGTCATAAGGCTTGTTAGGGCTGCCATTGTCCTCAGTTTTGCCTGGCCGAGGTGTCCGGCGAGCCATTCGTCCCGGACACTATGTTTGAAAGCCGCTAAGGCTTCAGCATCCGAGCAGTCGACAATTTGGTTCTTCTTGGTGAGAAATCTGCTCCAAAGCTTACGGGCTGACTCTCCGGGTTGTTGGATTATGTGACTTAAATCGTCTGCATCCCGAGGTGGGACATAGGTCCCTTGAAAATTAGCCCTGAAAGCGTCCTCAAGTTCCTCCCAACTTCCAATTGAGTTTTCAGGGAGGCTTTTTCAACCAGTGCCGAGCTGGTCCTTTCAACTTGAGGGGCAGTTATTTGATGGCGTGGAGATCGTCTCCGCGAGCCATATGGATGTGAAGAATAAAGTCCTCAATCTAGACTGAGGGTCTGTCGTTCCGTCGTATGCCTCTATGTTTACAGGTTTAAATCCCTCTGGAAATTCATGATCCAACACCTCATCGGTGAAGCACAGGGGGTGCACGGCGCCCCTATATTTGGATGTGTCGTGGCTTGCTTCCGACAGATGTAGTGTTCGGTGTTGATTCCGAGCTGGTATTCGATCAGTATAGTCATTTTGGTGGCTGTGATGCTGCGTAGGAGCACGCTTCCTGGATCCATAGATGGACCTAGCCATACCGGCTCTTTTGTTTAGGTGCTCACGTAGATCGTGTGCTGACTTGTGTGCGGCATCATTAGCCGCTCTGTCTCGGCCACGGGGTGGTCGGTCCGGCAGATCGGCCGTATTGTTTTTCGGCGGGATGGGCTCTATAGCCTCGTCGTCGAATTCGGGCAGCAGTTTGCGCTTTGGGTAGATCTTTGTGTGGCGATCGCCACCGTATTTTTCGTCAGTGTCGATCACTTTGTTCCATCTGTGGTTGAGCGTATCCTGCGCGTCCTTAAGCCTTTGCTTCTGCTTCTTCAAGCTCCTCGCGGTGGCGATAAGCCTTTTGTGGAGGTTCTCTTTTTCCAAGTGCTTTTCTGGGATGATCAGTGCATCCTCGTCCAAACTGTTCTCCTCTCCGGAGACAGGTCGGCATCACTGTGATCGAACAGTGGCTCCAGACTATGTTCGCCGTCCCCTGGCTCATCCTGCTCCATCGCTGGGTCCATGGGGTCGTCGTTACCTTTGGAGTCGTCCGGGGTATTATTGTCGTTATCGCTGTTTTTGCTGTGGCGGGATTTAGAGAGGCACCGCTGACATCGGCGCTTTGGTTGCTTCTCAAGAGGATTATCCTCCGCTGCATCCTTCTGTTCCTCGCCGTTGTTTTCTTTGGGTGTGTCCACCATGTATATATCATATGATGAGGTGACTGTCTAGCGACCTGTGAGCGGTGGTTCCTGTTCTTCTCCGGCATCGTCATTCATACCGTCGATGTCTTCGGAGTCGAAATCAAGCATGTTGGTTGAGTCGTCGACAGTGGCTATTAAGTGGGTGGTGGGTGGGAAACGAATTTCTTCGTCGTCCGCTTCCCACTCAAGCCGGACATAGTTCGGCCAAGAGTCTCCTGACAGGGAGAGAGATTTCAAGGAGCTTAGCACATCGCCCAAGGGCGAGTGCTGAAAGATATCCGCGGAGCTAAACTCCATGACCGGTGCCCAGTCAGGTCCGATGGGCACGGATGCACGTGGTTCGGAGCCCCCTGGTCGGAGACGAGTCCGAGGGTCCGAAGACACAGATCTCCTTAGGAGTGGGATCTGTGTTCGGCTCTATCGCCACTGAGTGTGCGGCCTCCATGGTGGGGTCCATCCACCCGTCCTCGGATGGCATGATCTGCTCTGGATTTAAAGCCAGGGCAGCTGTAGGTGCGATCTCGTGAACACCGTCCGATGGCAGATCTAGGTCATGCTCATCGCACTGTAGGGCGCACCTGTGATGGGTTCGAATCCGTCAAAGATCAAGTCTCCAAGGATGTCGGCAGTGTAGTTTAGGCTTCCAAACCTTATCTGATGGCCAGGGGCGTAGCTATCAATCTACTCCAGATGGCCAAGCGAGTTGGCACACAATGCGAAGCCGCCGAATACGAAGATCTGTCTAGGGAGGAAAACCTCACCCTGGATCGCATCGTTGTGGATGATTGAAGGAGCCATCAAACCTTACCGTGACGACACAGTGGAACTCTCAATTAAAGCACCAATGTTGGTGTCAAAACCGGCGGATCTCGGGTAGGGGGTCCTGAACTGTGCGTCTAAGGCTAATGGTAACAGGAGGCGGGGGACACGATGTTTACCCAGGTTCGGGCCCTCTCTATGGAGGTAATACCCTACTTCCTGCTGGATTGATCTTGATGATATGAGTGTTAGAAGAGTTGATCTACCACGAGATCGTAGAGGTTAAACCCTAGAAGCTAGCCTATGATTATGATTGTTCTTGTCCTACGGACTAAACCCTCCGGTTTATATAGACACTGGAGGGGGCTAGGGTTACACAGATTCGGTTACAGAGAAGGAAATCTACATATCCGAATTGCCAAGCTTGCCTTCCACGCAAAGGAGAGTCCCACCCGGACACGGGACGAAGTCTTCAATCTTGTGTCTTCATAGTCCAACAGTCCGGCATAAGCATATAGTCCGACTGACCGAGGACCCCCTAATCCAGGACTCCCTCAGGAGTGAAAAACTGTTCATCCAAATAATTTGGACAAACATGCCCCTGACCCTTGCCATCCTAGCGACATGTGTCACCCACGTAGAGAGAGGTGGAGATCATGTGTGAGTTGTTTAATCCAGTCATGGGTTGCGGAAGGATTTGAGCGACAAAAGCCGAAAAATTAGATATTGGAAATTTTAACATTTCGTTTGCAAATTCTTCAGCTGTCAAGGACACAGTGAAGATTTTGAACAGGATTTAAATAGAACGTACATGAAGAATTGTGAATAGACTGGGCTGAGTTTAGCATAGAGGGGGAAAGGGTCCGATCACATTCACTTAGATGAAAAAGCAACTTGAAGAATTAGCTATAAGTGAATGCTGTAGAGGACATGAAAAACTCAAATATATATATAGCAATGAAGAACAACGACACAAAACTGAGGAAATTGAAAATCTGAAGAAATTGCAAAAACTCAAATTGAAGATTTTCAACTTTGGTTGGTGGCGTAACCCACCGTATAAGAATGATGATTTCAGACACCGGGTACAATTGTCGTAGGGCTTTGAGAATCAAATTCTTCATTAATTTCTTCACACTTAGAGGGTTAGCCTTCCTTGATTGAAGAAAAACATTACTTCGTGTGTCTCACATCCAAGTCATCAAATTTGCATAAGTGTTAGGATGTGTGTCCTTTTTAAAGAACATTTGAAGATTCTAAGATATTTAGCTCACACCGCAGCTAAATCTCTTCTCATCCAAGGGCTTAGTGAAGATATCGGCCAACTGATCTTCAGTATTTGCATGGTCGATGGAGATGTCGCCCTTCAACATATGGTCACGGAGAAAATGATGACGAATCTGGATGTGCTTTGTCTTCGAGTGCTGAATTGGGTTGTGAGCAATCTTGATAGCACTCTCATTATCGCAGTAGCATGGCACATTCTTCACAGCCTTATGGTGTGATTCCTTCGGTGTAGCTTGAAATCCGGCACACATGCAAACACTAACCATAATATCCGGCCTAGATGCACATAGATACAATAAAGAGCCAACCATGGAGTTGTATACCTTTTGATCGAAGTATTTACCATTTTCATCGGTGCATAGACGGCCATTTGTGGGCATAGGGATTTGGATGCCTTCGCAATCTTGCATGCCAAATTTCCTCAACACATCCTTGAGGTATTTCTCCTAAGATATGAATATGCCATTGTGTTGTTGACTAATTTGAAGACCTAAGAAGAATTCTAACTCTCCCATCATGGACATTTGATATTCCTCACTCATCATATAGGAAAATTCGTCGGTTAGTACAACCAAAGATAATATCATCAACATATATTTGGCACACGAATAATTCATCATCATATGCTTTGGTGAAAAGAGTTGGGTCAAGTGAACTGGGCTTGAAGCCTTTCTTCATGACAAATTTCTTCAATGTATCATACCATGCCCGAGATGCTTGCTTGAGGCCGTAGAGGGCCTTGTTGAGTTTGTAGACGTGATCTGGAAATTTTGGATCCTCAAAACCTGGTGGTTGTGCAACATATACTTCTTCCTCAAGTTTACCATTGAGGAATGCATTTTTCACATCCATTTGATGTAAGATGATATTATGATGGTTAGCTAAGAAATCACTATGCGAATAGCTTCAAGTCTAGCAATAGGTGCAAAAGTTTCATCGAAATCAATTCCTTAAACCTGTGTGTAGCCTTGAGCTACAAGACGAGCCTTATTCCTCACCACAAGGCCATTTTCATCTTGTTTGTTGCGGTAGATCCATTTGGTGCCGATGATGTTGTGCTTGCGTGGGTCTGGTCGCTTGACAAGCTCCCACACATTATTGAGCACGAATTGATGCAATTCATATTGCATGGCTTGAATCCACTTAGATTCCATGATGCTTCATCAACTTTGGTGGGTTCTGTGATAGAGACAAATGCAAAATGCCCACAAAAGTTAGACAAATGTGAAGCTTTGGAGCACGTGAGAGGACCAGGTGCGTTGATGTCGTTGATGATTCTCTCAATCAGCACTTCGTTTGCAATGCGAGGATGAGCAGGTTGACTATTTTGATTAGGCCCAACAATTTCTTCAAGGCCATTTTCATCAATAGCACCAGCATGATTTTCTTCATGATCCAGATTGACTTTTTCAGCAGATTCTTTGCTAGGGATGGCATCCTCAGTAGCATTGAACTTGATGGATTCCTCAGATGACACTTCATTTAGCACGGGAGGTAGGTGCTATCTTTGCGATCCATTAGTTTCATCGAACCGCACATCTACAGTTTCAACAACCTTGTGATGATAGGTGTTGAAGACTCTGTAGGTGTGCGAGTCCTTTCCGTAACCAAGCATAAAACCCTCATGTGCTTTCGGTGTAAATTTAGAGTGGTGGGGAGGATCTCTAATACAGCATTTAGCACCAAAGACTTTGAAATAACTTACATGGGGTTTCTTGTCAGTGAGGAGTTCATATGAGGTCTTTTTGAAGAATTTGTGAAGATATACCCTGTTGATGATGTGGCATGCAATATCAATAGCATCCGGCCAGAAATGTTGTGGAGTCTTGTATTCATCAAGCATAGTGCAAGCCATCTCAACAAGAGTTCTGTTCTTGCACTCTACGACGCCATTCTGCCAAGGAGTATAGGGAGCAGTTAACTCGTGAGTAATACCAAGTATATCAAGATATTCATCGAGACTAGTGTTCTTGAACTCAGTTCCATTATCACTCCTGATATGCTTGATCTTCACACCGAATTTCATGGATGCTCTTAAGGAAAATCGTTTGAAGACTTCCTGCACTTCATTTTTGTAAGTGATGATATGCACCCAGGTATAACGAGAATAATCATCAACAATGACAAATCCATATAATGATGCAGAACTAGTGAATGTGGCATAACGAGTAGGGCCAAAGAGATCCATGTGAAGTAATTCAAAGGGACGAGAAGTGGTCATGATAGTCTTCGAGGGATGCTTGGCTCTAGTGATCTTTCCAGCCTCACAAGCCCCACAAAGATGATCTTTGAGGAATTTGACACCCTGGATGCCAATGACAGGCTTCTTCTTCGCGAGTGTATGCACGTTCCTCATCCCAGCATGACCAAGTCGTCGATGCCATAACCAGCCTTCTTAAGCTTTTGCAAGTAGACATGTGGCAGGCTGTGGTCCTGCAGAGAAATCAACAATGTACAAGTCTCCTCTCCTAAATCCTTCGAAGACTTTGGAATTGTCAGATTCCATTAGCACAATGCAACGATATTTTCAAAAGATGATAACCATATCAAGATCACAAAGCATTGAGACAGACATGAGGTTGAGTCCTAAGGACTCGACAAGCATGACTTTGTCCATGTGTCTATCCTTTGAGATCGCAACCCTACCTAGACCCAATACCTAGATTTTGCCTTTGTCAGCGTAGGTGATATGCTTCAGATGAGATGGAGATAAAGCAGTGTCCATCAATAAGTTCCTATCACCGGTCATGTGATTTGTACATCCACTGTCGAGGACCCACTCAGTAGCTTTGGGTTGTTCATCCTGTAGATGAATTAGTGCAACTTACGAACCCATATACATCATCAGTGAAGAATATGATATCAATTCATCAACAGTAACAGATATAGCAATTATGAGGATGTGAGAAATGAGTGATTCATTTCTTCATGATTAGCTTGCATCCATTCAAGCACATTCAGGTCGCCAACAAATTCTTCAGACAATTAAGTTTGTCTGGAGACCTGACCCTGTATAAGAGATTAGTTCTTTTCGCTTCACCACCCACATTTGAAGGGGTGGCAAAGAGTTCATCATTCTACGAGCTCCATAAGACAAAGATGGCATTGAAGCTAGTGCACTTTGTTTCACAGAAGAGGGGTTAGGATAAGCATATGAATAAGCAGAGAAATTCTTCGAGGACTTATGAACATAATGGTTTGAAGAATAATGCACATATTCATAGCTTTTAGACTTTCCCTGCGAAACAGAAGTGTTAGCACGATGATGTTCATTTGAGGATTTGGATCCATATAAAGATTTTGATCTATATGAAGAATTTGATCTGGGGTTCCTATTCTTCATAGGTGGTGTCATGATGACATTCACCTAAAGAGTTTCAAGACACCTTTTGGGAACCCAGATTTTCTTCATAGGGGGACCGCTCCTGCAGTTAGTTCCCACATATCGAGCAAATAATTCACCGTTCTGATTTTTGAACAGTTTATAGTTGAAGTCAAATGACTCATCAGAGGAATATGAAGATTCACAAGTAAAACTAGATAATGTGCATGGATCTATGAAAGGTCCTTTCGCAGCAACCCATGAGGTTTTGGGGTACTGCTAAGTTTCCAGTAGGTCCCATCAGCATTGAGTTTCCTCTCAAAGGCAATACCCTCTTTCCTAGGGTTCCTGTTCAAGATCTGCTTTTTGAGCACATCACAAAGAGTTTGATGCCCTTTGAGGCTTTTGTATATGCCTATCACATACAATTCCTTCAACTCTGCATTATCGTCAGTGATACTGGTGGTATCCTCAGATGAGGAATTTGTGACCACGGAGACAGTTGAAGAATTTGCAGCAATAGAAGCATTTGAACATTCAGGTGAAGAATTAGCAGATTCACGCTCAATGCATTTCATACATGGTGGAATAAATTCTTCCTGAGTGGAACTGATCTATTGAGCAAGCAATGAATCGTTTTCCTTCTGAAGCTCTTCATAACTCACTTTTAACTTCTCAAGATCTTGCTTTCTCTGAAGAAATTCATAAGAAAGCTTCTCATAATCAGTTAAGAGAGTGTTATGATGATTTTGAAGGTTGTCAAACCTAGACTGAAGTCTTAGAAGATTATCAGTCAAAGCGTTAGTTCGATTCAATTCCTCACCCAGCAGGTCATCACCTTTGTCTAGCAGATTTTGAATCTTTTCCAAAGCCTTTTGTTGTTTAATGTCAATATTAGCAAGTTTGGAATAGCTAGGTTTGAGATTGTCATTAGATTCATCCTCACTAGATTTAGAGGGGGAATGTTTGAGTACCTTGGAACCTTTTGCGATGAAGCAATAGGTGGGAGCATAGTCATCGACGCTCTTGTTAGCAGAGTTGGGGACGTCATTTTTTGTCACGCCCAATATGCGATACTATCCTAAAGAGACTCGAAGGTCCCACCAAGGATAGAACCACATATTGATACGCTATTGCAAGGTGGATATCATTACATCAACATTACATAATAGATGGGGATACCTACAAAAGGCATACAATGCCACACGAATACAACATCCTCTTACATAAGAGCACCATCCGACTACGGATGAAACACAAACAGAAACTCAAACGACATCCACCCTGCTAGCCCAGGCTGCCGACCTGGAACCTATCCCCTAATAGAAGAAGAAGCAGAAGAAGAACTCCAAAACAAGCAAACATCGCTCTTGCATCATGATCATCGCGTAACCTGTACCTGCAACTGTTGTTGTAGTAATCTGTGAGCCACGAGGACTCAGCAATCCCATTACCATGGGTAACAAGACTAGCAAAGCTTAATAGGAAAGGAAAGGGTAAAGTGGTGGGGTTGCAGCAGCGACTAAGCATGTATGGTGGCTAACACACGCAAATGAGAGCGAGAAGAGAAGAAAACGGAACGGTCATGAAGCTAGCAATGATCAAGAAGTGATCCTGAAACTACTTACGTTCATACATAACCCAAAACCATGTTCACTTCCCGGACTCTGCCAAAAAGAGACCATCATGGCTACACACGCGGTTGATGCGTTTTAATTTGAATCTGGTGTCAAGTTATGTACAACCGGACATTAACAAATTCCCATCTGCCACATAACCGCAGTCACGGCTCTCGAAAGTTTATACCCTGCAGGGGTGTCCCAACTTAGCCCATAACAAGCTCTCACGGTCAACGAAAGATATTCCTTCTCCGAGGAAGACCTGATCAGTCTCGGAATCCCGGTTTACAAGACATTTTGACAATGGTAAAACAAGACCAGCAAAGCCGCCCGATGTGCCAACAATCCCGATAGGAGATGCACATATCTCGTTCTCAGGGCAACACCGGATGAGACTAGATACGAGTAAAACCAGCCCTCAAGTTTACCCGAGGTGGCCCCGCAGGCAGCTCGGTTCGGACCAGCACTTAGAGAAGCACTGGCCCAGGGGGGGGGGGTCTAAAATAAAGATGACCCTCGGGTTGGCCGACCCAAGGGAAAGGTAATAGGTTGTTAGGCAAATGTAAAACCAAGGTTGGACCTTGCTGGAGGAGTTTTATTCAAAGCGAACTGTCAAGGGGGTCCCATAAATCACCCAACCGCGTAAGGTATGCCAAATCAAGGAACATAACATCGGTATGATGGAAACTAGGGCGGCAAGAGTGGAACAAAACACTAGGCATAAGGCCGAGTCCTCCACCCTTTCCCAAGTATATAGATGCATTAATTAAATAAGAGATATTGTGATATCCCTACCATAATCCTGTCCACCATGGAGCAATCTTCAACTTCACCTGCAACTAACAACGCTATAAGAGGGGCTGAGCAAAAGCGGTAACATAGCCAAGCAATGGTTTGCTAGGAAGGGTGAAAAGGTTAGAGGCTGACATGGCAATTTGGGGAGGCTTGAAGAACAAGTGATAGGAAGCACAACGTAGCGATAGAACGAAGCAACTAGCATAGCAATGATAGTAATGAGATCCAAGGTTACGGTCATCTTGCCTGAAATCCCGCTAGGAAGAAGAACGAGTCCATGAAGAAGACGAACGGATGAAGCCGAACCAAGCGTAGACGAACGAATCCTCAGGATCGCAATGAAACAGGAACTATCGAGAAGAAGCACACAACATGGTAAACACTCCACACATATACATGACATGATGCTCAACCAAGTATGATGCAAGACAATACTACATGAAGCTACTCATGGCAAGAGATGATGCATACAAGAACAACACATCAAAGCAAGGTTAAATGAGGCCGGAAACAACATATAACAATTCCGGTAAGTCCTCATATGCAAATTTAGAAATTGGACCAGAACTGAATAAACCTTATGTTCAAGTTGTTAAACAGCAAGTTAAGATGCACCAAGATGATCTACACGAGATTCTAGTCAAGTTACATATAAAGTTCATTTAATTCGGAGCTACGGCCTAGAAGATATGAGCAAAACAAGTTAAACATGGCATTGATGCAAAATGCATACAAACATCAAGCAAACACTCTCAAAACATGGATGCAACATGATAATATGAAACTTCATGCAAAATCAAGCAAGTTTCATGTAGAGCACACTAAAAATGGAGCAACGGTTCAACACATACACTCTATACAAGTTTAAAGGGCAAGCTATCCAAAACAGCAACTAGGCATCTAGCAAGCATCAAAACAGTATGCTACAGCACCTCAACATAAGAACAAAAGGCATAGGCATGAAGTACAGGTAAAGCATGACAAAACATGAACACTGAGATATCTCCAGAAAACACTATAACATGCTCAAAAGGACAAGGCAAGATTGCAAATAATAACAGTTTCACAGACTTGGCAGTAATTCACTGGACATGACATAAATAACATCAGGTTGCAATGTTTAGAGCTATCAAACAACATGCTACAGGAACTTATCATGGCAAACCAAAGGCATGGCATGCTAATACTAAAGACAAAGAACAAAACTCCCTTACTGAACTAATTCCAACGATCAACAGAAAAGATGGTAGCATCCATACAAACATGGCAAGTGATATGACAGATTCAGACATGGCAGGAACAACGATAAGTAGGCATGTTAGTGAGCTTGTACCACTCACCACAGATCAATAAATGGCATGAAAAGGTGACCAACAGTAATACGACATAATTATGAAGCTAAACATGGCAATAGCATGGACATAGGGTGCATGGATCATTAGAAAAACACATGACAAAACTGAACTTAATGTTAACAGGCTGACAACAACATTATTTAGCAACTTGAGAGCAAGATTACAACAAGCTACAGCAGACTATAAATGCAACAAGGCACATGGATGGATAGAGCATGGCATGTATAACAAAACATCCTTAGTGAACATCTCCAGATTATGCATAGAATGACTTGTAGCAGCAGGTTTACATAGCATCATGTTGTAATAGATTCAACCTAGCAAAATAGTAACATCAAGTACCCTACACGAGCTCGATGCACTCACCACACGGCACACAAAAATACAATGATTGCACCACTGTAAAGATGGCATGATGTAGGGCAACCTCGTGGATCTGGATCTGGGCGCGGATTACGAGGATGGCGGGAGTTCGCTGGAGTAGATGCCGGAGCGGGGCGGAGATGGCGTATCCGGGCCGAATCCCGTCGTGGGGCGGCGTGGGGAGGCGTGGAGGCACGTGGCCGGGGCAGGAGCTCGGGGCTCCGGCGACCATGCAGGCGAGGCGAGCTCCCCGGTGAGGTGAGGGCTGGTAGGGCAGTCGGCGGACGACGGAGGGCAGCGTGGGCACGGCCTCGGACGGGCAGCGGTGCCCGCAGGTGGCCCACGACGGCAGGGCAGGACGGAGGCGCGTGGCGGCGGTCGGCCGGAGGCGGGGGAGCCTCGGGCGGCGACGGCGGAGGGGCGCTGGCGCGGCGCCCGCAGGAGCCGGGCCGCGGGGGCCGGTGGCGGGCCTTGCGGGCCTCGGGTGGCGCGCGGTGGTCGGGGCCTCGTGGTGCACCCTGGGTGGCTGCGGTCGGCGGCACGGGTTTCGTCCGGCGAGGCCGGACGTGTCCGGTAGCGGCGGGGGCGATTGATCTAGGGTTTGGACCCGAATTTTGGACGGGGAGGACATATTTATAGGTAGGAGGAGTTTGGAGTGTCCAAAAGAGGTGCGGTTTTCGCCCACATGATCGTGATCGAACGACCGAGAGCATGGAGGGGGTTTGGATGGGCTCATGGGCTGTGGTGAAGAGGGGCTGGGCTGCAAAGAGAGAGGGGTTTCAGGCTACGCGGTTAACCGTTGGGGCATCAAACGACCTCCAAATGGAACGAAATTTGACGGGCGGTCTACCGGTGCTATACCAAGGCCACTCGGCAAATCTTGGTCCATTCCGAGAATGTTTTTCTCCCGCTTACAAAACAAGGTCTGAGAGGGGCGACGGGCGTGCGCGAGAGGTCTGGACTCCGATCGAACAACGGAGAGAACCGGGGGAACCCGAACAGATGCAAGTTTTGAAAAACATGCAGATGAAATGCAGATGATGACATGGCAAAATGCAACATGCAAGAAAATGACATGGCAACAACGACGAATAACTGGAGGACACCTGGCACATCGAATCCGGGGCGTTACAACTCTCCTCCACTAACAAGAGATCTCGTCCCGAGATCTTAGGAACGAGACGGAAGAGAAAGAGGAAGAGGTGAAGTGAGAACGCAAGAGAGAAGATGAACAAAGTCGAGAGCACTCAGTTAGAAAAAGAGGAATGACGAGTATGATGAGGATCAAAGCTCATGGAATAAGACAGACTCTGAAACCACTCCGGTTAGAACAATATAGAAAAGGAATGAATAAAAAAAATTAGGCAGCACTCCGGCTGAAACTGGGAGGAATAGAACATGAACTTCACAAGACGGGGTGGCACTTGATGAGATAAACAATGCAATGCCTCCGGAAGAATTGAAATAATCGAATGGAAAGATCTTAGAAGGAAGGATTGAATGGAGTTGTTGAGAAAATCAACAATGAGAGAATAAGCTTGTTGTGGACTTATCAAAAACAACTCAAAACTTGAGGTGAAATTATACCACAACCAATGTCTGAATAGCTGATAAGAATGAAGAAATGCAAAACTCCACTTTAGCAGAAAAGGAAGAATTATTTGCACTCGAGACGTGAGAAGAAAAGATACTTGAACTCCTCCAACAAGAATCTTGATGAACTGTTGAAGAATGAATTAAATCATGAAGAACCACCATGAAGAACTCCAGTGACAAAAGGATGGTGAGATAGAAATGAAGGATGAAATAATAAGATTAAAGCTTGCGGTGACTTAGATGGAGGTTCCGACGAAATGGCCGAGGAAATTTGAACTTCGGAAAAGAAAAGATGAAAACACTTGGAACTAGAATTTATTCATCAAGAACAAACTCCGAAGGAAGGGATTACTCACTTGGATGAAATAAGAATAAGATTTGTTGTATGCTTATCCTTCATCAAATTAAATTGATGACAAGCAATGGATTTTGCATACTACTTATTCTTCTTCAAGAGGATTAACGGGGGTATAGCACAAAACTTGAGAAAGTCTTCATGAACCACCGGTAGGATTGAAAAGAACGAATGAATTAATATGATAATCAAAGAAAAAGAATCTGAAAGAACCATCATTAGAATTCAGAAATGACTGACGAAAGAGAATGAATCACCGGGAAGAATTAGAAGAACAAATAAGCTAGTGGGGATTTAGATGCAAAAGAACAAAGAGATCATGAGCTGATTAAGGAACACTTGAACGAAGCACTGGGATAATTGGATAATGGTAGCTGAAATGTGAGGACGAAGAATTCTACTGGGACGATGGCCTCTGGTGAAAAGAAATGGGAAAACAACTTCTGACATACTCCAGATGGGTAAGAAAAGGAATATTTGACAAATGGAATAATTCAAGAGGATAACATGAATCTAGAACCACGAAACTTCGAGAGAACAGACAAGATTTAGAGGAAAAACTCTTCTTCGGTCTTCAAATGACGAGGAAAACACCACCAAAATTACTGAAATTCTCTGGGAGAATGAAAAGCGAAGAGGTTGAGCCAACAATGAAATGATTTGCAATCGATCTTGGAAAGGCATCTGACTGATGAAATTCATTCTTACGTCAGACTCCAAAAAGAATTAGGAATGTCTCCGGAATAATTAGAAGAGTCAGGTAAGATCCTGGGAAATGACCTGTGGGTTAGGGCCCACTAAAAGAAAACACCGTTGAAAAGGATTGTTGGCGAGATAGATGATGCACCAGAACAATTGAAATATTTGAATGAGGTGATAACCTCATATTAATTGGAACACAGACAAATCTCATGATATGTCTTGAGCACTCCGGAAGGATAAACTGGCGAGAGGTGAACGAGCAAGGAGAACACTTGATCCAAGGAAAAGAATATGATCGACCCGAAAAAAACTTGAATTGAATCCACCGGAGAAGAAAAAAGATGAAGAATGTCCATCGAGACGAGAATTCACCGGTTGAAATGATTGAGGGAAGACTGAAGAGGCTCCGTACGAATGAAAATTGATGCTCGAAACAGACTCAGGCTCCGGGAAGAAGAGGGTGGGAGGGCGGGAAAACAAAGGCAACTTGGAAGGGAGAACCGACGAATATCTTGAAGAGAAAACACCGGTTGAAAGAATGAAAATGCTTCACACGAGTAGGATGGATACTCAATTACGGACTCCGGCTCCGAGAAGAAAAGGTGGGCGGGTGGGAAAAGAAAACAACTGAGGATTGAACTTGGCAAAGATGAAGAGGCTCGAGTCAACTTGATGGAAAAAACACCTGATGAAACGAGCTGAGGAACAACGATCGAAAAACCAACTGTGTGATCCTAAAGAAAGTTTGAAAGGGAAGAAGAGTAATTCAAAACACCTATGTCAAGATTCCTAACTAGAGCGACAAAGGGACTGAGGAGTAAAAAGAATTCCTACTCTCCGATATAACTATACTCCGAAAACAGTTTTCTTCTAGACTCAACAACGACCAAACTACATGATCAATCAAGGGGGCTCCTATGGTCGGTCGAGGCTCTGATACCAACTTGTCACGCCCAATATGCGATACTATCCTAAAGAGACTCGAAGGTCCCACCAAGGATAGAACCGCATATTGATACGCTATTGCAAGGTGGATATCATTACATCAACATTACATAATAGATGGGGATACATACAAAAGGCATACAATGCCAATATGACTCAATTTTATACCTTGATACGAACCATCACTATTGTAATCTCGATGGCGCTCCCACCCCCCACCACGGCGCTACCCCCTTCTCCGCCGATCTCTCCACTCTTGCACTAATCTGTGGACTCTCTCCGATCAACATCTCCGGCGTCTCCTCTGGATCAAGGAAATACCCATCTTCCATGGGTTCTTCTGGTGGATCTACACTTGGCTTGGATTTCTCCAAGGGTAGGGTTTTTTCGGAAGAGGTTTTCAGATCTACTGGGAATTCTGTTCATCCTTCGGGGCATAGAAGGCCTTTTATTTTAATTGTTTCATTCAGCCGTCATGCCTTCCGTCTCTCGGTGGATTCTGTGGCTGCAGCTTTGGAAGCTGCAATTGGAGGTTCGGCTATTGATCTTCATGTTGATCACATCAAAGGCAAGGTTTACTCTTTCCATGTTTCATGCAAGCAAGTTGGTTTTATCATCATGGACCTCCGCTCCTTCGCTTGTGATCTCTTCAAGTGTTATTTTCATTTATGGGGTAATGGTGGACCGAATTGGATTAGAGAGCTCAGGATCTGGAGGAAAGAATGTGATGCTGAGTGGATTTTAGTTAGTCCAACTAAGCGTCGATCATCTTTAGGCCTTATGGCAATGCGTAAACCTCCAGTTAGACCTGCCATAAAATCGGCTGATTCCTCTAAGAAGACTCTTTCTTTTGCCACGTTTGAGCGCTACTTGGCTTGCAAGGGATATAGATATCCAGCTTCGCAAAAATGCATTGACACTATGAGGGATGCGGGGTATGATATTCCTATTCATGAGCGTGTTGTCATTCATCCATCCCCCGCCCCAGACTTGCTGTGGGCAGTGGCTCATCCACCCATTGTCTTTGGCATGATCACTCCATTGCCGGAGTTGTGCTGGCCGATCTCATCTGCTCCGGCTGCTGTTACGGTTTCTGAGGATATTTCCTCCGTGCATGCGGGGATTACGCCCGCTCTTTCCACCCAGGCGGGATTGCCTCCGATTCAAAATATTCTTGTTGCTGATCCAGTTGAGATGGACGCCTGTCATGTTTCCAGCCCAAATGAGCTGGTCAGCCCAGTTACTTCTGGGCCTTCCACGCCTTCGGATCCAAGCCCACTCGAACATATCCCCTCCTCTCAAGAGGCTGCGAGACAGTTTGAAGCTATGGTCAATGACATGGTGGACCGTGTGATGACATGTCCTATCTGCTCTCAGAGGGGCCACCTGTCTGCGGCATGTGGAATGCGAGCGGTCTGCTCGGCTTGCTCTCGCCCAGGTCATTCTAGCAGAGACTGTAATGATTTCGCGCGCTCCAATGGATTGGTTTGGAAGCCAATTTCGGTGCACCAAAATATGATTTTCTCGGAATCTGCTGCCTCTTATGGGAACAGAGCCGGAGTTATTGGGATAGACTGTCCAGTCCCATCGCCGCCGCCCCCATTGCATCTTCCCTCTCCTCACGCCAAAAAAAAACCACGAACAGCTCCTGCTCCATCCATGGCGAACTATGAGCTTGATCCCCAGTGCTTCATGCCTGTTGGCCACCACATCATCGATGGTGGCGATCGTCGGCTTCCTCGCACCTTCTTCACGCCTGTTGCTCGACCGACCCAACGCCATGACGACTACATGGTTGCTGAAGTTATGCCAGCGCCAGACGGACCGCTTGGCCCGGTGCGTGAAGAGGTGGTTCAGTTTCTGCAAGATTCAGGTATTATGGTTCGATCTGCTCAGCCGTGGTTCCATGGGGTGGGTCTGTTTCAAGTCAGAGATCCATCAGTTAGGTACACCTTGATTCAGCATGCGCCTTTTCCGTTGGACAATGATCATTTTGTTAGATTTATGAAGCATGATGAGGGGGAGAATTTCAAAGGAACTAATGGTTTTCTCAAGGGAAGGTTAATGTTCATTGGGATTCCTCTGGATTACTGCACTACTGAGTTCATATCGCAGGCTGTTGGTACTTTCGGCAAGTTTATTTCTTGGGACAGTGAGGATCCTTACCTTGTCCGAACTATGGTCGAGGCTAGTTTTCCTGATACTCCGTTAGTTCCTAGAGATGTGGTTTTCGGTGATTATGCGGAATGGGGAGGTGCCCAAGTTTCCTGGACTGCTGCATGCTATGTTCTTGGTGTTGATTTTGCAGATCAAATGCCAAATGATGAAGACCCAATGCCGCTAGATGGCAACCCCCACCCGTTGCCTGGTAACTTGGTTCAGGATAATTTGCCGTTTGTTCTTCCCCCGTACCCAATGTTGGGGTGGAATGTTGCTCCCCTTGTTCCACCTGCCCCTATTGTTAATGAGGATGTGCCTGGTTGGGGTAATGCAGTGTGGGGTGATGAAGGTGTTGATGAGCAAGTATTGCAGCCGCCTGCGCCTGAACAGGATCAAGTCTTTATTGTGATTGACCAACCTGAAGGCTCAATGTCTGTGGATCAACTAGAGCCGGGCATTCAGCACGCTCCCCCACTAGATCTTCAGCAGCATCAAGTTTTTGAGGAGAATCAGTTGGCAATCGTGCCCTACCGACCTCCTGTCATTCAGTATCATGAGATATTCATTGGCATCGCGCGTATTGTTGCTGGCCCTCCTCTCCCTCCGGAAATGATCTGGAAGAGGTCTTTCAAGAATCTCATGTTTGATTTCTCAGTGAAGGAGGTGCCCAGGTCTATCTTTTGCAAGCTGTTGGGCACATTCATCTATTCCAAGAGGACTTGGTCCATTGCCTTTGATGTGTCCAAGCAGATGTCTTGCTTGCATGCTTCTTTGCCCTTGGTTGTGGATGACATAAGAGCTGTTGTGGTGAAGCGACCGGTGGCCAGAGCTTTATTTGAGAACCTGCCTACAGATTCTCCCTCTGCTTCTGAAGATGTGGCACCTGCTATTGTTGCCAACTCAGTTTCTGCTGCACCAACACCTGTTTCTGCCTCTACTTATTCAACACCTATGGTTTTCTCTGTGGAACAATCTGTCAGAAAGCAAAGAGAGAAGAAGAAGCCTCCTGTGGTCGATACGACGCTGAGACGTTGCACTCGGAGCGCGGCAAAGTTAGATGGCTTCAAAAACATGGTTTTTGAGCAGCTCTCGCTTCAGCCGTCAAAGAAGCGCCCACGTGCCAAGCCCATGGAGGACAAGGCCCAGCCCACTTCTGCGGATGGCGCTGAGGATGCTTCGACTGCTGCCCCACCACACACTCCAATTCGAGTTCTTCAGGCGGTTGGCGCGGAGCTGGAGATCGATCCTTCTCTGCTGTCGGTGGATAAGCTTATGGCTAATCCACAGGAGGACTCGTCCACATCTTCAGCTTAATGATTATGTCATCCTATTTGTGTTCACCTCGGGTGCATGTTATGCGTGTTCTACTTATGGTTGATCTATGTCAGTTTAGGGAACTGTCATTTTGTGGCTCTGAACTATGTTATCTTTTGGGTCGTATGGCATTGTATGTCATGCTTTATATACTTTTCTGCTCATCGGTGGTTAATTAATCATATCAAAATGCGTAGTTGGAAGGTTTTATGTTGGAATGTTCGTGGCTTGAACTCAGATACGAGGCAGCACTCTGTCAGAGAGAAAGTGACTGAAAGTCAATGTTCAGTAGTTTGTCTTCAAGAAACTAAGCTTTCCTCCTGCTCTCGGGCAACTATGAAATCCATCTGTCCTCATGGTTTTGATCAATTTGTTGAATCTCCATCTAGAGGTGCTTCGGGGGGGCTTTTGACTGCTTGGCGATCGGATGTGTTCCATGGCACTCTCTTACAAGCTAAACCCTACGCTATTGTCATGCAGTTTACTTCTGTTCATAACAATGAACAGTGGTTTCTGGTTAATGTTTATGGTCCTTGTCAGGGTGAACTTAGGGATGAGTTTGTCTCATGGATATACAATTTGGATGTTGATCCTGGTCAATTGTGGATGTTGATGGGAGATTTCAATTTCATTCGTTGCATGATAATAGGAACCTCCTGGGCGGTGACATTAATGATATGTTTATTTTCAATGAAATTATTGGCCATTTGGGACTACTTGAGCTCCCCTTAAAGGGAAGAAGGTTTACTTGGTCCAACATGCAGGACATGCCTCTTTTGGAGCAACTGGACTGGGTGTTTACTTCTGCTAGTTGGATTAACTCATATCCCATGACACAAGTGACTCCTTTGGCAAAAACTGCGTCTGATCATGTACCTTGCCTGGTTGCCATCAGTACATCCATCCCAAAGGCACATATTTTCAGGTTTGAAAACTTTTGGGTGCATCAGGCTGGCTTCTTTGATTGTGTGCAAGAGGTTTGGAATCGTCCTTCTCGAAAAACTCATATTGCAGCAGTTATTGTTGATAAATTAAAGGCTTTGTGGTTTGCTTTGAAGAAATGGCAGAAAGGTTTATCTCATATTAAAGGGCTGATTGAGAAATGCAACTGGGTAATTCTTTGGTTGGACAATCTTGAGGACATGAGACATCTTTCTAGGCCTGAGAGTAACTTCAGAAATATCATCAAGCAGCACCACGAGCACCTGCTGCACATGCAATATCTTTACTGGAGAAAGAGATGTACTATCAGGTATATCAAAATTGGAGAGGAAAACTCCAAATTTTTTTCAGGCCATGGCAACTGAAAGATACAGAAAAAATTCAATTGCTAGTCTGTTGTTGCCTGATGGATCTGTCACATCTAACCATGAGGTTATGGCCAGAGAGTTTTTGATATCCTTTAAGAACAGAATGGGGATGATTAGACCAATAGTTTTGGATGAGAACATTCTTTCATTAATACCGAGGGTTCAGGGCTTGGAGGTCCTTACAAAACCTTTTGAGATTAAGGAGATTGAGCAGGTTATTAATGAAATGCCTACTGATAAGGCACCTGGGCCTGATGGCTTCAATGGTCTGTTTCTTAAAAAGTGCTGGCCAATAATTTCTGCTAATTTTATTCAGTTGGTGCATGAGTTTCATGCTGGTACAGTACAGTTAGAAAACCTCAATGATGCTTACATTACACTAATACCTAAGAAACAGTCGCCTGAGGGGGTGGGATACTTTAGGCCTATCTCCCTTACTAGTGTTGGCCTAAAATTCCTTACTAAACCAGCTGCTAATAGATTTCAGCAGGAAATCATGAAATGTATCCATAAAAATCAATATGGCTTCATAAAATCAAGAACAATCCAGGATTGTATTGCATGGACTTTTGAATATATCCATCAGTGCAACCAGTCTAAGAAGCCCATTCTTTTGCTCAAGTTGGATTTTGAAAAGGCATTTGATTCCATTCAGCATGAGGCTATATTAAGGATTCTTGCTGCAAAAGGTTTTGACAGTAGGTGGATTACATGGATTAGGCAGTTATTGTCTTCAGGCACTTCTTCTGTCTTGCTCAATGGAGTTCCTGGAAATCATTTCAAATGCAAATGTGGAGTTAAGCAAGGGGATCCAATCTCTCCCTTGCTCTTTGTTATTGCTGCTGATCTTTTGCAGACTTTGATTAACAACCTTCTTCTGCAGGGTTTTATAAGCAGGCCTCTGCCAACACATGATCCTGATTTTCCAGTGGTACAATATGCTGATGACACACTGTTATTCTTAAAGGCTGACAGGGATCATTTGGGGGCACTAAAATCAGTGTTATATTCTTTTTCAGAGGCAACTAGTCTTCAGATTAACTTTCATAAATCTTCCATGTATCCCATTAATGTGATTGACCAGGATGCTATTGATCTTGCTGCTTTCTTTGGCTGTAAGTTAGGCAAAATGCCCTTCACATATCTGGGCCTGCCTGTTGGGACTACCAGGCCTAAGATTGTGGATCTACTTCCTTTAGTGGATTGTATGGAGAGAAGATTGACAGCAAGTTCTTGGTTCTTGCCTCAGGGAAGCAGATTGCAATTAGTTAATTCTATCATTTCCTCTTTGCCTATATTCTTCCTTTGTACCCTGTCAATCCCTAAGGGTATTTTGATGCAGTTGGAAAGGATCCAAAGTCAGAGTTTATGGAGGAAATATGCTCAGGAGAAGGGCCATTCTCTGGCAGCTTGGCCCCTTGTTTGTAGGCCCAAAACAAAGGGGGGACTTGGCATCTTAAATCTGGGTTTGCAAAATCAAGCTCTGCTACTGAAATTTCTGAATAAATTTTACAATAAAATGGATGTGCCTTGGGTTCAGTTAATTTGGGATTCTTATTATTTTGAACGAGTTCCTCATGATACCACCCTTTGTGGCTCTTTTTGGTGGAGGGATGTCTGCAAGTTGATGGATAACTTTAGAGCAGTTATGGAGGTTGATGTTTGTAGTGGAGACACTGTGTTGTTCTGGTCTGACTATGGCAAATTGGGAACAGCCATGTGCCTCTTCATGATCGATTTCCTAGACTATATTATTTTTGTCTACACAAAAACCTTTCAGTCAAAGATGTCTTTCTGACTGGTAGCTTGCAAGATCTCTTTTACTTGCCCCTCACTGAACAAGCTTTTCAAGAATTACAGTAGCTTTCGACCCTAATGGGGTCTTTCCATTTGGACTCTAGCTGCCATGACTCTTGGGAATGGAGGCATGGAAAGAAGTCTTCTTATACTGCTAAAAAGTTTTATGATTTTGCTTACCAGCCAATGGTAGCAAACCCCATTTTGAGCTGGATTTGGAAGAGCTGCTGTACCATGTCGATCAAGATGTTTGCTTGGTTAGTTATCATGGACAAGGTTAACACCAAGGACATGATTCAGAGAAGGCAATGGAAGATTAATGAGGGTCCACAATGTGTTCTATGTCCTACAGGGATCTTGGAGGACAGAAACCATCTTTTTTTCCAATGCAACTTCAGTGCTCGCGTATGGATCTATCTGCAAATTGTATGGAAAGACAGTGAGGACATGGTGGAGATTGCCTTCCATGCTAGAAAGGAATTCAACAAACCTTTCTTTGCGGAAGTGGTTTTTACAGCCTGGTGGAATATTTGGAAGGTTAGAAATGACAGAGCTTTCAGGAACATCAAGCCTTCCTCCAGAGCATGGAGATATGGATTCATTCATGATCTCAGTCTGCTTTCTCATCGAATCAAGCAGAAGCACAAGGAGGCCTTGCTTAAATGGATTGATTTCCTTCCTCCTTGAGGGGAGTTGCTTTTGTTCCCTTTTGTATATTTGTATATATCAGGACTAGTCAACTTGTATAGCTTTCTTTCTTTTGCTGTTTTTTATTTTTATTCCTCATCTTGAGGATACCTTGTACTAGCTCTGTTTTTACTTTGCATTAATAAAATGCTGTGGGGTGCAAGCCCTGCAGTCTTCAAGGTCAAAAAAATGCCACACGAATATAACATCCTCTTACATAAGAGCACCATCCGACTACGGATGAAACACAAACAGAAACTCAAACGACATCCACCCTACTAGCCCAGGCTGCCGACCTGGAACCTATCCCCTGATCGAAGAAGAACCAGAAGAAGAACTCCAAAACAAGCAAACATCGCTCTTGCGTCATGATCATCGCGTAACCTGTACCTGCAACTGTTGATGTAGTAATCTGTGAGCCACGAGGACTAAGCAATCCCATTACCATGGGTATTAAGACTAGCAAAGCTTAATGGGAAAGGAAAGGGTAAAGTGGTGGGGTTGCAGCAGTGATTAAGCATATATGGTGGCTAACATACGCAAATGAGAGCGAGAAGAGAAGAAAACGGAACGGTCGTGAAGCTAGCAATGATCAAGAAGTGATCCTGAAACTACTTACATTCATACATAACCCAAAACCATGTTCACTTCCTGGACTCCGCCGAAAAGAGACCATCACGGCTACACCCGCGGTTGATGCGTTTTAATTCGAATCCGGTGTCAAGTTATCTACAACCGGACATTAACAAATTCCCATCTGCCACATAACCACAGGCACGGCTCTCGAAAGTTTATACCCTGCAGGGGTGTCCCAACTTAGCCCATCACAAGCTCTCATGGTCAATGAAGGATATTCCTTCTCCCACGAAGACTCGATAAGTCTCGGAATCCCGGTTTACAAGACATTTCAAAAATGGTAAAACAAGACCAGCAAAGCCGCCCGATGTGTCGACAATCCCGATAGGAGCTGCACATATCTCGTTCTCAGGGGAACACCGGATGAGACTAGCTACGAGTAAAACTAGCCTTCAGAGTTTCCCCGAGGTGGCCCCGCAGGCAGCTCGGTTCGGACCAGCACTTAGAGAACCACTACCCTGGGGGGGGGGGGCTAAAATAAAGATGACCCTTGGGTTGGCCGACCCAAGGTAAAGGTAATAGGTTGTTAGGCAAATGTAAAACCAAGGTTGGGCCTTGCTGGAGGAGTTTTATTCAAAGCGAACTGTCAAGGGGGTCCCATAGATCACCCAACCGCGTAAGGAACGCAAAATCAAGGAACATAACACCGTATGACGGAAACTAGGGCGGCAAGAGTGGAACAAAACACCAGTCATAAGGCCGAGTCCTCCACCCTTTACCAAGTATATAGATGCATTAATTAAATAAGAGATATTGTGATATCCCAACCATAATCTTGTCCACCATGGAGCAATCTTCAACTTCACCTGCAACTAACAACGCTATAAGAGGGGCTAAGCAAAAGCGGTAACATAGCCAAGCAATGGTTTGCTAGGAAGGGTGAAAAGGTTAGAGGCTGACATGGCAATTTGGGGAGGCTTGAAGAACAAGTGATAGGAAGCGCAACATAGTGATAGAACGAAGCAAATAGCATAGCAATGATAGTAATGAGATCCAAGGTGACGGTTATCTTGCCTGAAATCCCGCTAGGAAGAAGAACGAGTCCATGAAGAAGACGAACAGATGAAGCCAAACCAAGCGTAGACGAACAAATCCTCACGATCGCAACGAAACAGGAACTATCGAGAAGAAGCACACAACATGGTAAACACTCCACACATATACATGACATGATGCTCAACCAAGTATGATGCAAGACAAGACTACATGAAGCTACTCATGGAAAGAGATGATGCATACGAGAACAACACATCAAAGCAAGGTTAAATGAGGCCGGAAACAACATATAACAATTCCGGTAAGTCCTCATATGCAAATTTAGAAATTGGACCAGAATTGAATAAACCTTATGTTCAAGTTGTTAAACAGCAAGTTAAGATGCACCAAGATGATCTACACGAGATTCTAGTCAAGTTACATATAAAGTTCATTTAATTTGGAGCTACGGCCTAGAAGATATGAGCAAAACAAGTTAAACATGGCATTGATGAAAAATGCATACAAACATCAAGCAAACACTCTCAAAACATGCATGCAACATGATAATATGAAACTTCATGCAAAATCAAGCAAGTTTCATGTAGAGCACACTAAAAACGGAGCAACGGTTCAACACATACACTCTATACAAGTTTAAAGGACAAGCTGTCCAAAACAGCAACTAGGCATCTAGCAAGCATCAAAACAGTATGCTACAGCACCTCAACATAAGAACAAAAGGCATGGGCATGAAGTACAAGTAAAGCATGACAAAACATGAACACTGAGATATCTCCAGAAAACACTATAACATGCTCAAAAAGGACAAGGCAAGATTGCAAATAATAACAGTTTCACAGACTTGGCAGGAATTCACTGGACATGACAGAAATAATAACAGTTTCAGGTTGCAATGTTTAGATCTATCAAACTACATGCTACAGGAACTTATCATGGCAAACCAATGGCATCGCATGCTAATACTAAAGACAAAGAACAAAACTTCCTTACTGAACTAATTCCAAAGATCAACAAAAAAGATGGTAGCATCCATGCAAACATGGCAAGTGATATGACAGATTTAGACATGGCAGGAACAACGATAAGTAGGCATGTTGGTGAGCTTGTACCACTCATGACAGAGCAATACATGGCATGAAACGGTGACCAACAGTAATATGACATAATTATGAAGCTAAAAATGGCAATAGCATGGACATAGAGTGCATGGATCACTAGATGTTAACAGGCTGACAGAAACATTATTTAGCAACTTGAGAGCAAGATTACAACAAGCTACATCATACTATAAATGCAACAAGGGGCGTGGACAGATAGTGCATGACATGTATAACAAAACATCCTTAGTGAACATCTCCAGATTATGCATAGAATGACTTGTAGCAGCAGGTTTACATAGCATCATGTTCTAACAGATTCAGCCTAGCAAAATAGTAACAGCAAGTACCCTACTTCACGAGCTCGATGCACTCACCACACGGCACACAAAAATACATGGATTGCAGCACTGTAAAGATGGCATGACGTATCTCAAAACTCTTGTAGACATCAAGCTCATAGGATGCACACACAAAATGCAACGAAAAAGACAAATCAGCAAGTTCTCTTAACAGACAGCAGTTAACATCATATAGCATTCTTGCAGCGACGATTAGGGCATCAAGATGGATCCAAACAAGCATGGCATGATGGAATGAAATGAAGTTCATCTCACAGTGAACATTTTGATATATTACACGCACAAAACGGAGCTACGTGCAAGAAGTTATGACACGATGAACATGGCACCAGAAAGTAAATAATTCAGGACTTAGGGAAAATCGGGGCAACCTCGTGGATCTGGATCTGGGAACGGATTACGAGGATGGCTGGAGTTCACCGGAGTAGACGCCGGAGCGGGGCGGAGATGGCGGATCCAGGCCAGATCTCGCCGGATCCGGCCGGATCCTGTCGTGGGGCGGTGCGGGGAGGCGTGAAGGCGCCGGGCCAGGGCAGGAGCTCGGAGCTCCGGCGACCATGCAGGCGAGGCGAGGGATGGCGGGGCAGGCGGCGGACGGCGGAGGACGGCGCGGGCGTGGGGTCGCGGCCTCGGACGGGCGGCGGCGCCCGCAGGTGGTGCACGGTGGCGGGGCAGGACGGAGGCGCGCGGCGGCGGGGCCACGCCGGCGGTGGTCGGCGCAGAGACGGGGGAGCCTCGGGCGGCGGCGGCGGAGGGGTGCCGGCGCGGGGGCGCGGGGGCAGCGCCCGCGGCTGGCCTGGCGGGCCGCGGGTGGCGCGCGGTGGCCGGGGCCACGTGGCGCGCCCTGGGTGGCTGCGGTCGGTGGCACGGGTTTCGTCCGGCGAGGCCGGACGTGTCCGGTGGCGGCGGGGGCAATTGATCTAGGGGTTGGACCCGAATTTTGGACAGGGAGGACATATTTATAGGTGGGAGGAGTTTGGAGTGTCCAAAAGAGGTGCGGTTTTCGCCCACACGATCGTGATCGAACGACCGAGAGGATGGAGGGGGTTTGGATGGGCTCATGGGCCGTGGTGAAGAGGGGCTGGGCTGCAAAGAGAGAGGGGTTTTGGGCTACGCGGTTAACCGTTGGGGCATCAAACGACCTCCAAATGGAACGAAATTTGACGGGCGGTCTACCGGTGCTATACCAAGGCCACTCAGCAAATCTCGGTCCATTCCGAGAATTTTTTTCTCCCGCTCACGAAACAAGGTCTAAGAGGGGCGACGGGCGTGCGCGAGAGGTCTGGACTCCGAACGAACAACAGAGAGAACCGGGGGAACCTGAACGGATGCAAGTTTTGAAAAACATGCAGATGAAATGCAGATGATGACATGGCAAAATGCAACTTGCAAGGAAATGACATGGCAACAACGACGAATAACTGGAGGACACCTGGAGCATCAAATCCTGGGCGTTACATTTTCTTCAGTGTTGAAGATGGACTTGCTGACGTAAGCAGTAGCGAGGGCTAGGCTCGCCACACCAGAGTCTGACTCCTCAGATTCCTCCTCTTCCATATTTTCCTCAGATTCAGCTTCAGAGTCCATTTCCTTGCCAATAAGTGCCCGTGCCTTCTTTTTACTGCTCTTCTTGTGAGATGAAGACTTTGAAGATTTTGATGATGAGGACTTTGAAGATTTCTTCTTCTTCTTTGAGTCATCAAAATCATCATCTTTGTACTTCTTCTTCTTTGATTCCTTTTCCCACAGAGGACAATCAGACATGTAGTGACCTTGTTTCTTGCATTTGTGGCAAGTTCTCTTTTTGTAGTCACAGGATGAGGAATCATCACTCCTTGAAGACTTTCCAAAGGGACCACGGTGAGAGAACTTATGGAATTTTATCACGAGCATTGCTAGCTCCTGGCTCAGTTCTTCAGGGACACCAAGGCTTCTACCAGAATCTTCACCTTCAGATTCGGAGACTGCCTTGGCCTTCAGAGCACGTGATCTTCCAAAGCTCAGTCCATAAAGGTCTCTCTTCTCAGCAAGCTGGAACTCATGAGTGCTTAGCCTCTTGAGGATATCAGCGGGATCTAGAGACTTGTAATCAGCTTGCTCTTGAATCATTAGTGCAAGAGTATCGAATGAGGAATCAAGTGATCTCAACAATTTTTTCACCACCTCATGGTCGGTGATGTCAGTGGCACCAAGTGCTTGAAGCTCATTTATGTAAGTGCATCTACTACCCCTTAGTGATTTTAGTGTATTGAAGACTTATAGGTTAAGGGACTAATATGTTTGTGAGTGTACACAGGCTCTATAAGTCAATGAGGAGTTGGATATTTACAGTGAAAGTCGACCCCTAAAAATGAATGTCTTCGCCTGAAGACTTTCGTTCTCTTGAAGACTTTGAAAGTGAAGAAATTGGTGTGACCTTGAAGACTTCGATATTCATGCAAGGAATCTGAAGCGTGAAGACGTTTGTTTTCGTAGTTTCTTTTTTCTCTTTCTTGAGTCACAGGAAACACCGTACTGTTAAAGGGGGTCGAGGTAATACTAAGGAAACAAATTTCCAAGTGATGCTCATCTCAAAATCCTACACCTACACAATCCTTCGAGTGAAGACATTGGAAATCTCATATCAGTTCAGTCAATTTCTTCAGTGACAGAGGTGAAGATCTTCTGGTCTCTGAGGAATTTGTTATGACTGAGGAGTTAGGAATTCGCCAGTGCGAATTGCCTACACAGTGAGGAACCTGATAGCCCTGAGCAATTTGAACCTCAAATCCGACCGTTGTTGTGCCACGCGCCAACTGTCCAAAATATCCTACCACCTAACGGTCATATCAGACAAGGGAATTTATGTCTTATCATGTCGGGCTGCTCCCTAGGCTATAAGTAGCCGCCCCCTACAACCACTAGCTGGTTGGCTGCTCCGAGAGAAACTGACCCTTTTCATTTGAGAGCATCCCATCCTCCGAGGACTTTGAGCAAAAATCATCAAGTGAGGAAAACCCAAATCCCAACCCCAAACCTACAAACCCCAAAGTGATTGAGCATCACTGAAGAGATTGTTCCTGTGTGGAACCGATGCTTGTTACCTTTGAGGACTGTGTATCCTCCAGACGGTTAGGCGTCATGGTCTGAGCATCCAAGAGGAATTGTGGATTGCCGAGTGACCAAGTCTGTGAAGGTTTGGAAGCCACCTATGAAGACTTACAACTACTGTTGGGCGAGGTCTGTGTGATCTTAGCTCAAGGAGAATATGGTGAGGACTGTGTGTCCTCGAGTTTAAATACTCAGCCGCTCCAACCAGATGTACAACTGTCATAGCAGTTGGAGCTGGTCTACCAAATCATTGTCTTCACCAAGCCAACCGGTTCTATTTCCTTAACCCTTTCATTTCCTCATTTGTGTGTTGATGAACCTGATCATTACTGTTTGAAGACTTTGACTGAAGACTTTCTCTAATTCCTCAATCCTATTTCTTCAGTCTGTTTTGTCTTCATCCTGCTTATCCTGTGTTTACGCTTTCCGTACTCTGTTTTTGTCTTTCATTTCATCATGATGACCATGCTGTTGCTCTGTTATCCTTATACCTGAGTACTTATTCCGCTGCAAGTAGTTCTTCGCTTAGGAATTTCCTCACCCTGAAATTCCCCAATGAAGAATTCATAAAAATCGCCTATTCACCCCCTTCTATTCGACGTAACACACTTTCAGTTGGTATCAGAGCAAGGTACTCCCTTGTTCTATGTGATTTGGGACATATTGTCCAAGGTAAACGAAGGAGTCTCAACTCAACATGACTCTCGAGTTGATGTTCTTCGCAATCTCTTCAACCGCTTCAAAAGACTTGACAACGAAAATGTTCAGCAAACCTTCGATCGCCTCACTGACATCTCAAATGAGCTTCAAGCACTTGGTGCTACTGATATCACCGACCATGAGGTGGTGAAGAAATTGCTAAGATCACTTGACACCTCATTCGATACCCTCGCACTGATGATTCAAGAATGAGCTCATTACAAGTCACTTGATCCCGCTGATATCCTTGAGAGGCTAAATACTCATGAGTTCCAGCTTGCTGAGAAGAGAGATCTCTATGGACTGAGCTATGGAAGATCACATGCTCTAAAGGCCAAGGCAGTATCTGAGTCTAAAGCTGAGGATTCTGGTAGCAGCCTTGGTGATGCTGAAGAATTGAGCCATGAGTTAGCAATGCTCATGAGGAAATTCCAGAAGTTCTCTGGCCGCGGTCGCTTTGGAAAGTTCTCAAGAAATGATGATTCCTTGTCCTGTGACTACAAGAAGATAACTTGCCACAAATGCAAGAAACCTGGTCACTACATGTCTGATTGTCCTCTGTGGGAAAAGGAATCAAAGAAGAAGAAGTACAAAGATGATGATTCTGATGACTCAAAGAAGAAGAAGAAATCTTCAAAGTCTTCATCATCAAAATCTTCAAAGTATTCATCTCACAAGAAGAGCAGTTCCAAGAAGGCCTGGGCATTCATTGGCAAGGAAATGGACTCTGAAGCAGAATCTGTGGATAATGTGGAAGAGGAGGAATCTGACTCTGGTGTGGCTAGCCTAGCCCTCGCTACTGCTTACGTCAGCAAGTCCATCTTCAACACTGAAGAAAATGACTTCCCTAACTCTGCTGACAAGAGTGTCGATGACTATGCTCCCACCTATTGATTCATGGCAAAAGGTGCCAAGGTACTCAAACATTCCCCCTCTGACTCTAGTGAGGATGAATCTGATGACAATCTCAAGCCTAGCTATTCAATACTTGCTAAAATTGCTGTTAAACAATACAAGGCTTTAAAAAAGATTCAAAATTAACTAGACAGAAGCGATGACCTGTTGAGTGAGGAATTGAATCGAACTAAGACTCTGACAAATAATCTTCAGAGTCTTCAAACTCGGTTTGACAACCTTCAAAATCATCATAACACTCTCTTAACTGATCATGAAAAGCTTTCTTCTGAAAATCTTCAGAGAAAGCAAGATCTTGAAAATTTGAAAGCGAGTTATGAAGATCTTCAGAAGGAAAATGATTCATTTCTTTCTCAATACATCATATCCGCTCAAGAAGAATTTATTCCACCATGTCTAAAATGCATTGAGCGTGAATCTGCTAATTCATCACGTGAATGTTCAAATGCTTCTGTTGCTGCAAATTCTTCAACTGTCTCTGTGGTTACAAATTCCTCATCTGAGGATACCACATGTATCACTGACGATAATGCAGGGCTGAAGGAATTGTATGTGACAGGCATTTACAAAAGCCTCAAAGGGCATCAGACTCTATGTGATGTGCTCAAAAAGCAGATCTTGAACAGGAACCCTAGGAAAGAGGGTATTGCCTTTGAGAGGAAACTCAATGCTGATGGGACCTACTGGAAACCTAAGCAGTATCCCAAAACCTCATGGGTTGCTGCGAAAGGACCTCCTGTAGATCCATGCACTTTATCTGGCTTTACCTCTGATTCTTCATATTCCTCTGATGAGTCATTTGACTCCAACTATAAACTGTTTAAGAATCAGAATGGTGAAGTATTTGCTCGATATGTTGGAACTAACTACAGGAACGGACCCCCTATGAAAAAAATCTGGGTTCGTAAAAGATGCCTTGAAAATCTTCAGGTGAATGTCATCATGACACCGCCAGTGAAGAATAGGAACCCCGGATCAAATTCTTCATATGGATTAAAATCCTCATATGGATCCAAGTCCTCATATGGACCAAATTCTTCATATGGATCAAATTCCTCACATGAATCAAAATCCTCATGTGAACATCATCGTGCTAACACTTCAGTTTTTGCAGGGAAAGTCTAAAGGCTATGAATATGTGCATTATTTTTCAAACCATTATGTTCATAAGTCCTCGAAGAATTTCTCTGCTTATTCATATGCTTATCCTAACCACTCTTCTATGAAACGAAGTGCACTGGCTTCTATGCCATCTTTTTCTTATGGAGCTCACAAAATGATGAACTCTTTGCCACCCCTCCAGATGTGGGTGGTGAAGAAAAAGAACTAATCTCTTATGCAGGGTCAGGTCTCCAGACGAACTTAATCGTCTAAAGAATTTGCTGGAGACCAGAATGTGCTTGAAAGGACTCAAGCTAATCATGAAGAAATGAATCATTCATTTCTCACATCCTCATACTGCTATATCTGTTACTGTTGATGAAATGATATCATATTCTTCACTGATGAAGTATATGGGTTCGTAAATTGCATTAATTCGAGCTCAACAATGTGTGGGAGCTTGTCAAGCGACCAGACCCACGCAAGCACAACAACATCGGTACCAAATGGATCTAGCGCAACAAACAAGAGGAAAATGGCCTCGTGGTGAGGTATAAGGCTCGTCTTGTAGCTCAAGGCTACACACAGGTTGAAGAAATTGATTTTGATGAAACTTTTGCACCTGTTGCTAGACTTGAGGCTATTCGCATATTGCTTGCTTACGCTAACCATCATAATATCATCTTACATCAAATGGATGTGAAAAGTGCATTCCTCAATGGTAAGCTTGAGGAAGTATATGTTGCTCAACCAGCAGGTTTTGAGGATCCAAAATTTCTAGATCACGTCTACAGACTCAACAAGGCCCTCTATGGCCTGAAGCAAGCACCTCGGGCGTGGTATGACACACTAAAGGAATTCCTCATGAAGAAAGGCTTCAAACCCGGTTCACTTGACCCAACTCTTTTCACCAAAACATATGATGATGAATTATTCATGTGCCAAATATATGTTGATATTATCTTTGGCTGTACTAACCAACGTTACAGTGATGAATTTGCCTATATGATGAGTGAAGAATATCAAATGTCTATGATGGGATAATTGAAATTCTTCTTAGGTCTTTAGATTCGTCAACAATATAATGGCATATACATATCTCAGGAGAAATACCTCAAGGATGTCTTGAGGAAAATTCGACATGCAAGATTGCAAAGGCGTCAAAATTCCTATGCCCACTAATGGCCATCTATGCACTGATGAAAATGGTAAAGACTTCGATCAAAGGTATACCGCTCCTTGATTGGCTCTTTATTGTACCTATGTGCATCTAGGCCGGATATTATGCTTAGTGTTTGCATGTGTGCCTGATTTCAAGCTACACCATCACACCACAAGGCTGTGAAACATATTCTTCGATATCTAGCTCACACACCAACACTTGGATTATGGTATCCCAAGGGATCTTCCTTTGATCTCATTGGATATTTATACTCTGACTATGTTGGCGATCGGGTGGACCGCAAGTCAACGTCAGGCACATGTCATTTCCTCAGGCGTATGTTGGTCCTCGAAGAAACAGAACTGCTTATCACTCTCCACTGCAGAGGCTGAGTACATTGCTGCTGGATCTTGATGTGCTCAATTACTATGGATGAAGCAAACACTCAAGGACTATGGCATCAATGTGAAGAATGTGCCACTCTACTGCGACAATGAGAGTGCTATCAAGATTGCTCACAACCCAGTTCAGCACTCGAAGACAAAGCACATCCAGATTCGTCATCATTTTCTTCGTGACCATGTGTTGAAGGGAGACATCTCCATCGAGCACGCAAGTACTAAAGACCAGCTGGCCGATATCTTCACTAAGCCCTTGGATGAGAAGATATTTAGCAAGTTGCGGTGTGAGCTAAATATCCTAAAATCTTCAAATGTTCTTTGAAAAGGACACACATCCTAACACTTATGCTTACTTGATGACTTAGATGTGCAAAACGCAAAGTAACATTTCT
The DNA here is from genome assembly GCA_963921465.1 of Triticum timopheevii. NCBI lineage: Eukaryota > Viridiplantae > Streptophyta > Magnoliopsida > Poales > Poaceae > Triticum > Triticum timopheevii. Next base: position 563,700,540 of record OY997266.1, read on the forward strand.
CTTCAACCAATGAAGACTAATCCTCTAAGTGTGAAGAAATTAATGAAGAAATTGATTCTCAGACCCCTACGAGAGTTGTACGCGGTGTTTGAAATCAGCTTTCTTACACGGTGGGTTACGCCACCAATCAAAGTTGAAAATCTTCAATTTGAGTTTTTCTTCATTTTTGAAATTCCTCAGTTTTTCAAATTCTTCAACTTTGCATTGTCTTCACTCTTTTCGTCGTTGTTCTTCACTGACTATATATGAGTTTATGTCCCCCACATCATTCACTTATTGCTAATTTTTCAAGTTGTATTTTCTGCTAAGTGAATGTGATCGGACCCTTATCCCCCTCTATGCTAAACTCAACCCAGTCTGTTCGCAAATTCTTCATGTGCATTCTATTTGAAACTCGTTCAAATTCTTCATTGTGTTCCTGTTAGCTAAAGAAATTGCGAACAAAACTTTAAAATATTATTATCTGAATTTTTGGCTTTTGCCGCTCAAACCGTTACGCATTCCATGATATACTTATCTATTCACCCACGATCTCACACGATCGTCACCTCTCAGTACGTGGGTGACACATGTAAAGCGAATGAGATGGGTCAGGGGCACGTTCGTCCAATTTCCTCAGATGAGCGGTTTTTCACCTCAGCTATAAATACCCCCTCCCCTCCTCACTTCGTTTTTACTCCGCTCGACCTCACTCCCTCACTTGAGCTTCCCAAAACCTAGCGCCCCCGCTACTTCCATCATCGCCGGTGAGGAAGAGCTTCACTGCCTCGACCTTGTCGCCATCGTACTCGCGTCGGCCGCGAACATCTTCTCTCCGCCGCCGCCGTAGACGTCTTCCTCCACCAAGTTACGGCATGGAAGATCCTAGCCGACGAACTTCCAAATCTACAACTCTTGTTTGTCGTGTTCTTCATCAAGGGTAAATTAAAATTTACTTTTACTGCATTTATTCTACTGATTATTTTCATCAAATCTTCGAAAGGTGTTTATTCTTCAACCTCCACACTCTAAACACCTAGCACAAATCTTCAGTTCTTGATCTGTTTCTCTAAGTGACGTTTTTTTTCATGATTCCTCAATTGTGTGAATCTCACGATCCACACAACTCTGGAACCTAGGTCAAAGAACGCTTAGTGAAATTCTTCAAGACACAACGGGTCAATTTCCTCAAACTTGTTCAGTTTACAAAAATTTCTGAGAATGCATATGATGTCTCCAAATTCTTCGCACCTATACTCTGTTCACAGGTACACATGTCTGCTGCCGAATCACTAGGTTCTCATCAACTTAACTCATTTGCAGCATTCCTCGAAGAAAAGCTGCACACTTCTTCAGAGAACTCAATCGTTCAAATTCCTCAGCTAAAGAAAATGGCAGATGGTAAAAGGCCTCAGAAAGGAGGAAAGAAGCTTGAAGTCAATACTGCCTCTGAGATCCCTGATGACATCTATGCAGGGTACTGCACGCCTGATGAGGCAACCCATGGCAAGGAGACTAAAAATGAGCGCAAAGTGCGCATACAGAGGATTGAAAGAAGATGGGTTAGAGAATGGAGGGAGTACAGATATGTCACTCCCAAATACATGAAGAAATTCACTCTTAATCCTCCATGCTCTAGACCTCCTCTGGCACCTGGCCAAAGAGCTGATCAAACAAGCCTTAAATTTGGTGAGGATTATGCTGATGAATGAGCCAGGCGACAAGCCAAATTGGCCAAGCAGGCCAAAGAAGCAGTGAAGAAATTCAATGAAGATTCTGCTGCTGCCGCTGCCGAGGCTTCTTCAAGCAAGAAGGCTATGCCAAAGAAGCCTGCCCATAAACCTCCAAGTTCCTTAGCAATGCCCTCATGGCCAAGTTCTTCTTCAATGCCCTCACGGCCAATCTCCTCAGTGCCACCAAGGCAAATTCCTCAAGCTGCCCCAGTTCCTCAGACTGCAAAAATTCCTTGGGCTTCAAAACCCTCAGCTCCTCCGGCAAAATCCTCGGCACCTGTGCATCTCGCCACTTGCCAAAGGACCACTAGCATATCAATTTCCTCAGGAGCTTCAGCAAGTTCTTCAGCTCACCCTTCATCAACCGGTCCCACACTGCTAAAGACTAAGGCCACTGCTGGATGAGGCACTAGACCAAGTCCTCACAAGAAGCAGGTGGTCTTCCAAACTCCATCTGATGATGAGGCTGATGATGATGAATTAGCAGATATCATCAAGGACAGACAGCAGCGTGCCGCTAGAGCCAAAGTGTAACATCCCAAAATTCTAAATTTTGGAATGTTATAAACAGATAGATAGATTGATTGTTTATTTGATTGTTGTGTGATTGATTGAGTGAAATTCGAAACTTTTGGAAAGTTAAATGAGAGGGAATAAAAGGACTTACCCAAACATTCATCTTGCCTTTATGATCTCCGTGAGTTCAAATTCTTTTCAAATACAAAACCCTTGAGCGAAGATGATATGACTTCTTCCATTTAATTAAATGAAAGGGTATTGAAAATATTTGAACTTCATTTGGAAAATATTTCCAATTCTGGAACTTTATGCAACTCAATGATTTTCACGAGCGAAGATAAAATGACTTCAAAACATACGAAATATGAGTTGGGAGTTTCAAAGAATTAAATTCAAAGTTCTTTTGAATTTATTTTTCAATTTGGAGTTATTTGAGTTTATTCAAATTATTTTTCTCCAAAAATAATATAAACAGAAATTAGGGTAACATGATTCCCTACATCAGAAAATTGGAGAGAAATAATTTTGAATTAATTTTGGTATTTTTAAAATGATTTTTATTGGATTTTACTAGGGCAGAAGCACTCTTTGCTTCATTTGAATTTGTGTGTATCTTATTTGACTTTAGAAAAATGTTCAAGTCGTAGAAAATCTTTTTCTGAAAATTTTAATATATTATATGCCTATATAATATATTTATTCTGTTCTGTTTTTATTTATTTTTTTGTCTGTGAAAATGTTTTAAAAGAAAAAAAAACCTTTCCCTCCGACTGGGCCGGCCCAGCGCCCGAGCCAGGCCGCGGCCCAGCTCCACCTTCCCCGATCTCCCGCAGGAGACCGAGCCCCGCACGACCGCTCGCCGCCGCCGTCTCCTTCCCGGAGTCCGCCATCGCGCCGCCTTGCCTTGCCCCCTCCTCCAAGCCTCGCGCCGCCCCCTCCCCTCCTATAAATACGGCGCCCCGGGCCCGTCTCTCCTCTCCTCTCGCTTCGCTCGCCGCCCGCCGCTTGCGCCGGTGCATCTCACCGCCGCCGTTGCCGCTCGCCGCCGCCCCGACACCGCACCCCACCGCCGCCTCCGACCGCCACCGGCGCCCCCAGCACACCCGCCGCCCCACGCCGCCTCTCCCCGTGCGACGACGACCGGCGCCGCCCGCCGGAGCCCCGCGCCGCCATCGCCGGAGCTCGAACAGATCCTCCGCCACCGGTTTTATTTCACGAACCGGTATAACCGCCGAAACCTGCCTCAGTTTTTTTAGTTTCGGTTTTCTTTTTAGATCGGTTTTCTACAAAAAAAACCTAGATCTATTTTTTTAATCTAGTTATTTAGTGAACGATTCGTTAGTTAGGGTTCGTAGCGAACGGTTTTCGTTCGGTAGTGTTCGGTAGCGAACGTTCGCTATTTAGATTTTTCTTTTTCTGTTTAATTTTCGGCCAGGGACCCATCCGTGAATATTTTATTCACAGATTTTTACTCGTTTATCCAAATCCAATGAAACCAACGCCCACTTCTTTGTTATGATCCCCTCTATCCAGTAAACCAACTTGAACATGTTTTTGAAAGTTTAAAATTTGAATTAGATCAGATTTGAATTGAACTTCGTTTGATCGTAACTTGAGTTTTATAACTCCGTTTGAATTGATTCTTTTTGCACATCGAAGCTCTTGACCTAAACTTTCTGATAAGGCCAAATTCATATAATTTTGGTACTGTTAGAAATTGTTTTATGTTGCAAGAGTTATTTGCTTGGTTTTGATGTTTTCCGAATCGTATTCTTCGTTCTTTCTGATCTTTTGAGTGATTGCTTATGTGTGGTTACCATTGTTTGCTTACGATAGATTGACCGGAGTGTGACGAATAGAACTATCAAGAGTTTTGAGTGCGAATCATCTTCATCAACATTGCAGGCAAGTAACACTTGATCATACCTTTTTTCTACTACCCAGTTTTTATGCATTAGATCAATCCTCAAACATTGCATGATTAGGATCTAATTAAATTGTGGGATGGGAAGTAGATGTGGTAGTACCTATTACCTATTTTACTTATGAAACCTTTGGGAGTTACTTCTGCGTTTGCTAATTATGCCATGCTATGCTAGAAGACGTGGATTGGGTGAGTGAATTACCATGACAGATGTGAGTTTGTTAAATTAATGGTTTATCTAAGGTGGCAACTTAAATACACATCTGGGTGGATTGAGGCACCTGGGGTTACCAGGACTTGCGTGTTTTTATTTGGAAATCCTGGGGGTACCGTGTGATTTTCCTATGGACCGCCACCCAGGCTCAAAGGGATCATAAGATAATTCATACTAGTAACTTACGTGTGCAGCCACAAGCCATTATGGGCTCTGGCATAGTTGACTAAGTCGTGCGAACTCTTATAGTGGTGGACTAGCAGATGTAGGGGATGTAGGCGTACCGGTCTACCCATCGTAAGGTGCTAGCGCTTCTGAAAGACTATGTCTCGGTCATCCGTTTCTCAAACATCATGTAGTGCGGGAAACCAAACGGAGGCGATCGAGTCTTGTGGGGAAAAGTGCGCAAACCTCTGCAGAGTGTACAAACTAATCATGATTAGCCGTGTCCCCGGTTATGGACATCTTGAGTATCTAGTACTTGAATATTCTGTTGAATCTCAACATGTTACTCTAAATTAATATTGATGGGTTTGTTAATGAGTACTTTTTAATTGGGATTGAGGATGCTGTCAACCATTCTCAATGTTTAACAACCACCATGATAGTTAAATAAATTTATTCCTTTGTAGTAGGGAAAAATTGGCTTTATGCAAAAACTGTAACCATAGAGCTTTCCACCAGCCATATATGCATGTAGTATAGCTTATTCTTTCATTACTCTCTATGTGTTACATTGCCAGCATATTCCATGTGCTGACCCATTTTCGGGCTGCAACGTTTCATGTTGCAGACTTTTCAGACGACGAGTAAGTGATACGTTAGGGTTACGATTTCCTATACTCAACTTTGCCATTGGTGTTGATGGGAATCCACAACCTTGTTGCTTCCGCTATATTTTTGGATTGAGGTAATGGTATTTACGTTATTTTATACATGTGATTTAACTCCGTTATAAATCCTCGAGTACTATGTGTGTCAGCATACCGATCCAGGGATGACACGTAAGCACAGAGACTTGACCGTCTGAGGTCGGGTCGCTACACAAAGGGAGTGTTGTGCCCCTTTTACTGGATCCGAAGAAGATCCTAGATTTCATCAATCTCTGGCACAAAGATCCCAATGCTCCAATGCTAGAGTTGGGCCTCACTCCTGGACAAAGTCACATGGTGACGGCGTTCATAGCTAAAGAAAAATGGAAATTTGATCAAGCCAGAGTGGCTAAGAAAGCTTAGTATAAAAAGTAGCGCTTTCTGAAAGATAATGTTCTAAGTCTTTCACCTGAGCAGCTCATTGCACTGCAATCTGAGATCAAAAAGCTCAGTGATGAATTTGACGCCTTCAAGACAGAATGGCTGGGAGCCAAAGTCAGATTCGTCAAGATGGCGAAGAAATTCACTTCAAGTGTTGTTGCTCCTGTGCACATTGAAGTCACTCCGGCTGAAGCATCTGCTCAAGCCACTGAAGGAAATGCCAGCACCGCTGCTGATGAAACTGCAAGTACCAGGGCTTCTGAAGAAATTCCAACCTCTAAAGAAACTGCCAGGGCAACCACTAGTGTTGCGCCTGAAGAATCTGCCAGGCCAGCTGATGCATCTGTTGCTGCACCTGAAGAAATTGCTCAAGACAGGCCAACTGCATCAGTTGTGCCTGAAGAAATTGATCCAACTCCCTCTGCTCCGCCTGCACCAACACCAAGTCCAGTTCTTCCTTCTGCTCTAGAAATGAAGAAGACCAAAGCTGCAGAGCGAGCTGCTCTGCAGAAGAGGAAAGCATCAGCTGCCTCAGAATCTTCTGCCCCCAAGAAGGCGAAGATTTTGACAAGTTTGATTGACAATCCAATTGATGTTGTTCCTCTTTCAAGCATGCCATCAAAGGAACTTGCCATCAAATCCCTCTCTTGCTTCCATAGAGCAGATGTAGGAAGAAATTGAAGCTAATGTTATCACTTCAACTCCTCAGGTATCATCGCCAATGCCTCAGTTCACTGCTAAAGAGGCCGGCGTTGAAGAAATGGAAGTGGATGAGGATGTGGACATTAGCTGCACCACTCCTGTGTTAAACGATGATTTTTGGGATAGTCAACACCCCAACTCTCCTTAGTTCACACCTTTACAGCAAATTCCTCAGTCCCCAGCACCAATAGAAGTTCTAATGTGTTCTAAGGAAATACATAGTGCCTGTTCCACTCATGAAGAAATTCCAGCCACTAGTGCTGATGAAAATGCTGCTGAAGAAATGGAGGCCCGAGCTGCAAATGACGGAGAAACTGAAATTCCTCAGCCTGTGGCTCCAGAAATTGAAATTCTAGAAGTTATTCTTCAAATCACTGACACTCCTCAGCCACAGCCGAAGAATCCATTCTCCAAAACTCCGAAGTTCAAGGCTGATGCTTTCTTCAATGAGCATGTATTCTTCACTGACTACAATCCCTATGATTCTGCTCGTCTAAGGAGGAAGCGCTTCTGGACAGCCAATCAAGCCAATTTGTATTCTTTAGTGCTTTTCAACAAGGATAAAGTCTTTGACCATGATCATATTCCTCACTTGGATATGGAATCACCGCCTTGCTTCACGCCAGTCCTCGCTGTTATTCATGATGCTGGATTGCTAAACTTCTGCACTGACATCTGTGATCGGAATGAAGAACTCATTCTTCAATTCTATGCGATGCTGCACATCACTGGAAATGCTGAAGATGTGAACTCATGAGTGTTGGATTGGATGACCGAGAATACTCACTATAAGGCACTGGCCACTGAATTGCTTCGTGTCATGCCTATTAGTCCTCCCCCAGAAGGTGCGCGTCTGATCTATTCTAAAGCTGAATGATACGTCTCCAACGTATCTATAATTTTTGATTGTTCCATGCTATTATATTACCCCTTTTGGACGTTTATGGGCTTTATTTTACACATTTATATCATTTTTGGGACTAACCTACTAACCGAAGGCCCAGCCCGTATTGCTGTTTTTTTTTGCCTATTTCAGTATCTCGAAGAAAAGGAATATCAAACAGAGTCCAAACGGAATGAAACATTCGGGAGCGTGATTTTTGGAACGAACTTGATCTAGAGGACTTGGAGTGCAAGTCAAGAAGCTGCCGAGGCAGCTACGAGAGGGCAGGGCGCCCCCCCTACAGGGCGTGCCCCTTTCTTGTGGGACCCTTGGGCGGCCACCGACGTACTTCTTCCTCCTATATAAGCCTACGTACCCGAAAACATCCAGGGAGCCAACGAAACACAATTTCCACTACCGTAACCTTCTGTATCTGCGAGATCCCATCTTGGAGCCTTCGACGGCACTCTGCCGGAGGGGGAATCGAGCATGGAGGGCTTCTACATCAATACCGATGAGTTGTGAGTAGTTTACCATAGACCTTTGGGTCCATAGTTATTAGCTAGATTGCTTCTTCTCTCTTTTTGGATCTCAATACAATGTTCTCCCCCTCTCTTGTGGAGATCTATTCGATGTAAACTCTTTTTGCGATGTGTTTGTCGAGATCCGATGAATTGTGGGTTTATGATCAAGTTTATCTATGGGAAATATTTGAATCTCCTCTGAATTCTTTTATGTATTATTGAGTTATCTTTGCAAGTCTCTTCGAATTATCAGTTTGGTTTGGCCTACTAGATTGATCTTTCTTGCCATGGGAGAAGTGCTTAGCTTTGGGTTCATTCTTGCGGCAGAAAGGGTTGCAAGGCACATATTGTATTGTTGCCATCGAGGATAAAAAGATGGGGTTTATATCATATTGCATGAGTTTATCCCTCTACATCATGTCATCTTGCTTAAGGCGTTACTCTATTCTTATGAACTTAATACTCTAGATGCAGGCAGGAGTCGGTCGATGTGTGGAGTAATAGTAGTAGATGCAGGCAGGAGTCGGTCTACTTGTTGCGGACATGATGCCTATATACATGATCATGCCTAGATAATCTCATAATTATTCGCTTTTCTATCAATTGCTCGACAGTAATTTGTTCACCCACCATAATACTTATGCTATCTTGAGAGAAGCCTCTAGTGAAACCTATGGCCTCCGGGTCTATCTCTTATCATATTTGCTTCCAATCTACTTTTATTTGCATCTTTACTTTTTGCATCTATATTATAAAATACCAAAAATATATCTATCTTATCATACTATCTCTTTTAGATCTCACTTTCGCAAGTGGCCGTGAAGGGATTGACAACCCCTTTATTGTGTTGGTTGCGAGTTCTTTGTTTGTTTGTGTAGGTGTGTGGGACTTTTGAGGAGCCTCCTACTGGATTGATACCTTGGTTCTCAAAAAACTGAGGGAAATACTTACGCTACTATTGCTGCATCACCCTTTCCTCTTCAAGGAAAACCAACGCGCAAGCTCAAGACGTAGCACTGAACTATCTGATCACTTCATGCAAGTGTTGATGAAGCCATTGAAGCCTGGGCAAGCCTCAAGGACGAAATTCCTTGTGAAGGAATTGCAATATGTGCCAAGGACTGTCTACCGCATCCTGACGAAGACATTGAGTCCAATCAAAGGCCATGATTCTAATGATGAAGAAGTCATTGGCATCATGAAGAATCTGCTCTTTAACATCATGCACGGCATTCCCATGAACTACCATGATTTCTTCATGAGGACTTTGGCAAACGTTGCAATGTCCCCGTTTGAGTTGAAGCCTTACGCTCCTTGGATTATGAGATTCATCAGATCAAGGTCTTCACTCAACTACATAGCTGATACACTCAACCATGGCAGCTACTTACCCCCAATTGAAGTCCTCAAGCAGACATTTTCCTTAGCTGATGAGAAGGGCAAGGCCACTGCTATTATCGATGAGGGCAATCGTCCATTGGATGGATAGTTTCGCAAAGCTGCTTCGTACTCCACCAATGATGACTTTGCTACTCATGACTCTGCCGCCAATGCATCTAAGCAAAGGCCTTAGGCAACACCTCCAAGGGTGATGACTGATCGTGAGCTTCTCCTCAGTCGTCATCAAAAGGTGGATCGCAATAATAAATGGGTAAAGCGTCAGTTTGGTTCTATTCTTCACAACATGACTGCCACATATAATTTAGTGAAGAAGAACCATTACTACCTCAATGAAGTTTTTGATCACACCTGGGCTATTTTGTCTCATCTCTATGGTGATGAGGATCTCAAGCAGATAGGATTCAAGCAGGACTTCGACTGGTCTAAGCCTGCTCTGAAGAAATTCAAGAAGGTTGAAGTTCCTCCTTTGGTGCCCAGCTCATATTCCTCGTCCCGAGATACTGATGAAAATGAAGATTTTGACGACAGCGGTAGGCTCGGCTAAAACAAACGACCTCAACAACGCTGATGCTCCTCCATCAACTTCGTGATGAAATTCCTCAGGGGTGTTAGTCTTCATTTTTCGTCCCTTTTGGTCATTTGATGACAAAGGGGGGGATTTGGGTTAGTCTTCAAGAGGGTCTATCTATATGGGCTTTTTTTAAGTTGCAACTCTCGCTCTTCTGAAGCTTTTGTTGATTGAGTTGTAAACTTAAGTCCGATGGTGACCTGATACTTTTTCTTTGTTTTTCTGCATGCTATTTCCTCATTAATGTTATGCACGCATGCTGAATTACATCAGTCACCATATTTCATCATGCATTTCAAATTCTTCATTTCGTATGTTAAATGCGTGTATGAATTAAAAAATATAGGGGGAGTTCTCCATGATTCTACTCTTCAAACGTGCATTGCTTCAAAAGCAAATTCCTCACTATGCACATCCTCAGGGGGAGTTCGTCTATATCTTGCAATCAAATTCCTCAATATTAAGTACTTTCAATTCATATGATTATCCCCATTGAAAACTTAACCTATATTATGATCAATCACCAAAAAGGGGGAGATTGTAAGTGCATCTAGTGCCCCTTAGTGATTTTGGTGTATTGAAGACTTATAGGTTACGGGACTAATATGTTTTTGAGTGTACACAAGCTCTATATATAAGTCAATGAGGAGTTTGATATTTACAATGAAAGCCCTAGAAAACAAGCATCAAGGCTGCAGTGTATATAGATGGAGTGGTTTTCTTTTTCTCTCCATAAAAATTGTTTTAAGTTGTGCATGAAGCGAAACTCTTAATTTAACGTCGTGAAGAAAAATACTAGGGGCAATGCTAATACATGAAGAAAATTTAACACTCAAAGGAGTCAACTCGCAATTAACGTTGCACGCCTCTCGGTCGCGCTTACTAACATTCACGTGTGGTACTCGACCCTCTGAAGTGGTGAACAACAAATGAACCACACTCGATCAAAATATCGGAAAGGTGGGCTGCACCATCCTCCAATTTTAAATATTTTGAGTTTCAAAAAAATATTAAATATTTTGGGCACATGTATTCGGCCTAAGTTGGCATGCCACCGTATGTACTAAGGCCCCTCCCAATGCTCCACCTTGTACAGGTGCTAAGCCTTCCACGTAGGAAAAAAATATGATGTGGCGAGTTATTTAAGAGGAGAGAGATGAGTATGGTGACCCCAGGAAGAAAAAATGCTAAGCACGTGAACCTAGGCAAAACATTTAAAGGAAGAAAGCCCACCAATACATGAAGAGCTTCAGTTGCTAAATCATTAAATGAAGCAAGCTTAGCAACCATAAGCTAAGCACCTATGCACTGGGGAGTATAGTTTCTAAGGTATTTAATGTGCTTAGAACCTCATCTAAGGATCCATGCATTGGCAGCAGCCTATGGGTTATAGCGGATGCTAAGAAACTACACCCTTCTTCCATCTATATAGGGCCTAATCATTTTTCCAGGCTAACTTTGACCAAATGTTAGAGTAATAATATATGAGATGCAACTTAAACAAAGCATACCATCAAATTCGTATGTGAAAGGAGCTTCCAATGATATAATTTTCACATTATACATGTCATGTGCTATTAATCTTGTCAATAGTCAAAGGCAGTCTTGGAAAATGCACTAGACCCTATATAGATAGAAGGAGGGAGTAGAGCATATTGAGAGTAATTGCCATGCCGTTTATTTGTAGGGTCACTTTGCAAACTGTGAAACTCTATTCACCTCTTATTTAGTGGATGAGGCAAATCTTTTGCCTCCGTTTCGAAAAAATGAGAAATTCAATTTTAATTATTTGGTTTGTACACTTTGCTCTCTTCCAATAATTTTTGGCACTTGTATTCGACCTAAGTCAGTGTGCCACCGTATCCCATACTACTTCTTGCGTCTAGGTGTATAAGTCACGTTAGAAGGTGCAACGGGACCAAGGTGCATATAGATTGGAGGAGAAGGAGAAATTTGACCGGTCCTTCCTCCAATCAAAGCCCTGATTTCTGTCTCTAAAGGCAACAATTAATCACAACAATTAAGAGATGCTGTTTTAGCTACCATGCAAGGCCACGTATTAACTCGCATGCGAGCCGACTTTGATTATTTGACTGATCAACGTGTAGTTGCGCTCCACGCCCGCTCCTGACCAGCCTGGCCCACCCAAAGCCCCTCGATAGCCCGCGCGCGCTTCCAGCCCAAAACGGTCAGCGCCGCTCCAGAGAATCGGTGCCGCATTCATGCCCAGGTAGAGCGGACGTGACCTCTCACTAGCACCTGCGTTGAAGAAAGCGGATTCAGGAGTGATGGTTGCTTCGTCCGTCCAACTTACTGCTGGGTCTATGGGATTTGATGGCTCATTGGTCATTATTACTAAGGTGGTACAACTGCTGGATGTCCCATGTTTTGGTGAAAGGAGGTAGATTACAATTTTATCCATTCTTACAACGGAGGAGGGCGAAAGCAGTGAAAACACGCAAGCTCAGTGATTACATGGCCCACCTCACACTATCACCATATTTTTTGGACAGCTTGTGACACCTAACTCTTCACATGGCAGTATAGTACGTGCTGTAATTTCTCAGCGAGATAAATTTGTACAATGCTATGAAGCTTCCAGCTTCTGTTTCATCTGTCTTGCATCCAAGCTTGCCCCATTGCAACATTTCATCCAATACAAAGGAGACTAACATGCATGCTATTGCATCTCAATGATTGAGAGATCATAGCGAATATGTACCCCCTCCATTCCGAAGTAAGTGTCTCAACTTTATGCAAACTTTAGTACAAAGTGGTACTACTACTAAAGTTGACACTTATTTTGGAACAGAGACAGCTAAATAAAAAGCGATCCATGCAGTCCCTAGCCCTTGAACCCTAAACCCTAACCATGCTTTAATTTGCTGGTGATGTTGAACCTTCTGAATAAATGAAGTTTGCAACCCTTTGACCATCGGATCATTTTGTGCAGTTTCACTAAAATCAAGATGAGCATTCATGTGGCAAAGAAATTGAAGAAGCGTGATTAGAATAAGATTACTGAGACTAGTTGATGACACATAAACTCATGACAAATACAGTAGAAGCCAGTAGAGGTACATGCATGGCAAAGAAGTAGAGAAATATCCACATGGAGCGATGTGGGCAGCTGGGGCAGTGGTGAAAGATGGCTGTAAAGGAAGTTGTACCTGAGGGATGTTGGGACGTACCTCAACCTGGAGGAGGGCGGCAGGAGGTGGTAACTGCGCACGTCACGGTATTGAGCAAGGGACGAAGGCAACCACACCGGCTTTGTGAGAGAGAACAGCGGGGACCCCTGATCAAGACGTGCCGATAGTGGGTTTTCGCTGGTGGCAATGGGGACCGCATCTACACAAAGCATCCACCCCTTCCCCCGGCGGACGTGATCCACCCGGATGTTAGAGATGTGGCCACAGTCATTTTATGTGAGAGAGTGTGAAGAGAGCAACCCCAGCAAGCAACCGTGTAGGCTCGTCCTAGCTATGTATATTGTGGAGCGGTTTCTTTTTCTCTCCGGCACCGTTCATGTGTGGTTCCCGACCCTCCATTATTTATAAGTGAGTAACTACTACTAGACGCGTCAAATTATCACGTGGGCTGCATCATCATATAGAAATGAGCTCCACCATGTCACGTGTGTGGTTGGGGAAGACGAAAAGAGTGCTATGGAGTACTAGTACTACGTGCATGGGTGCGTGCACCTCTTCGCTTCAAGCATGGTTATTAAAAGTATAGCCCACTACTCTATCACGAAGTTATAATCTGGGCAAAGAGTATAGGCAGTAGACTAATAAGCCATCAAATCACGAGGCCCGCCTTTCTCTATGTTTGACCGAGGAAGAAGCCATCATTTCACTCCTCGTTGAATATCCATCCATTGATACCTCCGCAAATAAATAAAAATCCGCTTCTACCTCCGTAGCATGGTTAATAATATAGCATGTCAATCACGACGTAGAAATATCATTCACTGATAAAATAGGGCTGGCTCTAAGGCTGGTGATTTTTTTTACTTTGTATCTTTCTCTTTTTGTCTCATTTACTCATTTTACATATGAGCACATGTAGAGGATGGCTATTCCTTTCGATGGGACTTCTTCATGGGGTTTAAGACTAAGCACCTCCAAATTATCCCCGTTGCCTACCACTCTGAGTCGTGCCATCTATGATAGTGCTCCCATTGCAACAACCAGATCCACTAGGTCTAGCATGTCCTGTAAGAAGAGACTTTCACGCAAAACATACATCTTGTTGCCTTTTTCCTCATATAGTACATACCACTGGTACGTACTACTAGTACTGCTCCTACTCGTTCTCCTATAAACCTTGCGCTTGGCATCTAAAAAATATTAACCTTGCGCTTGGATCTTCGCCTCTTGGGGAAGTCGAGCAATATTGGTAATACAGTATACGTTCTGGCTATCTGAGACCGAATGAATTGCTGCACGTCCACCACGTAGGCGAGGGTCGAGGGGCGAGGGAGAGTGTGTACTAGTACGTCTGTTTCAATATGGACTACATACGGAGCAAAATGAGTGAATCTACACTCTAAAATACGTCTATATACATTAGTGTTTGGAGTATGTACTAGTAGTTCATATTGAAATCTAATACTCCCTCCATCCCATAATACTAGTGTCAAAAACGTTCTTATATTATTGGACGGAGGGAGTAAAACTAGATTCATCCGTATCTAGACAAATTGAAGAATTTTTTTGGGACGGAGGTAGTATATTTCAAACAATATGATAATCTCTCTAAGGCTAGTTCTAATGAGGAGTATCATATACTAGTATCATGCATACGATACTAGTGGGTGATACTAGTACCTCCCTAATGCATAGTATCATATATTAGTATCATGTAGTACTTTATTTATTGCCACGCATGACATATACTAGCATAGCATTTATTATGATACGGTATCATGATATGATACTCAACCATCTCTTTCTTCATTTAATTCTATAACGCCTCATCAAAATTGCCTTGGTATGCATGATACTCGCTATGATACTACCATTACGGCTAGCCTAACAAACGTAGGGACAAGGAGTAACGGTGGGAGTAGTAAAATTTTCTCCTCATCCCGCAAGCAACTGCGCACGTGGGCGAGGGAGCGGGCGTTGGCGTAGTAAGCAAGCTTCTCCTTGTCCTACGACTCTGCGAGCTACAACGCCCGTGGGCGGGGGAGACAATGTACTAAGCAAGCTTCTCCTAGTTCTGCAAGTTGATGGGACACATCAAAATTAATACGTACATGGCATCTCCAGTGTATAGAGCCTTGCCTCTATGGTAGGCCCCACATGGTTTAATTCTTTTTTAACATAACGCGTCAAGTCACAATTTGTATGTTCACCTGTGGTACACGATCCTCCATCAAGTGGACTACCAGTTCACGTGTCAAATTACCACGTGGGCTGCCTTTTCGTACAGAATGAGCTCCACCGTGTACCCGCGCGGGTGTGGTTGGGAAAGAGATGGGACTAGGTGCGCATGCACCTCTTCTCTTCATGCACGTCCCCCACCTCCGTGGGTGTGTGTGAGAGAGATGGAAACCTATACATATGGCGTGTGTTCGTGAGTGTTTTTTGTTGGGGGTGATTTTGTGAATGTATTTGTGGGAGTATGTGTCGATGATATCTCAAACAAAAATTTGACACACGCAATGTGTGTGAAATAGAGGCCTATCTATATCATATATAGAGGGGGCGATCCACGAGAAGAGAGGGAGGGCTCATAGATATCGATAGAGTCGAAGAGAGGATCAAGTGGGTGGGCGAGATCGATGAAGAGAGTCATCGAAATTTTGTGTGTGCAAGTCAAAGATATAGGGCGAGTGATCTACTGGAACGTCAGAGGGCACAGGGTAAGTTTGTGTGTGGCAGGGAGACATGAGTAGAGTGCTCGATGTATCGGTGTGTGGGGGGGAGGGGGGAGGCAGAGGCCTCACTAGAGAGGTAGATCAACTTGTATATGTGTTTATAAGGAGAGACCTAGGTATGTCATGAGGGAGATCGGTCAACGTCCATACATAAGTGAAGGACGGGAAATAGGTTGGGACAGAGAGAGAGGGGGCGAGAGAGAGAGAGAGAGAGAGAGAGAGAGAGGAGGAAGGGGGTAGAGTGTTGGATGGGTGGTGGAGTTGCTTCTCGAAGCTGGTGGGAGAGGCCGAATAGACAAACTGAGGGTAGACCTGAAATATTATCAATAAGAGTGAGGATGTGTATCTATGTGTGCGTGTGCATGGTAAATGTGTCGGGAGGCATGCATGGATGATGAAGGGGGGCCATGTGTTTGGTAAGCAGGCCTAACTAGATCGGTAGATCAATTGGTGTGTGTTGGAGGAAGGGAGAGACATAACGAATGAGGTAGATTGATCGGCGCTTGGGGAAAACAAGTTATAATGACCTAGCTAGCTATATGTATAGCGGGAGATCGGTTGGTGTACATCCATTTGTTAGAGGCAAATAAGGCCCAGCGAGATGGATAGACAGAGATAATGGAGCTAGGAGGTGGTGCGAGAGGCGTACTAGCTAGATAGGGGGAGGAGCGTGCGATTGTGAGATCGATGAAAAGAGGGGCGAGAGTTTACACGTGCGTGGGACCGTATGAGAGACACGAGGCATGGAAACAGAAATAAGGAGATGGAAGGTGTGTGTGTATGTGGTAGGCAGACATCGCTAGATAGGTTTATCGATCGGTGTGTGTCGGAAAGGAGTTGTGGAGACCGTGGGAGAACGACCTAAAGGAAAAAATGAATGTGCGCGATGGATAGAATGCTGAGGGAGGGGTAGGGCGAGAAGAGCGTGTGCATGCACGAGAGAAGCTTAGTGCTAGCTATAAAGGTTAGAGGATTGTGCGGGTGTAAGAGACTAACAAAGATCATAATTCAATACGAAAGTGGATTCATATATTTGAATAGGATATCATAGTGTTTTAAACATATGCATGCATGAATATAGCGGTGATACGCATGCACTACAGGAATCAGGAACTTTGCCGTCAGCCATGGCTGATGGCAAAGGAACGCAAGGCGGACGACAAAGGCCTTTGCCGTCAGCCAGCAGACGGCAACACGTCCAGCTGAACAGGCTATGGCAAAGGCTTCTTTGCCGTCAGCTGGCTAATGGAAAAGATGCAAAGGTCTTTGTCGTCTGCCAGCACACGGCAAAGAGCCTAGATGGCACACGTGTCAGCTTAGGTCCGTTAAGGTGTTAACGGCGTGCTTTGTCGTCCGCTAGCAGACGGCAGAGACCTTTGTGCATTTGTCGTCTGCCAGCTGACGGCAAAGACCATTGATTATTTGTCGTCTGCCAGGGGACGACATAGCATGCCATGTGGCAGCACCTAGGGGGCCATCCTATTTGGTAGCTTTGCCGTCAGCTGGCTGATGGCAAATATTCAATGTTCTTTGCCGTCCGCTGGCTGACGGCAAAGCATCCAAATAGCCAGCCTACTAACCCAGGTTGCACAGGTACCTGACACGTGGCATGGTTGAAGTCAGCTGGCTGATGACAAAGCTCGTTGCCGTCTGCCAGCAGACGGCAAAGAGCCTATATAGCCCCTTTTTTATTGCTAAGCTAGGTAAAAATGGTAAGTGTAGGTCATTTTAGAGCTAAGCTAGGTAAATAGGTCATTTTGGAGCTTACTAAGGTTATTATGTCATTTTCAAGGAAAGTAAGGTAAGTCTATATCATTTTGCAGGTACCAAAGATTATCATGACAATTTTGAGGAAAGTAAGCTAAGTATAGCTCATTTTTGTCTAACTTAGGTAGTTATGCCACTTAGGAGGAAAGTAAGCTAAGTATGCATTTGTTAAGCAAAACACTAGATAAAACTTACCCTCATCACAACAAATGCGATGAAGATCGCAACTAAGGTAACAATTGATCCAATGGTATAATGATACCAAGCCTCATTATCAATGGCATATTTTCTAATCTTCTTAATCTTCAAGCGCATTACATCCATATTCAAGCGCATTGCATTCATCTTCATCTTGTGATCATCGACCACATCAGCAACATACAACTCCAATTTCATCTTCTCTTCTTCAATTCTTTTAATTTTTTCTTTCAAATACTCATTTTATTTTTCAACTAAATTTGACTTCTCAACAAGAGGGCCGGTTGCAAATTTTGGTTCACATACCTCCTAGATTAAAATTCTCTATGTCAACTTGATGGCGATAAAATGCGAAATGCAACAAATAGTTATAAAAGAGGATTTACCACATATGAATCATAAAGCGGGCGACGGCCGACGGGGACGGATATCAAGACCATGGCACTATGTAAAACAAACAATCATGCAAAGTAAGAAAATTATACAAGTAACTAGATAAATCATACAAGTAACTATATAAATCAAGTACAACATAAAAAAATTAATACCTAGTAATAATCTCGATTGTCGGGTTCAAAATGCTTCGGGATCAATAAATGCATCATCATCACTACCAGTAATGACGTGCTCATCATCATCATTAATAAATGCATCATCATGTGGAAGGCCACCTCTATGTAATCGGTCAAGCATTGACAGGTCATCCGCAGTAGTAACCTCATCTAGTTCAGGCTCTTCTTGTTCTGGCTGAGGGGTGAAGTCGGGTTCACTGTCGCTGTCTACCTCAATGTTCGGGAGTGAAGTAGAGCGGTTCTTGAGACATTTTTTGGAAAGACTTGTTTCTTGGAAGAATTCTCCTTCATATGTGTCTAGGTTAATGTGAGGTTCATAATCATCTTCATTGGGGGGAGGTGGTCTAACATGTGGCGGCATTTCATAAACGAAATCCCAACCATTGAGATTGGGATCACTTTGACAGGCCCACGGTAGATAGAAAACTTGGGTTGCTTGATGAGCCATAATATAGACATCGGGAACATCCAAATGGGTGCTTGGATTGATTTCCATTAGCCCTATATCTTCATGCGTCCTTCTAGTCTCCTTCGGCTGGAACCAATAACATTTGAAGACTACGACGTTTGGTGGGTTTGCATCATAGTATTGAAGTTCATAAATTACTTCAGCTCTTCCATAATACTCGGTATCTCCTTCACCGATAGTAGAGACACAACAATTTGTAGTCTTTCGGCCAGCCATAGATAGCTCTTTCCCATAGGTACAAAAGTGATACCCGTTGATGTCGTATTTGTCAAATGAACGGAGCTTATAGTCAAAACCATTAGCGACTTGTCTCAATTCAGCGTCCATTAGCTCTGTATTAGCCTACAAGTTTAGTACGAAATGGATTATTGCATTAGCCACAAATTAGACGAAGAAATGAAATGGTCTAATGGAAATTACCGTTTGTTTGAACCAAGAGATGAAACCGGGATAGCCTCCTCCATGCTTTGCCAGAAGCTCATACTCTTCAACGAAATCCTTTTGGATCATCGCTCCATACAAGAATTTGGCGACGTATCGACTTTATCAAATTTATCTGAGAATAAGAGCAGTTCAAAGGAATTAGAAGTTGCGAAACAATGTACCGAGAACTTACTCGATGTACGGCCGCACTTCTGTTAGGTTGTTGAACATATACAAAGAAATGGTCTGCCATTCTTTGAAATCCAACGCTAAGGAATTAGAAGCACCGGCTGGTGCCAGATCCCCTTTGAATAGGTTGATGTTGGATCGACCCTTTTTAGGGTCGCTGGCATTGTACCGAGGCTTTGGATTATGCAAATGACGATTTTTGGCTTCGTTGTCTGCTGTCATGAAGTTTGCCACCTCCTCAACAATGAATGCCTCGTCCATCGATGCTTCAATTCTACGTATGTTTTTACATTTTGCTCGAAGCATCCTCTGCATCCTCTCAGTTAGCGCAAGTCTTCTTCTTGAAGATCCATTTATTTTCTATGGCTAGCCGATCATTGGGCAAGTCCACCAAAGTCCACACTTTGTTCTCATACATGGATCCCATATCAGATTTCATGGCCTCAAGCCATTTCGCGGAATCTGGGCTCATCATCACTTCCTCATAGTTCGTAGGTTCATCATGGTCTAATAACATGACTTCCAGAACAGGATTACCGTACCACTCTGGTGTGGACCGTACTCTGGATGGCCTACAAGGTTTTGTAGTAACTTGATCTGAAGTTTCATGATCATCATCATTATCTTCCTCACTAATTGGTGTAGGAATCACTGGAACTAATTTCTGTGAACTACTTTCCAATTCGAGAGAAGGTACAATTACCTCATCAAGTTCTACTTTCCTCCTACTCACTTCTTTCGAGAGAAACTCCTTCTCTAGAAAGGATCCATTTGGATCCGTGATAGAAGGTGTACCCAACAGTTTCCTTTGGGTATCCTATGAAGAAGCACTTCTCCGATTTGGGTTCAAGCTTATCAGGTTGAAGCTTTTTCACATAAGCATCGCAGCCCCAAACTTTAAGAAATGACAACTTGGGTTTCTTGCCAAACCACAGTTCATATGGTGTCGTCTCAACGAATTTCGATGGTGCCCTATTTAAAGTGAATGCAACCGTCTCTAAAGCATAACCCCGAAACGATAGCAGTAAATCACTAGGTTCATGTTCGTTACCAGATTGTGTTTCTGCATCTGAAATAGAAATATCATTGGTATTCTCAGGCGTGTCTATAACAGGTTCACTAGAAGCATGGAAAGTCCTATCATTTTTTCCTTTTCTTTTTACTAGAAGGACTAGGTGCATCAACATTAGTTCTCCGATAATCTTGCTCAACTCTCTTAGGATGGCCCTCAGGATACAAAGGTTCCTGAGTCATTCTACCACCTCTAGTCATAACTCTAACAACATTGTCATTTTTCTTAATGTTTAATTCATTGAGAAATCATCTTGTGCTTTAAGCACTTGTTCTACTTGAGTGGTAACCATGGATGCATGTTTACTAATAAGTTTAAGGTCACCTTTAACTCTAGACATATTATCACTCAAGTGTTCTATCATATAAGCATTACGTTTCAATTGTCTCCCAACATAAGCAATGAAGTTTTCTGGTTTAACAATAAAATTATCAAACTGATCCAAGCATTGGCTAGCAGACTTATAACAAGGGATATCACCACTTGATTGGCGACTTAACACTACTACAGGATGCTGCTAACGAGACACTATGATCAGAGACCTTTGACGAAACGGTGTGCGATGCATTAATCGCAAACAGTGGTGTAAAAAACGTCAAAAAGGTGCAAAACATTTGCGATGACAGATGCATCAAACACGGTTCAGATTTTAGTTCCGTGTGTGATGTAGGGCATACTGTTCAGTGCAATTAACCATTTGTGATGAGGAGCAACAAAAGAAATGGGTAGCAAGATGAAGGTGTGTGCGATAAAACACATACGGTTCACTAGAATGAACTGTTTGTGATTAGGCAACACAAAAAAAACGGTCAGCCAAATCAAGGTGTGTGCGATATACGGCATGCGGTTCACGCAGATGAACTATTTGTGTTGAGACAAGAGAACATAAACGGTTCAATGTAACAAGATGTGTGTGATACGTGGCAAACAGGTCTGTAATCAGAAATGTTTGCGAAGACCGATAATAACACAGACAATTGCTGCTAATAAGATGTGTGTGTTGAGCGATGGGATTGCATACAGAACAACAATAGCAGAATAACTATTCCGCACTGCACACTGAACGCAAGTGCACGTCATTCTTTGAACCAAGTGTGCTGCAGTACTCACACGAGTGAACTTCTCGTCGAAAAAACTGCATGCGTTATTTTTTTGGTACTGTTTTCGCTCTAATTTTTTAACCGTTTATCAGAATGAGGCATGTAATATACCGTTGAAAAGCTATGGATTAGGCGCAACTTCTACATGTTGAACACTTTTCAAGATTCCACACGGTTTAAGAGCAGTTTTGAAATTGGCGCGTCCCACGACGAGTGACAACGAGCGTTTTTTGGCGATTTCTTCTAAACCGCTTGTCAGAATGAAGCAAATGATACGTCATTGGATAGATATCATCGAGGCGCATCTTTTCCATATATAAACCTTTCTCTAACTTGCTACGGTTGAAGAGAAGTTTCAAATTTACTAAATCGCGGAATTCTGTTTTTCAAGTTTTTTAAAAATTTTGGTAGTATTTTCGCTCTAGTTTTTGAACCGTTTGTCGAAACAGGCGTGTGATACGCCATTGGAAAGCTGCGAACGAGGCGCAACTCTCATATGTTGAAATATTTTTGAGATTCCTTGCGATTTTAAGTTAATTTTGAAAATCGTGCGACAGACGACGAGTGGCAGCGGCCGTTTTTCGTGAAATTTTTGCAAAGCTCTGGTAGGAATGATTCAAATGATACGCCGTTGAAAAGATATCGACGAGACGCAACTTTTTCATGTAGAACACTTTCTCTAATTCTTTACGGTTTAAGAGGAATTTCGAATTTACCGAAATGCGCACACTCTGTTTTTTTGCGGCCCAAAATCGTCGTATGTACTGCATCAGACAGAAAACCGCACTGCTTTTCGACCAAAAACCGCACTGCATCAAACCGACAAATGCACTGCATGATTTCTTTTTTGTGGGACGTAAATTTTCCCAAACGAGGTAGCAAACCGCACTTCTTTAAACTAAAACCCGCACTTCATCGAACGGACAAGTGCACTGCAAGATTTCTTTTTTGTGGGACGTAAATTTTTCCCAAACGAGGTGAAGTGCACGTCATGTCAAGCATTGGTGAACCGCAATCCTATGAAAAGTGAACCTCGAGACTACCATAAACGGGCCGCGACACTATCGAAAGTGAACCATGTGAGTTTTTTCCAAACTCAATTTCTTTTACGTGCGTACATCCAGCAAGTGGACCACAAAGACTGAGCGAGTGAACTACATCTAATATAGAAGCGAGCTTTCTTTTGAGATGTTTTTGTTTTGCGTTTACCAAGTAGAAAACAAACGAGTTCTATAGCGAATGTTAGTGAACCGTATGAGTTTACCAAGCGAGCTGCAATAGGTTTCTACAAGTTTTTTCAATCTGTTACAAAAATTCCTATGCAGTTTCACAAATCACCCACATAAAAACAAATATATCGAAGCAAATGGTGAATCGCATGCAAAGGCGCCGGCCGGTGAACCGCACTCCATAGCCCGGCGAACCGCAAGCAGCCGATCGGGGAACCACACTCCACGGCCTGGCGAACCGCACGAAGTGAACGTCACGTCGCTGTAGCACAATTAGCACTCGAGCACAACCAGGCAAAACAGTAGCAAACACTGAGCAGCACAGACGAACTACATTGTAACACCACCCAGCCGAGACTTCACCACATTGCACGGTGGCAACCAGTGTGCCCGTGAACAGAACGCGCATGCTACCGGACCGCACGTCGCATGATATAGACGGTCTATTCTGCTAATATTAACAAAATAACTATTCTGCACACCACTTCCGAACTGCACGCTGAATGCAAGTGCACGTCATTCTTTGAACCAAGTGTGCTGCAGCACTCACACGAGTGAATTTCTCGTCGGAAAAAACTGCACGCGTTATTTTTTTGGTACTGTTTTCGCTCTAATTTTGTAACTGTTTATCGGAATGAGGCGTGTAATATACCGTTGAAAAGCTATGGATTAGGCGCAACTTCGACATGTTGAACACTTTCCGAGATTCCACACGGTTTAAGAGCAGTTTTGAAAATGGTGCGACCCATGACGAGTGGCAGCGAGCGTTTTTTTTCGCGATTTCTTCTAAACTGCTCGTCGAAATGAAGTAAACAATACGCCGTTGGATGGATATCATCGAGTCTCATCTTTTTCATATATAAAATTTTCTCTAATTCCTTACGGTTTAAGAGCAGTTTCAAATTTACTAAATCGCGGAATTCTGTTTTTCAATTTTTTCAAATTTTCGGTACTGTTTTCGCTCCAGTTTTTGAACCGTTTGTCGAAACGAGGCGTGTGATACACCTTTGGAAATCTAAGAGCGCGGCGCAACTTTCATATGTTGAAATATTTTTGAAATTCTGTACGGTTTTAATTTAATTTTGAAAATTGCGCGGCGGACGACGAGTGGCAGCGGCCGTTTTTGGCGTAATTTTTGCAAACCGCTGGTTGGAATGATTCAAACGATACGCCGTTGGAAAGATATCGGTGATATGCAACCCTTTCATGTAGAACACTCCCTCTAATTCTTTACAGTTTAAGAAGAATTTTGAATTTACCAAAATGCGACACTGTTTTTCGCGACACCCAAATCGACGTGGGTACTTCATCCGACTGAAAACCGCACTGCATCAGATGAAAAACCGCACTGCATCAAACGGGTAAGAGAACTGCATGTTTTCTTTTATTCAAACATAATTTTTTCAAGGACGAGAAAGTGAATTGCATTGCATCGGACAAAAAACAGCACTGCATCGGACGGGTAAGAGAACTGCATGATTTCTTTTATTCATACATAAATTTTCTCGGGCAAGGAAGTGGATCATACTTCACATTTAGCGTAAGTGGACCGCAACACTATTGAGAAGTGAACCAAATTACTTTTCTTTATCATTTTTATTTTTTATGAACATATCCTTGAATAGTTTTACAAAAAGAAAATTTCTAACTAAATCGCGCACGCCACCCATCTGAGCTGCACACCAAGGACATCTGAACAGCTCGCGTGCGCGGCATTGCCGGGCCCATCAGCCCTCCGGTAAAGTTTTCTATTGCTGCGTCCAAACTACTAGACAAGACTAGTGAACTGCATTTTAACTATTTTTGTTTTTTTGTTCTAGAACTTTCCAATTACACCATTGTTATCTCTGCATTAGAAAAACTGCATGTATCTGCAATTCGTACTGCAGGATGCCCATAAGGGAACCACAAACATGGTGAAATTAAAACATACAACAAAGATGAATTACTAAAAAAATAAGTATGTTGCCGGCCACACTAGTGCAGTGCACTTGTCTCCCGCTGCCTGCAATAAAGAAGTGTAGGAGAGAGCTGCAGGTGAGAGTCGTAGACTGCACGCCTGGGTGAGCTGCACTGCACACGGGGGCGAGCTGCTCCGCATGCCATGCTCGACAGCATTGCACGATGTGCTCGCTCAAAAGGGCCGCCTCACCGGTCGCCCTTCAACTTCACGACCTGGTTTGTGGACTGCACAGGTGCTGTCGCTTGGCTGCAGGGCAGGGACGCCCGCACGCTCATGCTATTCCGGACACTAGGTGAAGTGACCTGCAGTTCGAACCAAAAAAACCACCCGTGTGGACGAAGTGAGCTGCATCAACGCGGGAGTGCTGCCAGACATGCAAAATAGAGGAAGTCGGGCAACGTAGCTGAAGAGATGGGAGGGTGAGGGAGTCCTGGACTAGGGGGTGTCCGGATAGCCGGACTATCATCATCGGCCGGACTTCAAGACTATGAAGATACAAGATTCAAGACTTCGTCCCGTGTCCGGATGGGACTTTCCTTGGCGTGGAAGGCAAGCTTAGCAATACGGATATGTAGATCTCCTACCATTGTAACCAACTCTGTGTAACCCTAGCCCTCTTCGGTGTCTATATAAACCGGAGGGTTTTAGTCCGTAGGACGCACAACCATTACAACAATCATACCATAGGCTAGCTTCTAGGGTTTAGCCTCCTTGATCTCGTGGTAGATCTACTCTTGTACTACCCATATCATCAATATTAATCAAGCAGGAGTAGGGTTTTACCTCCATCGAGAGGGCCCGAACCTGGGTAAAAACATCGTGTCCCTTGTCTCCTGTTACCATCCGCCTAGACGCACAGTTCGGGACCCCCTACCCGAGATCCGCCGGTTTTGACACCGACATTGGTGTTTTCATTGAGAGTTCCTCTATGTCGTCACCGATAGGCTAGATGGCTCCTTCGATCATCAACAACGACGGCGCAGTCTAGAGCGAGACTTTTCTCCCCGAACAGATCTTCGTATTCGGCGGCTTTGCACTGCGGGCCAATTCACTTGGCCATCTGGAGCAGATCGAAAGCTACGCCCCTGGCCATTAGGTCAGATTTGGAAGCCTAAACTTCACGGATGACATCCGCGGAGACTTGATCTTCGACGGATTCGAGCCACAGCCGAGCGCGCCGCACTGTCATGATGGGCATGATTTAGCTCTGCTGCCGGACAGTGCCCTGGAGGCCGCACATAAGTCCGCTCCGACCCTTAATTCGGAGCTGACCATGCAGATCGAGGACGGATGGCTAGACGCCGCCTCGGGGGCTGCAACCTCTACAACGATGGAGCCGAATACTGACCTTGTCCCTTGTAAAGCTCGTGACTCCGAGGTGCCGGACTCCTCGCCGGACTCCGAACCTCCTGCGCCCCTGCCAATCGAGTCCGATTGGGCACCGATTATGGAGTTCACCGCCGCAGACATCTTTCAGCACTCACCCTTTGGTGACATCCTGAATTCGCTAAAGTATCTCTCGTTATCACGAGAGCCCTGGCCGGACTGCGGTCAGGACGGTTGGGATGCGGACGACGAAGAAATTGAAAGTCCACCCACCACCCACTTTGTAGCCACTGTGGACAATCTAACAGACATGCTAGACTACGACTCCGAAGACATCGACGGTATGGACGACGATGCCGAGGACGACCAAGAACCAGCTCCTACGGGGCACTGGAAGACCACCTCGTCATACGACATATACATGGTGGACATCCCAAAGGATGGGAATGGCGAAGAAGCAGCGGAGGCAGATTCCCCTAAGAAACAGCCCAAGCGCCGGCGTCAGCGCCGCCGCTCTAATCCCGCCACAGCAAGAATGGAGATTCCGGCACGGAGATAATAACACCCCAGAGAGTGCCGAAGATAACCCCCTCTAGCAAGATTCAGCACAGGAGGACGGAGAAGCCAGCCCTCACGAGAGAGCGGCAAACGGAGAGGTAGAGGATGATAATTACATGCCTCCCTCCGGAGACGAGGCAAGCCTCAATGACGACGAATTCGTCGTGCCCGAGGATCCCGTCGAACAAGAGCGTTTTAAACGCAGGCTTATGGCCACAGCAAACAGCCTAAAGAAAAAGCAGCAACAGCTCCGAGCTGATCAAGATCTGCTAGCCGACAGATGGACTGAAGTCCTTGCGGCCAAAGAGTATGAACTCGAACGCCCCTCCAAAAGCTACCCAAAACGCAAGTTGCTCCCCCGATTAGAGGAGGAGGCATATAAACCTTCATCACCAACGCACAATACGGCAGACCGACCACCTCGTGGCCGCGACAGAGAGGCCTCTAGGCCCTCCATCAGGACCGTACCCCAGCACCGCTCGAAAAGTACGAAGCCACGGGGGAATGTGCCAGACTTGCCAGACATATTGGAGGACAAGGCAAGACAATCAAGATCGATCTACGGATCACGTGGGCGCCCCACGATGCAAGGCGACCATCATCGCGCCGGATACAGCAACTTCGGCCGGGCCGAACACAGTAGACAAAGCTCGCTCGAGCTACATCGTGATATTGCCCAATACAGAGGCGCCACACACCCACTGTGCTTCACAGATGAAGTAATGGATCATCAAATCCCTGAAGGGTTTAAACCCGTGAACATTGAATCCTACGATGGCACAACAGACCCTGCGGTTTGGATCGAAGACTATCTCCTTCATATCCACATGGCCCACGGTGACGATCTTCACGCCATCAAATATCTCCCACTCAAGCTTAAAGGACCAGCTCGGCATTGTCTTAACAACTTGCCAGCAGAGTCAATTGGGTGTTGGGAGGACCTGGAAGCCGCATTCCTTGACAACTTCCAGGGCACATATGTGCGACCACCAGACGCCGATGACCTAAGACACATAATTCAGCAGCCAGAGGAATCGACTAGACAGTTCTGGACACGGTTCTTAACAAAGAAAAATCAAATCGTCGACTGTCCGGATGCAGAGGCCCTCGCAGCCTTCAAACATAACATCCGCGACGAGTGGCTGGCCTGGCACCTAGGACAGGAAAAGCCGAAATCCATGGCAGCCCTCACATCACTCATGACCTGCTTCTGTGCGGGGGAGGACAACTGGCTAGCCCGCAGTAACAACCTCAGCAAAAATTCTGGCAGTCCGGATACCAAGGACCGCAATGGCAGGCCGCGTCAAAACAAAAACAAACGCCGCGTTAACAGCGATAACACTGAGGATACGGCAGTCAACGCCGGATTCAGAGGCTCTAAACCCGGTCAGCGGAAAAAGCCATTCAAAAGAACTACTCCGTGTCCATCCAATTTGGACCGAATACTCGACCGCTCTTGCCAGATACATGGCACCCCCGAAAAGCCAGCTAATCACACCAACAGGGACTGTTGGGTATTTAAGCAGGCAGGCAAGTTAATTGCCGAAAACAATGACAAGGGGCTGCATAGCGATGACGAGGAAGAGACCCGGCCGCCGAACAGTAGAGGACAGAAGGGTTTCCCCCCACAAGTATGGACAGTAAACATGATATACGCAACCCACATGCCCAAGAGGGAGCGGAAGCGTGCACTTAGGGATGTATATGCGATGGAGCCAGTCGCCCCGAAGTTCAAACCATGGTCCTCTTGTCCGATCACTTTTGATCGAAGGGATCACCCCACCAGTATCCGCCATGGCGGATTCGCCGCATTGGTTTTAGACCCAATCATCGATGGATTTAACCTCACCAGAGTCCTGATGGACGGCGGCAGTAGCCTGAACCTGCTTTATCAGGATACAGTGTGCAATATGGGCATAGACCCCTCAAGGATTAAACCTACAAAGACGACCTTCAAAGGCGTCATACCATGTGTAGAGGCCAATTGTACAGGCTCAGTCACACTGGAAGTGGTCTTTGGATCCCCGGATAACTTCCGAAGCGAGGAGTTAATCTTCAACATAGTCCCGTTCCGCAGTGGCTATCACGCTCTGCTCGGATGGACCGCGTTTGCAAAGTTCAACGCGGTGCCGCATTACGCGTACCTCAAGCTCAAGATGCCAGGCCCTCGAGGAGTCATCACGGTCAACGGAAACACTGAACGCTCCCTCCGAACGGAGGAACGCACAGTGGCTCTCGCGCAGAAGTACAAAGCAGCCTCTTAAGGCAATTTTCGAGTCCGGCCGTTAAGCGACCGGACACGGCCAAACGCGCCCGGAGTAACATACAACAAGACCACTTGGCATGTTCCGAGCACGCGTAGCAATGCGGCCCCAACCCCAACCCTTGCATAATTGCAAGACCAGTCCTTCGCGTACATCATTACGCTCTGGAGATACCATGGGCATAGGGGGAGGGTCACGGCCATGACAGGCCCAGAGTGCGGTTTAACCACACCAGGGGCTCCCAAGTACGTCAGTCTTTTTCTTTTTCTTTTTTCTTATCCACAGGACTCCGTTTACCAGAGGCCTTGTCCGGCAGTAGACTTGCCGAACACACGATGCAACAGCAAGGGAAGGAGAAAGGCTACGACGAACACTAAGGTGGTCTCCATTACGAGCATTAAATCTGTTTAATACACCATTCCGCAGCCTACCCCTGGAGGGGGACATGTTTAAATAGTACAATCCCTTGCTTACCGCACCAATTGTATCGCCCTGCATTCATGGCAGTACTTCTGAATAAACAATGCATCACTTTTCACTTATAATTGCATTCCTTTCTTATATATATGTTCATTTATGACATCCTGCATCCATACACTTTGGTACGGCCGAATACACCAGGGGCTTAAGTTCCCCGCATTATGGTGTGATAAGTCCGAACACTTTCCCAAGTGCGGCACCCCGAACTTATAGCATTATATGCATCGGCTCCGAATCATGTCTTGGGTCAATAGTTGGGTTTGCCCGGCTCCCATGTTTTGGTACCTTACTTCCGTTTTATCGGCTAAGGTAGCACTGGGAGAACCACTGCGATTGCGCCCCGGTTGAGCTTGGCGAGCGCCTTAGTGGAGAAAGCTAAAACTGACCGTCATGATAAGGCGAGAGCTGGTTGCTGTTCGAGAGGTTTTTTCGAGTCCCTAAAGACTTATGCCGCTTAGAGCGAGGAACCGGCTTCGTCCGGCCCAGGCGTGGATAGCGCCCCGAACTCGGTCTTCCGAACACTAGGGGCTTCGCCGAAATTTAAAATTATAGAATTCTATGGCTAAGTGAGAGTGTTCAAGCATTATAAGTCCGGTTGCCTTGTTCGTCGTGTTGAGCGCCTCCCTAGATGGACCCAAAAATGGGAACAAGAGCGCTCAAGTTTATCCCGAACACCCCAGCACTCGTGGCATGGGGGATGAAGCCGACGACTTGCCATCTCTCAAATTCGATAAACGGCCACACAGAAGGTAATATTTTAAATTAATAAGCGTTGCTTAGCGCATATGAACAAAGTTTTCAGCGCACAGGATAACACATTGCGAGTCTACTCAAATATTACATCTTTGGAGCACTCATCCGCAATCTTGCGGGCACCCTTCAGGACACTCTTATAATACATTTCGGGTGTGCGATACTCCTTGCCCGCCGGCGGCGCGTCCGTCAGAAGCTTCTCAGCATCCAGCCTGCCCCAGTGCACTTTTGCACGGGCAAGGGCCCGACGGGCACCTTCAATGCAGGCGGACTGCTTGACGACTTCCACCCAGGGACATGTGTCCACCAGCTGCCGCACCAGGCCAAAGTATCTCCCAGGCATGGCCTCCTTGGGCCACAGCCGAACTATGAGGCCCTTCATGGCCTATTCGGCTACCTTGTGGAGCTCGACCAGCTGCTTCAGCTGGTCGCTAAGGGGCACCGGATGTCCGGACTCAGCATACTGAGACCAGAAGACCTTCTCCATCGAGCTCCCCTCCTCGGCCCGGTAGAATGCGGCAGCATCGGACACGCTGCGAGGCAGATCTGCAAACGCTCCTGGAGAGCTCCGAATTCGGGTAAGTAACAGGTAATTCACATTCACATGCTTGCTTTGCATGAAAAATGCCTTACCCACCGCTATTTTCTTCACCGCCTCAATCTCCTGGAGGGCCTTGTGGGCTTCGTGTCGGTGTACTAAAGTAGGGGTACCTTAGTATCCTGAACTTGTGCACGGGCAGTCGCAGCGTCCCGCGGCAAGGCTTGTCGGGCGTCCGCCAAGACCCTCCGTAGCTCATATTGATGCCTTTCAAGAACAAAGTACTCAAACCAAGGCCCCGGCAAGAGGAGCTTACCGGGAAGGCCAACCAAGGCCCCGGCAAGAGAAGCTGGCCGGGAAGAACAAGGCCCCGGCAAGAGGAGCTTGCCGTGAAGGCCACTCAAGGCATTCCAAGAAAACTTGCCGCGACGCACCGCGCGCCCCGGCAAGGCCCGGTGAGCGACAAGCTCCCGAACACGACAAGACGACGACCGCGGCAAGGAGCTTGCCACAGGAAACCCCCACTTCGCGCCCGCGCTCCAGCACACCTGCCAACGTGTCGCTCTGGGACCTTCCCAAGCACACGTGGCAGGAGGCCGTGCAGCTAGGGATGTGAGGTGGCAAGCAGGCGCTGGCAAGAAGACCATCGTGGCGATCGGTGGCGCCCCTAACGGTCGTTTCATACACTGTTTGGGCGACCGGACGGGCATTAAATGCCCTTGTCCCCTGCCGTCAGAGTTAGGTAGGGGGCACTGTTGATAGCAGTTGTACCAACCCGCGTTTTTACTCTTCTACCCCTCTTTCTACGCTGCCACCTGTCGGTGACCCCTTTAGCCTAAAAAAAGGAGGGCCATGCGCACGTAGAAAGGGTTGGTCGTTTTGGGGTTCGACTCATTCGAAACTAGAGGACACCCACACTCTCAAGCAAGAACAATAGAAAAACACAAAGCAGCAGTAGGAGTTTTATCTCTCCGGAGAGCTCCGAAGCTGGGTAAAATCCCCCGCGCACTCCGCCTCGATCTGCTCTTCGTGCGCCCTCCGCCCCCTTGCCGGACAAGAAAAGGGGGCCCTGCCCCATAGGTGCTCGTTCCCCGCGGTGACGTCTCTGGCGCGCCAGGGGAACCAGGCGACTTGCCGTACGCGGTAGGTTGCCCTGCGTTCACCCGTGAGCTGCGGCAGGTCCAGTGGCCCAGTACCAAAAACTTCAAGCCAGATGTACCCGAGAAGTACGATGGCAGGATACATCCGTCGGAGTTCCTCAGCGTCTACACCATCGCGGTGCAGGCTGCCGGGGGGCGCGACGAGAAGATCCTCTCCAACTACTTCCGGCTGGTGCTCAAGCCCAACGTCAGATCTTGGCTAATGCACTTGCCAGACAACTCCATCTCTTCGTGGGCGGACCTGTTTCATCAGTTTGTCGGCGCCTTCACAGGCGGCCACAAACCTCATGGCCAGGAGAGCGATCTTCATCTGCTCGCCCAGAAGGAAGGGGAACCCCTGCGCAAGTACATACAGAGATTCAGCCAGGTGCAGCTCAACATCCCAGACGTCCACCCTGCCGCGGTTATCAGCGCGTTCCATCAGAACGTGCGTAGCCGCAGGATGAGGGAGGAGATGGCGATGTGCAAAATCAGAGATGTCAGCGAGCTATATGCTCTGGCCGACAAGTGTGCACGTGCTGAGGAGGGGAGGAAACTCCCCGGAGAGAACGCAAGAGCAGAAGGATCTGACAGTGACGATGCTGCCCCAGCGAAGAAGAACTGGAGGCGGAACAACAGGAAGAGAAGATCTAAGGATGTGCTAGTTGTCGAGCAGTCCGGCAATGGAGGTGGCGCCGAGAAGGCCAAAGCTGGTGACTCCGGCAAGGCTGTGGTGGCCGCCAACAAGCAAGAAGGCTCCAGCAAGCAATACTGCAAGATCCACCGCACCAAGGGCCATGACCTCCAGACCTACAAGAAGGTTGAGCAGCTTGTTGAGCTACAGAAAGCTGAATACGAACGCCGCGACAAGGAGAAGGCCTGAGAAGGTGGCGGAGGATCCGACAAGAAGCGTCCCGCCCGGGGAGGGCGCCGCGGCAAAGCCAAGGAGCGGCAAGGAGACAGGCCTCCCCGCGGCCGCGACAAGGACGAAGACGAAGATGAGGATGATGAGATGGAGGAGGATGAGGCCGACGAGCAGGAGTTTCAGAAGGCGACGGAAGTTTTGTGCGTCGACGGCGGTGCTTCTCTGCACACCTCGCACCGCCAACTCAAACAGTGGATGCGGGAAGTGAACGCAGCAGAACCGTCCGTTGAGTCGCGCAAGCCCCTGAAGTGGTCCAGCACGCCCATCATCTTCGACATTGAGGATCACCCTGACCGCATAACTGCGGTCGGGTGCTTGCCAATGTTGGTTTCGCCAACAATCCGCAACCTCAAGGTCACGAAGATGCTGGTTGACGGTGGGGCCGGCCTGAATCTGATCTCTTCCGCGGTACTCAAGAAGCTCCAGATCCCCGACAGCGAGCTCGAAGAAACTGGCACCTTTCAAGGGATCAACCCGGGAAGGAGCAAGCCTAAGGGGAAGATCACGCTGCCAGTAACGTTTGGCAGTGAGCTGAACTTCAGGACAGAGAGAGTCACATTCGACGTTGCTGATTTTCCATTGCCCTACAATGGGATACTTGGCCGTCCAGCGCTTCTAAGTTCATGGCAGCCTCTCATCACGCCTACAACGTGCTCAAGATGCCCGGTTCGATAAGTGTCATTTCTGTCCATGGCGACAAGAAAGATGCACTTATCTGTACCGACAAAATCTACCTGGAAGCAGCAGCCGCAGCAGAACACAAACCACTTGCCGCTGAAGCTCCCGGGGGGAAGAAGAAGACCAAGTCCGGCAAGAGTAGCTCTGATGCCCACTCCAGCAAGCGCACCTCTTCGGAGTGCTGCGCTACCGTCAAGGACGCACCATCGAGCTCCACCGGCAAGTGCAAGAAGGCAAAGACAGCTTCACCACAAACCAAGAAAGTGGCTGCCAAGGAGGACGGCACTGGTGGTACCTTCACCATTAGTGCCACGCTTGACCCTAAATAGGAAAGCGCGCTCGTTGCTTTCCTGCGGGCGAATGTCGATGTATTTGCATGGCAAGCATCTGACATCCCCGGTGTTCCCAGGAAAGTAATTGAGCACCACCTTGCCGTCTGCCCTCACACGCGGCCCGTCAAGCAGAGAGTCAGAAAACAAGCAGTAGAACGCCAAGAGTTCATTGCAGAGGAAATCAAGAAATTGGAAGCAGCAGGCTTGGTCTGAGGAGTACTCCATCCAACGTGGTTAGCCAATCCAGTAGTCGTGCGCAAAGCAAATGGGAAGTGGAGGCTTTGTATTGACTTCACTGATGTTAATAAAGCTTGTCCCAAGGATCCATTTCCCTTGCCGCGCATTGACCAGATTGTCGACTCCACGATAGGATGTGATCTGATTTCATTCCTTGATGCATACTCAGGATATCATCAGATCTTCATGGCGGAAGAGGATGAAGAGAAAACCGCATTCATTACTCCATGTGGCACGTACTTCTTTGTACGGATGCCTTTCGGACTAAAGAATGCTGGTTCAACATTTGCAAGAGTAGTCAGTCATGCTTTTGAGCCACAGCTGCACAGAAATGTAGAGGCTTACATGGATGACATAGTGGTCAAGAGCAAGGACAAAGAAACTTTGATCCAAGATCTGGATGAGACTTTTGCAAATCTGCGCAAGATCAATCTCAAGTTGAATCCCGAGAAGTGCGTGTTTGGAGTCCCTTCCGGCAAGCTTCTCGGATTCTTT
The DNA here is from genome assembly GCA_963921465.1 of Triticum timopheevii. Classification (NCBI taxonomy): domain Eukaryota; kingdom Viridiplantae; phylum Streptophyta; class Magnoliopsida; order Poales; family Poaceae; genus Triticum; species Triticum timopheevii. The sequence continues at coordinate 563,734,834 of OY997266.1, forward strand.
GTGTCTCAGCGGGGGATCGAGGCCAATCCCGACAAGGTCGAAGCCATTGAACAGATCGAAGCACCGAAGCGCGTCAAGGATGTGCGAAGGCTTGCTGGCTGCGTTGCTGCTCTCAGTAGGTTCATCTCTAAGTCTGCCGAGCGCGCCCTGGCATTCTTCAAAATTTTGAAGAAGGCAGGTCCAATGAAATGGACTCCAGAAGCAGAGGCCGCGCTGCATGTCTTGAAGAGATACCTATCCTCCACTCCAATACTTGTCGCACCTAAGCCACAAGAGAAGTTGCTGCTATATCTGGCAGCAACCAATCAAGTGGTTAGTGCTGCGTTAGTAGCGGAGAGGGAGGCAGATGATGAGCCAGCGACCGCGGCAAGCGAGTCCAGCGACAAGAAGGGGGCTTCCCCGACAAGTTCTGGTTCCGACAAGGATGGATCTGCGCAGCCACAAGAAGAGAAACAGAAGAAGATGGTGCAGCGCCCGGTTTACTTTGTCAGCTCCCTTCTGTAGGGGGCTAGATCAAGGTACTCTGGTGTGCAGAAATTGCTTTTCGGCCTTCTCACGGCCTCGAGGAAGCTGCGCCATTACTTTCAAGCGCACGAAATCACAGTTGTCACTCGTTTTCCGTTGAAGAGGATACTGCAGAATCCAGAAGCAACAGGCAGGATTGTCGAGTGGGCGCTGGAATTGTCAAGCTTTGGCCTCAAGTTTGAAAGTACTTCAACTATCTAGAGCCAAGCATTGGCAGAATTCATAGCAGAATGGACGCCAACACCTAATGAAGAAACTCCAGAGAGGAGCATCTCCGTCAAGGAAGCAAGCAAAGAATGGATCATGTACTTTGACGGTGCCTTCTCGCTGCAAGGCGCCGGTGCGGGCGTGCTACTTGTCGCACCCACCGGAGAGCACCTCAAGTACGTGGTCCAGATGCACTTTCCCAAGGAGCAAGCAACAAACAATACTGCAGAGTATGAAGGCTTGCTTGCCGGACTTAGGATCGCGGCAGACCTTGGGATCAGGAAGCTTATTGTCAGGGGTGACTCACAGCTTGTCGTCCGTCAAGTAAACAAATATTATCAAAGTCCGTTGATGGAAGCCTACATCGATGAAGTGAGGAAGTTGGAAGAGCATTTTGACGGCCTGCAAATGGAACATATTCCAAGAGCTCAAAATGACATTGCAGACGGCCTGTCAAAGTGCGCCGCACTCAAGTTACCTGTGGAACCAGCGATTTTTGTGCTCAAGTTGACTCAACCATCTGTAACACTATCAACTGGACAGAGCAAGAAGAGGAAGTTGATTACTGGCGACTACCTTCCGGCAGAGCTCCCCGAAGCCGCCGTCAAGAAGGTCCCCGAGATCAACACAAAGAATGCTGAGGGGCAGTCTGCTCCGACAAGCCCCAGGGTTTGTTTCATTGAAGAAGATGCTCCCGACAAGCTATGTCCCGACACGCTTGCCGGGGAGCATCATGCTCCGGCTGAATCACAGATTCTGGCCGTGGAAGCAGATGTTCCCGCAGCAGCATTTGCGCCTTTAGTCCTTGTCGTCGAGCCACAGGCTCCGGCATGGGCACAGCAGATTGTCCATTTTCTTCAAACAGGAGAACTTCCCGAAGAGCAGGAAGAAGCGGAGAGAGTAGCCCGGCAATCAAGTATGTACCAGTTTGTCGATGACATACTGTACAGAAGAAGATTCAACGGGGTGAAATTGAAGTGCATTTCCCGGGAAGATGGACAGGAGCTGTTGGCGGAGATACATGGAGGCATATGTGGTCACCACATTGGCGCAAGAGCACTTGCCGGCAAAGCTTTCCAGCAAGGTTTCTTCTGGCCGACAGCCCTCTAGGATGCAACTGCACAAGTAACCAAGTGTGAAGCGTGCCAGTTCCACTCCAAGCAGATACATCAACCAGCTCAAGCTCTCCAAACAATCCCTTTATCCTGGCCATTTTCGGTCTGGGGGCTCGACATCCTCGGCCCCTTTCCCCGAGCTGTCGGGGGCTTTGAGTACTTGTACGTTGCAATCGACAAGTTCACAATGTGGCCTGAAGTGGAAGCAGTGAGGAAGGTGACAGCACAGTCAGCAGTCAAGTTCTTCAGGTCAATTGTTTGCCGTTTCGGAATCCCTAACAGGATCATCACCGACAATGGCACACAATTCACGAGCCGCACCTTCATGCAGTACGTCCAAGGTCTTGGCACCAAGATCTGCTTCGCTTCTGTTGCTCACCCGAGAAGCAACGGTCAAGCGGAGAGGGAAAACGCTGAAGTGCTGCGCGGGATCAAGACCAGAACTTTCGACAGGCTGCACAAGTGCGGAAGAAATTGGATCGAGGAGCTGCCGGTGGTTCTTTGGTCGATCAGAACGACACCAAATCGAGCCACTGGCCAGACACCTTTTGCTCTAGTATATGGAGCAGAAGTAGTTCTCCCCACAAAACTCGTATACGGATCGCCTTGAGCGCTACTCCTCGAGGAAGATCGTCTTCAGGCTGCTGTACGAGCTGCTTGCTACCAACAAGCTTTGCGCCGCTACCACAGCCGCAAAGTTAATGCCAGAAGCTTCGAGGAAGGCGACCTTGTTCTTCGGCGCGTTCAATATGCCAAGAATTCCAACAAGTTGACGCCGAAGTGGGAAGGCCCTTATCGGGTGAAACGAGTCACTAGGCCTGGCGCTGTCCGCCTTGAGACCGAAGATGGATTTCCGGTGGGCAACTCCTGGAACATAGAGCATCTTCGTAAGTTTTACCCATAAGGCACGGTTGCCGGAACCTGTTCCGCCAACCACCTTTCTGTACAAGTCTTGCCGCTGTTGCATATAATCCTTTGTACAGAGCCGGGCACAGATCCCGCGCATAAAGTTTATGTGCTCAGCACATGTTGTCAAATTTCATGCCTTTTTCTTTTATGCATGTATTATCTGACACTTTGTGCAGCACTCGCCTCCGGTAAGCAATAACGAGCCACAAGGATCCATATCTATATTCTCTCTTCTTTCTTTTGTTCAAAAAGAAGGTTCCTTCGCCCACAAGTTCACGGGGGCGGGGGGGGGGGGGAGGAGAAGATAAAGGTGTGGACCGGGCGTCGTTCAAAGAAGCATGGCCTTGCCGGGCAGACGACAGAAAAGCTAAGTTGTCAAAGTCTGAACACAGCCAGTTTTAAATTCTTTATGTTATACTCCTTGAACGACCATGCCTTGCATAGAAAACCTGTGCGCGAAGGAATTGACTCGTGGCTAAGTTGCGCCCTTAATTTGTTTCGAGTCCGCTCGACAATGAAAGTGTGCTGCAACTAGCCCCGACAAGATTTCTTGCCGGAACCGGCACCGCCAGCGAGCTACTGATGTTCCGCACTCAGCACTCGCGGCAAGTGTGCTCCGGCACCGCCAGCGAGCTGCTGATCTTCCGCACTCAGCACTCGTGGCAAGCGTGCCCGTGCCGGCGAGTTCCCTAAAAGCCCGTGGCTAAGTTGCGCACTTAATTTGTTTCGAGTCCGCTCGACAATGAAAGTGTGCTGTAACTAGCCCCGACAAGATTTCTTGCCAGAACCGGCACCGCCAGCGAGCTGCTGATGTTCCGCACTCAGCACTCGTGGCAAGCGTGCTCCGGCACCGCCAGCGAGCTGCTGATGTTCCGCACTCAGCACTCGCGGCAAGCGTGCCCGTGCCGGCGAGTTCCCTAAAAGCTCGTGGCTAAGTTGCGCCCTTAATTTGTTTCGGGTCCGCTCGACAATGAAAGTGTGCTGCAACTAGCCCCGACAAGATTTCTTGCCGGAACCGGCACCGCCAGCGAGCTGCTGACGTTCCGCACTCAGCACTCGCGGCAAGCGTGCTCCGGCACCGCCAGCGAGCTGCTGATGTTCCGCACTCAGCACTCGCGGCAAGCGTGCCCGTGCCGGCGAGTTCCCTAAAAGTTCGTGGCTAAGTTGCGCCCTTAAATTGTTTCGAGTCCGCTCGATAATGAAAGTGTGCTGCAACTAGCCCCGGCAAGATTTCTTGCCGAAACCGGCACCGCCAGCGAGCTGCTGATGTTCCGCACTCAGCACTCGCGGCAAGCATGCCCGTCCCGGCGAGTTCCCTAAAAGCGTAGGGTAAAAACATGCAAGGGATGGAATTGAGTAAAGGATATAAGATAACAAGCATTCCCTCTTTCATTAAAAAACCATCCCCCTCGGGTACAATCCATGGAGGATGAAAAACATGAAAGAGAGGATTACAAGTTTTAGATGCGGCTAAGGCCCAGAGGCTTACAAATTAAAAAGATAAGATGCCCGTAATCCCTTTCATGTCCCTCTCTTCAGGAGATAGGTCAAGGAGGTGAAAAGGGCAAAAGAGGCGCCTAGGCAAGCTACATGTGCCAGAAGACACCAAGAGAACAGCCCGGGGGCTGTCCGAAGGCTGGACGGTGATGGCGGCGCTGGAAGCAGGGCTCGAAGACGGGACGGCAGGACGTCAGCACGCTGTCGAGGGCACCACGCCCTCGTACTCCGACCTGACGGCCTTGTCGCCAGCCCTCTTCCCCTTCCGCAGCCTCCCTACGCCAGCCGCCCAAGGAGACGACCCCGGGGAGTTCAAGGAGCCGGCGACACGGATGATGGGGTCGCCGGAGCTGCGCAAAGCGGCGCCCGACACCTAGTCGGACCCGCCATCCCGCCGCCCGCTACCCTCATCGTCGCTGTCGCTCCCCTCCTCGTCACTCTCGCTCGAGGGAGAGCCTTCGCTATCGGAGGAGCTGTCCACACAGCACTTCGCCCGAGTGCTGAAGCACCCGAAGACCTTGACGGAGAGGAGATCGCCCTCCATCAACTTAAAATGGAGGGTGAACCCCTCCATCAGGCTGTGGATACGGGTGAACGTCTTCCACCCTCGATCAAGATACATCACACTGGGGGCTGGGAATACAACGCGGACTCGTGTGCCGCTGATCCCACAGCCCCTCATCTGCAGTCTCAGTGTCTCGGGCGGGTCCGACTCCATCGCGCTCACGAACGAAGCCGGAAGCCGGAGGCGACGTCGAGGCGCCCGGCGCAGCCTGACGAAGAACTCGCAAGGGTCGTCCCCTATGTGGACCGCCGTGGGGGGAGGAACCGCCGGCGGAGGCGAAGCTGGCGCGCCGCCCCGTCTGCCTCTTCCCCGAGCGCCTCGACCTCGTCCTCGACCTCGTCGCGACCTCGCCCCCTCCCTCTTCCCCTTGTGACCGGCTCTGCCACCACGGGTGCAAGAGAGGGAGAGGTGCGCTGTCTGGAGGCAACCCTCGCCGCCACCGATGAAGGGCCAGGGTTCCCTTTCTCCATGGCGAATGGGAGAAAGGGGAGCAGAAGCTGAAGAAAGGAGGAGATGAGAGAGTGCGGGCTTCTGTGCTCCCCTCCCGCTCTTTATAAAGGAGCGAGGTGGGGGCTCGGCCGCCCCGCTCAGCGAATCAAGGCACGGGAAAAGCAGGGAGTTAGGGCCGACCCGCTGCCTCTGCTCGCGACGGCCCAGATTCCCGCTTCCACCGTCCGTGACCCCAAGCGCATGGGAGCCCCGTGGCGGGGATGCAGAGCCAAGGCGACGGATGAGGCGGCCTCGCCCCACCCCGTGATCGTGGGAGTGGACGCCTCGAAAACCGCGCACTGGCCCCGTCCAGTAAATGCACCACGCCCCCACGCCTACCTCCGTTTAGGTAGGAGGGCGTGAACCGTCCCCTTCATCATGGCTTGACGCATGCTCACGGGGCTTAGCCCCGCGCACGCCGCCCATGTCACCCACGACGCCGCGTTTGACGCGTGCCGTTCTGGGCGTGCGCGGTGGAAGCGGAAAGATATGCGGTGTGACCTAGGCCGCGCGTGCCCGTGCGCTGTTTTGGGCCTGGCCCAACAGCGCTCGGCACCGTGTATGGCCCAGGCCCGGGGGCTCCTGTCGGTGTACTAAAGTAGGGGTACCTTAGTATCCCGAACTTGTGCACGGGCAGTCGCAGCGTCCCGCGGCAAGGCTTGCCGGGCGTCCGCCAAGACCCTCCGTAGCTCATATTGATGCCTTTCAAGAACAAAGTACTCAAACCAAGGCCCCGGCAAGAGAAGCTTGCCGGGAAGGCCACTCAAGGCATAACAAGAAAACTTGCCGCGACGCACCGCGCGCCCCGGCAAGGCCCGGTGAGCGACAAGCTCCCGAACACGACAAGACGACGACCGCGGCAAGGAGCTTGCCGCGGGAAAGCCCCACTTCGCGCCCACGCTCCAGCACACCTGCCAACATGTCGCTCTGGGACCTTCCCAAGCACACGTGGCAGGAGGCCGTGCAGCTAGGGGTGCGAGGTGGCAAGCAGGCGCTGGCAAGAAGACCATCTGGCGATCGGTGGCGCCCCTAACGGTCGTTTCATACACTGTTTGGGCGACCGGACGGGCATTAAATGCCCTTGTCCTCTGCCGTCAGAGTTAGGTAGGGGGCACTGTTGATAGCAGTTGTACCAACCCGCGTTTTTACTCTTCTACCCCTCTTTCTACGCTGCCACCTGTCGGTGACCCCTTTAGCCTATAAAAAGGAGGCCCATGCGCACGTAGAAAGGGTTGGTCGTTTTGGGGTTCGACTCATTCGAAACTATAGGACACCCACACTCTCAAGCAAGAACAATAGAAAAACACAAAGCAGCGGTAGGAGTTTTATCTCTCCGGAGAGCTCCGAAGCTGGGTAAAATCCCCCGCGCCCTCCGCCTCGATCTGCTCTTCGTGCGCCCTCCGCCCCCTTGCCAGACAAGAAAAAGGGGCCCTGCCCCATAGGTGCTCGTCCCGCGCGGCGACACTTTGGCCTTAGCGGCTTTGGCACTCTCAAGAGCCGAGGCAAGCTCGGACTCTCGAGACTTCGAGTCGCGCTCCAAGCTCTCATGCTTTTCCACGAGAGCCTGGAGATCTTGCTGCACCTCTGCCACCCGCGCCTCCTGCTTCTCTCGCTCAGCTCGTTCCGCGGCCGCATTACGTTCGGCCGTGGACACGGTCTCCTTTAGGGTCGCCACCTTGTTCGTGGCCCCAGGAGTATCCACGTTATCCTCGTTATTTCTCTTGCAACCAAAATCCTTTTCTGTAAGGTACAAATTTAATACGGTGTTACTCACCATCCCTGTCCTCGAGCTGCTTCTTGGCACAGCGAAGCTCACTCTCGGACCGCTTGAGGTTCTTCTTCAAAGCATCGACCTCCGCAGTCAGTGCGGCGGAGGTCAGCAGCGCAGCCTGCAATCCCATATTGACATAATTTTTAGACCTCCTGCGTATATCTTTTTAGATCCTCAGTCCGGCTTTTCTTTCCGAACACCGAACCGAGCATCAGGGGCTACTGTCTATGCAGTATTACATTAAATATTTTAAATTTCTTACCTCAAAGCCCGTTAGAAGGCTGCTGCAGGCTTCGGTCAGCCCGTTGTTGGCGAACTGAACCTTCTAAATCACCGCATTCATGATAGTGCGGTGTTCTTCCTTGATGGAAGCGCCGTTGAGCGCCTCCAACAAGCTATCCGGCGCCTCCGGTTGGAGGGAGGCCGCCAGTGTCACAGTCTTGCCCTTCTTACGAAGGGGCCGCTGCCGAACTGCAGAACCATTGTAGGTTCCGGTGCGGAGTCCGGAGCGAAGTCCGGGAGGTTGCCCTGTGGCACCTCCGGAGCCTCCCCCTCCTGGTGGGTCCCTTCCTGGGATCCCACTTCGGCGTCATGAGCGTCACGAGGGGTGGAGGCGGTCGGAAGGGAATCCATATCCGACGAAGCCAAGTACCCGCTCGACGAAGTGGGAAGATCGTCCTCAGCCAGACTACAGGTTGTACGCGGCATTAGAAAGACACCGTGTGGCAAAAAGAAAAATTATAAATCATTCAGGAATCCGGATACTTACAATCTTGCCAGGGGCTTGGCCCTTAAGGGCCACTCCTCGTCACCATCGCCGGCATTGGCGGAGCAGTCCGGAGGAAGGGTCCTTCCCTTCTTGGACCCTTCGGCCTCCCCATTGGAGAAGCCTTCCTCTTCTTCTCTCCCCCCTCTTGGGGAGAGGCCTCTTTCTCCTCCTCGTCTTCGGGGGAGGAGTCTGCCTCGGAGCCATCGGACGACGATTCCGATACCACCTGGCGCCGAGAACTTCTTCAGGTTCCCGTGGCCTTCTTCTTGGCCTTCTTCTCCGGCACCACGTAAAGTGTCGGGACTAGCAGCCCCGTCAAACGGGTATCCGCTGGGTCTTCGGGGAGGGGAGCCGGACAGTTAACCTGTCCGGACGTCCTCTGCCAGTCCTGTTAAAGGCATTGGGAGTTTTAGATCCCACATAGAGTCAAACTATGAAAGAAATGAATGTCCCATAAAGGATAACATAACTTACCGTGCCGACCGGGCGCTGCGTGCTGAATCCGCGATCTTCAGTTGCGGATGCGGGGGTTTCTCCGCCCTTGAACAGCACCCTCCAGGCAGCTTCGTACGTCGTGTCGAAGAGCCCGCTAAGGGTCCGGTGCTGTGCCGGATCAAACTCCCACAGATTAAAGGCCCGTTGTTGGCAGGGGAGAATCCGGCGGACGAGCATGACCTGGATCACGTTGACAAGCTTAAGCTTCTTGTTCACCAGGGTCTAGAGACAGGACTGGAGTCCGGTCAGCTCCTCCGAACTACCGCATAGCAAGCCCTTGTCTTTCCAGGAGGTGAGCTGCATGGGGGTACCAGATCTGAACTCGGGGGCCGCTGCTCATTTAGGGTCACGCGGCTCGGTGATGTAGAACCACCCGGTTGCCACCCTTTGATGGACTCCACGATGGCACCCTCGAGCCAGATGACGTTGGACATTTTTCCCACCATGGCGCCTCCGCACTCCGCTTGAACGCCCTTCACCACCTACGGCTTGACATTGAAGGTCTTTAGCCACAGGCCGAAGTGAGGCTGGATGCAGAGGAAGGCCTCGCACATGACGATAAACGCCGAGATGTTGAGGTTGAAGTTTGGCGCCAGATCGTGGAAGTCCAGGCCGTAGTAGTACATGAGCCCCCGGACGAAGGGATGAAGTGGGAAGCCCAGTTCGCGGAGGAAGTGGGGAAGAAATACGACCCTCTCATGGGGCCTGGGGCTGGGGATGAGCTGCCCCTCGTCGGGCAGCAGGTGCGCGATGTCGCTGGACAGGTATCCGGCGCCGCGCAGTTTCTCGATGTACCCCCCCCCCCCGTAACGGAGGAGGCCATCCACTTGCCTCCCACTCTGGACATGGCTGCAGAAGGTTGAGGCGAGATGTGCGGACTTGGGCGCTGGAGCTCGAGTGCGCGGAGATGGGTAAGCAAAGGAGGAAGAAGGCGTAGGTAAAAAAGGTGGATCCTTATCCCCTTATATATGGGCGGACGAAAACTATGCGTCCCCATCGGCCTTGTAAAACTCGTTTATCTCCCAAGCGCCACAATCAATGGCGCGGTTGGGTTACCCACGTCCGTATTCATGGGAATCCCGGACTAAGGGGAACACGATCTCTGCTCGACAAGACGTGACAAGGAAACTGCTTCGCTAAACGCACTGAGGTGGTATAATAAAAATGATTCAAGTAAAGGCTTGGTAGCGGTGTGACGTCACGCCACAAAATACATCAGCAGATTGAACTTGTGTACATATTATTCTCTCTACGATGGTATGTGGAATTTATTTTACAGAGCCGGACACTATCCTGGTGTTCACAATCTTCTATGAATTATTCGGAGGAAGAACCCGCCTTGCAATGCCGAAGACAATATTCGCGCCGGACTCGTCGTCATTGAAGCCTGGTTCAGGGGCTACTGAGGGAGTCCTGGACTAGGGGTGTCCGGATAGCCGGACTATCATCATCGGCCGGAATCCAAGACTATGAAGATACAAGATTGAAGACTTCGTCCCGTGTCCGGATGGGACTTTCCTTGGCGTGGAAGGCAAGCTTGGCAATACGGATATGTAGATCTCCTACCATTGTAACCGACTCTATGTAACCCTAGCCCTCTTCGTGTCTATATAAACCGGAGGGTTTTAGTCCGTAGGACGAACAACCATTACAACAATCATACGATAGGCTAGCTTCTAGGGTTTAGCCTCCTTGATCTCGTGGTAGATCTACTGTTGTACTACCCATATCATCAATATTAATCAAGCAGGAGTAGGGTTTTACCTCCATCGAGAGGGCCCGAACCTGGGTAAAAACATCGTGTCCCTTGTCTCCTGTTACCATCCGCCTAGACGCACAGTTCGGGACCCCCTACCCGAGATCCGCCGGTTTTGACACCGAAAGAGGGACTTCAACATTCGCCACCAGAGGACGTCGGAGGAGCTCCGGAGCGATCCCTCACCGTACACTGAATATTTCAATAGGAAAACAAAAAAATTAACTGCAAGACCTGTGCGGCGACGGAGGGGCGGGCAGCAAGAACCCGGCACGCGCCTGATGGATCTGGGCAAGGGTGGAGCGCCGCCAGCTTGAAACACCGACAGTGGCTAGACGAGGGGCGGTAGCCTCGCTGGACCTAGGCGCCCGGCCCTGAACGACGGCGATGGATGCAGGGCACGCCAGATCTTTGGCGAGAATCCGGTGTGGGGTAGCTGGCTCCCAGAGGTGGTGCAGTGGCGCCGGGGAGGAGATGGTGTGGCGGCGGGCTGGGAGGGGAGGCGTGCAGAAGTGGATTGAGGAGCACGGGGAGGGGCGGCACCGTCAAGGGATGCAGATGTGGTGCGAGCTAGAGCCAGCGACCGGGCCATGCGGCCCGCGAGGAAGTAGATGGCCGGGGATGTGCCGGTGTTGCGCCATGGGCCGGGCGGCTGCCGTGATCCGAAGGTCTGGGGCAGCAGCGCGTGTGTCGGGGACGGCGGCTGGACAGAGTTGGCGCGGGCCAGGGCGATAGAGGTAGGTGGCGATGCGGGTCGGGGGAGGCCCAGATCCCATCGCTAGCTCACCGGAGGAGGATGGCGGGGTGGCGGGCGGGCTCCCGGTGACACATCAGGGCCGACAAGTGCTCCTAGCGCGCATCCCGGCGATGGATCTGCGGGGAGGTTGGCCAGCAGCGCGCTGGGGTTGGCGGTGTGGGGAAGAATGGTGGTGGAGGCGGAGGGGATCATGGGGACAGGGGAGGATGAGATGTGGAGGTACGTGCGTGAATGGGTGGGTGGGCGGGTTGAGGTTACGAGCGGGTTCCCAGGTGTTAGCAGAATAAGCGATTTTTGTTAGCAGAATAACACTCTTAAGGGTGTTAGCAGAATATATATACAAACGGTCTATTCTGCTAATATTAGCAGAATAACTATTCTGCACACCACTTCGGCACTGCACGCTCAACAGAAGTGTACTGCATCATTTTGACGACGAGCACTGCAATAGAGACTAGTGAACTTCGTGTCGAAAAAAATTGCACGCGGTGTTTTTTGGTACTGTTTTCGCTCTAATTTTTTAACCGTTTATCGGAATGAGGCGTGTAATATATCATTGAAAATCTATGGATTAGGCGCAACTTCGACATGTTGAACACTTTTCGAGATTCCACACGGTTTAAGAGCAGTTTTTAAAATAGTGCGGCGGATGACGAGTGGCAGGGAGCGTTTTTTCGCGTTTTTTTTCTAAAATGCTTGTCGGAATGAAGCGAATGATACGTCGTTGGATAGATATCGTCGAGGCGCATCTTTTTCATATATAAATCTTTCTCTAATTCATTACGGTTTAAGAGCAGTTTCAAATTTACTAAATCGTGGAATTCTGTTTTTCAAATTTTTTTCAAATTTTCGGTACTGTTTTCGCTCTAGTTTTTGAACCGTTTGTCGAAACGAGGCGTGTAATACGTCGTTGGAATGCTATGGACAAGGCACAACTATCATATGTAGGAATGGTTTTGAGATTGCTTACGGTTTTAAGTTAATTTTGAAAATCGTGTGGCGGAGGACGAGTGGCAGCGGCCATTTTTTTTGAAATTTTTACAAACTGGTTGTCGAAATGATTCGAATGATATGCCGTTGGAAAGATATCGACGAGATGCAACTTTTTCATGTAGAACACACTCTCTAATTCCTTACGGTTTAAGAGCAGTTTCAATTTTACCAAAATGCGGAAACTCTGTTTTTCGCGACACCCAAATCGACTTGTGTACTGCATCAGACAGAAGAACACACTGCTTCAGACAGAAAGCCGCACCCCATCAGATGGGCAAGTGAACTGCTTGATTTCTTTTCTTTACACGTAAATTTTCTCATGCGAGGAAGTGGACGGGATTTCACATCGGGCGTAAGTGAACCCCAAATGCATGGAGAAGTGAACCGCATTACTTTATTTGTCGTTTCAGTAACATTTTTTTCTTTTGCATTTACAAGATGAACAACATCAGACATCGATCCACACTGCTTCAGTTAGAAAACCGCACTGCATCAAATGGTCACTTACAAGATGAACAACATCAGACAGCCGACCGCACTGCTACAGTTTAGAAAACCACACTCCTTCAGTTAGAAAATCGCACTGCATCAAATGGTCAAGTGAATGGCATTACTTTTTTTGTCGTTTCTCTACTATTTCTCATTTAACACATCTTTGCACTGCATCAAATGGTCAAGGGAACGGCATTACTTTTTTGTTGTTTCTTGACCATTTTTTCATTTAACACAGCTCTGCACTGCATTTCCTTCTTTCTTTTTCTGTTTGGAGTTTTGGGTTTTCACATTGGCAAGCTGTACACTTGCGAAGAAGCAAACTGCATGGTTGAGGGAAATGAGCCGCAACACAAAAAATGAACTTCTTTTGTAAACAAGTTTCAAACGACTCCACATAACTTTTATACATAAAATCATCGAAAACCGCATGTTGTCTTTGCCCTCTCAGGCAAAAACAACCCAGCGAGGAGCATGGTTGGGCGCTCAGGGGTGTGGCTCCCTGACGCAAAACCAAACTGCATGCTCCTCGAATCAAAACCGCATGCTGCCGCCGGCCATGACCTACACAAAAGCTATCAAGAACAAAGTGAACACCGAATTCGTCATGCCCAATATGCACTTATACACTGCACGCGGAGTCTCAGTGCACTGCACCACCGAAGTAGTGCTGCTCCAGGGATGGACGAGGGGATGTGGAAGGGTAGGGGAGATTGAATCAAACTGCATAAAAATTTCCATGGAACCGCATACTTTCGCGTTGCCGCACTGCATCTGGAAAGAAACCTCCCTGTGGGGAGTACGAAGAAGGAGGCGTCGGTGGGTGGTTGCCGGCACTGTACACACGCACTCCGCACTACAGGGGTGTACTAGGAAGATTGAACGGGGGCTGGGGATCCGGCGACTGTACGTGCTAGAGTTCAGAATCAGACGGTCTTCGGGGGTCGACGGGATCCGTCGGGGCGGTGCGGTTGGGTAGCTCCAGCACACCAGTGGTCTCCATGGTCGACGGGATCCGTCGGGGCGGTGGGGTTGGGCGGCTCCAGCACGCCGTTGGTCTCCGGGGTCGACTGGATCCGTCGGGGCGGTGGGGTTGGGCGGCTCCAGCCCGCCGGTGGTCGATGGGGTCGACGGGATCCATCAAGGCAGTGGAGTTGGGCGGCGCGGGGAAGGCAGGGACCCCGCCCCATCCGCTGGCGCGCGCTCGAGCCCCTTTTTACCCCTTAACTCGCCAATGGAAACATAGCGGGGCACCCCCTCCACGTGGTGGCAGGTAGCATGGGTGGCTGCCGGGAGGAACTGGTGCGGTGGCTGCCGGCGGGAGGGAGGCGGCGCGGTGGAGGAGTGAGTCGGCACTGCGGCGCGAGGAGGGAAGCGGCACAGCGCGGGAGGAGGGCGGCCCGGCGGCGCGGGGAGGGAGGCGGCTCGGCGGCGCGGGGAGGGAGGTGGCACGGGGAGGGAGGCGGGAGTGGGGAGGTACAGATAAGGTGGGGTAGTTTTTTTTGATCCAGGCAGTTCGGTCGGGTCTTTTAGCGTGGTTAGTTTGTAGTTACGGGGTGGGTGGGAGGTGTTAGCAGAATATATATATATATATATATATATATATATATATATATATATATATATATATATATATATATATATATATATATAAGGACATGGCATTTGCACACAGCAAAGTAAACTATTACATGCATAATTTCATAGGTGGCTACTACACACACGACACTTCCACACACCAATAAAGTAAACTATATATTACATGCATGATTAACTAGCATAAACGATCATCTGATCATCATATACTTCTTGTGATGCTTGCTCTACTTGTGGCTCGATCCGGGCATGTCGATTTGGGAAACGAGGCACTTCCTCATGTCAACGATCCGCCTGTGCATCTCGTCGCATGTGTACACGCTCTTGGCCGTGAACCTGAGGTGAGGTTCATCCAGCCGCCGCATCTAGGCCCTGTGCCAGGATACAGCACTAGTTTTCTGGGCATCCTGCTTCATCTTTTCATAGTAGGGGTCGATGATGGATGAGGCGAGTGTCGGCGTTCTGGGAACGGGGGTCCCCAGACTTGCCTGCCTGCGGCCTGCGGTGTGGCTCAAGTGCTGGCCCAGTACGACCCATCTTCGTCGGCACAAGACTCAAGAGCCCCGCGAGGGGCCAAGCCTCGCGGGGCGGACGACGCAAGGCTTCCTCAGGAATGGCCTCGCCAGGCAGGCTCGCGAGGAAGCAGAGAGATCAAGGCAGGGTACCTCACGAGGTGCCCATGATGCAAGCCATGACGATCGAGACCAGGCGGGCGCCGGCCTGCGCAGTGTCCTTGTTTCCTCTTTGGTGCAAAGGGGGCAAGCACATGCGTGGAGTACCGAGGCATCAGGCAAAGGTTGCCATTTCAGTGCAACGAGACCAAGACCAGCAGAGCGGCAGGACGGAGGTCACCGTGGAGCCCAAGATGGTGTCATCGCCAGTGCCTTTGGCAGCCGAAGACCAACTTTAGTCAGGATAACTTGTACTGGATGTTCCCCTTGGAAATGGCCGTTGTTGGCGCCCTTCTCGCACAATATTTGGGAAGAGGACCAGGGCCTCTATAAATAGGACTAGCAACCACAGAGGAAGGGGGACAGATTCATCGAGTGCTCATTAGATAGAGAGGCGATCGAAATCACCCAAGCAGTTCATCGCACCAGCTCAAGAACACCTCTCGCGAGGCAGTTCTTCCCTGTACTGTTCATCATCAGCCCCTGAGGCAATCCACCACACCACACTTTGGAGTAGGGTATTAGACCACAACGGTGGCCCGAACCAGTATAAATCTCGTGTCCCTTGTGTTGTTCATCATATTTAGCTTAGATTCTCTCAAGACGATCGGATGTAGGTCGGTAGGGGAAAGATCTTCGTGCGCACCCCAGAGTTCGAACCTTAAGGGTCTACCGGAACCCAACATCCGACATTTGGCGCGCCAGGTAGGGGTGCGCTGGAATCTTCCTTCTTTCGTCCTACGTTCCGTCGCTTCACCGCCTCCATGTCCGGCGACCCGACAGCCAACTCTGACCGCTGGGCGGCATGGCCTACCCATGCCGTGCCGCCTGCCCAAGGTGACCTCAACCCCGCACCTCAGGCAGCCCGCGCCTCGCAGAACGCTGCGGGGGGCGGGCGGCGCGGTCAGGCGTCCCCTGCCCTCACTCCACGGCAGGTACGATCGGCAGCGAGGGTATCAAGCCACGCTGCAGCCACGGCGCCGCACACCCGGCAGGAGCAGGCAAACATGAAGGCCGCGCTCACGGTGGCGCGAGAGCTACTGCGGTGCAGACTGCAAGAAAGCATTCGCGACGTGCTGCTGGAACGCGTCGCCGAGCTCCTGGATGCCGCTGCGTCATGGGCTCCCCTGTTCCGCGTCCAGCTTCCACCCCAGGCCCTGGGAGGATCACGAGGCGGACCGATCCGCGCCCTCACGCCCCCGGGTGCGGCTCAAGGCTTCATCAACACCGGCCTAGCCATCAGCGCCGAGCAGCAAGCTGCGCCGGCACCGCCCCAGGTAAGCGAGGGCATGCGCATCGCTATCTTTGGTCCCAGCGGGCCGCCACCCTACCGTCCCCAAGATGGAGCTTCAAGTCGAATTGCATGGCGTGCGGAGCACCACAGCGAGGCCTTTGGGGTGGTGACCCCGGAGGCCTATGTGCCTCGCATGGTGGATCGAGGGTACGCGCTGGAGGAAGACCATGGCTCGTTCCTCGGGTCAGGCTAGGAGGAAGAGGTGCCAGAAGCCGAGCTCTTTCAGGAGCCTCACGGGAGCCTCAACAACTACCGGGTACCGCTAATTCCTCAGGAGGAGGCTTATGCTAACCATGGGTCGCAGGAGATTCAAGTCACCGCAGCGGATGGCTGCCCGAGTGCGGCAATCTCCTTCCCCTCAGGGGGAGGGCACTGGGGGTAGCAGGAGAGGGGTCGGGAGCCAGGCTCCTCCCGACAGCGTGCGGAGCAAGGTGTTCTTCGGAGGTAGGCCCTCTGCCGGGGAGGTGCCACAGGGCCTGCCCCCGACAGAGGACCCATGGTCGTCGGGGGAACCGCTAGCATCCCCTTTTTCCCATTGGCGTCGTCCTGGTTTCCGGTCGCCGTCGATGGGGTCAAGGGTGGCGCAAGGCGGGGCCCTCATCTGGCGATATGAAGCAAGGCATGTACCTGTGAAGAAGGCCCAGTGCCTGTGAAGCTCGCCGCCCGTGACACTCTCACGTAATAATGAGTTGGGGCTGTACACGCCCCGGAGTCTCCGGAGAGCCGCCCTCGGGCCTCGGGGGCTCCCTCCCACTCCCAGTGGCAGCACTTAGCTCCGCGCTGGTGAGAAGACGTCGAAGACTAGACTAGTTGCCGGACGCGGCCTTTTGCTCTTGCTTTCTTTTTCGTGCGAACAAGCTTTCTCGTCTCAGATCTAAAGTTGAAGTCAATTTTGCGTTTGGGTGTGCGAGGAGGGGTGTCATGTCTTATTCATGTGCTTTCTCGTGCCCCGATTTCTGTTCAAGTTGGAATTCAAACTAGCTGCCTTCCTCTCGCGGGCCCCTCGCGAGTAAGGCAGGGCCCAGCATGTGCGCCCACCGTCCCGCGACCGACGTTCGCTTCAGCCAGGCTCTCGCCGCATGGTCAAATGGGACCCCCATGAGGCCCTCAAATGGACACCACAGGCCCACTCGAGGCTCGCCAAGACAAAGGTAAAACCATGACAACCTACTCATCGCGACAATCATGGCATCATGCAGGCACCCATCCGGCGCCAATCTTGACAACACGAGGGCAACAATCTTCTTACATGAGGGGCTTCCCCTCCCAAAAATGCTCTCACAACCTTTAGGGCCATGCCCGAGTCTATTCCTGCGCAGGGCAAGCAGTGGGGGGAAGCACGGAATCACTCGGACAAATCGCTCGCCGCATCCCCTAGGGCGTCCCCGGAGGCATCGCTGGCACCACCGTCGTCGCCGCCAGCCTCTTCATCACCATTGTTGGCACCGTCTCCACCACCGTTCACCATGTCGCCTTCATCGGCAGCAACGATCACCCCGTCGTCATCGGAGGTGAAGGCCCGGATTAGCGCATCTACATGGTCCTCCACCCACCGTGCTAGATCGCATCGGACGACCTCAGGCACCGGGGCGATGGCGGCATCGAAGTCGAAGAGGGGATCGAGGTTCTGGAGATGGCTGAAGACGCGGGAGAATGCCCGCGCGAGCAGGCCGCGGCTCCGTTCCTCCACCAGCTGGCGAGACCTCTCAGAGCGATTCTCCAGATGCGTCACCACGTCAGTGAAGAACTAGAGATTGCCGGCGTAGTTGGTCACATGCGTCTCCTCGGTGATAGCCTCGTAGATGTTGCCCAAGGCTGTGTTAGCCCTTTCCCTGAGCGTCTGGAGCATGGGGCCGTGCATGTGTTCCAACGTCTGCCGCTGGAGGTTCTCGTCCGCATTCCGCTGCGCGACGGCCTCGGCATCATCAACCCGCCGTTGAAGGAGCAGTTCGGCGCGGGAGGAGGCCAGCTCAGCCTGCACCGAGCCTAGCGCGGTAGCGGTGGCCTCAGCTCGCTGTGTGGCTTCAGTCAACCTGGTCCTGAGGGCAGCAGTGCTACCCGCGGCTCATCCCTGATCAACTCCAGCCGCTCTTCATACTCGCGCTCAAGGCCAGCGCGAGCCTCTGCCACGCGATGGTTGATCTCCTCCTGGATCCGGGTTTCCCGCACGCCAACGTCGTCCTCCGCCTGGGCGACCTGGCGCTCCCTCGTCTCCAACCGCTTTAGATCGAGCTTGCGCTCGGCAGTCTCCAGCGTCAGCGCTTCCTCGCGCCTCTAGAGCTCCTCCTCTTGAGCGCCCCCCCCCCCCTTCAGCAGCGCAAGGGCGGCTCGGCGCAGCTCCACCTACTGCTCCAGGGAGTTGCACCAGTCTTGGAGCTCCCACGCGCGCTCCTCCACAGCTTCGCGCCGCCTCTCTGCCTCCCGAGCTTCCTCAAGGGCCCGGGAACAGGCCTCCCGAGAGGCCGCTAGGGCTGCCTCGGCCTTGGCGTTTTCAAGGTCATGCTCGTGGCGCGCGAGACCAACAGTTGCCTTCAGCTTGCACCGCTCCTCAACCAGCCTCAAGCCTTCAGCTTCAAGACGCGCGTCTTCAGCCGCCAGCTCTGCGCCGAGCTGGCTCACTGCATCGGCTGCCCTCTAGAGGATCTCTTGGCGGACAACGCTGCGCTCCTATGCACGCCCAAGCATGTCATCAACACCATCCTCCGCCATCGACACTGGCGGAGGGCCTTGGAGTGGGTCGCCCCCTCTCGGCAGGGGGCTGGGGCTGGTGCCCCTGCGACCGTCGGGCGGGCCCTGCAAGGGACCCAGCCAGGCGTCAATCCACCTCCCGCTGAGGACCCAAAGATCGCCTTCAGCCACTCGCTGCCTATGATCAGTGGAGGAGCTCGGGGCAAGCTGGTTGTGCCAGAGGAGAGCTCACGAGGGAAGAGCGGTGTGCCGACAGGTTCAAGGCGCGCCGCAAGCTGGCCTACATCTCCAGTCGAGATTGCACCAAGGGCGGCACGCAGACTCGGAGAGATCAAGGTTGGTGAGGGAAGTGTAGCCTGAGGAAGCGGCACCTCAGCTGGCTCCACGGGCTCGTTAGAGCGAATCCTGAAAGGCCACGGTCAACAAAGGGAGAGGCAGACAAGGAGCTATGAGAAGGAGGGACTTACTCGTCCATGCAAAGTACTTCCTGTGCTTCAGTGGGCGGTACGGGCGATCATCACCACCGGAAGCCTTCTTCCTCTAGCGAAGGGCCTCGAAATCTATGCGGAACCGGCCAAAGCTTGCGACGTGAGGGCCGGCGCGCAACATAGGAGCCGAGGCATCAGGACGGCCTACATCAAGGGCAACAGCCTGAGAGGAGCAATCAGGTGCCACCTCTTGGTGGCCTGCCGAGGCCTCAGGGGCTTCGGCCTTGGGAGCGGTAGGCCACACCCCCTTGTCAGCCACCACCTTGCGAGGGGCTCCGTAAGCTCCGGAGGATGATGCTTTGGGAGTCCCACATGACATCAGGCCGCCAAGCTCCTGCCAATGTTTGCCTCCCTGCAACGACTCCTGGGGCAATGATGGTGCGGGCGGCTGGGGGAAGGACCACAGCAACTGGGTTCTCACGGGGCCCCATGTGGCCAGCCGGGCGCAACCCCCATTCGTCGAAGCGGGGCATCTGCTTCATGAAGTTGACCCTGTTTGAGCAAAGATACAACAGGGCACCCCATGACGAACGCTGCCAGGAGAGGGGTCGCCAGTCAGGACCGCAACACCTTCTTCAGCGTCTCAGGCGCGAGATCCCATTCCTGGAGCCTCATGCAGTCCTGACAACCGGAGTAAGCCCACATTGGGCGGGAATGGCGCTGGAGAGGAGCGATGCGACGCTAGAGGAACTCCTTCACCACCCGGGGCGCCGTCACCCCAAGCTCCCTCAGCCTCTCGAAGCGATGCCAGGTGAAGGCCAGCTGGGGGCTCATAAGCTTCTCGTGACCCCAACCAGGATTGGAAGTGGTGGGCAGCGATGGGTGCACGAGCAGGGGGCTGGGCACCCCAACATCCACATACAGCCACCGCTCCCGAAACCCGTTCACGGAAGGTGGGAGGCCGAAATCGATCCTCGAGGCAGACGTCTCCGGCACGGCCTGGAAGCTCACGCATCCCGAGCACCGGGAAGGGTCAGACAAGCGCAGAGTGAAGAAGTGGCGCAGAAGGGCAACAGAAGGGGGAATCCCCACCATGGCCTCACAGACGAAGGCGAAGACAGCAAGTGGAGTAATGGAGTGGGGGCCAAGATGCATCATGTGGATCTGGTAATGGGAAAGCACCGCATTGAAGAAGGCGGAAAAGGAGGGAACCAGGCCTGTCCACAAGGCGTCGGCAAAGAATCGGACCTCCGTGACGATCCTATCGAAGGAGGCATGGGACGCGGGCCAGACCGTTGTCTTCCCGCACTCATTGCAGCTGGAGGCAAGCACGGAGCAGACCTTCTCCTGGGCTTCCAGGTCGAGTATGAGCGATTTGTTGACGGCGAGAGCAACCGCCGAAGGCGCGCTGGTCGAAGGCGCAAGTTTCTTCCCCTTATCGTTTTTCATCGGCGCCATGGCAATGGGAGGGGGGAAGAACTCGAGATGGATTGGAGGCGGAAGCAGAGGCTCGAGGAGGAAAGGGGAACAAGGAGCGTGCAGGCTGCGAAGGGAGGACAACTGTGTACAAGCCTCGTGGCCGCCTAGCCAGGCGCATAATGAGGAAGCATGGGAAGCGGAGACGCCCATGTCCAATCAACCGCCTTGCGGCGCCCAAGGCCGCAGGCTAATGGGGCCCGCGGTGCTCCGCACTTGCGCCTTCGCTTCTCTGCTAAGCCAAGTCCGAGCGCGCCTTGGGCCCTGGGGCTACTGTCGGTGTTCTGGGAATGGGGGTCCCCAGACTTGCCTACCTGCAGCCTGCGGCGTGGCTCAAGTGGTGTCCCAGTATGGCCCATCTTTGTCGGCACAAGACTCAAGACCCTCGCGAGGGGCCAAGCCTCGCGGGACGGACAGCGCAAGGCTTCCTCGGGGACGGCCTCGCCAGGCAGGCTCGCGAGGAGGCGGGGAGATCAAGGTAGGGTACCTCACAAGGTGCTCATGACGCAAGCCATGACGATCGAGACCAGGCTGGCGCCAGGCGGGCACCGGCCTGCGTAGTGTCCTTGTTTCATCTTTGGTGCAAAGGGGGCAAGCACAGGCGTGGAGTACCGAGGCATCAGGCAAAGATTGCCATTTCAGTGCAACGAGACCAAGACCAGCAGAGCAGCAGGATGGAGGTCACCGTGGAGCCCAAGACGGCATCATTGCCAGTGCCTTTGGTAGCCGAAGACCAACTTTAGTCAGGATAACTTGTATTGGATGTTCCCCTTCGAAATGGCCGTTGTTGGCGCCCTTCCCGCTCAATATTTGGGAAGAGGACCAGGGCCTCTATAAATAGGACTAGCCACCACAGAGGAAGGGGGATAGATTCATCGAGTCCTCATTAGATAGAGAGGCGATCGAACTCACCCAAGCAGTTCATCGCACTAGCTCAAGAACACCTCTCGCGAGGCAGTTCTTCCCTGTACTGTTCATCATCAGCCCCTTAGGCAATCCACCACACCACACACTAGAGTAGGGTATTACACCACATCGGTGGCCCGAACCAGTATAAATCTCGTGTCCCTTGTGTTGTTCATCGTTTTTAGCTTAGATTCTCTCGAGGTGATCGGACATAGGTCGGTAGGGGAAAGATCTTCGTGCGCACCCTAGAGTTTGAACCTTAAGGGTCTGCCTGAACCCAACATCCGACAGCGAGTTCGACCAGGCAGTCCTTCTTCATGCTGCCCTAGACCCTGTAGTGGTCATCGATTTTGACAAGGTTCTCGCAGGCCAAGCCCATAACACTGAGCGCTTTTACATCGTTGGTGGTTTCCACCGTGGAGAACTTATAGTCGGTGCTGTTGACAAACCTGTTGAAACGGTCGCAAGGCTCTCTTGCCATGTAGTAGTGGTAGATGAGGACATGATGGCGCACGCACAACTGGGCGACGGCAACCTTCTCATCTATGCCGGGACTACCAGCGGTGTACTGGAGGTCGATGCCGACCACCTCGTACTTGTCTCCAGCAAGCAACTGCTCAACAGTGTTGATGTAGTTGTCCACCATGGCCGGGTCGATGGTGTACACCACCGAATGATCCGTCTCCCTCGCGTGGGTCTCCACTTTGTGCTCGCCGAACTCCATTGGAGCGTCGCTAGACATCCCCTCTATATGTGTCGTTGTGGGAGTGCTTGTTGTGTTGTGGGGCGCGATCGAAAGGTTGAAGAGACTAATGTTATAATGGCCGCGAGAATTAAAGGGGAGGCCGGACGACACGTCCTGATGGCAGTTCTAATTCACAGCGCGTAACTCCGTCGTGCAGCGCATAACTGCATCACGTGAAAACGCACGCGGCGCAGCCGCATGCATATGGGCCCCCCGACGTGATGCATCAAACACATTTTAGATTTTTGTTGCATGTGCGATTCAGGGCATACGGTGGGGACCCCGACTCATAAGACGTGATCACCGATTGCATGTGTACAGTGATCCCAGAGATCAATGCTCACTGAACACACAGAAGCTGAATAACAAGAGTCTTATATCCATACATACCGTCTTACATAAATTCTGACCATTATGCTCAAGTCTTGAGTATAACTTCGCAGCGGAAATCTTCGTCGATAACTTGGACCCATGCCATCTGCCTTAAGCCTACAGGCATTCTGACTGGGAAAGCGTCCTAGTTCGCATGTTCGTCGCAGAAGTATTCTTCATCATATCCTGTTCTTTCAAGCCTGGCCAATAAAATAACCAGTGGCAAGCCAATGAGTACTTTGAATGTACTCGCAAGCAACCCATGTTTTGGTTCAAGATACAACAATGCATGATATAGGTATTTTTTGCAGAAAGCTAGTTTTGAGTGCAATGACATGTTCAACAACTTGTAAGACATGCATCAGGAGAATTCAAGTAACCATGAGGACAGGTTACAGATATCAACATAAATAGAGTGGGCATCAACCCAACTCAATCATGTCAAGTCCTTTGACTTGACCCAAGTAGATCTTCCCATTTATCCAAACACACACACTAGTTTGTAAACATGTGGACATAGCCCAAGAGCGGTTACCCAACTGTCCTTGACCGTGGACACGGCTATTCGAATAGTTTGACACTCTGCAGAGGTTGCACACGTTACCCACAAGATCTGGGGAACTTCCGTGTCATCCACAACCCACCATACCTCAAGTACCAGTGGTAAGCACCCGATCACTACCTTTCCCTAGATGACACTAACAAGGAGTCCACTTGTTGTTCCGTATCCTCACGATGTACATCATACAAGACGCACTCGAGATCGTAACATCCGAGAGGGGACGCAACGATGTATCCGGTGCCCTATAAAAACAGTCATGGCCGCCCTACCTGGCATGACCCCGTCCCGAGAGAGAGCAACAACTCTCCCCGTCACTAGTAATGCGGGCTCCGAGCTAGTATCAACCTAGGTAATCAATAATGCCCTTTCCCATACAAGGATAGAGTGGTTGCACATGTAAAGTTGGAATAATGGTCGCAACTTAAACCAATCCATTTTGAAAACAACACACACTTGCCTCGGTACACCACTTCATCATCAAGTGGCTACCCAACTCATCATCTCCCCCGGGGATAAGTGGCACTCGATGGGTTTTCGAAAAGTCTTTTGAAAATACTTTGTCTCCATCACCATGCATATCCCCGTCCCTTTTTGCGTAGCACTACTTAGCATCCTATCTACCCCCACTGGCATAACCCTCATAAGAAGGTAGGGTCACGCACAATGCAAGTATCAATGAGGAAGTACGGTGGCAAACCATCAAAGTGGTTACTACCTCATCATGATTCCGTTGCAACAACAATATGGTGCAATATGACATGCATAAAAAGGGTTCTTAGACATGGTCAAAGGGCTGCTTGCCTGGCTCCTCAGAGTCTTCAATCCTTCTGGTCCATCTTCAAGTATTTCGTTTACTTCGTCAACTAACGTCAGAAACAACACAATAAGCAACACAACAAGGCAGAAAATAAAAGTGCTCCAAAAATTGTGATTTGGAGCTCTCTAGGATACCTTTGGTCCTATGAAAAATTACCAAAGTGGTTTTATTGGAATTGGATTAGTGGATATTTCTGAACATTTCAATATGTTGGAATCAATGGATTTAATGGATCCACAAGTTGTCCACAGAATGCCTTTTTATAAAAATGATTAAATGTACCCATTAAATCAGGCATGATTTGAGAAACATTTATAAATTGGTTTCACTGAATTTGGAGTCCAAATGAATATTCTATGGATTTTTGAAGCTGGTTTAGGAGTATAAATGACCTATTTGTTAGATCCAGGTGAAACTAGGTAGTGTAAAAATGTTACTATGGCTCCTTCAATAGATATTGACTTATGGAGTCACGGAAAATTTGAATCATCAGATTCGGACACTATTTGAATTGTCTATGGATTTTTCTATATTACAAAAAAAGAAAAAGAAAAGGTATTTACCTAAATGGGCTGGATCTAGGGAGGCTGCAGCGTGCACTGCGCAAGACTTAGAGGGGCAGTGCACTGGGCCTGGCCCAGCCTCTCGCGCGCGCCCGCTGGGAGGCCACGTCGAAGGCGGCCTCGCGGAATACGTCTTCGCTCGGGGGGGAGCCCGTTAAGGCCGGAGCCGTCTCCACTTAAACCGCGTGGGCCCGGGCGGTTTTCCGCTGGCAAGTGGGGCCCCTGCCAACTGGCGGGGCGGTCGTCTTCCTCCTCCCGCCTGCGACCGAAGCGGAGGCAGAGGGGATCGGCCGTCGATCGTGCCAGTGTCCCAGGCGGTCCCCGGCGACATTCTTCACACCGGAGTGTTCAGCGCGGCGAGACGCACCCGCCCATGTGCTCTACGCCTGCGGAGGAGCTCGGGAAGGGGAGAGACATTGGGCGTGGCGGCCGGAGTCCTAGCGAGGACGAGGTCGATGCTACGGCCATCGGGAAGAGCAGATGGAGCGCAGGGGAGCTCCGTGGTGGTCTTAATGACGATACAGTGCTAAGTGGTGGAGAGGGGGCCTCTTCGCGCCGCAAATTTAGGCGGAGGCCGACAGCGGCACTCCGGTGATGGAGGTGCAGGGAGGGCATGGGAGGAGGAGTGGGTAGGTCCGGGAGGTAAACGGGAGGGAGGAGGGGGCAAATGGAGCAGAGAGGGGGCTCAGGGGTGACCTTTCAAAGGCCAGCCGAAGCTCATCGTGGTCTCGTGCGCCGGTGGGGATACGGGCGATGCCAGAGGCTATGAGGGCTCGGGAAACCGAATCTAGCGCGTTTGTGGAGATGTTCCACGACCAGGGGAAGGGAGAGAAGGATCGGGGAAGTGCCAGGGCGTCGCGCGTGTGAGCTCGTCCATTGGAGCTCTCGGGCGGTCGGCGCGCATGCAAAGGGGGGCAGCAGGACGGACAAGGAGGGGGACAGGGGTGCAGCATGCTGCGGACGTCGAGGCGCATAGGCAGGCGTGCGGGGGAGGGCCGAGGTGGTCGGAGGCATCGGGCAGAGGGCAGCTACAGTGCAAGGGCGCACTGTAGCGCGCTCCAAAGCATGCATATGGCCGGCATGGCTATTTTAAAAGGTCAGGGGCATGTCCATTTGTGTCCTGGAGCTTCCTTGGATGCTCTAGAGTGGTCAGGAGCTAGGTGGGGCGCTGCATATAGAAATGAGAGAGAGAGGAGGAGTTGGCATGGGTAAACAGAGAGAGAAAGAGATGGGTTTTACCCCCAAATAATTGAGCTATTGAAGGAGGAGAGTTAGTGGAGGTAGGAGGTGACCTGGGGCAGCTGTGGTAAAAATGTAGGGTCATGGAGATTAGTGGAAGTGGTCAAAAATGGAAATTTGGTAAAGTGGCAGAAGGTGTTTGATGCTTGTTTGGTTAAGCAAATGAACTCCATTTGGCATGAGACTCCACAGGGCGAAATGGAACATATAATTAGGGCCTTCCACCAATTTGGAGCTTATTTGGGCAAAGTTGCCAATGGAACTTTTGTAAACTCTAGAAATTAGAAGAAATGAACTTGTGCAGATCTAGTTGAGCAAATAACTTCCCCTTGATGAACCACTTGGTGTAGTGGCCTCATTTGGTCATGTGAACATTCTCACAAAAGTTGGGGTCAAGGAGAGAAAGTTGGTAGTACAAAGTTGTTCAAATTTGATTCTGGTCAGAGAGGGTTTTGGGGCATTTTGGTGAACCAAAATGACCTTGATTGACATGAGGCTTTGCAACGTGATCAAATTATGCATTTGTGACTTTCTGGATTTTCCTTGGATTTTTATGAAAATATTTCCTATAGAAATATTTCAAATCCTTGAAATGGGCCGAAATGGTTTTGGGAGGTTTTGTCCAATATATTGAACATGACCATGTGTTGAAACTCTTATATATGGGAAATATATGCCCATTGAGTTTCCCTGATTTTTGTCAAATATTTTTAAAATAGTAAAATAATTTTTCCCTATAAAAGACCATTCCTGGCCTTAAGAAAAAGCTTCTAAATAAAATAGGAAAATAACTATTAAAATTATATTTTTGTGGTTTCTGGGTATACTATATCTAATAGGAGTCAAATATATTTTTGGAAAGATTTTTACTGCCCTTAATTAAGTACTTGCAGTGCAAACCTCAATTCAGGGTTTTTGAAAAACTAATTTTTGAAAATACTATTTGGCCAAATTATTTTTGCAAGAAATTATTTTTATGTCCTATACCCATGGCATGATCATTAGGAAAGGTTTTTTTTTGGATCAAGGAGAAGGAGTATAAGAGTTGGAGGGTTTATTTTATTTTTAGAGCACTTGCAAACAAGAGACAAAAACCAATCAAGGCAAGGTCCAAAACACTCAAAAGTTTTTGCCAAACCACATTTTATCATATTTGTTAGCTTAAGTGTAGTGGCATGAAAATCAGGGTGTGACAGACCTATCCCCCTTAAAAGAATCTCGTCCCCGAGATTCCCAAACTAGGCGCGGAAAGGGATACAGAAACTTCGATCTGGGGTAGTCTTCAAGTCCTCATGTTTCTTCTGCTTCCGTGTAGAGCTCCATTGAGCTTGAAGTACTTGATGGTGTGGCTTCGTGTATGACACTCTTCTTGATCCAGGTTGCTAATGGGTAGCTCACGGTAGGTTAGAATTGGGCAAGGGGTCGATGGCTCGGTGGTCAATGCCCTCATAGAGATCGGGCAAGTTAGGAAGTTGGAAACACTTCCGTGGTTGTGATGCATGGAAAGCGTTGTGCACATCAGGTAACTCAGGTGGCAACTCCAGATGGTAAATATCTTCTCTTCGTCTCATAGCGATCTCAGAGGGGGTTGTTAAATCTTGGAGTGATCTCGGAGGGGCCGATGAATCTTGGTGTGGGTCTCCTTGTCATGGAAATGCTTGGTTCCTTAGAGAGGAGTGGCTTGCAGATACACATGGTCTTTGACGCGGAAGTATACTTCTTGAAGATGGTGGTTGGTGTAGTTCTTCCTCCTAGACATGACGATCTTCAGATGTTCCTTGACCAGCTCAACGATTCTTCTTTCGTCTTCGGGTAGACAAGTATGTCATCAAAGAAATATGGCAACTAACTTGTCCAAGCACTCCATGAAGTCTATGGGGTACGTAAAGTGGGTTGAGGCATTGGTGGTGGTCACGGTTGAGTATTGGCCAAATTCTTCTCGTCCTAGGTCCAAAGCCCATGATCATGATCCAACCATGTTGTGGCTTGGTAGGGCTTAAGGGTTTCAAGGATTCTAGGGTGCGAGTGAACGTTTATCATCTTATCCTTGAACACAGTTTCTGAGATGCCAATTGTTCTATCTAATCCTTCAAACAAATCACCTTATTCCATCGAAAGCATTATCTTGTATAGGTCAACTCCAATCATTACTCATGCTATTCATATCCTCATGACTCCCTATAGGAGGTCTAACAAAACTATACATGTCAACTATCCCCAAACTCATAGCTATGCAAAAATAATCTATGGGTAGAACGTACAAGCTGCTAAGTTTGAATTAAACATCACAATCCAAGTGTTCGACCTATTCTTCCAAGGTCCATGATAGTGCATTTCTACCCTAAGGAAACACGTCGTATGCCACTCCAAGATCTTGTTTCCTTCCTATGAATTAACTCCAATAGCCCATTAACTTGCATCAATCACTACACAATCCATTAATTCCACAAATCCAATGTTTATGGTGTTCCACATGATCTCCTAATGTCCTATAATCCCCGGATACTTGAAAGAGCTATCTTTACTATAGTCAGTCCACCAATTTCCATTCTTGGGGTCAAGTAACTTCCAACCTCAAGCTTATATAGATCCCTAAATCAACTCCGACAATTAATCCAATCTCCTAGTTTATCATCCACCGAGAAACATGGTATCATGATCGAAATCATTAATCTAAATCCAATTTACTCCGAACCATGTAGACTTACTCAACATCTAGTCCCCACTTAGGATCACCTATTTAATCCAAATCTCATGTTCCACGAGAATTCCTACATGTTTCCCCCAAGTCATTGTCATAGTGTCAACAATCTCCTAGTGATATCATCTGACCACGTCAAATCCTTACACCTCTAAGAATTTCAGCTTGCAAACGCAATTATCCTACTAAATCCAATTTACTCAGGGGTAATGAAAGCTCTGCTAATATATTAACTGGTCCCACCAAGTTCATCTACCAACATGAAAGCCTCATAACCCACCAAATAGTCTCAGGTGATCCCTCAAAGTCATTGATATAAACTCATCAAATCATTTGTCCTTTACTCCTATATCCTAAGTTTTGGTCTTCCTGTTGCATCGTCAGTTTTGGCGTTACCTTAAGATGATAATGAGTTCGTTCACTATGTCCACTAGTTCCATAACGAACGCAGTGTTGTGCAAGGTCTCGGAGGCTTAACTAATGCTTTTGCAATTCTATGGGTTAAGCACATGGGTAAGGATTTGAGCTGGGGTATCTCGTGGAGTCTCCAAGGGTCTAGGGATGGGTTTCCAGTCTGGAGGATTAACCATAACTCTACGGGGATGCATTTAGTCGAGGAGGTTGTAGCAAAAGTCCGTAGTGCCAGTTGGTTCCAAAGTAGAATCCTTGGTGTTCCTTGTCTTGTCGGCCTTCAGCTGAGGAGAGAGAGAGATGGGAGGAAAAAGTAGCATAGAGGAGGGTGATGCCTAAAGGGGGTTCTATAGTGGAAGTGCAAACAAATAGGTGCAAAAAGGGCCAAACAGAAGAAGCAAGGTAAGGAAGGTGATATAGTCACATACTTGTCGCCTAGGGCAAAAGTGCGACCTATATCAAAACACAAACAAATAAAAATAAGCAACACACAATCATGGTTCAATTCGAACCATCATATGGACTCGAGTGCACATAGGGGGTACACGACTCATCCTACCTTAAGGGTTCTCGGACTCAGTAGTCGTGCCTTGCTCCGTGCCTCGTGCAGTCTTCTGGGTTTCCCTCAGGTGTTGCTACGTCTCTTGTAGTTGTTCGATGAAACAATCCGGGTTGAGCCCGAAGATTCTTCAATAACTTCTCCCCTGTTGAAGTGATGAGCTGAAGGTGGCTTCTCATAGCAGGCATTGACTCGGTCTTCTGTTGTCTTCTTAATCATGACGATCCCTTTTTGTCTTCTAAGGCGTCGAAGGTACCAAGTAGGTAATTCTTTATGCAATGACATTAACAAGGCATAATAGAGGTCCAACATGTCGGTTACGTTGATGACAACATAGACACCAAGAGAGGGGGATGAAGAGAACTGTTTTCCTGCTCACTATAGTGAGGCGGACCAGATGGCGAGGTTCTCATCCACTGGTGGTTGCCGATACAACAACGGTAAGGACAGGATTGCTCTATTAGCGATGTATATCATGGTCTTGCATATCTTACCCCCTAATCGTCATAGGGCAAGGTTGCATCATCCTGGGGAAAATTCAAATGTGTCACCATCCTCTGGGTCTCGATGTCCTCATTCCTCGAGATGGTATCTTCTGTTGGTATCGTCATGTCGTGGTGTCGCCAAACTCGTGTTCAGAAGACGTGGGCGAATGTCTGGCAAGGCGTCGTCCTTCTGGGTTATTTGCGAGGATTACAATGAATCCAGGGGTCAGGGGCATAAGGGTACTAGCAACCATTTGCAAAAGTTTTGAAGGGGGAGAGATCAATAAGTTTTGAAAAAAAACTCACAAGGGAAGAGTAGTAGAGATAGTTTTCAAAAATTAGTGGTAGTTTTGAAAATAGTTTTACCCTAACTAACGATCATCTAACCAAGGCTTCCTACATTCAGGATGGCTCTGATACCAGCTCTATGGGAACCCCGACTCATAAGTCATGATCCCAGAGATCAATGCTCACTGAACACACAGAAGCTGAATAACAAGAGTCTTACATCCATACATACCGTCTTACATAAATTATGACCATTATGGTCAAGTCTTGAGTATAACTTCGCAGCGGAAATCTTCATCGATAACTTAGACCCATGCCATCTGCCTTAACCCTACGGGCATTCTGACTGGGAAAGCGTCCTAGTTCGCATGTTCCTCGCCGAAGTATTCTTCATCATATCCTGTTCTTTCAAGCCTGGCCAATAAAATAATCAGTGGCAAGCCAATGAATACTTTGAATGTACTCGCAAGCAACCCATGTTCTGGTTCAAGATACAACAATGCATGATATAGGTAAATTTTTGCAGAAAGCTAGTTTTGAGTGCAATGACATGTTCAACAACTTGTAATACATGCATCAGGAGAATTCAAGTAACCATGAGGACAGGTTATAGATATCAACATAAATAGAGTGGGCATCAACCCAACTCAATCATGTCAAGTCCTTTGACTTGACCCAAGTAGATCTTCCCACTTATCCAAACACACACACTAGTTTGTAAACATGTTGACGTAGCCCAAGAGCGGTTACCCAACTGTCCTTGACCGTGGACACGACTATTCGAATAGTTTGACACTTTGCAGAGGTTGCACACTTTACCCACAAGATCCGGCGAACTTCCATGTCATCCACGAACCGCCATACCTCAAGTACCCGGGGTAAGCACCCGATCACTACCTTTCCCTAGATGACACCAACAAGGAGTCCACTCGTTGTTCCATATCCTCACGATGTACATCATACGAGACTCACTCGAGATCGTAACATCCGAGAGGGGACGCAACGGTGTATTCGGTGCCCTGTAAAAACAGTCATGGCCTCCCTACCTGGCATGACCCCGTCCCGAGAGAGAGCACCAACTCTCCCCCGCCACTAGTAATGCGGGCTCCGAGCTAGTAACGGCCTAGGTAATCAATAATGCCATTTCCCTTACAAGGGTAGAGTGGTTGCGCATGTAAGGTTGGAATAACGGTCGCAACTTAAACCAATCCGTTTTGAAAACAACACACACTTGCCTCAGTACACCACTTCGTCATCAAGTGGCTACCCAACTCATCATCTCCCCCGGGCATAAGTGGCACCCGATGGGGTTTTCGAAAAGTCTTTGGAAAATACTTTGTCTCCATCACCATGCATATCCCCGTCCCTTTTGCATAGCACTACTTAGCATCCTATCTACCCCCACTGGCATAACCCTCATAAGAAGGTAGGGTCACGCACAATGCAAGTATCAATGAGGAAGTACGGCGGCAAACCATCAAAGTGGTTACCACCTCAACATGATTCCGTTGCAACAACAATATGGTGCTATATGACATGCATAAAAAGGGTTCATAGACATGGTCAAAGGGCTGCTTGCCTCGCTCCTTAGAGTCTTCAATCCTTCTGGTCCATCTTTGAGTATTTCGTTTACTTCGTCAACTAACGTCGGAAACAACACAATAAGCAACACAACAAGGCAGAAAATAAAAGTGCTGCAAAATTTGTGAGTTGGACTTCTCTAGGATACCTTTGGTCCTATTAAAAATTACCAAAGTGGTTTTGTTGGAACTGGATTAGTGGATATTTCTGAACATTTCAATATTTTGGAATCAATGGATTTAATGGATCCACAAGTTTTCCACAGAATGCCTTTTTATAAAAATGAGTAAATGTACCCATTAAATCAGGCATGATTTTAGAAACATTTATAAATTGGTTTCACTGAATTTGGAGTCCAAATGAATATTCTATGGATTTTTGAAGCTGGTTTAGGAGTATAAATGACCTATTTGTTAGATCCAGGTGAAACTAGGCAGTGTAAAAATGTTCACTATGGCTCCTTAAATAGATATTGACTTATGGAGTCACGGAAAATTTGAATCATCAGATTCGGACACTATTTGAATTGTCTATGGATTTTTAAATATTACAGAAAAAGAAAAAGAAAAGGTATTTACCTAAATGGGCTGAATCTAGGGAGGCAGCAGCGTGCACTGGGTGAGACTTAGCGGGGCAGTGCACTGGGCCTGGCACAGCCTCTCGCGCGCGCCCGCTGGGAGGCCATGTCGAAGGCGGCCTCGCGGAATACGTCTTCGCTCGGGGGGAGGCGGTTAAGGCCGGAGCCGTCGACGCTTAAACTGCGCGGGCCCGGGCGGTTTTCCGCTGGCAAGTGGGGCCCCTGCCAGCTGGCGGGGCGGTCGTCTTCCTCCTCCTGCCTGCGACCGAAGCGGAGGCAGAGGGGATCGGCCGTCGATCGTGCTGGTGTCCCAGGCGGTCCCCGGCAACGTTCTTCACACCGGAGTGTTCAGCGCGGCGAGACGCACCCGCCCATGTGCTCTACGCCTGCTGAGGAGCTCGGGAAGGGGAGAGACATTGGGCGCGGTGGCTGGAGTCCTAGCGAGGACGAGGTCGATGCTGCGGCCGTCGGGAAGAGCAGATGGAGCGCAGGGGAGCTCCGTGGTGGTCTTAATGACGATACGGTGCTAAGTGGTTGTAAGCAGTGGCTCACAGGCGATCGGTGATGAAGCAGTTCAGAAGGCAAGCAGCGCGCACAAGAGAGGCAAGGAGATTTGAATGAAGCGATACATGGGCCGTGGAGCGTTGGGCTCGAGTGGGTGGGCCTGCGGGCCGTGTAATACTTGCATTATATAAGCAAGCGTGTAACGGTGACGGGCAAAGAGTTTGAAATAGAAGCATTATGTCCTCTCATTCTGCTCTTATCCTCTCTGCTCTGCATCTCTCTCTCTCCCTCAACTCTGTTTTCCCCTTGCTCCTCCTCCTGCTACTCCGGCTCGGTGCCGTCGAAATCCGGCCGACCTAGGTCATGATAGTCTAGTATCAGAGCTGTTTCTCCGCTTCGCCGCGAATCGCCCGAGAATTTTTTTCCCGACTCGTGCCCAATAAATCCGAGGCGACGGTAGCGGATGACCCTCGGGTTCGATCTGCGTAATCCCTGACCTGAGGTGGGCTGTTTCGGGGAAATCCGGCGACCACGACGACATTCAAGCTGAACCCATAGTCGCGCTTCATCGCGGACGAGATGGATGCGTTTCAGGAAAGGATGTTGAAGGAATTCACGGAAATCCACGCCGTGCAGAGAAAATTGGCCACCGTCAACGGCCTCAGCGCGCAACTAGCGGCCCTCGACGCCAAGCTAACCGAGCAATCAGCGTGCCTCGACTAGGTCCAGGTCAAGGTCAACCTCTCATGCAACACGCTTGGCCAAGTGCAGCAGAGCCAGGCGCATGCAGCGCAGATGAGTAAGCAGCAGGCAGTACCGGAGGCGTCGTCACCAACTGCGTCTGAGATCTCCGACGGCATCCTGGGCGCGAGACCACCACCGGAGGGGCGACCACCACCGCGTACTCTTCAAATACCTGAGGTAGCCTCTGCTCATCTCCAACCTATACTTCCAGTGGCAAAGGAGAACACGAACAAGGGGCAATGGATGCCGAAGATGGATTTCCCCAAGTTTGATGGCACAGATGTTCGAATTTGGCTCGACAAGTGCGACGTGTTTTTCATACTGTACAACATCCCAGAGAGCTTCAAGGTCACGTCCACATCTCTGTATTTGTCTGATAATGCCGCCCGTTGGTACCAGGCGTTCAAACAATCGGGTGAGTTCCACACTTGGGAGCAGTTCTGTCAGGCGATACTGTTGGAGTTCGATGTTGATGTGTATCGACAGAAGATGAAGGAACTAATGCTCCTGAAACAGAGAGAAACTGTCGAGGAATACAAACAAAAATTTCTGCAACTGGTATACACGGTTAAACTGTATGAGCCGACAATCAGTGATACTTTCCTGGTTACTCGCTTTGTCATGGGTCTCAAGGAAGAGCTCAGATCAGCTGTCGAGTTTCAGATACCGAGTACGATACAGATAGCAGCTCTATATGCGTCAGTATAGGAGGGTTTACTGCTTCAACAGAAAAACAACAAACCTAGTTATGCCCGAACGACATACAACAAATCAGACACACGATCTGGATTGGCTACAGGAGAGCTGTGGAAAGCAAACCAGTTGAACGAGTATCGTCGGGCAAATGGCCTGTGCTACAAATGTGGAGATAAGTTCGTGCCAGGGCACACATGTAACCAAGCAGTACCAGGGGGAGCACAGCTGAAAGCAACAGAGATGGTTGATCCACATGAGATCATTTCAGACGCAGTGTTGGATGCTCTCGTTACAGCAGATACTGAAGAGTGTGCTATGATCTCAGCTACAGCCCTGTCAGGTGCAGCCCATCCCAGAACAATTCAGCTTCGAGCACTGGTGGGTAACAAAGTTGTATTGATCCTCGTAGACTCAGGCAGCACCCATACGTTTGTGGATCAGTCACTATTGGACAAGGTTTCCATTACTACAGAGAAACTGGAATGACCTCGACCAGTGAAGGTGGCAAATGGAGAGATTATCACCTGCACTGAAATAGTTCCTTAGCTCACTTGGTGGATTCAAGGCCACAGTTTTCTGTAACTCCATGCAAGTGTTACCATTAGGAGGACATGACATTATCTTAGGAATGGACTGGTTAGAACAGTAGGGGGTCATGAAATGCCATTGGGCTAACAAGTGGATTCAGTTTCAATATAAAGATCAGGAGATCAAACTGCAAGGTGTGCTGCCCAAACAACAAGAACAAATAGAGGAGGTTTCTGCAGAACAACTACTGAAGTGGGAGAAGGGCAATGAAGTGTGGGCTACAACTTTACTGAATCGCATAGTTATGGCACCTGTCACTGATATACCTCCAGCTGTGCAACAAGTAATAGATAGGAACAAGGAAGTGTTCCAAGAGCCAAAGTCTCTTCCTCCCCACAGAACTTTTGATCATTCCATCAATCTGCTGCCAGATACAGTACCTGTAAACTGCAGACCATATAGATATTCACCACAACAGAAGGATGAGATAGAAAGACAAGTTAAGGAAATGTTAGATGCTGGCCTCATCACTCCCAGTATGAGCCCTTTTGCTGCTCCAGTGCTGTTAGTAAAAAAGAAAGATGGCACATGGAGATTCTGTGTAGATTATAGAAGGCTGAATGAGGTGACTATCAAAAACAAGTTTCCAATGCCCGTCATTGATGAGATATTGGATGAGTTGGGAGGCAGTAAGTGGTTTTCCAAGTTAGATCCGAGGGCTGGGTACCATCAGATTAGGATGAAGGAAGAGGATGAATATAAAACAGCCTTCAAAACTCACCATGGACAGTTTCAGTTCAGAGTTGTCCCTTTTGGATTAGCAACTGCACCAGGGACATTTCAATGTGTAATGAACTTCATGTTTGCAGGTCCAAACAGAAAGTATGTGCTAGTGCTTATGGATGATATCCTGGTATTCAGTCTGACTCTGGAAGATCATTTGGAACATCTCCAGTCTGTGTTCAAAATCCTCAAGGAAAATCAACTGTTTGTGAAATAATCAAAATGTGTGTTTGCCCAGCAATCTTTGGAGTATTTGGGACACATAATTTCTGACAACGGAGTAGCTACAGATCCTGCATAGACTGAAGCAATGGTACAGTGGCCTACACCCACTAATGTCACTGAATTAAGAGGATTCTTAGGGCTGACTGGGTATTACAGGAAGTTTGTGAGGAATTATGGGTTGCTGGCCAAACCTCTCACTGTTCTTCTCAAAAAGCAAGCATTTGAGTGGTCCACAGCAGCTCAACAAGCTTTCCAAGATTTGAAGGAATCCATGATCAACACTCCAGTTTTAGCACTACCTAACTATGACAAAACTTTTACTGTAGAAACTTTTACTGGAGTGGGTGCTGTTTTGTCTCAAGAAGGGCACCCTGTTGCAATCTACAGTAAAGATCTAGGAGTGGCAAATCAGAAGAAATCCATCTATGAGAAGGAGTTTCTGGCAGTTATGATGGCAGTGGATAGATGGAGATCTTATTTGTCTAGAGCACCATTTGTGATCAAAACTGATCACCAAAGCCTATGTCATTTGGGAGATCAGAACCTGACTTTAGATTTGCAGAGGAAAGCTATGACCAAGATGGTGGGGCTGCAGTTCTCTATCCAATACAGAAAAGGAGTGGAAAACACTGTTGCTGATGCTCTCTCCAGAGTAGCACACTTGTTTTCTGTGCAAAACATATCCACCAGTAAGCCAGTGTGGGTGCAAGAGATCCTAAATTCTTATGCTGTTGATCCTGTGGCTTGTTCCATGCTACAGAAACTAGCAGTGGATCCAGCTGCTTGTCCAGGTTTTCAGTTACAAGAGGGATTACTGAAGCAAGATCACAAGATTTGGGTGGGAGCAAATGCTGGTCTCCAAACAAAGTTAATCCAGGCTTTTCATGCAAGTCCTGTGGGAGGACACTCTGGTATTTTTCCAACATATCATAGAGTGAAGCAACTATTCAGTTGGGAAGGGATGAAAGTAGCTGTGGAAAATTTTGTCAAGCAATGTGCCATTTCCCAACAGGCCAACCATGAGTTATGCAAGAAACCATGCTTGTTGCAACCTCTACCTGTCCCTGACAGTCCCTGGCAAGCAATCAGTATGGACTTCATTGAGGGACTCCCTAAATTAGATGGTTACAGTGCTATATTAGTGGTGGTGGATAGATTGACTAAAGTAAGCCATTTCCTCCCTCTGAAGCACCCTTTCACAGCAACATCAGTAGCCAAAGTATTTCTCAACAATATTTTCAGGTTGCATGGATTGCCACTGTCTATTGTGTCAGACAGAGACAAGATCTTCACCAGTTCATTTTGGAAAGAGCTCTTTAGAGTGTGGGGATAGAGTTGCAGATGAGTAAAGCATACCATCCTCAAATAGATGGACAGACTGAGAGAGTAAATCAGTGCCTAGAGATGTACCTGAGATGTGCAGTGCATGACTGTCCTGCTAAGTGGGCAACCTGGCTGCCACAGGCTGAATTCTGGTACAATGCTACATATCATTCTTCTCTGGGGTGTACACCATATCAAGCTCTATATGGCCATGCTCCTAACATAGGTCAGTTAGCAGGGCATCCTGTATCTCCACATCCAGATGTCAAGGCATGGATGGCCACCCACACCAAACACACAGTTGCCCTGAAAGATAACCTGGCAAGGGCCCAGAGCAAGTACAAGCATTTTGCTAACCAAAAGCACTCAGATAGAGTGTTCATGCCAGGGGAGATGGTGTATCTGAGACTACAACCGTATTCTCAATCAACTATGGTAAACAGACCCTGTCACAAGCTGGCACTCAAGTACTTTGGACCTTACAAAATTGTGGCCAAGATTGGGACTGCAGCTTACAAACTGGAACTACCGCAGGGAAGCCAGGTGCATCCGGTTTTTCATGTCTCTCAATTAAAGGGCCATGTGCCAAATCACACCCCGGTGTTCACCACAATACCAGTACCGGTGGATCTGACAGCACCAGGTGTCATTCCTGAAGAAATTCTTGATCGTCGCTTGGTCAAGAAAGGGAATGTCGCACATTTGCAAGTCCTAGTCAAATGGGCTACTGTACCGGCTGCGTCAGCAACTTGGGAAGACTATGAGATGCTCAAGACCAGGTTTCCTAGCGCACCAGCTTGGGGACAAGCTGGTTCTTCAGGGGCGGGTACTGTAAGCAGTGGCTCACAAGCGATCGGCGATGAAGCAGTTCAGAAGGCAAGCAGCGCGCGCAAGAGAGGCAAGGAGATTTGAATGAAGCGATACATGGGCCTAGGAGTGTTGGGCTCGAGAGGGCGGGCCTACGGGCCGTGTAATACTTGCATTATATAAGCAAGCGTGTAAACGGTGACGGGCAAAGAGTTTGAAATAGAAGCATTCTGTCATCTCATACTGCTCTTATCCTCTCTGCTCTGTATCTCTCTCTCTCCCTTGACTCTGTTTTCCCCTTGCTCCTCCTCCTGCTACTCCGGCTCGCCGCCGTTGAAATCCGGCCGACCCTAGGTCGTGACAGTGGTGGAAAGGAGGGGCTCTCAGCGCCGCAAATTTAGGCGGAGGCCGACAGTGGCACTCCAGTGATGGAGGTGCAGGGAGGGCATGGGAGGAGGAGTGGGTAGGTCGGGGAGGTAAACGGGAGGGAGGAGAGGGCAAACGGAGCAGAGAGGGGGCTTAGGGGTGACCTTTCAAAGGCCAGCCGAAGCTCATCGTGCTCTCATGCCCCGGTGGGGATACGGGCGATGCCAGAGGCCACGGGGGCTCGGGAAACCGAGTCTAGCGCGTTTGTGGAGATGTTCCACAACCAGGGGAAGGGAGAGAAGGATCGGGGAAGTGCCAGGGCGTCGCGCGTGTGAGCTCGTCCATTGGAGTCTCGGGCGGTCGGCGCGCGTGCGAAGGGGGGCAGCAGGAGGGACAAGAAGGAGGGGCACAGGGTGTAGCATGCTGCGGACGTCGAGGCGCTTAGGCAGGCGTGCGGGGGAGGGCCGAGATGGTCGGAGGCATCGGGCAGAGGGCGGCTACAGTGCAAGGGCGCATTGTAGCACGCTCCAGAGCATGCATATGGCCGGCATGGCCATTTGAAAAGGTCAGGGGCATGTCCATTTGTGTCCTGGAGCTTTCTTGGATGCTCTAGAGTGGTCAGGAGCTAGGTGGGGCGCTGCATATAGAAA
This sequence comes from Triticum timopheevii, assembly GCA_963921465.1. NCBI lineage: Eukaryota > Viridiplantae > Streptophyta > Magnoliopsida > Poales > Poaceae > Triticum > Triticum timopheevii. The sequence continues at coordinate 563,773,759 of OY997266.1, forward strand.
TGAGAGAGAGAGAAGGAGTTGGCATGGGTAAACAAAGAGAGAAAGAGATGGGTTTTACCCCCAAATAATTGAGCTGTTGAAGGAGGAGAGTTACTGGAGGTAGGAGGTGACCTGGGGCAGCTGTGGTAAAAACATAGGGTCATGGAGATTAGTGGAAGTGGTCAAAAATGGAATGTTGGTAAAGTGGCAGAAGGTGTTTGATGCTTGTTTGGTTAAGAAAATGAACTCCATTTGGCATGAGACTCCACAGGGTGAAATGGAACATATAATTAGGGCCTTCCACCAATTTGGAGCTTATTTGGGCAAAGTTGCCAATGCAACTTTTGTAAACTCTAGAAATTAGAAGAAATGAACTTGTGCAGATCTAGTTGAGCAAATCACTTCCCCTTGATGAACCACTTGGTGTAGTGGCCTCATTTGGTCATTTGAACATTCTCACAAAAGTTGGGGTCAAGGAGAGAAAGTTGGTAGTACAAAGTTGTTCAAATTTGATTCTGGTCAGAGAGGGTTTTGGGGCATTTTGGTGAACCAAAATGACCTTGATTGACATGAGGCTTTGCAAGGTGATCAGAATATGCATTTGTGAGTTTCTGGATTTTCCTTGGATTTTTATGAAAATATTTCCTGTAGAAATATTTCAAATCCTTGAAATGGGCCGAACTGGTTTTGGGAGGTTTTGTCCAATATATTGAACATGACCATGTGTTGAAACTCTTATATATGGGAAATATATGCCCACTGAGTTTCCCTGATTTTTGTCAAATATTTTTAAAACAATAAAATAATTTTTCCCTATTAAAGACCATTCCTGGCCTTAAGAAAAAGCTTTTAAATAAAATAGGGAAATAACTTTTAAAATTATATTTTTGTGGTTTCTGGGTATCCTATATCTAATAGGAGTCAAATATATTTTTGGAAAGACTTTTACTGCCCTTAATTAAGTACTTGCAGTGCAAACCTCAACTTAGGGGTTTTTGAAAATCTAATTTTTGAAAATACTATTTGGCCAAATTATTTTTGCAAGAAATTATTTTTATGTCCTATACCCATGGCATGATCATTAGGAAAGGTTTTTTTTTGGATCAAGGAGAAGGATTATAAGAGTTGGAGGATTTATTTTATTTTTAGAGCACTTGCAAACAAGAGACAAAAACCAATCAAGGCAAGGTCCAAAACACTCAAAAGTTTTTGTCAAACCACATTTTATCATGATTGTTAGCTTAAGTGTAGTGGCATGAAAATCACGGTGTGACACATACGGTTTAGTTCAATTAACTATTTGCGATGAGGGTGAACAAAACAAACAGGCTGCCAGACGAAGGCGTGTGCGATGTATAGCATATAGTTCACTCGGATGAACTGTTTGCAATTGATGAATTCATCGCTAACGGGTTACCTAGTGTGGTCCATGTGTGTTGTGATATGCTCTGTCCGCAGAACATCTATGCTCTAAAGAACAACATATATATACTTGTAACATGACATGATTGCAATACCAAATTAAACATCCAATTACGTTATATAACAAATACCATAAATATTGCAAGGTTCAAATTCAAAGGTTACAAAGCCCAAATTCAAACATTGCAAACATCGACATTTCTGCAAAGGGATTAGCCGCTGACAAGTCATGTATGGTGTCGGTGTCAAAACCGGCGGATCTCGGGTAGGGGGCCCAAACTGTGCGTCTAGGCGGATGGTAACAGGAGACAAGGGACATGATGTTTTTACCCAGGTTCGGGCCCTCTCGATGGAGGTAAAACCCTACACCGCGGGGCATATCCCCGACATTAGCCCCCAAGTTTAGCCAGTCTGGATTGGCAATATACGAGATATGAGAAGCTAGGGTTCGGCGTCCTGTGCGCCGCCGCCAACGCGGCTTGTCGAGCCGAAGCCAGATCGATAAGGAAACCAAGACCAACGAAATTCTATTACTGATTCAACTCGTACGTGGAGATTGACCAGAAGCAACCTGCTGAGCCGCTGTTCCCGCACCTACTGTCTTCAAGTCTCGAGGAAGCCAGAGCTTCTATTATGCGATTTTCAATTGATCTCTACAGCTACTACTCACGGGATATTACAAGATTTTACTCTTGCTGCTATGTCACGTCAAGCCATCAATCAACCGGATCAAGTACTACATGACTAGTACTTTCTCACGTGAGGCTACTAAGTAGTACTGGTTTAGTTTTTTAATTACCAAAGGGAAGACCACAATCCGATCCTTTTAACTGGGCCCGACCCGGAAGCGGATACAACCACGACCCGGAAGCAGTTTCCACCATCGAGTCACCGTCACTCCGTCGTTCTCCGCCCCCGCGGCTTCGAGCCGCTGCCCGGCCCTCCGTCACCAAGCTGCCGCAGCTGTGGTCCCGCCACCGACGGCCAGTCGCCTCCGCCGTGAGACACCACAGCGCCGCTTCCATGCTCCCTGCTCGGCCGAGAGCTGTCGGGCTACCTCTCCCGCTATGGCTAGCTGCGGTTGCGGCCTCGCCGAGCTGACCCACCTCCACCTCTTCTGCCGGGCCTTGACCAGGCCACGGCCAGGCGGCTTGCCTTCCGTTGTGGCCAGCCTCCGCACCTCGCGCTGCCTCGCGCTGACGCGGCCACGAGCTGCCTTGCCACGGGTTTCCCCGAGCTGCCTTGTGCCGCTGAGAGCCGCCGCCGGTCTGTCATCAACAAGTCGCCGGTACTTCTCCACCTCCACGGCCGAGCACCGAACTGCCGGCCGCTGCCCAACGCATGCGTCGCCGTGGCTCAGCACGCCTTTGCCTGTTCAGTCGTCTCCACTTCGAGCAAACTCTTTGTGGTTCTATACTATGGCTGAGAAGAGGATGTGGCTGACCTGGTCAACTGACTGCAAAAAGACATGAAACATGGATCATTATTGGCAACAGTTTAGCACCCGTGGTCATCTACTAGTAGTAGTAGTATGTGCACGCTTCTCAGATCAAGTTGTTTTTCTCAAGATCACATGGTGGAGAATTCAACACTACCGACTCAGCAAATATCAGACCAGACAGAGTGCTAGATCCGCAGATTAGCACGTTCACGCTGCTGCTGGGCCTCTGTATCCCGGTTAAACTATGGACAAACTATGGACGTATAAAGATCATCTGTCATCCCAATGCACCAGGGCAAGGATTCACTATAAATGTGACATCATATCACGGTTCATCTGTCTGTTTTCGCGACCGACTCGGTCGTGATTGATTTCAGCTTTACCGTGATGATGATCAACTCCGCGGACAATTGTTTACTGCATCAACACGACGTGGCCGACTCACCCGTCCGCACCGCCTTACAACGCCACGGACAATTCGCATGTCCTCGCCAGCTTACAAACGTCACGGCCGACTCACCCGTCCGCACCGGTTTACCACGCCACGGCCGGTTCACCCGTGAGCAACTTCAATCTCACCTAGCGATCATCAATTTCATGGAGGATTATTTTCGGCCTGGCACATCAGGTGATATTCATCTAAAATATATTTATTTGGCCCATATTATTTTTGTCAAGGAGCAGTTTATCTTTGCCTTGGTCTGCAATATTGTTGATGCAGGACAGTTGTCCACTACATCAAAACGACGTGGTTAACTCGCCCGTCCGCGCCGGTTTACAACACCGCGGCCGGTTCATCTGTTTGAGCCTCCTATGATGCTGAGGTCATCTTTTCTGTCCATTTCTCACGGCCTGGTATACATCAACATACCGGGCCGCACCTATCTGCATGGGCTGTTTATTGAAGTAGGAGCAAGTCACAGCTTGGGTAGCCCGGCTTTCTTTCAAATTGGAGGCAAATTATCATCAACCGCCGTCTGCACTGCATGGTTCAATGAGCAGGCGCACAAGTCGCCGCCACTACAGTTTGGTGAATTTCAATAGCCAGTTGGAAGGAACCATTGGCCGAGTTGCTGACACGGCTCATACGGGATCATTTATAACCCGCCGCAGTCACCTCAATCTTCTATGGATTCACATCGGGCTATCAACACCGATGATATACAACTTATGCTGGTTTACATCACGGTCACATATGGAGAATCTCAAGCCCACTCTTCGAGTCACCTTGAGACTCGGGGGCTACGATGACATGACGCCACAAGTCTTGCCAGTTTCAGCAAATTTAAAAACCCCAGGACAATGGAGGGAAAGATAACCCGGTCCCGGAGGCTACTGTTATTTGAAGGCCGTCAGAAAATTTCCGGCTTAGAAAGTATATGACAATTACAAAATCCCGGTTCAATGAAGAAGTTCCGGATCATCAGAAAAGATTCCGGTTTAAAATCCAGCTCAAGGGAAGCCAGTCTCACTGAAGCTCTCAAAACCGGTTTAAGAATTTCTGGTTCAAAAAGGAATTAACTTCTCGCAAGTTCGAGTTGAAAGACCGTCAGAAAAATTTCCGGCTTAAAAAAAAAGAAGGATTCCGGTTCAATATCCGGCTCAAGGGGAAAATGTCTCCCACAAAGCTTTGAAGCTCTCAATATCCGGTTCAAGATCCCGGTTCAAGAAGAATTTATCTCTTGCAAAAGTTAAAAATTGCCGAAGAGGACCTGCTGCCATGATGCGCGGTTCAAACATGGGTATCCTGCCTTTATTGGCCTGACATATTATTGATCACATGGGGGCTTCTGCTTCATAAAGCGGGGTCTCTGTTCTTTTTTACATCATGCGTGGTTACACGGAGGTTCTGTCTTAAAGCGGCCTCCGGTTTACCCCTTGACATTTGCTTTTTATATATCACTGGGGCCTTGGTCGTGTCCGAACCAACGTGACACCCTTTGATAGGCGACAGCCACCAGATCATTTGGGGACATGGTCAAGTCTGAACCAGTCACGCCTCTTGGTCGGCCTAAGGCCACAAAATCACTTGGGGGCATGGTCGAACCCGAACCATTGCCACGCCTCTTGATCTGGCATATATGCCACGAATCATTTGGGGACTTGGCTGACTTGAATCATTGTCACTCCTATTGGGGGCCTTGATCCTGTCCGACCGTGGTAATACCATCTGATCAGCTCAGTATAGCATATTTTTGCAAATGGTTTTATCATTGCCCTTGCTTGAAATTTTCTTTAATAAATATTTCTTCTTTGTTGCGTTCTTAAACCGACAAAATTCGCAGACCGGTTCGACTGTCAATTGACGGAACACGGTCAATTCTTAATCCGGAGATTATTTGCCCGGTTTGATTTTTTTTGATTTTATGTTACCATCTTATTACAGAGCAAACCGGTGTTCATTAACCCGGTTTGACTTTCAAATTACAAGTTGTCAGTACATGATCAAGTTATAATCCGAGACTATCAGCCTGGTCTGGTTTGACTATGAGTCGCCAGTATTATATATGGTTAAACTGGTGTTTATCACAACCCGGTACGGTTTATCGTAAACCGGCACAATATGAAAGGAGTTATCATTACTCAAGATTGGGGTTATCACCCTTACTACAAAAAGTTGGTAAACCAATGATGTTATTCAATGTCACAGGTATGATATATTTCATATTTGATTATTCTTAAGTGCAGCCTTGGTTGTAAACCTGGGTTATATGTTGGGCATTATGACCCGTCCGACGGTAAACCGCCAGGACACTTTAAACTTGTTGTATGCAGAAACAGGTTGAATAAAGCATGATTATAAATCACCAGCGTTTATTAAACCGGCCTGGCTTTAAGACGATAAATCGCCAGTCTATGATGAGAAATTGTCCGGTGTTTATTAAACCGGCCTGGCTTTGGACTATAAGTCGCCAGTATATATTTGGATTGCGCCATTGGAATCATGCGCTTATAAATCATTGGGTTATATTATTCAAATAGCCAAACTTGGCTGAATTTTCATTATGATATTGAATGAATAAGGTTTTCATACCGGATTATATTATCCTGAATAGCCAACATGGCTGGATTTTTGTTATGGTTATTAATATTATGACTGAGGTTTTCAAAGTCGCTTTAGCGCAATGGATATTATTTTATCGATGAATATGATTTATTCTGCAATGGAAGGAATAATCCTGAGTCGCTGCAGGCTTACGACCTAGTACTTGGGGGCTACGTTATTCAAATTGAGATTACATGCAAGTCTCATGACGCTGCAAGCATGCACCATGACACTTGGGGGCTAATGCAAAGTCATTCTTTGTTCATCTTATTGAAGACCCGACTCATCACATTATAATGAGCCGGCCCTTGGGGGATACCAATTGCTCCTGTCAACAATTGAAGGTACAAAGTTTTTTATTCATTATATTGAAAGGTCCACTGCTCAGTTGGTAAAGCACAAGGCTCTTAACCTTGTGGACGTGGATTCAAGTCCCATGATGGGGTTTACATCATATGATGTTATTTTTTGAAGCATATATCAAGTCCCAACTCAATATTATCTTACTGAGCCGGCCCTTGGGGGCTACACATCATTGCTCAAATCTATATGATTATACCTACAAAGTCCCTGCTCATTATTGCATAATGACCCGGCACTTGGGGGCTACATAATATGGAGTATTCAGTTTTTACTAGAGATGAACAACATGGATATCTTCAAAGTGGCAGTAATTGTATGGAAACAAGTCTCAAATCATCACTTTGTTCAGTTCAAGACTTGGGGGCTACAGGTAATATGGATATAAGGGAGAAATATCTTCCGATTTTCAGTTTGAGCAAACCAAATTGACCCGGCATCACGAATCATCATGAATCGGTGTTGGCAACAATCCTGAACCGGTGTCTGCAACAATCATGACCTGGAATTATCAGTTTTTATAACCCGACAATTCTTGGCAATGATAAACCGGCAATTTCTGCATCTTCAAGCCGGCTGAATATCAGATGAGTATTTCAAAACCAATATTTCTTAAACCGGCGCTTTGGAAGCCGATTCAAGTGGATTATTCTTCACAATGTTTTTCTATGAGAAACCAACGACATCAATTTGAGTATGAAGCTGGTTATTGACCTGGATTTTCTAGAAGGAGGAAATAACAAGGACTTAAGGATAATCAGTGCCGGTCTACAAGAATTCTTAACCCGGAGCACAACCTGTCAAAATTGTTCTGGTGTTTATTTTGCAGCATAAGTTTACCATGATAAATCCAAGCTAAACTTGGGGGCTAATGTCGGGGATATGCCCCGCGGTGTAAACCGGCCGGACTTGGCGATTCACCGGCGACCTGCATAGACCAGACAGTTTACAGTTCATTGGTAATCCGGCAGGCGGGCTAGAGGAGCAACAAGACCCGGTGGCCCAACGGGCGGTTCATGAAGGCCGGTTCAACTATTGTGAGCCGGTTTAAGAGGAAAGGCATGAGGAATATTTACCTTACAAGGAGTTAAGACCAGGACTTGTATCCGGTTTGTATTAGAGATAGACTAGTCCTAATCCTAATAGGACTCCACATGTAACCCGCCCCTTCCACATATATAAGGAGGGGCAGGGCTCCCCAAAGAGGGACAAGTTACAGGCAGCAAGCAAGAAGAAACAATCTTAGGGCTAGACACAAAGAGGAGAGCCGGTTTACGGCGACTCCCTCGTGATGATAATGAGACCTAGCCTCAAACAGCATGTAGGGTTGTTACCGGATGATGTTTCCCAGGGCCCGAAGCTGTCTAAATCCCTGTCTTGTGTTGCGTCTCTCGATTCCGCTCAACCCCTCTCAAGATACCACATAGATGCGTTGGCCTCGCGACTAAGTCCTGACACTAAGGACATCTGCCGTGACAATTCCACGACAGGGTCCCAAACTGTGCGTCTAGGCGGATGGTAACAGGAGACAAGGGACACGATGTTTTTACCCAGGTTCGGGCCCTCTCGATGGAGGTAAAACCCTACTCCTGCTTGATTAATATTGATGATATGGGTAGTACAAGAGTGGATCTACCACGAGATCAAGGAGGCTAAACCCTAGAAGCTAGCCTATGGTATGATTGTTGTAATGGTTGTTCGTCCTACGGACTAAAACCCTCTGGTTTATATAGACACCGGAGAGGGCTAGGGTTACACAGAGTCGGTTATAATAGTAGGAGATCTACATATCCGTATCGCCAAGCTTGCCTTCCACGCCAAGGAAAGTCCCATCCGGACACGGGACAAAGTCTTCAATCTTGTATCTTCATAGTCTTGGAGTCCAGCCGACGATGATAGTCCGGCTATCCGGACACCCCCTAGTCCAGGACTCCCTCAGTAGCCCCTGAACCAGGCTTCAATGACGATGAGTCCGGCGCGCATATTGTTCGGCATTGCAAGGCGGGTTCCTCCTCCGAATAATTCATAGAAGATTGCGAACACCAGGATAGTGTCCGGCTCTGCAAAATAAATTCCACACAGCACCGTAGAGAGAATCATATGTACACAAGCTCAATCTGCTGACGTATTTTGTGGCATGACGTCACACCACCACCAAGCCTTTACTTGAACGTTTTTTATTGTACCACCTCAGCGCGTTTAGCGAAGCGGTTACCTTGGCACGTCGTGTCGAAGCAGAGATAGTGTTCCCCTTATTCCGGGATTCCCATCAATACGGGCGTGGGTAACCCAACCACGCCCGTTGCCCTACCTCCTCTATCGTAGGCGAGTCCCAAACGGTCACGGGGACGGCCCTTGGTATTCTTCCTCTTTATAATGGGACCAGGGCTCGTTTCTTTTCTTCAATCCTCAATTGAATCTGCCCCTCGCACCGAGTTCCAACACCCAGAGCCTCAGATTCGAGCGCCTCGGAGCTTCAATGATGTCCGGATCTGACCTACAGGGCCGGTGGATGCCCTCCTCCGTCACGGAAGAGGACGTGCAAAAGCTGAGAGAAGCTAAGTACTTGACCTACGAGATTTCGCATAGGCTGCCCGCCCAAGGGCAAGTCATTCCCACTCCCGAGCCCGGCGAAAGCGTCGTGTTCGTGTCCCACCTCCGTCGGGGTTTAGGCTTCCCGATGGATCCTTTTGTGAGAGGGCTCATGTTTTACTATGGGCTGGAATTCCACGACTTGGCTCCGGAGTCCATCCTCCATATCTCGTCATTCATTGTCGTCTACGAGGCCTTCCTCCACACTACCCCCCACTTCGGTTCGTGGCTCAAAACCTTTAACATGGAGCCGAAGGTGATCGAGGGGCGCCAAGCAGAGTGCGGCGGGGCGGCCGTAAGCAGCAGGGCCGATGCTCCATGGCCCGAGGGCTCCTTCCAAGAGGAGCTCGACTTGTGGCAACAGGAGTGGTTTTATATTACCGCTCCCAGGGGCAGCAGGCAGAAGCCGCCGCCCATTTTCCGCTCGGGACCTCCACGACGACTGATGTCATGGGTCAACCAAGGGCTCAACTAGGGGCCGTCAAAGGATGTGCCCCTATTGCAGGGCCGGATTCGAGACCTCCAGGCGAGGGAGATCGATCTGGTCATGGAGATGCAGGTCATGCTGATTAGGCGTCTCCTGCCCTGCAAACGCCGTCCTCTCCAGCTGTGGGAATTTAATCCGGAGGGACCACGAATTCTCCAACACTTCATGGGTACGACACCCGTGGAGATGTACAAATTGTTCTTTGGATCACGAGAGATGTGTCCGGAATTGACCGAGGACGCCGGCCTAAGATGCAATCGCCCGGATACACAAGTAAGTAGCTCTGTGTCCGGACATACCGTTTGTTTGCCTTTCTACGATTCACCTTTTAACCAATTGTCCTCTAAACAGGAGTGGATAGCGCAAGCAAAACTGATACGGTGTCCGGCCCCCCTCCCAGAGACCGCTCCGGATCCCGTGTTGGTCAGGATGCTGGAGGTTGCGCCTTCAGAGGAAGGCGAAGGGGAGAACAGAGGAACTACCGCCTCTATCGAGGAGGCTTTTGAGAAGGGGGGATCGAGAATCCCGCCTTCCAAGGGGAGAAGAGGACGGCTTCCGAAAACCCGGAGGCCAAGGCCTCGAAGCGGGGGAAGAGATCCTCATCGGAGGGTCCTGCATCCGGGAAGGTCCCGGCCGCGCTATCTCCTCTACGGAATTAGCCCTCCAGCGAGCCGTAAGTAGAAAAAAGGGAGTTTTGTAATAAGGGACATCCCTATTTTTGCTTCTGAGGATAACTTAAGTTTTTACCTTTGTAGTTCGGATCTCCGTCCGTCTCAGATGAGCTCGTCTTCGGGGGACCTTCGTCCGGAGATGATGGAGAGCGAGACGCCTCCATCCGCCGCGCCGTCAGGTGGAGCGGACGACCCTGAGGTGTCATCACAGAGGGTATCCCCGAGTCCGGCAGAGCCGAAGAGTTCGGCGCCAACTAGTGTACGGCCGGGGGAGCTGAGGGATCTGCTTGAGAGGGCGTCTATCTCAGAAGATCACCATACATTGATGAGTATGGTGATTGGAAGAATTTCGTCCGCCGAAGGCGGGTTGCATGATGCCGTCAGAAGCTTGCTGGCGGGGTTTGAGGTATGTAAAAATGACATGCCTTTTGACAGTTTTACACATAAAGTGCGCCCTGTATAGATAATAGCCCCTAAGACTCGATAGGTTGTCGAGAGCGATAGCGTGCCGAGGATCAAAATCGCAGGTATTGATTTTCGCCTTTCCTATGCACGTGGCAGATAGTCCGGTGGCCAGCCGGGCTGATGGAGTTGCCGAACTAAAGCGGCAACTCGATGTTGCGGATGCGGACATCGCGCTAGTCAACAAGCGACTTGACGAGTCGCAAGGTAGGTTTCTTCTCCGTGGTCACCTAGTAAGGGAGCCAAAGCCCACTCCTTACAATATGGTGCCGCTGCTATGGAGGACCTTCGAGCAGAGCTTGCTCGAGCCAAGGAGCAGGCCAGGAGGAGTGATGCGGCTGCCTCGAAGGCGGCCGAAGAGCTAAAAGCCGAAAGGGTTGCTCACTGCCGAAGTAGGGAGGAGATGGCCGAAATGGCCGTGAAGCTGAAAGATGTTACCGACCGCTTTGAGGTTCTCGAAAAAGAGCGCCGAGCAGAGCAAGAAAGCCTGAAGAAGGCCACCGCCAAAGCCAAGGATGCCCGTTCTGCAATGAGGGCTATAAAGGAGGAACTGCGTCAGGCTGGAGATATTGCGGCGGGCAAGCCTTTTCTGCTGCGCAGGAGGTTTACAGATCCGAAGTATGCTCAGCTTGGACAGCTATGGGGTTCGGAGGATCCTTATATGGATTTAGCAGCGAGTGCGGCAGATGCGGTTGTGCACTTCCGAAGTCAGAAGGATCACAAGACGGAAGAGCTGTTTTGGTCTCAATTCCATAGTCCGGAGCGTTCACTTCTGCTGACCGATCGGTTGGCAAAGTGGGCTGAGCTGAATAGGCTGTCCGGACTTGCAATGACAGATATCGTGGATCATGTCTGGCCGGATAGGCCCAAGCCAAAGAGTTATTTTGGCTTATTGCAGCAATTTCTTGGGGCAGTGCCGCATATCAAGGGGATGAAGCGGTCGACCTGCATAGAGGGTGCACGGATGGCCCTCGCCCGTGTGAAGACATACTGGACAGAGATGGATGCCATCGATGTTGCGACCCAGGGTTCGGACGAGAGCCGGTTACCCGCCGAGCACTATTTTGGGGAAGTTCTGCGTGGTGCTCGTGTAATAGAGTCGCAGTGCTCAAAAAATGTCATGTTTGAATGAACTTTATGGTTTGCAAGACGATATATATAATATAAGTGGTTTTTATACTTGTGCGTTCAAGTATTGAAATATCTCCTGTGCGGTCGTTAATGTATACTTGTGTATAACCTGAAAGATGGCAGTCTTCGGCTTCAGCCCCCACGCACAAGGTGCAGGGGTGTTTGCAAAAATAGCGCATTTTCACGCTTAATCCGACGTCTCGGTCCTGTGAAGGAGGTGGTAGCGTAGCAAACGAGGCAACCGGACTATAATACTTTATCACTTTCACTTAGCCATAGGAGTTCGAGGGTGGGGCTACGACATAGCCCCTAGGGGCACCGCGCTCTCCGAATTCGGGGCGCGTATGTGCCTGACCAGGAAACGGTCCTTCGTCAAAGCGGAGGAATTCTAAACATTCCGGTAGTCGATCGAGTGGTTGACCACTCTCTCGCTGTATCATGACAGTCAGTTTTCGGCTTTCTCTACTGAGGTGCTCGCCCGGCCGAACCGGGGCACAATCGCAGTAGTTCTCCTGGTGCCGCGTTAGCCGATGATACGGAACGTAAGGCAGCAAAACACAGGAGCCGGGCAAACCCAACATTTGACCAAAGACATGATTTGGAGCTCATGCATATAAGGCCTAACTCGAGACGCCGAACACTCCCTAAGGTATTCGGTCTTTATGATAACGGGCAGAACAATGCCCTAAGCCCCTAGTGTCCAGGTACAGGTGAGAATTTCTGGCGCGGCTGATGCCAAAACGCCAGCCTCCTTGCTGGTTATGGCAAAAACCGTTGGATGTGTACCAACAAGAGACAGTAAGAAAGGTCTATGCAGGGTCTTAATCTGAAAAGAATACTTGCGACGGGTCCCTGCTGCACGTCTGCGCCTGTGTCTCCGTTGTGCCGTATCCGGACGGGTGTACACGCCATCCATCTGTAAAGAGAGAGGAACTTAGTTTGAAAAGAAGTCGTGCAAAGAAAAAATCGAAATATGAATGAATGCATAGAGCTGAGCTTTTATTAGCTCTTTATTGCTTATACACGCAGCCCCTTGTGAAGGGATGTGCGGCTAGGGAACCCCTAGTTTGTTTGTGCCGGACTCGTCTAGCCGTGTCTGGGGTCTTTGAACGACCTTTTAATGAGATGATGCCATGTGGACCGGGCATTTTAAGTGTAAGAGACGCGTAGTGCGGTATTGTGTTAAAGCGGACAAAAGCTTCACGTCCCAACAGTGCTTGATGGCTACTTTTAAATGGGGCGATATGGAAGATTAGCTTTTCGCGACGGAAGTTGTCAGGCGACCCGAACACAACTTCTAGTGGTAAGGAGCCCGTGCACTTGGCGTAAGGGCCTGGCATCACTCCTTTGAAGGAAGTGTGGCTATTGTGAATTTTAGTAGGGTCTATCCCCAACTTGCGGATTGTGCCCGGATATAGCAGGTTTAAGTCGCTGCCGCCATCCATTAGGACTTGTGTAAATTGTAGTCCGTTGATTATAGGATCCAACATCAGAGCAGTCCATCCTGCGTTTCGAATACTTTTGGAGTAGTCCAGGTGGTCGAAAGTAATTGGTTTTAACATCCAATCTCGGGGTTCCGCTGGGGTGGAGCGTGCGGCACGTGCTTTAGCGGGTGCCGCACTATTGTTCTGTATTATCACATGAAGTGAGTTTACTGTTTTGACTTCTTGTGGGAAAGTCTTTTCTTTTCCGGCGCTCTGCTGGTGGGGTTCGTCGTCGTCCTCAATTGGCGCGTCGAGCCCCTTGTGTTCGGCGTTGAGTCGGCCGGACTGTTTGATGACCCAACAATCTCGGTGGGTATGGTTTGCAGGCTTCCCGGGGGTACTGTGGATTTGACATATCCGATCCAGAATTTTGTTTAGGTTGGATAGCTCATCACTGTTGTCCTTAAGAGGCAGTGTTTTGTTGTTCGGCCGCGAGCTTTTGAATCTGGCGTTGACCGCCGTGTTCTTTGGGCTTTTTTCTTTATTTCGGCGCTGGTCCTTTCTGCGTCGTGATTTTCCGTTTCCATCTCTGATCTCGGATGTACTCGGGTCGCTGGTGCTGCATATTGCTAGCCAGCTGTCTTCCTCCGCGCAAAAGCGGGTCATGAGGCTTGTTAGCGCGGCCATTGTTCTTGGCTTTTCCTGGCCGAGGTGTCTGGCGAGCCATTCGTCTCGGACGTTATGTTTAAAAGCTGCTAGGGCTTCGGCGTCCGGACAGTCGACTATTTGGTTCTTTTTAGTGAGGAACCTGTTCCAGAACTTGCGCACTGACTCTCCGGGCTGTTGGGTTATGTGACTTAAATCGTCTGCATCCGGAGGGCGGACATAAGTCCCCTGAAAATTTGCTCTAAACGCATCCTCGAGCTCTTCCCAACTTCCAATGGTATTTTCTGGGAGGCTTTTGAGCCAATGCCGAGCTGGCCCTTTGAGCTTGAGGGGTAGATATTTTATGGCATGGAGATCGTCTGCTCTAGCCATATGTATGTGTAGGATGTAGTCCTCAATCCAGACTCCGGGTCTGTTGTTCCTTCGTATGCCTCTATGTTTACGGGCTTGAACCCCGCTGGGAATTCATGATCCAGCACCTTATCGGTGAAACATAGTGGGTGTGCGGCGCCCCTCTATTTGGGTGTGCCGTTGTCTTCGAACACTTGGCATGTTGTGTTGCTTCCTGGGGCCCTCTTATTTGGCCCATAAATGGACCTGACCAGGCCATTTGTTTTGCGAGGATCATGGGCCGGCTTGTGTGCGGCACCGCTTGTCGCTCTTGGCCTGTCATCTGGTCGTCTATCCGGCCAGGCGGCCTCTTTGATTTTTGACTGTGGGGGCTCTACGGCCTCCTCGTCGAATTCGGGCAGCAGCTTGCGCTTCGGGTAGCTCTTTGTTTGGTGGCTGTTGCCATATTTGTCCGCGGTTTTGAGTACTTTGCTCCATCTCATTCTGAGTATGTCTTCCGCTGTTTTGAGCTTTTGTTTCTGCTTCTTCAGGCTTCTTGCAGTGGCGACAAGTCTTTTGTGAAGGTTCTTATGCTCCGGTGGCATGTCCGGCGTGAGATCGTCTGGACTGTTTTTTTCGCTGGGGATGGATTGATTATCCGATTCATCCTGTTCGGATGGTTGCTTGGTTGCGTGTTCATCGCCCACTGGTTTGCCCTACTCTATTGCTGGGTCATTAGGAGTGCTGTTGTTGTCGAGGCGGGACTTGGGGCGGCGCCTACGTTGCCGTTTTGGTTGTTTTTCAGAGGGATTATCCTTCGCCGCGTCCCGTTGTTCCTCGCTATCCCTCCCTTTTGGGGTGTCCACCATATATACGTCATGAGCTGAGGTGGCTTTCCAGTGCTCGGTAGGCGCTGGTTCTTGGTCGTCTTCAGCGTCGTCGTCCATGCCGTCGATGTCTTCGGAGTCGTAGTCTAGCATGTCGGTTAGATCATCGACAGTGGCTACAAAGTGGGTGGTGGGTGGGTTCTGAATTTCTTCGTCATCCGTATCCCAACCGTCCTGACCGCAGTCCGGCCAGGGCTCTCCTGATAACGAGAGATGCTTTAGCGAATTCAAGATGTCGCCAAAGGGTGAGTGCTGAAAGATGTCCGCAGCGGTGAACTCCATGATCAGTGCCCAATCGGATTCGGTTGGCAGGGGTGCAGGAGGTTCGGAGTCCGGCAAGGAGTCCGGCACCTCGGAGTCACGAGCTTTGCCAGGGACAGGGTCAGTGTTCAGCTCCATCGCCGTGGAGATTGCGGCCCCCGAGGCGGTGTCCAACCACCTGTCCTCGATCTGCGCGGTCGGCTCCGAACTAGGGGTCGGAGTGGACTTATGTGCGGCCTCCAGGGCGCTGTCCGGTGGCAGAGCTAAATCATGCCCATCGTGACAGTGCGGCTTGCTCGGCTGTGGCTCGAATCCATTGAAGATCAAGTCTCCGTGGATGTCGGCCGTGAAGTTTAAGCTTCCAAACCTGACCTGATGGCCAGGGGCGTAACTTTCAATCTGCTCCAGATGGCCAAGCGAATTGGCCCGCAGTGCGAAGCCGCCGAATACGAAGATCTGTCCGGGGAGAAAAGTCTCACCCTGGACTGCGTTGTTGTTGATTGAAGAAGCCATCAAGCCTATCGATGACGACACAGAGGAACTCTCAATGAAAGCACCAATGTCGGTGTCAAAATCGGCGGATCTCGGGTAGGGGGTCCTGAACTATGCGTCTAGGCGGATGGTAACAGGAGACAAGGGACAAGATGTTTTTACCCAGGTTCGGGCCCTCTCGAAGGAGGTAAAACCCTACTCCTGCTTGATTAATGTTGATGATATGGGTAGTACAAGAGTGGATCTACCACGAGATCAAGGAGGCTAAACCCTAGAATCTAGCCTATGGTATGATTGTTGTAATGGTTGTTCGTCCTACGGACTAAAACCCTCCGGTTTATATAGACACCGGAGAGGGCTAGGGTTACACAGAGTCGGTTATAATAGTAGCAGATCTACATATCCGTATCGCCAAGCTTGCCTTCCACGCCAAGGAAAGTCACATCCGGACACAGGACAAAGTCTTCAATCTTGTATCTTCATAGTCTTGGAGTCCAGCCGACGATGATAGTCCGGCTATCCGGACACCCCCTAGTCCAGGACTCCCTCATATGGGTTTGACACAATGACATCCAATTGCTCTATGATATGCTCTTCCAAAGCGAAGTTTAGCTTTTTTGGAGCCTCTTCCATTCTACAATACATGTCGGCTCTGATCAACATACCATTCATCTATCCTAATTAAATGCGTGTTCAACCTTAGTACCCTCAGCAACTTTGCTCTGGCAATAAAGAACCTGGCGAGTGTAATCTCCGGTAAGGTCCCTCGATAGGAGTTCGAAGTAATATTTGAGAGATGCAGATCCAGGCATTCGATGTGACTGTCGTTATAAACATTATCCACCTCCGGGCCTATTATTATCTGTAAAAGAAGAGAACGTGTTAGTGCCTACATGCAGTTTTGAACACTACCACACGCCTATTTGGTTTGCAGGTTTTGTAAAATGCACCAACATGCCATCTTTGCTCTGACATGATTAACATGGGCATTTTATTACAATCTAGAAACATGTAGCCTTCTTCACAAGAGGTTATATTGGATGAAAAATTCCCTAAGAAAACTAGTAGAGATGAACCCAAAGGAGAAATGCTTATGGATTGTAACCATATGAATCAAGCAACCAATATGTGGTGGGGGGTGTATGTCCTGAAATCCTCCAAAATTCCTTCAGAAATCATAGTACATTTTCATTGTAAACTTGGGAAAATGTGAAAAAAATTGAACTCCCTTATGGTTAGCATTTAACAAGAAAGGAACATCACCTTGATATACAGCTTCTTCAGGCACGGAAAGCATCTCAGGCAACTGACAACTTGGTCTAGGTTGGGGCCGACAGATTCTAGTGCCAAGACCTTCACTGTGCCCAGAATCTAGGTGAAGCTTTGCTGGATGACTAACGAATGTACATCTTCAAAAGTAGAAATAATGTTGATATCAAGAAAGAGAGGTATAAGGCAACTATTGTACCTGAAAGTAGTAATATTTGACAGACGAGTATCACACCACTGCCAATTTCGGGGCAGAAATGACATTGATTCTTGTTGGACCTTGTTGATCAACTACAAGTAATCTCTCAAGTGAAGGTGTGTCCTCAATAACCATATTGTGGTCCACCTTTTGTGATCTCTCGTTGCAGCACCAGCAACACACATAACTAGTCCGGAGAGTCTTGGAGGTGATGTGGAAGGTACTCGGCCAATTCAACGCCTGAAGACAAAGGAACTCGAGTGCAGTACAGCCGCGGAGCAGGCGCTCCATGGCATCCTTTGGGATACAGACGGCAGCGAGCTCGAGGTGCTTCAGTCGTGGTAGAAAAAGAGCGAGCGCGTCATTAAGGGGGGATGGCAGTTCATGAACTTGGCGAGGCGCAGCGCGGGCGCTAAGCAGAGCGCGGACGTTGGCAGCGAGCGCATATGCCCATCGTTAAAAGTGAGCTTCTCGAGCTGATCTGTGGCGGGGGATCGGAACCACTCGTCAAGCTTGGCTCGGTCCTTGCCATTGGAACAGAACTTGCCCGTGATATGGCCTCTGATTGGGCCATGGTGACTGCCGAGGATCTGGGAGAACGCATCCAAGCTTTTGCAATAGCCATGGCAAAGCTCGTGGGCGTCTAGGAGGTTAACAGGGGTGAGGAGCCATAGGGCGCGCCACCTCCGGGAAAGGGCGGCTGTCCTTGCCCCATATTTGATTGGGAGGAGGGATATGATGACTCTCAACATATCATCGGGCAGGTTGCTGATGAAGTCTAGGCCTACTGGAGTCGCTTACGGTTCTTTCTTGACCCACCTCAGCTTGTGGGCAGCCTCGTTCTCCACCTCGTCGGCGGCGACGGAAACCTCTGTCTCCATATTCATGCCGTGCTCCGGTGCACTATGAGGATTGAGAGCGGCGTCGCGGATTTGGGCGGAGAGAGAGAATTATGTCTGTGGCGAGGATGGGGGGTGCGGCCGATTGGGCTCGCCATTAATACAGACCAGTGGGAGCGAGGCGGGTAGCGGTCAAAGGCTGTCTCGCTTCCCGATGAGCCTGCGCGGCGGACTTCTGGCATTCCTATACCATCATTTAATGGAGTGAGGTGGATGCGCCATTAATATGGAGGAGTGGGTGCAAGGTGGGCGGCCGTCAAAGGGCTGGCTCACCTCCCGGTGAGCCTGCGCGGCGGACTGCTGGCACGCCTATCATCATTTCACACAGCTACTAGCTTTGCCTCGTACAGTTGGTGCATAGTGAACACGAGCATGAATTAGATTGTGGTAGTGATTTTAGTTGCAAAAATTAGATAGTGCTAGTGATTTTTAGCTGCATATATTGACAAATCTCAGTGTCTCTTGGCTTAGCACCGAAGTCTGGCTTTAATTTGCATATCATATTCAATCTGAACCGTTTGCGTTGAAGAGATGCACAAATCCTGCGTTCAGCAGCTTCCATGCTTCCTGGTGAGCCTCTCGGTCAGCCTGTGCACCGAACTGCGCTCTCACGCCTCCCGTTCAGTCAAGCAGCTATGCACACGACACCTCCTATAGCCATTAAAACCAAGACATGTGGCATCACGTCAATGGTTAATAGAACACACATGATTTGAATTATACAAACATTTGAGATATTAAAGTGGCAGCTATTTGTTTCGAAATGCCTTTGTTGGCTGTTATTCGAGTGCGCCTTCTCTCAAAATGGACACCAAAAACACCACAACAGTCGGGTGCCATTCCATGATAGCATGCCAAGTTTCATGAATTTCAGACGAGTTTTGGATTTACTAGAATTTAAAAACAAAGTATCTCAATGTTCTGCCGGCAATCAACGGTGCCTTGGTGTTTGAAATTCATTCCCATTTCTTGCATGGGACCTCTCACCGCCGCCGCCGGATCTCACCAACCGCCGCCGCCTAGTCCGCCGCTTGCCTCACCGCACTCGCGCTGCTGCACCGTCTCGCCCCGCCGCGTCCGCCTGTCACCTCCACCGCTGCCCTCGGCCACCGGAGCACCTCTAACGACCACGCCCGATGCCCTCGCCGCCGTGGGAAGCCGCCGGACCCGATCCGCCCTGAACCGGTAAAGAAAAACCGCCATGGTCCGGTTTTTATTTTAGGTTACGTTTTATTTTTTGGTTTTTTTCTTAAAACCCGATCAGTTAGTTATCAAGTGGACGTTCGATATTTAGGTTTTTGTAGCGAACACATTCATTAGGTTAGATTCGTTTAGCGAGCGTTCGTTATTTAGTCTTTTTTCTTTTTCTTTTCCTTTTTAATTTCAGCCAGGGACCCGTCTGCGTTTTTTTACAGATTAGCCCCTAATCTTAAAACGGCCACTACTTTTTGCTCGTTGGTCCAAATAAACCGAAACCAATGCCCACCTCTTCGTTATGATCCCCTCTATCGAGATAAACAATTTAAACATGTTTCTGAAAGTTTAAAATTTGAATTTCAAACAGTTTAGTATTTGAACTTCGTTTGATCGTAACTTGAGTTTTATAACTCTAATTTAGTTGATTCTTGTTGCAAATTGAATCTCTTGACCTAAACTTTCTGATAAGGCCAAATCAATCTAATTTTGGTACTTTTAGAAGTTGTTTTCTGTTGCAAGAGTCATTTGCTTGTTTTTGAAGCTTTCCGAGATCTTTTCTTAGATTCTTTTGCATGAGTGCTTAGGTATGCAATTGCTTGCTCGCGATAGATTGACTGGAGTATGACGAATAGAACTATCAGGAGTTGAGTGCGAATAATCTTCATCAACAGTACAGGCAAGTTCACACTTTGATCATATCCCTCTTTCATACCCAGTTTTTATGCATTCGTTTCAACCCTCAAACATTGCATGAATAGGATTGATAACATGTGGGTATTGGGAAGTAGTTGATGAGGTAGGAACCTATTGCCCCGTTTATTAACAAACCCTTGGGAGTTACTTCAACGATATGCTTATTATGCCATGCTATGCTTGTAGACGTGGATTGGGTTTGAGTGTATTCCATGACAGATGTGAGATTGTTACTTAATGGTTCAACTTAAGGTGGCAACTTTAACACACATCTGGGTGGATTGAGGTACCTGGGTATTCTAGGATTGCCTGTTTTTCTTTATGGAACGCCACCCAGGCTCAAAGGGATCATGAGATTATTCATGCTAGAAACTTCCGTGTGCTGCCACCAGCTACTATGCGCTCTAGCATAGTTGATTAAGTCGTGCGAACTCTTACAGTGGTAGACTAGCAGATGTAGGGGATGTAGGTTGGTACTGTCTACCCGATCGTAAGGTGCTAGCGCTTCTGAAAGACTATGTTTCGGTCATCCGTTTCTCAAACACCATGTAGTATGAGAATCCCAACGGAGGAGATCGAGTCTTGTGGGGAAAAGTGCGCAAACCTCTGCAGAGTGTATAAACTAATCTTGGTTAGCCGTGTCCCCAGTTATGGACATCTTGAGTATCTAGTACTTGGATTATCATGTGAATCTCATCATGTTACTTTAATTAATCTTGTTGGGTTTTAATGATGATGTTACTTAATTGGGATTGAGAATGCTATCAACCATTCTCAATATTTAACAACCACCATGATAGTTAAATAAAATTTATTCCTTTGCAGTAGGGAAAAATTGGCTTTTCGCAAAAACATTATAACCATAGAGCCTCCACCAGCCAAATATGCATGTAGTGATAGCCTTTATTCATCATTGCTCTATGGTGTGAATTTGCCAGTACATTCAATGTACTGACCCTTTGTGGCTACAACGTCTCATGTTGCAGGATCTTACGACGAGTAAGTGATATGTTAGGGTTACAATTTCTACACTCAACTTTGCCATTGGTGTTGATGGGAATCCACAACCTTGTTACTTCCCCTATTTGGATTGAGGTAAAAGTATTTACGTTACTTTATACATGTGATTTACCTCTATTATAAATCCTTGAGTACTATGTGTGTCAACATACCGATCCAGGGATGACACTTAAGCATAGAGACTTTATCCATTCGGGTCAGGTCGCTACAAGATGGTATCAGAGCACATGTTGACTGTAGGACGTGACCCTAGGAACTGGCAAGCCCATAGGAAAGATTTTCTCTATAACTTCATTTTCAAAAGGATCTTTAACTCTCTTCTCTTCTGAGCTTATTCAAAAAATTCATTTTACTAAGACTATACCCCTTTCCCCTTTTGACCACTCAAATATTCGACTGAAGAGACCACTCCAAGAAGTACAAGATATCGGACAACCAAGACCATTTGGAATGAAGAGGATTTTACCATACATTATGATAATAGAAACTACAACTGTTGAAGACTATGAAGACTAGTAGAATTTGAAGGCTCTGAAGAATTCCCAGATTTTTTATGACCTAGGAAGGCTACCCTTATGGAACTTGGCAGACTATGGAAGTTGTCAATACCCGAGATCAAGGTGTATCGGAGAAAGACCGGAGCATGGAGAGTTAAAAACTCAAAGTTCTGTCAAGAAAGCCCCAAGACAGGAAATGTCAACTACGGAATGATAGCTCATGACAGAGACATAGTCATAAACATGGATATCCATGATACTATCGCTCGCTCATGTTATTATCACCGTGAGGTGTTAAGCACGCATCTTTCGGAAGAATGGGATGACAAAGGACTAATGGACACCTGCCAGCAAGAGATCAAGTTTTAACCTTAGCTAGTGTATCACTAGGATCTGGAGTATTATATCAGGAAGTTTAAGATGGACCTTCGGGAAGCTGTATGTGATAAGGAAGCGGTTCGTGAACAACTCAAGACCCAGAAGTTGAAAGTAGCCAAGCTGGAGGAGTAAAACCTCAAGATACCGGAGATTCGTCAGGAGCTGAAGGATAGAAGGACATGTTTCATACCAAGGATGTTGAAACCCAGAAGTTTGGAACGCAACTCCAGAAATATTAAAGGATGTCACTAGAGACTTCGCGTCAATAGAGATCTGGCATATGAACTTGAGAAGGACAAGCATGATCAGAAGAAGCCATCGGAGACATGAACAAGACTTGAAGAGTTTGGTGATGTTGAAGATTTATTGACCATTAGAAGACCAAACCCCGTTGTACCTACATTAGATGCAACGATTGTGAGCTATCATTTGTTTGATGTTTTTCCGACAGCCACAATATAATCTGTCTTTTCAAAACAATTGTTTGTACTGTGTGCATCCCTCTCAATCTCTCTTATCACACCCCAAACCCATGGACCCAATAGAGGATGAATGGAGATGAGCTCATATTATCTGGACCGATGAGTCAATTGGAGATGGACCAATGGATTCAGTACATGGATGATCACATGAAGAATAACTCTATAGCCAGAAAGGATATGACCCAGCATGCTCTTTAGAGTTTTGAAAGAGGTGCTGCTACTTGGTGGAGGATGTACCAAACCATCAATGGATGGAAGGGAGTGACCACTTGGAAAGAATTTAAGCTGACTCTGCAAAAATCTTGGTTTGTGTCCCAGAAGTTGAAGCCTTATGAAAAGGATATGAAGAAACCTTGTGCGTACAAGCTTTGTGGAGAAATAGGATACAACCAAAAAAATAAGGACGAATACCCTCATAAGCGGGGGATTAACAAAGGAGTTAGCAGAGGATCTCAGGGAACTTTGGTTGGAGATTGTTCCCAAAGGTTTCATTGCAGCAATGGAAGTTCAGTCTACATTGTTGGGAAAGATTTGTTACCAATAATGCAAAGATCAGGAAGTTAATACTCCAGGAGGCTCATGACTCACCATACTCGATTCGCCCTGGAAACACCAAGATGTATTTGAATTTGAAGGAGCATTTCTGGTGGACTGGTATGAAGAAGGATATTGCGGAGTATGTAGTCATAGGTGATGTATGCCAGAGAGAGTAAAAGTAGAGCATCAGAAGCCAGCAGGATTACTACAGCCTATGTCGATACCTGAATGGAAGTGGGGATAAGCTTGGCATGGATTTCATTACCGGATTTCCCAGAACCCGAATGGGATATGACTCTATCTGGGTAGTAGTTGATTCGCTTGACCAAAGTGGCTCACTTTATCCCAGTGAAAACCACCTATACAAGTGCGAAGTTGGCCAAGAAATATTTAACCAAGATCGTATGTCTGCATGGAGTTCCGAGGACCATCGTATCAGACAGAGGAAGACAGTTTACCTCAAAGTTTTGGAATTAGCTGCACCACACTTTGGGTACTAGGCTAGAGTTCAGTACAGCCTTTCATCCGCAGACAGATGGATAGACCAAGAGAGTCAATCAGATTCTAGAGGACATGTTGAGAGCGTGTGCTCTAGATTATGGATCTAGTAGGGATGATAATCTACCTTACGCGGAGTTCTCATACAACAATAGTTACCAAGCCAGTTTGAAGATGACCCCTTTTGAAGCGTTGTATGGGAGAAGGAGCCCAACACTGTTGATGTGGGATGAAGTTGGAGTCCGTCAGTTGTTTGGACCAAATGTGATCAAGGATTCAGAAGAGAATGTTAAGTTGCTTCGAGATAGACTGAAGGTAGCTCAGTCCAGGCAGAAGAGTTATGCAAACTCAAAAATGCAAGGAGGTAGTCTATGAAATTGGAGACAGACCAGGTCTTCGTGTGTCCCCTTTGCGAGGAGTTAAACTATTTGGAGTTAAAGGAAAGTTAGCCCCAAGATTTGTAGGACCATACCGAGTTTTGGAGCTTATGGGAGAAGTGGCCAACAAGTTGGAGTCACCCGAAGGACTGTCAGGAGTTCATGATGTGTTTCACATTTCCCAGTTGAAGAAGTGCCATGCAGAGATGGCCAATATTCCCCTGTAAGGACGCTTGACCCTGGAAAGGATAATGAAGTTCCACGAAGTGGAGTATGGACTTCATAAGTATAAGTTTTTATCTCGGTATGTGGGACATCCCACGAGGATGAAGAGATGAATTACTATTGGATATAAAGGAGGTATGGTGTTGGTAATATGGAGCAATTGTAACTCTAGGATGAGTCTATGTAATCACGTCTTAGTTTCTTACCAATAGAAGGAAAGAAGACAGTATCATTGGATGGATTTAAGAATGCTTGGAAGCTGAATGTTGGAATAATGATCAGTTGCCCCGATGATGAGTTTAAGGTTTACAAGTGATGAGATGGGCCATAACCCACAGGCCCCAGGACCTGCCAAGGAGCAAGCACACTCTTGCTGAAGTAAAAACCCTGGAAAGAGTTACCATTTTATCGACAGACGATCCTATAGGGTTTTACGCAAAACCTGAGAGTTGTGAAGGACCGATAGATGTTTGTTTGGCTTGCAGAATCAATGGATTTATTTGAACTTGGTTCGTCGACAAGAGAAATTCTGCAATGCTTGTGAGGATGACCGAGTGTTAGAATGCGAGATTTGCTAAACCGTATACAAGGTAATGATTTGGGTGGGGATGGATTGATCACCATACCGACTTACTCTTATTATTCGCTTTGTTATGTGGGATGGTAAATCTGAGTGACTTACCTATAGTAGAGAGACGACGATCAAAACCTTGTTTAAACCTTAGAAGGGTATAGGTATTTTTCCCTTGTACAAGGCAGTTGTTGCCAAACATAGGACATACGGTGAAGTTCAACCCAGACCCATTTCCTGCAGGAGAAACCTTTAATTGTTGACCACCATGAGATATCGATAGTTGCTTAGAATTGGCGCCAGACTTGTCAGCTAAGAAGGCATAGTCACCGAGGTACCGTACCAAGATGAAATGGGCACAAAAATTGAGGAAAAAGGGTATGCCACTACCAAAAAAGCCCAGAGAAGGAATTTTCCTGAGAATCTAAGAGGACCAACCCTGTCAACAATAAGGATGGAGTATAAGAGTTATGATGGAACCGTAGCCATGCTTCTAAGTGTTGGGGAACGTTGCAGAAAATTAAAAAATTTCCTACGGTATCACCAAGATCCATCTATGAGTTCGTCTAAGCAACGAGTCAAGGGAGTGAGTTTGCATCTACATACCACTTGTAGATCGCGTGCGGAAGCGTTCAAGGGAAGGGTGATGATGGAGTCGTACTCGCCGTGATTCAGATCACCGATGACCAAGTGCCGAATGAACAGCACCTCCGCGTTCAACACACGTACGGGACGGGAGACGTCTCCTCCTTCTTGATCCAGCAAGGGGGAAGGAGAGGTTGATGATGATCCAGCAGCACGACGGCGTGGTGGTGGATGCAGCAGAACTCTGGCATGGCTTCGCCAAGCTGCTGCGGGAGGAGGACGAGGTGTAGCAGGGGGGGGGAGGCGCCAACGCACAGGGTGCGGCTGCCCTCCCCCCTGCCCTCCTTTATATAGGCCCCCAGGGGGGGTGCCGGCCCTGGGAGATTCCATCTCCCAAGGGGGCGGCGGCCAGGGGGGTGGAGTGCCCCCCAAGGCAAGTGGGGCGCCCCCCCACCCTAGGGTTTCAACCCTAGGCGCAGGGGGTGGGCCTAGGGGGCGCACCAGCCCACTATGGGCTGGTTCCCCTCCCCACTTCAGCCCTTGGGGCCCTCCGGGATAGGTGGCCCCAACCGGTGGACCCCCGGGACCCTTCCGGTGGTCCCGGTACAATACCGGGTGATCCCGAAACTTTCCCGCTGGCCGAAATACCACTTCATATATATAATTCTTTACCTCCGGACCATTCCGGAACTACTCGTGACATCCGGGATCGTATCCGGGACTCCAAACAACATTCGGTATGCTGCATACTCATATTCATACAACCTAGCATCACCGAACCTTAAGTGTGTAGACCCTACGGGTTCGGGAGACACGTAGACATGACCGAGACGACTCTCGGGCAATAACCAACAGCGGGATCTGGATACCCATGTTGGCTCCCACATGCTCCTCGATGATTTCATCGGATGAA
Organism: Triticum timopheevii; assembly: GCA_963921465.1. Lineage (NCBI taxonomy): Eukaryota > Viridiplantae > Streptophyta > Magnoliopsida > Poales > Poaceae > Triticum > Triticum timopheevii. Next base: position 563,799,750 of record OY997266.1, read on the forward strand.
CCACGATGTCAAGGATTAAACAACCCCGTATACAATTCCCTTCGTCAATCGGTATGTTACTTGCCCGAGACTCGATCGTCGGTGTCCCAATACCTCGTTCAGTCTCGTTACCGGCAAGTCACTTTACTCGTACCATAATGCATGATCCCGTGATCAACCACTTGGTCACTTTGAGCTCATTATGATGATGCATTACCGAGTGGGCCCAGAGATACCTCTCCGTCATACGGAGTGACAAATCCCAGTCTCGATCCGTGTCAACCCAACAGACACTTTCGGAGATACCTGTAGTGCACCTTTATAGTCACCCAGTTACATTGTGACGTTTGGTACACCCAAAGCACTCCTACGGTATTCGGGAGTTACACGATCTCATGGTCTAAGGAAAAGATACTTGACATTGGAAAAGCTCTAGCAAACGAACTACACGATCTTGTGCTATGCTTAGGATTGGGTCTTGTCCATCACATCATTCTCCTAATGATGTGATCCCGTTATCAATGACATCCAATGTCCATAGCCAGGAAACCATGACTATCTGTTGATCAACGAGCTAGTCAACTAGAGCCTTACTAGGGACATATTATGGTCTGTGTATTCACACGTGTATTACGATTTCCGGATAATATAGTTATAGCATGAATAAATACAATTATCATGAACAAAGAAATATAATAATACTTTCATTATTGCCTCTAGGGCATATTTCCAACAGTCTCCCACTTGCACTAGAGTCAATAATCTAGTTACATTGTGATGAATCGAACACCCATAGAGTTCTGGTGTTGATCATGTTTTGCTCGCGAGAGAGGTTTAGTCAACGGATCTGCGGTATTCAGATCCGTATGTACTTTGCAAATTTCTATGTCTCCATCTTGAACATTTTCACGGATGGAGTTGAAGCGACGCTTGATGTGCCTGGTCCTCTTGTGAAACCTGGGCTCCTTGGCAAGGGCAATAGCTCCAGTGTTGTCACAGAAGAGTTTGATCGGCCCCGACGCATTGGGTATGACTCCTAGGTCGGTGATGAACTCCTTCACCCAAATTGCTTCATGCGCTGCCTCCGAGGCTGCCATGTACTCTGCTTCACATGTAGATCCCGCCACGATGCTCTACTTGCAGCTGCACCAGCTCACTGCTCCACCGTTCAACATATACACATATCCGGTTTTTGACTTAGAGTCATCCAGATCTATGTCGAAGCTAGCGTCGACGTAACCCTTTACGACGAGCTCTTCGTCACCTCCATAAATGAGAAACATGTCCTTTGTCCTTTTCAGGTACTTCAGGATATTCTTGACCGCTGTCCAGTGTTCCTTGCCGGGATTACTTTGGTACCTTCCTACCAAACTTACGACAAGGTTTACATCAGGTGTGGTACACAATATGGCATACATAATAGATCCTATGGCTGAAGCATAGGGGATGACACTCATCTCTTCTTTATCTTTTGCCGTGGTCGGGGATTGAGCCGAGCTCAATCTCACACCTTGCAACACAGGCAAGAACCCCTTCTTGGACTGATCCATTTTGAACTTCTTCAAAATCTTATCAAGGTGTGTGCTTTGTGAAAGACCTATGAGGCGTCTCGATCTATCTCTATAGATCTTGATGCCTAATATATAAGCAGCTTCTCCAAGGTCCTTCATTGAAAAACACTTATTCAAGTAGGCCTTAATGCTGTCCAAAAGTTATATATCATTTCCCATCAAGAGTGTGTCATCTACATATAATATGAGAAATGCTACACAGCTCCCACTCACTTTCTTGTAAATGCAGGCTTCTCCATAAGTCTGCATAAACCCAAACGCTTTGATCATCTCATCAAAGCGAATGTTCCAACTCTGAGATGCTTGCACCAGCCCATAAATGGATCGCTGGAGCTTGCATACTTTGTTAGCGTTCTTAGGATCGACAAAACCTTCCGTCTGCATCATATACAGCTCTTCCTTAAGATGTCCGTTAAGGAATGCCGTTTTGACGTCCATCTGCCATATCTCATAATCATAGTATGCGGCAATTGCTAACATGATTCAGACGGACTTCAGCTTTGCTACGGGAGAGGATGTCTCGTCGTAGTCAATCCCTTGAACTTGTCGATAACCCTTAGGGACAAGTCGAGCTTTATAAATGGTAACATTACCATCTGCGTCCGTCTTCTTCTTAAAGATCCATTTGTTTTCTATCGCTCGCCGATCATCGGGCAAGTCTGTCAAAGTCCATACTTTGTTTTCATACATGGATTCTACCTCGGATTTCATGGCTTCAAGCCATTTGTTGGAATCTGGGCCCGCCATCGCTTCTTCATAGTTCGAAGGTTCACTGTTGTCTAACAACATGATTTCCAGGACAGGGTTGCCGTACCACTCTGGTGCGGAACATGTCCTTGTGGACCTACGAAGTTAAGTAGCAACTTGATCCGAAGTACCTTGATCATCATCATTATTTTCCTCTTCAGTTGGTGTAGGCATCACAGGAACATTTTCCTGAGCTGCACTACTTTCCCGTTCGAGAGGTAGTACTTCATCGAGTTCTACTTTCCTCCCACTTACTTCTTTTGAGAGAAACTCTTTTTCCAGAAAGCATCCGTTCTTGGCAACAAAGATCTTGCCCTTGGATCTTAAGTAGAAGGTATACCCAACGGTTTCCTTAGGGTATCCTATGAAGATGCATTTTTCTGACTTGGGTTCGAGCTTTTCAGGTTGAAGTTTCTTGACATAAGCATCGCATCCCCAAACTTTTAGAAACGACAGATTAGGTTTTTTCCCAAACCATAATTCATACGGTGTCGTCTCAAAGGATTTAGACGGTGCCCTATTTAAAGTGAATGTAGCTGTCTCTAGAGCATATCCCCAAAAAGATAGCGGTAAATCGGTAAGAGACATCATAGACCGCACAATATCCAATAGAGTGCGATTACGATGTTCGGACACACCGTTACGCTGAGGTGTTCCAGGCGGCGTGAGTTGTGAAACGATTCCACATTTCCTTAAGTGTGTACCAAATTCGTGACTTAAGTATTCTCCTCCATGATCTGATCGTAGGAACTTTATCTTTCGGTCACGTTGATTCTCTACCTCATTCTGAAATTCTTTGAACTTTTCAAAGGTCTCAGATTTGTGTTTCATTAAGTAGACATACCCATATCTACTCAAGTCATCAGTGAGAGTGAGAACATAACGATATCCTCCGCGAGCCTCAACGCTCATTGGACCGCACACATCGGTATGTATGATTTCCAACAAGTTGGTTGCTCGCTCCATTGTTCCGAAGAACGGAGTCTTGGTCATTTTGCCCATGAGGCATGGTTCGCATGTGTCAAATGATTCATAATCGAGAGACTCTAAAAGTCCATTAGCATGGAGCTTCTTCATGTGCTTGATACCAATGTGACCAAGGCGGCAGTGCCACAAGTATGTGTGACTATCGTTATCAACTTTACATCTTTTGGTATTCACACTATGAATATGTGTAATATTACGCTCGAGATTCATTAAGAATAAACCATTGACCATAGGGGCATGACCATAAAACATATCTCTCATATAAATAGAACAACCATTATTCTCAGATTTAAATGAGTAGCCATCTCGTATCAAACAAGATCCAGATACAATGTTCATGCTCAAACTTGGCACCAAATAACAATTATTAAGGTTTATAACTAATCCCGTAGGTAAATGTAGAGGTAGCGTGCCGACGGCGATCACATCGACCCTGGAACCATTCCCGACGCGCATCGTCACCTCGTCCTTCCCCAGTCTTCGTTTATTCCGCAGCTCCTGCTGTGAGTTACAAATATGAGCAACAGCACCGGTATCAAATACCCAGGAGTTACTACGAGTACTGGTAAGGTACACATCAATTACATGTATATCAAATATACCTTTAGTGTTGCCGGCCTTCTTATCCGCTAAGTATTTGGGGCAGTTCCGCTTCCAGTGACCCTTCCCCTTGCAATAAAAGCACTCAGTCTCAGGCTTGGGTCCATTCTTTGACTTCTTCCCGGTAACTGGCTTACTGGGCGCGGCAACATCCTTGCCATCCTTCTTGAAGTTCTTCTTGCCCTTGCCCTTCTTGAACTTAGTGGTCTTATTGACCATCAACACTTGATGTTCTTTCTTGATCTCAACCTCTGCTGACTTCAGCATTGAAAATACTTCAGGAATGGTCTTCACCATCCCCTGCATATTGTAGTTCATCACAAAGCTCTTGTAGCTTGGTGGGAGCGACTGAAGGATTCTGTCAATGACCTCCCCATTAGGGAGGTTAATGTCCAGCTGAGTCAGGCGGTTGTGCAACCCAGACATTTTGAGTATGTGCTCACCGACAGAACTGTTTTCCTCCATCTTACAACTATAGAACTTGTCGGAGACTTCATATCTCTCGACCCGGGCATGAGCTTGGAAAACTAGTTTCAGCTCTTCGAACATCTCATATGCTCCATGATGCTCAAAACGCTTTTGGAGCCCCGGTTCTAAGTTGTAAAGCATGCCGCACTGAACGAGGGAGTAATCATCAGCACGAGACTGCCAAGCGTTCACAACGTCTTGGTTCTCTGGGACGGGAGCGTCACCTAGCAGTCCTTCTAGGACATGTTGTTTCCTGGCAGCTATGAGGATGATCCTCAAGTTCCGGACCCAGTCCGTATAGTTGCTTCCATCATCTTTCAGCTTGGTTTTCTCTAGGAACGCGTTGAAGTTCATGTTGACATGAGCGTTGGCCATTTGATCTACAAGACATATTTGCAAAGGTTTTTGACTAAGTTCATGATAATTAAGTTCATCTAATCAAATTATTCAATGAACTCCCACTCAGATTAGACATCCCTCTAGTCATCTAAGTGTTACACGATCCGAGTCGACTAAGCCGTGTCCGATCATCATGTGAGATGGACTAGTCATCGTCGGTGAACATCTTCATGTTGATCATATCTTCCATACGACTCGTGTTCGACCTTTCGGTCTCTGTGCTCCTAGGCCATGTCTGTACATGCTAGGCTCGTCAAGTTAACCCTAAGTGTTTTGCATGTGTAAAACTGTCTTACACCCGTTGTATGTGAACGTAAGGATCTATCACAGCCGATCATCATGTGGTGCTTCGAAACGACGAACTTTAGCAACGGTGCACAGTTAGGGGAGAACACTTCTTGAAATTGTTGTAAGGGATCATCTTATTTACTACTGTCGTTCTAAGTAAACAAGATGCATAAACATAATAAACATCACATGCAATTATATAGTAGTGACATGATATGGCCAACATCATATAGCTCCATTGATCTCCATCTTCGGGGCTCCATGATCATCTTGTCACCGGCATGACACCATGATCTTCATCATCATGATCTCCATCATCGTGTCTTCATGAAGTTGTCACGCCAATGACTACTTCTACTTCTATGGCTAACGCATTTAGCAATAAAGTAAAGTAATTTACATGGCGTTCTTCAATGACACACTAATCATACAAAAATAAAGACAACTCCTATGGCTCCTGCCGGTTGTCATACTCATCGACATGCAAGTCGTGATTCCTATTACAAGAACATGATCTCATAAATCACAATATATCATTCATCATTCATCACAACTTCTGGCCATATCACATCACATGACAATTGCTGCAAAAACAAGTTAGACATCCTCTAATTGTTGTTGCATCTTTTACGTGGCTGCAATTGGGTTCTAGCAAGAACGTTTTCTTACCTACGAATAACAACAACGTGATTTTGTCAACTTATATTTACCCTTCATAACGACCCTTTTCATCGAATCCGCTCCAACTAAAGTGGGAGAGCCAGACACCCGCCAGCCACCTTATGCAACTAGTGCATGTCTGTCGGTGGAACCAGTCTCACGTAAGCGTATGTGTAAGGTTGGTCCGGGCCGCTTCATCCAGCAATACCGCTGAAGCAAGAAAAGACTAGTAGTGGCAAGCAAGTTGACAAGATCCACGCCCACAACAAAATTGTGTTCTACTCGTGCAATAGAGAACTACGCATAGACCTAGCTCATGATGCCACTGTTGGGGAACGTTGCAGAAGATTAAAAGTTTTCCTATGGTTTCACCAAGATCCATCTATGAGTTCATCTAAGCAACGAGTCAAGGGAGTGAGTTTGCATCTACATACCACTTGTAGATCGCGTGCGGAAGCGTTCAAGGGAAGGGTGATGATGGAGTCGTACTCGCCGTGATTCAGATCACCGATGACCAAGTGCCGAACGGACAGCACCTCCGCGTTCAACACACGTACGGGATGGGAGACGTCTCCTCCTTCTTGATCCAGCAAGGGGGAAGGAGAGGTTGATGATGATCCAGCAGCACGACGGCGTGGTGGTGGATGCAGCTGAACTCCGGCAGGGCTTCGCCAAGCTGCTGTGGGAGGAGGACGAGGTGTAGCCGGGGGAGGGAGGCGCCAATGCACAGGGTGCGGCTGCCCTCCCCCCTTCCCTCCTTTATATAGGCCCCCAGGGGGGGCGCCGGCCCTGGGAGATGCCATCTCCCTAGGGGGGCGGCGGCCAGGGGGGTGGAGTGCCCCCCAAGGCAAGTGGGGCGCCCCCCACCCTAGGGTTTCAACCCTAGGTGTAGGGGGTGGGCCTAGGGAGGCGCACCAGCCCACTATGGGCTTGTTCCCCTCCCCACTTCAGCCCTTGGGGCCCTCCAGGATAGGTGGCCCCACCCGGTGGACCCTCGGGACCCTTCCGGTGGTCCCGGTACAATACCGGGTGATCCCGAAACTTTCTCGATGGCCGAAATACCACTTCCTATATATAATTCTTTACCTCCGGACCATTTCGGAACTCCTCGTGACGTCTGGGATCGTATCCGGGACTCCGAAAAACATTCGGTATGCTTCATACTCATATTCATACAACCCTAGCATCACCGAACAATAAGTGTGTAGACCCTACGGGTTTGGGAGACACGTAGACATGACCGAGACGACTCTCGGGCAATAACCAACAGCGGGATCTGGATACCCATGTTGGCTCCCACATGCTCCTCGATGATTTCATCGGATGAACCACGATGTCGAGGATTAAACAACCCCGTATACAATTCCCTTTGTCAATCGGTACGTTACTTACCTGAGACTCGATCGTCGGTATCCCAATACCTCGTTCAGTCTCGTTACCGGCAAGTCACTTTACTCGTACCATAATGCATGATCCCGTGATCAACCACTTGGTCACTTTGAGCTCATTATGATGATGCATTACCGAGTGGGCCCAGAGATACCTCTCCGTCATACCGAGTGACAAATCCCAGTCTCGATCCGTGTCAACCCAAAACAGACACTTTCGGAGATACCTGTAGTGCACCTTTATAGTCACCCAGTTATGTTGTGACGTTTGGTACACCCAAAGCACTCCTACGGTATCCGGGAGTTACACGATCTCATGGTCTAAGGAAAAGATACTTGACATTGGAAAAGCTCTAGCAAACGAACTACACGATCTTGTGCTATGCTTAGGATTGGGTCTTGTCCATCACATCATTCTCCTAATGATGTGATCCCGTTATCAATGACATCCAATGTCCATAGCCAGGAAACCATGACTATCTGTTGATCAATGAGCTAGTCAACTAGAGGCTTAGTAGGGACATATTATGGTCTGTGTATTCACATGTGTATTACGATTTCCGGATAATACAGTTATAGCATGAATAAAGACAATTATCATGAACAAAGAAATATAATAATACTTTTATTATTGCCTCTAGGGCATATTTCCAACACTAAGGGTGGTAGCACTCCAGATCCCGGAGATGATCGATGGATTTTGAGAAGGCCTCAAACCTAACCTATTTCTTGCTAGCCTCTCCGAATCTCAAGGACGAGATTCATTTTAAGGGTGGTAGGTTTGTAACATCCCAAAATTCTAAATTTTGGAATGTTTGATTGTTTGATTGATTGTGTGAAATTGAATGAAATTCGAAACTTTTTGAAAGTTAAATGAGAGGGAATAAAAGGACTTTTCCAAACTTTCATTTTGCATTTGTAATCTCCGTGAATTCAAATTCATTTCATCACAAAACCCTGGAGAGAAGATGACATGACTTCTTCCATTTATTTAAAGGGACATTTACACCTGTGCCCCTAACTCGAACCCACTACTCAGATTTGCCCCTAATTTTTAGGTATGCTCAGTTTTGCCCCTCTACCGTTAGTGTCACTTATAGAAATGCCCTTCCGAGCCGTTACCGTCCAGTCAAAGGGCGTTGACCGCTATCTGGGCGTTTTTCGGACATTTTGCCCCTGATTACATGTGTCACTTACGGGTGGGGCCCACTGAAGAAAAATAAAAATAAAAACCATATCCACTCTCACTCACACCTGCTCATGTGTCACTTACACGTGGGACCCACTCAGAAAAAAATAAAAAGGAAAAATTGTTTCTCCCACCCACTCTGTCCCTTTCACTTACATGTGGGCCCCTCATGGCCTCTCTCTCTCACCCCCCCACCTCTCTCCCTCTACCTCACAGCCTCTCTCTCTCTCAACTCCGGTGACCGCCGGCTGCTCAGAGACCGTGCGCTGCCGCCGCCAGCTCCCCGAGCGCCACAACCCTCCCTCCATCCATCCCTCCCTCTTCCTCCCTCCCCCGCGGCCTCTCCCTCTCTCACCTCTAAAGAGCGCCATCGTCGCTGCTGCCTTCATCTCCGCGCGGCCAACGGCAAGTCCAAGCACCTCCACCTGGCCATGAGCACCGAAGGCCAGCTCTCATCCAGCCCATGTAGTGAATCAGGCAGGGGACACCCATAGACGACGCCCAGGACCCCATCCGCTGCCACGGTCGTCGCTGTTGACCTCCTAGATTTGACCGCCCGAAACCACCATAGACCTCCCTGACATCCGGTCCGCCATCGCTGTAAGGTCGCGCCCCTAACGCCCTCTTCCCCCTCTCGATTCGGCGCCCATAGCTCCCAACATGAAACCACCCGCCATGACCGTCCTCGGATGGTCGCGCGCGCGTTACCACCTATCACCTCTCGCCTCTCGTGGTCGTCCGGCCACCAATGGTGAGCCGCCGGCAAGCGAGCCGCTCACGGCCAGGCATGTCTCGCTGTGGACCAATTTTGACTGTGACGATGGGTCCGTGGACCAATTTTATTTTTTAATTTCTGTTTTATTTTTTTCCAAGGGCAAAAATGTCCAGTAGACGCCCAGAAAATGGTCAACGCCCTTTGACTGGACGGTAAAGGCTCGGATGGGTATTTCTATAACTGGCACTAACGGCAGAGGGCAAAACTGAGCATACCCGAAAATTAGGGGCAAAACTGAGTAGTGGGTTCGAGTTAGGGGCAGAACTGGAATTGGCCCTTATTTAAATGACAAGGGGTGTCGAAAATATTTGAATTTCATTTGGAAAATATTTCCAGCCCAGGAACTTTAAGTAGCTCAATGATTTTCACGAGAGAAGATAAAATGACTTCTTCAAATTATATGAAATATGAGTTGGAAGTTTCAAAGATTTCAAATTAAAAAGCCCTTTTAAAATTATTTTCAAATTGGAGTTTTGGATTGTATTCAAATTATTTTTCTCCAAAAATAAAATATATAGAAAATAGGGTAAAATGATTCCCTACAGTAGAAAAATGGAGAGAAATAAATTTGAAATCATTTTGGTATTTTTGAAACGATTTTCATTGGATTTAATTGCATCAGTAGCATTCTTTGTTTTATTTAAAATTTTGTGGGTTTTATTTTAACTTTAGGAAAATGTTCAGGTTGTAGAAAATCTTCTTCTGCAAATTTTGATATATAATATGCGTACATTAAATTTTATTTTTTATGGTTTATTCTATTTTTGTTTGTCTGGAAAAAAATGTTTATTTAAAAAAACAAAAAAAAAACCCTTCCTCCGATTGGGCCGGCCCAGCTAGCCAGCTAGGCCTAGCCCAGCTGCGTCGTCACCGACCTCCCGCAGGAGATCGAGCCCCGTACGCCGCCGCTCGCCGCCGTACTCCGCCCGGAGTTTCCTCGCCACCCTTGCCCCCTCCTCCTTAAATAGTGCTGCCCCGGGGCCCCCTCTCTCTCCTCGCCCCGCTCGCCCCAGCGCGCCGCCGCCGCATCTCGCCTCCGCCTCTCACCGCCGCCACCGGATCTCACCAACCGCCGCCGCCTAGTCCGCCGCTCGCCTCCCCGCACTCGCGCTGCTGCACCGTCTCGCCCCGCCGCATCCGCCCGTCGCCTCCGCCGCTGCCCTCGGCCACCGGAGCACCTCCGGCGACCACGCCCGACGCCCTCGCCGCCGCTCACCGCCGCGGGAAGCCGCCGGACCCGATCCGCCCTGAAGCGGTAAAGAAAAACCGCCATGGTTCGGTTTTATTTTTAGGTTACGTTTTATTTTCGTTTTTTTCTTAAAACCCGATCAGTTAGTTATCCAGTGGACGTTCGCTATTTAGGTTTTTGTAGCGAACACATTCATTAGGTTAGATTCGTTTAGCGAGCGTTCTTTATTTAGTCTTTTTTTCTTTTTCTTTTCCTTTTTAATTTCTGCCATGGACCCGTCTGCGATTAAAGTTTTTTTTACAGATTAGCCCCTAATCTTAAAACGGCCACTACTTTTTGCTCGTTGGTCCAAATCCACCGAAACCAACACCCACCTCTTCGTTATGATCCCCTCTATCCGGATAAACAACTTAAACATGTTTTTGAAAGTTTAAAATTTGAATTTCGAACAGTTTAGTATTTGAACTTTGTTTGATCGTAACTTGAGTTTCATAACTACGATTTAATTGATTCTTGTTGCAAATCGAAGCTCTTGACCTAAACTTTCTGATAAGGCCCAATCAATCTAATTTCGGTGCTGTTAGAAATTGTTTTCTGTTGAAAGAGTCATTTTCTTGTTCTCGAAGCTTTCCGAGATCTTTTCTTCGATTCTTTTGCATGAGTGCTTATGTATGCAATTGCTTGCTCACGATAGTTTGACCGGAGTATAAAAATAGAACTATCAGGAATTGAGTGCAAATCATCTTCATCAATAGTATAGGCAAGTTCACACTTCGATCATATCCCTTTTTCATACCCAGTTTTATACATTAGTTTCAACCCTCAAATATTGCATGAGTAGGATTGATAACATGTGGGTATTGGGAAGTAGTTGATGAGGTAGGAACCTATTGTCTTGTTTATTACCAAACTCTTGGGAGTTACTTCAACGATATGCTTATAATGCCATGCTATGCTCATAGACGTGGATTGGGTTTGAGTGTATTCCAAGACAGATGTGAGATTGTTACTTAATGGTTCAACTTAAGGTGGCAACTTTAACACACATCTGGGTGGATTGAGGTACCTGGGTATTCCAGGATTGCCTGTTTTTCTTTATGGACCGCCACCCAGGCTCAAAGGAATCATGAGATTATTCATGCTAGAAACTTCCGAGTGCAGCCACAATCTACTATGGGCTCTAGCATAGTTGATTAAGTCGTGCGAACTCTTACAGTGGTAGGCTAGCAGATGTAGGGGATGTAGGTTGGTACGTCTACCCGATCGTAAGGTGCTAGCGCTTCTAAAAGACTATGTCTCGGTCATCCGTTTCTCAAACAGCATGTAGTGCGAGAATCTCAACGGAGGAGATCGAGTCTTGTGGGGAAAAGTGCGCAAACCTCTGGAGAGTGTATAAACTAATCATGGTTAGCCGTGTCCCCGGTTATGGACATCTTGAGTATCTAGTACTTGGATTATCATGTGAATCTCATCATGTTACTTTAATTAATCTTGTTGGGTTTTAACGATGATGTTACTTAATTGGGATTGAGAATGCTGTCAACCATTCTCAATGTTTAACAACCACCATGATAGTTATATAAAATTTATTCCTTTGCAGTAGGGAAAAATTGGCTTTTCGCAAAAACATTATAATGATAGAGCGTCCACCAGCCAAATATGCATTTAGTGATAGCCTTTATTCATCATTGCTCTATGGTGTGAATTTGCCAGTACATTCAATGTACTGACCCTTTGTGGCTGCAACGTCTCATGTTGCAGGATCGTACGACGAGTAAGTGATACGTTAGGGTTACGATTTCTACACTCAACTTTGCTGTTGGTGTTGATGGGAATCCACAACCTTGTTACTTCCGCTATTTGGATTGAGGTAATAGTATTTACGTTACTTTATACATGTGATTTACCTCTATTATATATCCTCGAGTACTGTGTGTGTCAGCATACCGATCCAGGGATGACACTTAAGCACAGAGACTTGATCCATTCGGGTCGAGTCGCTACAGAAGCGCTCTGAAGGGCTTCCACCAAGTTATCCGACGCCTATGGATGGGCAGAGGTCGTCGGCACAGACGACTCGCCCCCCTTGATGGGCGGCTGCCTGCCTGAATCCGGAACCACTAGAGGTTCCGGCGCAGTATCCGGCTGGGAGCCAAGCCTACTGCGGCCCCCCTTGTCCGAATCCATAGGGATCTTCCCCATGAGCCCAGCATCGGGAGTCTCGCCTTGAGGCGTCTCCAGGACTACCTCCTCCCGCCGCGGCATCCTTTGAGATAACACCTTGGTTTCATCCGCAGGCCGGGGGGTAGAAGTTGTCGGGAGCGAATAGCTATTCATCTCCGACGAGCTCAAGGACACATCCGAGAAGGGCAAGTCGATGTGGGCTTTGGGCGGACTGCACAAACAAGTCTAAACATAGTGAGTAAAGATAAAAACATGCAAAGGGTGTTATGGCATCCAGATACTTACGACTTCGCCAGGGGCTTGGCCGTGGGTAGCCACTCCTCCTCGTTGTAGGCGGCGGTTGTAGAGTGGTCCGGAGGGAGAGTCCTTCCCCTCTTGCACCCTTCGGCCTCCCCGGAAAGGGCAGCCTTCCTTTTCTTCTCCCCCTCGTTTTGGGGGAGAGGGTTTTCTTCTTCCTCCTCCTCATTGTCGTTGGAGGAGTGCGCCTCGGTGTCTTGGGACGACGAGTCCGGCACCACATTGCGCCAGAGACCTTTTTGGATCCCCGCGGCCTTCTTGTCCGGCACCTGATAAGGCGCCGGAGCCAATATCTCCGTTAGGAGAGCAGTTGCTGGATCTTCAGGCAACGGAGCCAGATAGTCGATCCACTCCGCCGTCTCCAGATATTCCTGTTAGATCGGTGGGATGGCTGAAATTCCTCCCACGGATATACTGAGGAAAGGCATATCTTGCAAAATGTAGAATGCTTACCGCATTGGCGTGGTGCTTGGCACTGAGGCCGCGGTCCTCGGAAGTGGGAGGAGGGACTTCATCGAACTTGAACAACACCTTCCAGACATCTTTGTGCGTTGTGTCAAAGAGCTCTTGCAGTGTCTGGTGTTGGGCTGCGTCGAACTCCCACAGATTGAATGCCCGTCTTTGACACAGGAGAATCCGACGAAATAGCATGACCTGGACCACGTTGACGAGCTTGATATTCTTGGTTATCATATTCTTGATGTAGTTCTAGAGTCCGGTCAGCTCCGTGGATTCGCCCCAGGCTGGGCCTTTCCTCTTCCAGGAAGTAAGCCGCACCGGGATGCCGGATCGGAATTCGGGGGCCGCCACCCAGTTGGCGTCACACGACTCGGTGATGTAGAACCACCCCGATTGCCACCCCTTCACGGTCTTCGCAAAGGAGCCCACGAGCCAGGTGACGTTGGGCATCTTGCCCACCATGGCGCCAGCACACTCCGCCTGCTGGCCGACCACTATCTTCGGCTTCACGTTGAATATCTTTAGCCACAGGCCAAAGTGGGGCCTAATGCGGAGAAAAGCCTCGCACACGACGATGAACGCCGAGATGTTGAGGATGAAGTTAGGGGCCAGATCATGAAAATCCAGCCCATAATAGAACAAGAGCCCATGGACAAACGGGTGGAGGGGGAAGCCCAGTCCGCAGACAAAGTGGGTGAGGAACATGACCCTCTCATGGGGTCCTGGAGTCGGAATGATCTGCCCTCCGTCCGGGAGCCGGTGCGCAATATCTGCGGCCAAATATCCGGCCGCCCGGAGCTTCGTAATGTTCTCCTCCTTGACGGAGGAGGCCACCCACTTGCCTCCCACTCCGTACATGTTTGGCTGTGCGGAGAAGGTGAGACTGGGGCACTGGAGCTCATGTGTGCGAGAATGGATGAGCGAAGAAGGAAGAGGGCGTGGGTGAAAGATGAGAATTCTTATCTCTTTATAATGGCGGTAGAAACTGTGCGCCTCCCCGCTTGCCCATTAAGATCGCTTATTTCCCAAGCGCCACGATTGATGGCGTGGTTGGGTTACCCATACCCGTATTGACGAGAATCCCGTGATAAGGGGACACGATCTCTGCTTCGACAACACGTGTCAAGGAAACCGCCTCCATTACATTAAATGGCTGGTTGTGAGGAACGGTTCGAATAATGACCGGACCGTGGCGTGATTTCATGCTATAAAAAGCTATCAGCAGATTAGATTTGTGGAATAATATACTCTCTACCTGTGGTATGTGGTATTTGTTTTGCAGAGCTGGACACGACCCTTGTGTCCTAAATCTTCTATGGAGTATTCAGCGAAGGAACCCGCCTTGCAATGCCAAAGACAATATGCGCGCCGGACTCATTGTCATTGAAGCCTGGTTCAGGGGCTACTGAGGGAGTCCCAGATTAAGGGGTCCTCGGACAGCCGGACTATATACTTTGGCCGGACTGTTGGACTATGAAGATACAAGATTGAAGACTTCGTCCCGTGTCTGGATGGTACTCTCCTTTGCGTGGAAGGCAAGCTTGGATATTCGGATATGTAGATTTCCTTCTCTGTAACCGACTTTGTGTAACCCTAGCCCCCTCCGGTGTGTATATAAACCGGAGGGTTTAGTCCGTAGGACAACAACAATCATAATCATAGGCTTGATTCTAGGGTTTAGCCTCTACGATCTCGTGGTAGATCAACTCTTGTAATACTCATATCATCAAGATCAATCAAGCAGGAAATAGGGTACATATTACCTCCATCGAGAGGGACCGAACCTGGGTAAAACATCGTGTCCCCTGCCTCCTGTTACCATTAGCCTTAGACACACAGTTCGGGACCCCCTACCCGAGATCTGCCGGTTTTGACACCGACACGCATGAATGCATAGAAAACTCACTTAATGCATAAAAATGTCCACACAAACCCTGAAAATACCAAAAATTTTGAAAGCAATAAGGAGCAGCAGATATTGTTTCGTCCCCAAAGGTGGGATGTTCCCTACCGAAACCATCAGGCTTGTTGTGAGAAGCTCGGGTTTGTGACAAGCATATCCCCAAACCTGACCCAAATGGAACGAAAAATTTACCACGGCATGTTGATGCTGCTCCATGATAGCTTGCCGAGTTTCATGAATTTCAGATGAGTTTTGCATTTACTAGAATTTAAAAACCAGGTATCTCAATGTTTGTGGCCGGGTGACGACGGTGGCAGGGTGTTTGACATTCATTCCCATTTCTTGCATGGGACCTAAGCATGCAAACAAGGACACAAATTTGAATTTTCAACCAATTTATATGCACTAGAGCAAGTGCGGCATGTAGTTCAAATTTGAATTATGGACATAAATGCATTGAAAAAATCAATTAATGCATAAAAATGTCCAAACCCCGAAAAATCCCAAAAGTTGACACAACACTCATGTTGTTCTATGTTGACACGAGAAAAAATTTCAAAGCAATAAGAGGCAATGGATATCATTTTGTCCCCAAAGGTGGGACGTTCCCTACCGAAACCATGAGGCTTGTTGTGAGAAGCTCTGGTTTGTGAGAAGCATATCCCCAAACTTGCCCCAAATGGGACAAAAAATTTACCACGGCATGTTGATGCCGCTCCATGATGGCATGCCAAGTTTCATGAATTTCATATGAGTTTTGCATTTACTAGAGTTTAAAAACCAGGTATCTCAATGTTTGCGGCCGAGTGACGGTGGCAGGGTGTTTGACATTCATTCCCATTTCTTGCATGGGGCCTAAGCATGCAACCAAGGACACATATTTGTATTTTCAACCAATTTATATGTATTAGAGCATGCGCATGTAGTTCACATTTAAATTATGCACATGAATGCATAGAAAACTCAGTTAATTTATAAAAATGTCCAAGCGGAACCCCCCAAAATCCCAAAAATTGACACAACACCCCTATTATTCTATGTTGACACTAGGAAAAAAATTGAAATCGAGAAGAGGCAATGCATATTGTTTCGTCCAGAAAGGTGAACTGTTCCCTACCGACACCATCGGGCTTGTTGTGAGAAGCTCTGGTTTGTGAGAAGCATATCCCCAAACCTGCCTCAAATGGGGACAAAACATTTACCACGGCATGTTGATGTCGCTCCATGCCAAGTTTCATGAATTTCAGACGAGCTTTGGATTTACTAGAATTTAAAAACCAGGTATATATCTCAATGTTTGCGGCCAAGTGACGGTGGCAGGTGTTTGACATTCATTCTCATTTCTTGCATGGGACCTAATTAAGCATGCAACCAAGGACACAGATTTGAATATTCAACTAATTTATATGCATTAGAGCATGTGCATGTAGTTCATATTTGAATTATGCACATGAATGCATAGAAAACTCATATAATGTATAAAAATGTCCAAGCGAACCCCGAAAAATCCCAAAAATTGACATAACACTCTTGTTGTTCAATGTTGACACTAGGAAAAAAATTGAAATCGAGAAGATACAACGAATATCATTTCATCCAGAAAGGTGAA